>JALPQD010000099.1:1222500-1822500 GCA_023101885.1 Typhlomys cinereus | reverse complement strand
GTTAGTTTAAATCAGCAGTGAATATATATGACTGGCTATCTATAAAAGTGATCTGTCCGGGAAAGAGAAGGTAGAAGAGAGAAAACTAACAGCTATTTAAACATTAGCAGCTTTTCAGATATTTCCACATGTTTGCCCTGAGTATTCAAATCCTTGAGAGGTAAGCGTAATTACCTGCATTTACAGAGGAAGTTCACAGAAATTATACAGCTCAGATTTTAATCTCAGACATTTTGACAACACTGATTTATTTTCTGTTCTTTTAGGTCTGCCTTTTCCAGAATGTCAAACCAAAACCTTTTAAGTCTAGGCTTTTTCCATTAATAGAAGGCATCCATATTTTTTTAAATTTTTTTTGCATATCCACGTTTGTTGTTATTAATGAACATGTCTGCTTTTCTGAAACAAGGTTGTGCTCTCCAGCCCAGGCTAGAACTCACTAGGTTGTCCATATTGACCTTCAACTAGTGGCAATGCTCCTATCTCAGCTTCCTTCCTTCCTTCCTTCCTTCCTTCCTTCCTTCCTTCCTTCCTTCCTTCCTTCCTTCCTTCCTTCCTTCCTTCCTTCCTTCCTTCCTTCCTTCCTTCCTTTTTAACAGAGACAAAGAGAGAGAGAGAGAGTCAGAGGACACTGTGTGCACCTGTGGAGAATTCAGAAATCATCCTGGATTGCTTCTACTTCCTTTTTGCTTCACTCTAGGATTTCTCAGGTTCTGCCATCAAGAGTCAGAAGTGTAGGCCACTGCTATTTTCACTTGGCATTTTTTGCATGGGACATGGGGTCCAAATTCAAGTCCTTCTGCTTGTGAGGCAGAGTCTTAACCTCTGAGCCATCTTTCTAGCCCTTGCCTCAGCTTCTTGAGTGCTGGAATTATGGCATGACTCACCAGGCCCGGCTTTTATTTTGTCTATCTATCTATCTATCTATCTATCTATCTATCTATCTATCTACCTCTCTATCTATGAATGATTCACTTTTTGAGACAGGTCTTGTTTTGTTGAACCGCAGAGGTAGTGAATCTCTGGATGCTTTGTCCCAACATGGCGCTGAAAATGGCATGGAGACTGGAGAGATGGCTGCTTTATTTGTTTTTTGAGTCAGGGTCTCACCCACAGCTCAGGCGACCTGAAATTCATGGACACTTTCCTGCTTCATTCTCCCCAGTGCTGAAATTACAGTCATCAACCATCATGCCAGATTCTATTTTTAAAATTTTCAAAGTGAGGTCTCACCATGTAGTCCAGGGTGTCCTTGAACTCATGATCCTCTTGTTTCAGTCTATTGAATGCATGTGTGTGCCACCACACCAAAATATTGCTTGACTTTATTCACGCAAAATCATGGATGGATTGCAGGGTATGTTGGCACAGGCTTACAGTCCCAGCACTCAGAGGGCTGAAGCAAGAAGATGTTGAATCTAACTAAGGTCAGTCTGGGCTACATAATGAGACCCTGTCTCAAAACACAATACAAAAAAGAACCAGGTACAGTGGCTTCAGCTTAAAATCCTACCATTGGAAGATGATAGAAAAAAGATCAGGAGTTCAAGTTTGTCCTCAACTAGTAGCAAGCTTGAGACCAAACTCTGGATACAAGAGACCCAGTCTCAAACGTACATACATAAATACATATATACATACATACAATGCACAATCAAACAAACAATGAAGAAGTTCAACAAAAAAAAAGTATTTGTAGATGCTTACTGAGCACCAAGCACGAACAGGCTTTAGAGAAACCATGGAGAGATAAACTGATTGGTCTCTACCTTCTGGAACCCACAGGATAACAAGAAATACCACTACAAATAATCAGGAAAAAAAATCCATGCTAACTCTCCACCTACAGGGAGAAATACTTACTGGATAGCTTATTCCTAGCCAGGAGGCAAGGGAAAGATTCCTGAGCCTACAGCTAAAGGAGTAAAGATTAGTGAAGGGAGAGGTGAGAAAGGCCTTTTAGGCATATGGCTTTGTATCCTAAGTGGTGTCTGAAGAACTAACAAAAAGGTGAGTGTGCCTGGGGGCAGGAGACTCAGGCCAGCCACTGAGGTTGGCCCAAAAAGGAAGTTCCTGATCTAGGAGCTGTTGTTTTGTGGCTTTGTTTTCAGGTTTGTTGTTGTCATTGTGTTTTATCCATGACTGGCAGCCACTCCATCTCTTAGCCATATCCTCAGTCCTAGGTGGCAACCCTTTACCTTAGGAACAAAGAGCAATAAGGTACTGAAGATCTGTCCACCAGTCTAATCATCCAACAAACAACATCCAATAACTGCCAGACATCACAAAGTCAATAAAATACGTATTGCAAATGCTTTTTGGGAGTGTGAATTGGTAAATTCATCTAACATCTATGGAGGTCAGTCTCACCACATTCTTTAGAATTACCAATATGTAGGTATGCCTCGGAATTACCCTTATAGGAACTTCTTCTACAGTATTTATCTACATATGAAATGAAATGGGCAAATGATCATAGTTACTGCAGGGTGACTTTTAATAGCAGAAGAATTTAAATAAGCAAGGAGTCCTTTAGTGGAAGACAACGAACAGAAGAAGGAAAATTGGTAGTATGCTTCCCTGCAGAAGACCAATGTGAATCCTAGAACAATGTTGAAAAAAGAAAAAGAGAAGGAAGAAGAGGAGGAGGAGTGTGAAAGCCTAAGACTTTGCAATCTGGGCATAACAGGAGGAGGAGGAAAAAGTGGAGAAGGAAGAGAAGAAGGAGGAGGAGGAAAAGAAGGAGAAAGGAGGAGAAGAAAGAAGAAGACTTTTATGCATTGTTTTGAAAAGAACACCAAGGTATTTTATTAAATTTAAAAAATCAAGATGCAGAAGAGTTTATAAGTGAGTCATTTATATAGACATGAGGACTGGACCTGTTACTTCCCCCCAGGGAGGGAAATCAGTTAGAGATTGCACTAGATTTGTTTTTATTGAATTTTGAATTATAATTGACTTGTCAGTGCTGTGGCCATAACTCAGTGGTCAGAACACTGGCCGGACAGCAAACCATGTATTTACCACGGTGAGAGGTACATTTACCACGGTGAGAGGTGGTGAAATGTACAGGGGTTCATTCTTTGGAGTTCTTGTGTTCTGGAGCTGAAGACTGAAACCAGAACATGTTAAAATGTTAAAGCAAGGATTTTACTGAAAATGAAAGAAACTCTTGGACACTCCCTCAGAGGGAGGCTAAGAGGAAACCATAGCCTTAAGGTAGGAGAGCATTAGAGCAGAGGAAACCAACAGAGGTGCCATGAACACATGGCTAGAGAGAGCAGGGCCATCATGGTGTGACCTCAAGGTGGGAGAGAAAGAAGAAGAGAGAGGTGATGGGTGGAGCCACAATCTTTTGTAGTTTGGCATTGTTAATGAGTGTCCCAGAGCTCCTAGGGAAGTGAGGTAAAGACTAGAGAGGTGGCGGGCATGGCTCCCATGGGACTGGACATTCCTAACTGCATTAGTCGTCCAGTAACAATTAAAATTACTTTCATTATTCCCCCATTTCTATCTGATGAGGATGTTTGATGTTTTATGGAGAAGGGGCAAAGACTGATCTGGCTGCTTCATGTTGAGTGGAGGCAAACAAAGAGGGGATCTGTCAAATATCCTCATTTCAAGTGTCTGGATGGTCCAGGGTTCACAACAGATGAGATTCTATTGAACCATCATCTAAAGCTTTTTATTGAACTTATTCTAGAAGAGACAAAGTAAATGAGAAGGTTAAGTAAACAGGGTCCAAATTTAAGGACTAAAGAGTATTGTAACCAGGTTCCAACAGATGGCATTAACCAGTGTACCCAGGGAGGTAGAAGGGAAAAAGCCACATTAAGCTTGTTAATTACCTGATTTAGTTTATCTAATGACATTCTCTTAGCCTTTTGGTTGGTGGAAATCAGGGGTCTGCTTATATATTCCAAAGAATGTAACTAATGATCACCAGGATGTTAAGTCACATGCAGAGGAGGGCGATAAATGGTAATTAAGGGGGCTAAGATGGGCCCAAGATAATCTGGCTCCTGTCTTGCAATATTCCTGGTCTCTCCACTTCACTGACGCTCCAATCAAGTCAGTCAGTCCTGCAGGTGCAGCAGCTTCTTTTGAACTTACATTCATAGTTCCCCGTTGGCCAGCAGCATCACAGTTTTGTGTTTGCGGGGACCACATACTAATGTCCCATACTGGCCATAGAAAGACTCATTCATAGTATCTGATACAAATGAGGCTGAGAAAGAGGCAGAAGATCAGTCTTCAGGAGAGAGAAATTCTAGTTGGCAGAACTATTAAAAAGAAACTCTGGATCATATTAAATCTACTAGCCATGATGATCCAGACCTGTTATATTTTTTGTTCTCTGTATCTAATATAACATTTATATGTGACCTGTAAAAGAAGAATTATACATAAAATTAAGATAATCAATTTCTTTGTTGGCCTAATGAGGTAAAGGTAATGGTGAGGGAGCATTTACCTTCAGGCCAGCTTGACATAGTTTAACAAAGAACTAGGCATTAGTTTTATCTTAGGGTAAGGATTTGGGCTTTCTTGGCAATTATAATCTACATATTTGTAAACTAATTTGATACCATGTAAATGATATAAATACATAAATACATAATTACATACAGATAGCACACATCAACACATAGTTGTTTTAAATATATACTTTAAAATTCAAGATTTTGTAGTTCTCACCCAGGCTTATCATTTGTCAATGAAGTTAGAGTGTTAATTTATGTATTTATTCTAGCACTAAGCAATCTTTAAAATTGGAACCTTTAAAACATATGATTCTTATAATATAAATACAGTAGAAAACTTTGATTTAAAACATAAAGCCTAACATGACTACTGATAAGGCTAACCAAACAAAACGCTTGTGTCTATTCAGAGTTTTTTTTTATTATTTTTAACAGATACAATTTTTTAAACTTTATTAGTTACTTTGTGCATGTGTGCACGCATTGCACACGCACGTGCACGTGTGTGTGGGGGGGTGGGTGCATACCAGAGGGCACTCATGTCCCTATGGAGGACAAGGGTAACTTCAACAATCATCCTGGATTGCTTCTACCTCCTTTTTGCTTGGTTCTAGGATTTCCAAGGCTCTGCCCACCAGGGCTGAAAGTGCAGGCTGCTACCATTTCCACCTGGCATTTTTACATAGGACCTGGGATCTGAACTTAAAAAGTACTTCTTGCAAGGCAGAGTCTTTTTTTTTTAATTTTTTCATTATTATTTATTCAATTGTGCGTGTATGCATGCATGTGTGTGTGTGTGTGTGTGTGTGTGTGTAGAACCACGGACGAATTCGGGAACCACCATGGACCGCCTCCACCTCCTCTTCGTTTACTCTGCCCCGGGGTTCACAGGCTCCGCCCTACCAGGACCAGAAACACAAGCTGCCCCCGCTTCCGCCTGGCGTCTATACGTGGGGTCTAAGATCCGAACTCAGGACCTTCCGCCTTCAAGACAGAGGCTTAACCCCTGAGCCACCTCTCCAGCCTCGCAAGGCAGAGTCTTAACCCCTGAACCATCTCTTTAGCTGGTTCAAAGTTTAAAATGGCCCCTTTTGTCTAGTTTCAACTGATCAATGTAAGAACCTAAATTTGAATGTTATTTATCAGAATTATTCCTTTTAATTCCCCATTTTGAAAAGAGAATTAACACAAACATATCTACCTATCATTTTGCATTTATAAAAGCCTTACGTTCAATTGTAGTACTTTAAATATTTTTTAAAGCCAAATGTACAGATGAGTTATAACACAAGTTAGTAAAAGTTCTTTTAGCTTTGCTTTGTCTGGTTTTAGAAGATGTACATCTAAGAAGATAGCAAAATACTATGAAATATCAAGTGAACAAGCAGCACAGGAGAACCTTTTAAGTTTTCTTTAGAACTCGGTAGACACAATATATAAAATAACCTCTAAAAATTAGGAGAATAGGCTTATCATATGGCAGTAGAAACACTCAGAAAACATTACATCTGAATTAGCTTAGCCTGGTTGCAGCAGAAGGCAGAAGTACACATGAAGAACACGTAGTTAGGGAAGCAGATTGATGCAAAGCAGTTGATAGTCTCATCCCAGGAAAAACAGCACATATATCTTACCACAAGGAGGATGAGGAAATTCCAATGAAATCCTCAAAAGACATTTGCAATTTTCTGGGATGCTGGATCTGCTGGGACAAGATTCCATAAACAAAAGTGGGCAAGTTTAACCAATATCCACAGTGGCTTATTACTTTGGAAACACATGGAAAATCTTTAAAAGAATCACCAAAGTGATGATAGAATTCTGGCAGGAACTCCGAGCAGTAGGACAGAAGTAGGGCAGGGAATTTTTGGAAGATTTAAAAATTTGATTAGAGTAAGAACACAATGGTATCTTTATCTTCAGTTTCTTTAAAGTCCAGATCAAGGAAGATACATAGCTTTTTGCTTTTGCTTTGTAGAAACAGTTTGTGAAAGAAAACCTAAACAAAAATGCTTGTAAAGCAAAGAAAATAAATTTGAAGTAAGACTGAGATTTAGTCCTCTGTGACCTGCACTCAGCGGGTTGGAGAGATTGACATGACCCTGAGTCACATGACCTTAAGTATCCTGATATTCAAGGCTGGTAATTCTGTTTCTCCTGAGGCTTTTTTTTTTTTTTTTTAATCACAATTGCCCCTAATGCCTAGAGGAACCCCTTTAGGCTTTGGGAATTTCCAAAAATTATTCAAGAGGTTGGCTGTCACATATTGGGACAAAGTCTTATTTATAAAATTACCCTTTTAAAGAGAGTATAAACCTAAGCTATAGATGTACTTTGTATGAAATCAGTGAATCTTTTGGTTTATTTAATTTGGTAGGGGTCTCCTGCAGACAAGGGCTTATAATTCATTGGCAACAGTTTTTAAATTAGTTACTAATCTATGATACAGCTCAATGAGACTCTATATAATTGGTCAATTTTGGAAATAGATTTTTGAAAACATTATCATAAACAGATTAACATTTAGGAGGAATGTCTTATTATTGAAAACAGAATCTGGTATTAGTTATTTAACAGAGCAGAATTTTTGTCTTAGGAATTTGAATTCAAATAACCTTTGATTATTATTAACACCTTTTGAAATATCCCTCAATAAACAAATGAGAATTTAGTGAATTAAGATATAGTACAGAAATCGGGCATACTGGAAATAAAATATGTTTTATTAAACAACAAACCACATTATTATTATCTGTGAACTTTAAAAATGCCCTGTATGTGTAAACCATTGCTGAAGCAGCCATGGAGGTAATAAATCAGTAAGTTAGAATAGAACAATATTTGGCCTTGTTACTAATTGCATAATTACTGTAATTACTAATGACATATTACCCCTGTAATAAATAGTTGTAGAATCCTGAAAACAACTTTTGGTAAACTTTGCCTTTAAAATCATGCTGCCATTTTTATCTCTGTTGAAAACCAGAAGAGAAACCCAAGCAGCCATCTTGTGTTCTGCTGGAACAGAAACCAGAAGAGAAAGCCGTGCTGCCATCTTTAAAAACCTAAACACATAGTGCGACTTCCATTTTTGAACATGTATCTCGTTTGCTCTCTCAGGACAAGGAGCACGTTGTAAACTGTGCTGAGTCCCACAGGACCAGGCATTCCTACCTGCACTAACTCTCCAACAGCAATTAAATTATTTGCAGTAAAAGCAGGCAGTGGTGATTTCTGTTCCAATAAGCTGCTCACGGTAGACTTTCTCAGCAGAGATGAGAAGACTTCATGTGGCCAAAGGGAAATGATTGTGGGGTAGGGCACAAGGTTGGTCATGAATTCCATCAGACAACATTCAGGACTGCATCCGATCTGAGAGAAGCAGTGATATACGATAATGTAGGATAGATACTCAATTTCATGGTTTCCATGAGTGATGTCTACCATGAAGGAACAATCAGAGTGCTTCAGATTTGCATTCCTGGTATGAACCCAACTTGATCATGACGTATGATTTTTTGGATATGTTTTCGGATTCATTTTGCTAGTATTTTATCACAGATTTTTGCATCTGTGCTCATTAGTGAGAATGGCCTATAATTCTCTCTTTGATGTGTTTGCCTTTGGAATCAGAGTAATATTGGCTTCATAGAAAGAATTTGGGAGTATTCCTTCTTTCTTTTTTTTACGTATTTTTATTTGTGTGTGTGTGTATGTGTGTGTGCGCGCATGTGTGTGTATCAGAGGGCATTATGTATCCCTGTGGAGGACCAAGGGTGACTTCAGGAATCATCCTGGATCATTTCTACTTCCTTCTTGCTTCACGCTGGGATTTCCCAGATTCCGACACACCACAGCTGGAAGTGCAGGCCGCCGCCATTTTTGCCTAGTATTTTTACATGGGATTTAGGATCCAAACTCAGGAACTTCCACTTGCAAAACAGAGTCTTAACCCCTAAGCCAACTCTCCAGCCCCCTTCTTTTTTTATTTTATGGAATAGTTTAAGGAGTAGTGGTGTTTATTCCTCTTTGAAGGTCTGGTAGAATTCTGCACTGAATCCATCTGGCCCTGGGTAATTACTGCTTTAATTTCATCACTTGGTCTATTTATTGTATATATTTCATCTTCAGTTAATTTTGATAGATCGATCGTATGTGTTTAGGAATTCATCCATTTCCTTTAGATTGTCCAATTTAAGAGAATATAAATTTTTAAAGTATATTCTTGTGACTCTCTGGATTTCTCCAGTATCTATTGTGATTTCCCCCTTTTTGTTTCTGATTTTGTTGATTTGAGTCTCTCATCTTTTGGTTAGTGTAGCAAAGATTTTGTAAATCTTGTTTATCTTTTCAAAAAACAGCTCTTTGTTTCATTGATTTTTGTATTGTTCTTTTCAGATTTTGATTATTTCTGCTCAGATCTTGATTATTTCTAGACATGTGCTACTTTTAGGATTGTTTGTTCTTTTTTTTTTTTTTAAGGCTTTCAGGCATAATATTAAGCCATTTATTTGGGGTCTTCCTTTTTGTGATGTAAGCATTTAGTGCTATAAACTTTCCTCTTAGAACTACTTTCAATGTGCCCCATAGATTTTGCTAGGTTGTATCTTCATTTTCATTGGCTTCAAGGAAGTTTTAATTTCTTGTTTTATTTAATTTTTGACCCATTCCTCATTCAAAAATGTGTTATTTAGTTACCATGAATTTGTGTGGTTTCTATTGTTCTCTTTGTTATAAATATCTACCTTTATTCCATGATGGTCAGATAGTATGCAATGAATTATTTCAGTTTTTCTGTATTTATGGAGGTTTAATTTGTGTCTTTGCATAGGGTCTAGTTTCAAAAGTTCCTTGGATTGCTGAGAAGAATGTGTGTTCTTTAGTGTTTGGGTGAAATGTTCTGTAGATATCTGTAAGGTCCATTTGATTTATGGTTTCATTTAACTCCAGTGTGTCCCTGTTTATTTTTTTTTGACCCATTGACCTGTCCAATGGTGTGAGTGGGATACTGAAGTCTACTATCACTGTGTTTGGACTGATTGATGGTTTTGCTTCCTGTAATGTATTTTTGATGAATTTGGGTGCTCCTATGTTTAGTGCATATATGTTTAGGATTGTAAGATTTTTTTTTATAAAATTGTGCGTGTATGTGTGTGTGCGCATGTGTGTATGTATGTGTGTGTGTAGAACCACAGACGAATTCGGGAACCACCATGGACCGCCTCCACCTCCTCCTTGTTTACTCTGCCCCAGCATTCACAGGCTCCGCCCTACCAGGACCAGAAACGCAGGCCGCTCCCGCTTCTGCCCAGTGTCTATATATGTGGGGTCTAGGATCCAAACTCGACCTTCCACCTGCAAGGCAGAGGCTTAACCCCTGAGCCACCTCTCCAGCCCCTGTAAGATCTTCCTGCTGGAATTTTCTCTCTACTAAGACATAGTATCCACTTGTATCTCTTTGCTTTAGTTTGAAGTCTATTTTGTCTGATATTAAGATGACAACTCCTGCTTGTTTCCTCTTTCCATTTGCTTGGAGGACCCCTGATCATCCTTTTACCCTGTGAAAGTATCTCTATCTTTTATGGCGAGGTGTTTCTTGAAGGCAGAGAACTGATGGGTCATGATGTTTGATACAAGTTGAACCCATTGACATTTAAAGTTATTGTTGAAAAGTGTTTAGTGGCTCCTGACATTTTGTTGATCTTGTGATATTTGCATTTTTAGTGCCTTATTTACATCTTATGCTGGTATTATTTATTCCCTTTAGCTTCCTTGATGTATTTATCCTTCTCTTCCATCTTGCACATTTCTTCCAGCACTCTCTGTAGCCCTGGTTTAGTTGCCATATCGTCTTCTAGTCTGTTTCTATCACAGAATATTTTTCTTTCACCTTCTATTATGACTGACAGTTTTGCTGGATATAATAATCTGGGCTGGCATTTGTGTTCATTCAGAACTTGTATTGTGTCCCTCCAAGCCTTTCTGGACTTTTACCGTCTGTATTGAGAGGTCAGTTGCTACTTTGATGAGTTTGCCTCTGTATGTGACTTACTCTTTCTGTCTTGCACCTCTTAAAATCTTGTTTTTACTGTGTACCTTTGGTGTGAGGCCTATCATATGCCGTGGATTGTTTCTTTTTTTGTCCTGGGTATTTGGTGTTCTAAATCGGGATGGGTATCTTTTTTTAGATCAGGGAAATTTCCTCTATTATTTCATTAATTATGCATGGTGGGTCTTTTGTGTCTTTTGTGTCTATTTCTGGGATATCCATGATCCATATGTTGGGTCTTTTGATGGTGTCCCAGAGTTCCTGTATGTTCCCATCAAGTGTGTTTTTCCATTTATCAGTTTCTCTCATTGACTTATCAACATCTTCTATCTTATCTTCCTGTTCTGGGACTCTGCCTTCTACATGATCAGTTCTGTTTTTGAGACTTTCTGTTGAATTTGTTATTATGCTGTTTAAATCTTTTAGTTCCAATGTGATTTCAATCTGACCTTTTTTCAGTGTTTCTATGTTTGTTTGCAGATCACTTTGGGTTTGTTTTTAGTGTTTCTAGATCTGTTTTAAGGCTATTTTTATTCTAGTTGTATCTTGTTTATTTGTATTTTCTTTCCTGATTTTGTTGTGATTTTTTCTTCAAATTTGTTTAGCTTTGTTCTCTTGGAGCTGTTTGAACATATTTATAATCTATCTTCGAAATTTGTTGTCCTGGTTATTGCTTTCTTGAATATCCCTCTATAGGCTATCGTCTGAAGGATCTGAAGCCTAGAGATTGGTGATCTTGAGGGGAGACATATTTCCTTGGCTTCTTATGGTTTTCCTGTGTGATGTTGGCATCTGTTGCTTACTTTCTTTGATTTATATTGTTGTCTTGCTCATATCTACTTCCTGAGTTAAGATTTCTATTTGTGTATACTGCTTTTAGGATGAGTACATACTGGGTACTGATTTTTGGTGGGATGGTGTCTTCTATCTGGGATGCTATTTTTCAGCACTTGGATGATGTTTGTAGTGTTTATGTTTTTCTTTTTGTTATGTAACAAATGTTTTGTCCTTCACTTGGAACAAAAGTAGCTATTCCAGTGTTTTCTGGTTTTAGAAGTCTGTTGATATTTCTCAGATGGGTTTTCTGAAGTGACTATTACATTGTCTTTCAGAGGCCTTTTCTCTCTTTATTCTTGAAATTTGGTATTGTACACAATCTTCTACCTGGACTTCTTTCCTCTGTCTGTGTGACTAGCACAGGGTAGGGTGTGTGTGTGTGTGTGTGTGTGTGTGTGTGTGTGGTGTGAAACCTCCCACCCAATGCACAGGCAAGCTCAGGGACAACCTCACCTGAGCCACAGACTCACAGGATACCATGTTGGTCTCTCTGTATCATAGCCTGCCACGTGGCTCTTATACATTGTTGAGTTGTTCTCCATCCCTTTCCTCCTTTAAACGTAACACTCCTCTCTTAAATAAACAAATATTTTTAAAAAATAAAAGATAGGGTTTTCTATATTCCATTCAAATAGCCTTAAATTTTCTATGTAGCAAAAAGTATTTCTGACTTCAGATCCTCCTACTTCCACCTCTGTCATCCTGGGATTATCAACCCAGGGGAGTTAGACCACCATACAGAGTTATAATGCAGTGCTGGGGACTGAACCCAGAGCTTTGAGCATGCTCATCAAAAACAATACCCAGCCTACTTGTTGTTTTGAAATATCCTCCTCCCTCTGTTCCCAAATACTAGGATTCCTGGACACAAGACTTCTTGCTTTAACCTTGAAACCAGACCCTGCCAAAACACAGCTTGAGAGCCTTCCAACTTGTTTAATTAGGCTCCTTGCTGAAAAACCTCTACAGATTCACCACTGGTCTCTAAGCAGTAACTGGCCTCTTGAAATGCTACCCTTCTCCACAAGGATCTCTTGTTACAAAGTCTGGTGTTTCAGCCTGGCATGGTGGTGCATGTTTGTAAGTCCTAGCACTTGGGTTTGAGTTTGAGGCCAGTCTGACTGCATAGGGAGATGGAAGAAGAGGAGGGGGAGGTTAAAGTTGGCTGGTATTTATGCTTTCTTGAACAGGACAACGCATCTGCAAATATTTGCTATTAAGAGAGGCCTCATGAGGCAGGGTAATGCAAAATGCCTTAAGCTACCTAATTTTGGTCTGTGAATTCTGATTAAATTCCAGTGAGAAAGGCTGTTGAAAGCAAGGTCCAGAAACTTCATCACCCTGGCCTGATAAGGAGGATGAAAGGGAGACAGGGAAGGGCCTCACTTGCAGAAGGACTTCCCCGTTTCTCAGGGCAACACCAGGTGCTCTGGAGGGAACGAGGGAAAGCCCTTGGGAGCTCTGCCCTGGAATCCCTCTGGCAGACCTAAGGCATGGACCAGGCAAGAGGGTCCTGGAGAGACGGATTAGCAGTGAAAATGAATGTGAACCAGGTCAGGAATAGGGGCTCTGGCCTGCACTTTGTGTGTGCATGATGGGATTGCTTCTGTCACTAAATGGACAAAGTGCTGCTGACTACACCCTGTCCCACCCTATTGATAACAAAGCTGAGGTTCGGAAAAGTGTGCCCAAGGAGCACACACAGCTCAGCCATGGCCAGAATGGAACAGGACCTCAGGTTTCTTTGATGGCTGAGCAGCTTCTTTTCTGCCTTAAGAAACATGAATATAGGGGCTGGAGAGGTGGCTCAGGGGTTAAGCCTCTGCCTTGCAGGTGGAAGGTCCTGAGTTCCGATCCTAAAACCCACGTATAGACGCCGGGCAGACTGGGCGGCCTGTGTTTCTGGTTCTGGTAGGGCGGAGCCTGGGAATCCCGGGGCAGAGTAAACAAGGAGGAGGTGGAGATGGTCCATGGTGGTTCCCAAATTCATCCGTGGTTCTACACACACACACACACACACACACACACACACACACACACGCACAATTGAATAAAAAAAATCAATAAAAAATTATTTATAAAAAGAAACATGAATATAATCAGAAGCAAAGCCTTTCTTTCCACCTGCCTTTCATCTTCTTTCTGGAGATGTGCTGAGATGGAACCCAGGACTTTGTACAAGTCTGGCAAATGCTCTGCATTAAATTACGTCGCAATCCAGCAGTATCCACTTTTGAGTCAGCAATAAGTATTTATCTTTCAATTACTTCCACCTCTTTTTTTTTTCTCTTCTTTTTTCTTTCTGTTGTTTGTTGGAGCTTTTGAAACAGCATCTCATGAAGTTGAAGATGATCTTGAACTCCTGTTCCTCCTGCCTGTACCTCCCGAGTACTGGGGTTACAGATATGTCCCACAACATCCAGCTCCAACTTTATTTTACTTGAGAGAGAAAGAGAGAGCACAACACACAACTTTCAGAAGTCTGTTCTCTCCTGTCGCAGTTAGCCTGCATGCTGCCAATAAATTCATGGCCAAACGGCTTAAAGGAACAAGGGATTGATTTTGGCTTGCAATTCTTGGTTACAGTTCCTTGTCCAGCTTGGCAGGAGAGCCACACCGACTCCAGGAGCTGAGGGAAATAGCCACACCATCTCCACAGGACTGCTCAGAGAAGGACAATCCCTACTTGCCAGATCAGCATTTCTACCAAGAAAACTAAAGGATGCCAACTTCCTAAAATAGTTCCCTTTATCTTATTCCCTGCCCAGTGCCTAGTTCCACCCACCAAGGGCTGGGACCTCCCTCTCAATCAGACAGTCTCATACAGACTTGCTCAGGGCTAAACTCAGTTACCAATTCTTCACAATTGTGTCCAGAGCTCAAGCCTTCAGTCATTAAGTTGACACCTGTATCTAACTATGGCATCCCCTTCTATCATATAGGTTTCAGAGATCAAACACTAGTGTGCAGGTTTTCGTGCAGATGCTTTTACCACTGAGCCACCTGACCAGCTCACTCCATTTTTCTTTTAAATACTGCATTCCCATATGCTATTTGGTACCTGTAAGTTATCTATGCCCCCAAATGAAGGGGGCTGGGCCTGGTGGCTCCTGTCTGCAATCCCAGAACTCAGGAGACTAAGGTGGGAGGATCACAAGTTTCAGGCCAGTCTGGGCTACATAGATTCTTTTTTCCTCTTTCCATCTCTTCTTAGGTTCATTCATAAGAGCTGGATGAGAAAGTCCAAATCCATTCACCAGCCAGCAAGATCAAAGGAAGCACCCAGGCTCTCCCTGACAGCTCAAGCTGTTCCAGTCACTTGTGCATGCTCTATGCCAAAGTATTCTGCAGGGAGTCAAGACAAGCGTATTTCCCTTGCTGAGGTTTTCCTTGAAATGTGTCTTTTGCTTGAGCTAAAGACAAAACTAGGGGAAGCAACTTTCCATCAAGCTGTGACTAAAGTCAGACATGACAATGAGTGATGGATATAAGGTCACAAAATAGGCACCGGAGGAAGGGTGGGCTTGCAGTGAGGGCTCCTCATGGAATCAATCACATGGCTATACCCGAGGCTTGGACTCCTGTGGAATCAAACCCATCCTCATGTTTTGTTTCCACACATTGTGGTGTGGGTATTTCCCTAGAGCCTCAGTTTTGTCATATGTAAAATCAGACAATCAACATCTCTTCCTGCATGGTTTCATGAGTCAGACCAAGACCTGAAAAGCAACTAAACAAAGCAAGTCAGATCCCCAGAAGTTAACAGAGCCCATGCTGGAGGAGTCCAGAGGCCCAGGCTTGCATCCGGGCTCTAGGGTGGAGAGCTGGACACTGGGGCAGCAGGGACTGCTGCTTTGATATCAAGGCCCCCCAAACCCATAGCCTTTCTTGGTTGCTTTCCTAGGATGTGAGGGGAGGGGGGAAACTAGGAGAACTGGGAAGAATTACATAGGGGAAAGAACCTCACATTCAAAATTCTGTTGGTTGGGTAACTTGTCTAACCTCTCTGCTCCTGGATCCTTCCAAACTGACAAACATAAACAAATAATAATAGTAGCAACAATAATTACTTTTGGAGTCTGTGAGATAGCTCAGCAGGTAAAGGTGTCGGCTTTAATTCAATTCCTGGAAATCTACACGATAGAAGTAGAGACCCAAGGGGCTAGAGAGGTGGCTCAGGGGTTAAGCCTCTGCCTTGCAGGCAGAAGGTCCTGAGTTTGGATCCTAGACCCCACGTATAGACGCCAGGCGGAAGCGGGGGCGGCCTGCGTTTCTGGTCCTGGTAGGGCGGAACCTGTGAATCCCGAGGCAGAGTAAACAAGGAGGAAGCGGTCCATGGTGGTTCCCAAATTCGTCCGTGGTTCTACACACACACACATACACACACACACACACACACACACACATACACACGCACAATTGAATAAATAAAAAAAAGTAAAAGTTAAAAAAAAAAGTAGAGACCCAAATTCTGAAAGTTGTCCTCTGACCCTTACACATGCCCTGTAGCGCGCTCTCTCTCTCTCTCTCTCTCTCTCTTTCTCTCTCTCTCTCTCAAATATTTATGCTTTTTAAAACCTTTCTACACCTCCTCTCTCTCACCAGGGTATAGTAAGGCTCTGTGAGGTCTCAGCAAAATGGACCAGGCCTGGAAAATGCTGGACACTGTGACATGACAGATGTCTGAGGAAGCCTCCCTTCTGTCTCCTCTTGGATTTTTCTAGGTATTTTTCTCCCTGGTAATGAGATGATAAATGTCCATGCTCTTCCTGGATTTGCCACCCAGTACCCCACTCTGGCCTCTTTGCATGACTTTCCTTCTGAATGCTGAGAAGTCAATCAACCCTGCTGCCTCTGACTCCTTCCCACAGGAATAGACAGTGAACAGGAGAGGTGGAAGTACGGAAATGTCTAGCTAGAAAGGCCTTTTGTAATTTCTGGCTCCAGGTAAGAGAGTAGCACAGCTGCTCCTCTGGGTTGACATGACTATCACTATTGTGAAGCAGCTATGTTGACTTACAGGAGACCTTGGTCCACAGTCATACAAAGAAGGAAACAGAACTGTGCAGGAGACGCTAGATCGGGTGATGGGACTGCTTGCACTGCCTCTTAGAGAGAGGAATAGAGGGTCTCAAAACCTTCCTGAGATGCCAGTCACAAATCCTGCCCCAGCTGTAGACAACTTTAGAAATGCTAAAGTCAGGGGGCTGGCAAGGCAGCTCAGTGAATAAGACACCTGCTCACAAACCTGGTGATCAGAGTTCAATCCCTAGAAACCCACACGGTAGAAGAAAAGAAATGACTTCTGAAAGTGGTCCCCTCACTTCCACCTGTGTACCATGTCATACATGGGCATGGTTTCTTTCTCTCATGCAAATCAATAAATAATAAGTTATGAATAAATTGAATATTTTAAAAAATATTAATGAGAGAATATGTAGTTTGAAACATACCTTTAAAAATAAAGAAATAAAAAGAAAGAAAGAAAGAAAGAAATGTTGGACTGGAGAGATGGCTCAGGAGTTAAGAATGTGCCTCACAAGCAGAAGGTTCTGAGTTTGGATCCCAGGTCCCATGTAAAAATGCCAGGCAGAAAAGGTGGTGGCCTACATTTCTGGCCCTGATGGGTAGAGCCTAGGGAATACTAGAGTAAAGCAAAAAGGGGTAAAAGCAATCCAGGATGATTCCCAAAGTCACCTTTGGTCCTCCACGGGGACACATGGTGCCCTCTGATACATACATACACACATATGCATGCACACACACACACACACACACACACACACACACACACCATGTGCAAAATAAATAAAATTTAAAAAAAATAAAGAAATGGTAAAGTCAAATAATATAAAAAAATTGAGCAGGGGGTGCCCATGAAACAACCCTACTTCTGTAAGTAAGCCCAGTAAAGTCATTAGTTTGTCTGTAACTTCCTTTTTTTGGGGGGTGAACAGACATGTTCTTCATGTCTCCCCAGGAGAGTCACACCACAGAAAGACGCCCCAGTGATGCCTAGCATGAGCCTTGCTGTTTCAAATCAATATCCTCAGTTTTCCAGTGAACCCTTTTACAACAAATGGTCCCTTGAAGAGGTTTTCCTGAAAGGATGGGCCCAGACTCCCCTACCCCCACTCAGGGAACACTGAAATCATATCAGGCATTTCTCAGAGAAAGACTTACTACAGAAATGAATATGTAAGGACAAACTGAAGGCTGAAAGGCCAGAGAACAACAGTTAGGCCTTTACTACCATTTTTTTTTTTTTTCCGTGTGTGTGTGTGTTTGTGTGTGTAGGCACAAGGGCAAATTTGGGAATAATCTTGGATTGTTTCTACCTCCTTTTTGCTTTGCTATGGAATTTCCCAGTCTCCACCTCCCAGGACCAGAAGGACAGGCCTCTGCCATTTCTGCCTGGTGTTTTTACATGGGATCTGGGATCTGAACTCAGGTCCTTCTGTTTTTAAGGCATTAATCCCTGAGTCATCTTTCCAGCCCCTACTATCAGCTTTTAGAGACTGCTATCCAAGCGAGAAGCTGGAGGAAGCCATGCCAAGAATGCAGCACCAGACAGGAGATCCTCCCGAACCAATGAGGTTCTGCCTCGCTTTCCCATCCAAGTCCACATCTGCCTGCTGTTGCTAGCACATCATTTTGTTCCCATTGATGGAACTAGGGATCTAACTCAGTAAGAAAGCACTTGCCTAGCACAAGTGAGATCCTGGTGCAGCAAAAAGATAGCTAAGTCATTAAAAAAAAAAATACAGTGAGATGTGGTGGTGCTCTGAGACCTGAAATCCCAGCACTTGGGAGGCAGAGACCAGAGGATTGTGAGCAGCAGGCCAGCCTAGGCTACATAGAGAGACCCTATTTAAACAATGCATGAATCAATGATAAAATAACAACATACTGTGAAATTGACTTCTTGAACAGCATGTGGCCCTGTGAGGTTCAAGATGTGTATAGATTCATGCCCTGCTATTGCAATCAGCACACCTGATTATGTCAGCCATTTATAACCACACCTGTCCTCCATGCCAAGCTCTGGCAGCCATGACCCATTCTCCATTGGTGTAGCTTTGTCTCCTCAAGACAGCCACCGACAGTGATTCATTACAGATACCTTTTGAGACAAGCCTTTTTCCATCAGCTTGTCTTTAGCATTCATCCAAAGTGATACATGGTTCACTTGTGACTTCTGATTGCTGGGAAGCATTCTGCTATCTGAACTGTCTGAAGAGAATTTTTAAACATTCTCCGTGCTGTTTCTTCGTGGAGGTTACCTTAGTAAAACCCAAGGCAATGGGTTCAAAGTAATAGAGTGCATTTTGAAAGAATTTCTCCTGTAGAATATTTGCTCAAGAGGATGGTCACTCGGATGTCAATCTCAGAAATACAGCATGCTTCCCCATTTGAGAAGGAGTAGAGGCAGAAGGGTCCAGGTAGCCCCTCCCATTCTTGTCCCAACAGAGTTCAGGATTCCATGATTGCCTTCCACAACCACCAAAGCCCCTTCCATGCTGCTACCTGGGGGCTCCTGTCGTTGCCGCTGACAACCTGCTGCTGTTCCCTTAGAAAGAGCGACATCCAGGTCCCAGGGTTCACTGCCAGGCATATCACTCTCCTGATGTAGACCCTGTTGACACCAAACACAGCTCTTCAAAGAGAATGAAGGACAGTTTATTCCAGGACTGAACACATGATGTTCCAATGCAGAAGCAATTTTGTAACATTTTTATAGTTTCTGGACAAAAGAAAGCCTTGGCATTTTCCAAATACGTGGGTAGGAATATTTCCCTACAATATTGATGTTGCCAGCACAGCCAGACATCTCTGCTGTAGGTCTCAGATTTCATCTAAAGACATTCTTAACTTACGGATCGGTGAACGCAAGTGGTATGCTAAGAATACCTTCCAGGAGCTAGTGAGATAGCTCAGTGGGAAAGACACCTGCACGCTCTCAAAATGGATGACTGAGTCCTGTCCCTGGAAATCCATATAGTAGAAGGAAACTGTTCTCTAACTTCCAGCTATCACGCACCACGGCATACAAGCATTCTCTCTCTCTCTCTCTCTCTCTCTCTCTCTCTCTCTCTCTCTCTCTCTCTCTCTCTCTCTCTCTCATTCTCATGCTGCTTTTGAGACAGAGTCTTGCAATGCCATCCTTCCTTTCCTGGAACTTATTACTTGGACCAGGCTGACCTCAAGTTCTCGACAGTCCTCCTGCCTCGTGAGTGCGTGGACTACAAGTGGGCACCACCGTGTCCAGCTTCATTTTTTACTTTATAGTCAGCATGGAAAATGAAACTTGAATGGGTGTCATTTTGTTAATACTTTACCTCTCATTGATAAAATAGGAATATTTGTTTTAAATTCCAGATAACTATATTGGGGGACACCTTGAAAATTCATTTAATTAGGAAACATGGGTTCCTAAATTACCTGGGTTCTTAGGTTAACAGTTTCATTTGTTTTGAAATAACATTTTAAATTTATTTTTACATTTATTTATCTCTTTTGTGTGTGCATGTGTGTATCAGTGTATATGTGTGTGTGTATGTGTGCGTGTGTGCGTGTGTGTGTATATATACAGTGCCATGGTGCATGTGTGGAGGTCAGAGGACAACTTGCAGGAGTCCATTCTCTCCTTCCACCATGTGGATTCCAGGAATGGAACTCCAGTCATCAGGTTTAGCTGCAAGTTCCTTTGCCTGATCAGCCATCACATCAACCCTAAAATCACATTTTTAAATATCATCTTTGAAATTCATACTTTTTCAAGGTGTGTCTTTTTAATTATTTTTAAAACATGTATTCTGTCAAGTTTCTAATCTAGTACTTCTATCTCCAGATCACTTTTTTGGTCAAAATAAAATTTAGTCAGTTTTGATTAAAAAAAAAAAAAACCCAAAACCATGAAAGTTGTTGCCAATGGACTATTAACTGTTGCACAGTTTTGACATAAGGAATCAGCACAAATCTTTGAATATCCCTGGCAAGAGTCAGTAGAGCCATAGTTACTCTAAGATAGTCAGAAGTCTAAGTGTGCAATAGGTTATTCCAGAGTCTTTAGTTTGTCAAATCTTTGTTTTTGTAAATATTAATGCCAGCATAGTAATCTAATGACTGCACCCACTTAATATTGGTCAAAATGGATGTTAGGTCAGACGGAGGTGGGCAAGAAATAGCTAGTGGTCATTGTTTTGACACAGGGTCTCATCACATGGCTCAGGATAACCTCAAATACACTATGAAGCTAGGATGACCCTGAACTTCAGTTCCTCCTACTTCTGCCTCTCAAGTTCTGGGAAATAAGCTTGTGTCACCACACCCTGTAATCATGAATGGCCATTAAGGGGAGATATTATAACTTCTTGCACCCCTGTGATCTAGAGTTTTATCTTATCGATTAAGTTCTTTTTTGCATTTACTTATTTTGTGTGTGTATTTATGTATGTGTGGGAGTGGGCACATTCATGCCACAGCATGCATACAGAGGTTGGAGGATAACTCTTGGGAGTCGGGAGTTGGTTCTCTCCTTCCAACATGTAGATTCTGGTGACTGAACTCAGATCATCAGGCTTGGCAATAGTCATCTTTAACCTGATGAGCTATCTCATCACCCATGCTTTATCAATTGTAGTCCTATCAGATCACCTTGTGATCTCATTAGGTTCCTTAGCAACCCTTTGAAGACAGTAGCTTTAAAACTCACAAAAATTGTTTATGTGACTATTGCAAATACAAGGGAGTGGGTTTCTCTCTTAGAGAAGTTATAGCCACACTCTCGTGCATGCCTCACTTCTTTCTCAGCACCTCTCTTTCCCCCTTAATCCTTGTATGTAAAAACTATATTAGCAATGTCTCTTATTAAGCTCCAACTCTGCCCTGAAATTCTTTCCTGTATCAAAGCCAAGAATCCTGGACTTGCCCGAGTGGAGGATTCTGAAAAAACCTCCTAGGGCTGTTACAGGCAGCAGTGTGAGGATGTGTCTCCCCTGGCACATTTGACAGTCAAGTCTCTCTTTGGCCAGGTGTGGTAGTGCATGCCTGGAATCCTAGCACTCGAAGACTGAAGCAGGGGGTCACAAGTTCTAAGTCAGCCCAAGACCCTCCCTCTCTTAAAATAAAAATAAAAGTTTCTCTTGAACTTTCCTTAAGGTTGCTGAAGACAGGTTCTCTTGGAGTTGGGGTGGAGGGTGTCATACCGGTTTCCAAGTTCTTGGGCACTTACTCAGGACTGGATGAAATAAAAGCCTACACAGATTTGCAAAAGTAATTAGGCATTTTTAGAGTAGCCATGCTGGAATAGTCTCTGAAGGTCTAGAAAGAGCATCCCCTATTGCTGGGATTACCCTGAATGAACATGCACATTAATCTAAAGGAATTGACTCTCTAATCCTTCACATAGATAAAGTTGCTGACTTCCCCCAACCCTCTGTTCATGAAAGGATATAGAAATTAGTTCTCCATTATAGCTAAACCCTTCCATGAGGTTGGGCACAAGATCAACTGGATTGGGTCCCAATATAGACAAACCAATGAGATGTAGAGGACCAAAAGCTCCAATTAGGGACTCCTGACCTGCTTGTTAGAATGGAACACATCCCTGTTACTGTAAACTAGAACAAGAACCTAAAAAAAGGAAGGTAATAGATCAATAGGGAAAACAGTTAATAAGCCTATAGGTAGGAAAACAGTACATCAAACTGCTCTGTAAATAGCAGATTAGAAGAACATTTAACAGTCAGCCTAGAAGTCTTCTTCTACAGCAGAGGTAGAGGAACTCAATACCTTAACAGGACGCAGCCAGCCTACAGCAATAAAAGAACAGTGAAGTGGACAGCAACGACCAACCATGTGCAGAGTATCAATGACTCAGCAAGGATCAACCAGAATCAGGCCAACCTAATCTCTCCCCATTCTCTTTGGAAACCTCGAAGAGGAGGGGGCAGTGAGATTGTAAGAACCTAAAGGTGGGAAGAACTTATACAAGACATTCCACTCAGGAAAGGACTGCTGCATGTGGGAGCGCACTCTGCATAACTGACGTGCCAACATGCCCCCATAGACTACCTAGGAACTCGAGAAAGATAAAGAACATACAGTGGAAACCTTTGGGTCTAAAGCTGGATGAGTGAAAGGAAGTGCCCATATCACTGGGGTGGCCTGAAGAAAAGAAGTAACTTGATATGCCACAGAAGCTTGAATCCCCACAAGAGTAGATGAGCCAGAACGAACCCTGGGGTCCATAGAAGCATGTGGGCAGGAAGGTGAGAGGGAGTGAGAGGGATTGATGGGGGGAAGGGAGGGGATGTTGTGGGAGGGAAGGGAAAGGATGTTGTGGGGGTGGAAGGAGGCAGGAAAGGTTCAGTATGCTTGTAAAAATAGAAAACTAAATAAATTATTAATAATAATAATAAAGCTCCAATCAGGTTTGCAAAAACTGGAGCTAACCAATAGGAAAAGCCATTTTCCCCATGTTTGCCTAGGCCTATAAATAATCCTGACCTAGCAGCCATCTTTGGCTCCCATGACCCCTCGCTCGTAGTACTCCACATCTGGAGTCCGTGAGTCCCTATCTGACTTTTCTCTTACCCCTCATGGATTCCATGCCTGGAGTCCACGAGCTCTCCAGGGCTCGCTTGACCCTCACAGATTCTCGTCTGAGTTGAGTTCTTTCTGTCCTTTAACAAGCTTTGCCTTAATCCTCTACTCGTATTCTGGTTTCAGTCTTTGACTCCCAAACACAAGAACCTGGGCACATACAAATTCCAGAGGGACGCTGTATCAATAACAAAGAAAACTTTTATTTGCAATAAAGTGATGGTAAAGTCAGGTTACACTGCAAGGAAACAGCGGGTTGCCTGAGTAAAGCAACTTAAAGGTACCAGGTTGTTGCCCAGGGTCTCTTTTTATGAACACTAAAAGAAGGGCTGTTCTACATTTTTATTCAAAGATTATGTCATCTAGTTACTTTTTCTACTGAGTATGTACCTTTCCATAATGCATCTGATTTTAGTCATATGCACAACCAGTTATATATAGGCATGAATGGTAAATAGGGGAGTCTCTCTAAAAGTTCACTTGAAGGAAACAATTTACCTTTCAGTACATGCACTCCAAATTTCAGACCAGATTAGCTCTACTGCTCTCTCTACCAGGGTGCGTTAGATATACCTTTGATTAGAAACTGAGTCTGATGGTTACTAAGGGAGTAGAAAACTATTCTACTGTTTAGAGAGAGGAATACATGGAGCCAGATGAAGGTAGGGAGCCCAGGATTGTTAGGTGCGTTGTCTGGAGGGGCTATATAGACACATTGTCTAGAGGGTCTATAGGCATACTACATGCAGGTAAAGGTCTAAATAGTCAAGTACATTTCAAGAAATGTTTGAGAGGGATAGTATTAAGTTTAAACTAAATGGAGGGGGTCCCCAGGCTTCTGAGCTGCCTCTAGGCTCGCCTGCCTGGCTTATGCTGATTCATTCCAGTACCTGAAGACCGACTAACTGAAACATCTCGCGTCTCTTTTTTCAAAATAAGGCTTTCTAGTTCACTGTGAGTGACAAATGGTCTCATGATATATGCATTTTACTCGTTCCATCAAGAGACAGAGGCTACTCCTTCTTTTCTTGAATGTGGGCTACCCCTCTTCCAACTTGCTCTGACTAGTGGAATGAGGTAGAAATTCTATTCCAATCCTAATTCATAAGGGGGAATGAAAAACAAACAACAACGACAAAAAGAAAACACGAGTTTAGCTCTCAAGCTTTCTGGGATGAAGAAACCAACAGGCATAATAATGAACATGGGGCTAAGTCTCCTCTGTGGGGATGCCAAGTCCACATTAAAGGAAGGCTAAGGTGTTAGGCAAAAGGAAACTTTCCAGAACCTTCTACCTATGGCCTCAGCCTGTAAAGGTCTACATTGTGATCCTAACAAAATAAAATAAAAACAAACCCAGAAGAGAGACATTGGTGCTGAAGGAGACTGGTTTATTAGTGGCTGAATGAGAGGAAAACACTCCATTTTTGAGGCAGCCTAGATTTTCAGCCTAGATTTCTACAATGAGTAGGAAATCCTGCACCTCCTCCTCCAGGAGGCATTCTTATACTCTGACTAAATTTCTTCTCTTTTCTGTGAAAGTCTGCTAGGAATATTGGAATATTTTTTAGGCTTTTACTTTAAAAGACAGCTTCAAGCTGAGTATGGTGGTATATCTGTAAACCCACCACTTGGGAGCAGAGGTGGGGGACTGAGGCCAGCCTGGTCTTTGTAGTGAGTTCCATACCAGCTATGGTTACATAGTGAGAACTTCTCTCAAATTAAAGGCACAAAGGGCGGAAGAGACAGCACAGTGGTTAAAGGTGCCTGCATGCAAATCTAAAGACTTGAGTTTGATCTTGGAGCACACATAGTGAAAGGAAAGACTGTTCCAAAAGCTGTTCTCTGACTTCCACACAATGTTGTAGTACATGCATCTGCATCCTCTCTCTCTCTCTCTCTCTCTCTCTTTCTCTCTTTCTTTCCCAAATAAATTTTTTAAAAATTAAAAGACAACTCAAGGAGTTTAATGGAAAGAGCCTGGTCTCTGTGACCAAGGAGAGCCTGCAGCTCCCAAAGTATGAGGAGGAAGAGGAGGAGAAGAAAATGGAGGCGAGCAAGAACAAGTTTGAGAACCTCTGCAAGCTCATGAAGGAGATCTTAGATAAGAAGGTTGAGAAGGTGACCATCTCCAACAGGCTTGTGTCTTCACCTTGCTGCATTGTCCACCTATGGCTGCACAGCCAACATGAAACAGATCCTGAAGGCTCAAGCACTACTAGACAACTCTACAATGGGCTATGGGATGGCCAAAAGGCACCTGGACACGAACCCCAATCACCCCATTGTGGAGACCCTGGAACAGAAGGCCGAGGCAGACAAGAATGACAAAGCTGTCCAGGATCTGGTGGTACTGTTGTTTGAAACTGTGCTTCTCTCTTCTGACTTCTCCCTTGAGGATCCCCAAACCCACTCCACCCACATCTACTGCACAATCAAGCTAGACCTAGGTGTTGATAAAGATGAGGTGACAGCTGAGGAACCCAGCACTCCCAGTCCTGATGAGATCCCCCCACTGGAGAGCAATGAAGGATGCATCTCCCATGGAAGAAGTAGATTAGAGTTCCCACTTGGAAGCCTGCACCCTCCGTATAGTTTCCCCATGGCTCCCACAGCAGCCCTGGTCTCTGTCCCACCCGGTTCCCTTTGTTGATGTCTAGTGGTTTTTCTTTTCTCCTGTCCTTGTGTCTCACTTATGGCAGGAAAGTTATTGTGGTTTTTGTTTTTGTTTATTTCATTCTGAAATTAAAGTGTGCAAAATAAAGAAGATACAGTTTATACAAAAAAATTAAAAGGCAGAGAAAAGAAAACAGCTTCAAGTTCAAGCTGAGCTTTCCTATTGCCAGTCAACTGGTCTTAGTGGCAAGGTGAGGTCACCAGTGCCAGCCTTTAGAATTCAGAGTGCCAGGTGAAAGCCAAAGGGTTGGTAAAGAGAAGGAAGGCAGAGGTGACAAGTCCTTATATTTTCTTTTCTGCTGTTTACATTGTATATCAAAGCCAATCAAGGGAAACAGCCATTTTCCTTCTAACCAAGTACTACTCAGACTATTATTTTTCAGATAGCCTCTAAGCATTGGGTCAACATCATAAGCTCACACTCTCATTTGCTCTGTGACAAGGTGGTCCACCCCCCATCTGACTGTAGCATCAGAAGCCATCACAAGAACAGACGAGACACCCCAACAAGCCCAGCCTGAACTCCTGACTCACAGGATGTAAGAAATAACAAAGCATAGCTGCTTGGAGTCACCAAGCTTGATGTTACTTTTTAACTAGAAATAGACCGTGGGAACACCTGGAGGCAAGCTTCCATGTTTTCAAAAGATGGATCCTACCCTGTTGCTTCTCCAGTATCTGGTCCAGACTCAGCCCTTGTTTCTTTCACCCTGGAGGCCCTTTGAGCAAACATACTCCTTCCTATGTTCTAATATGTCAACCTCCACATGTGACATGAGGATGGGCTTCTTTTCTTTTGTCCTCAGATTTCTTTCCTTGGTTATAATGGTGGGTTGTGATTTACGGAGGCAGTGAAATGGGTTTATTCTTTCTAGTTGGTTGAAGTAATGTTCAAGGAGCAGCCAATCTATAACAAACTAGCCCCAGACAGTCACTAGTGAAGGGCGGCCAAGTGCAGTTCATCGCAGTCTCTTTTATTCTATTTTTTTTATTTTTTAATTCTTCATTTTCATGCATATGTGTGCATATGTGGAGATGTACATGTGCATGGATACATCTGCACACAAGTGTGCCTGCAAGTAGAGATTGGACGTTGATACTGGGAACCATCCTAGATCGCTCTTCCACCTACACCTTTTAGCTTGAGTCTTTAATATAAACCCAGAGCTAGGGACCCGGCGTCTGGGCGGCGCGGCGCTCGGCGCTGCTGCTGTGGCGCAGGGCCGCGTGTCCCCTGGCCGGCCCGGCGGCGGCTCCCGCGCGGCGGCCTTCTGCGGGTCCCGCGGACCTGCTGCGCGGCCTGCACCGCGCGCCTCAGCCGGAGGAGGGCCGGGTGCCGCAGATCACAGTGGTCCCAAGTTTGATATTGATATGCTGGTTTCACTTCTGAGGCAAGAAAATGCAAGAGACATTTGTGTGATCGAGGTTCCTCCAGAAATGAGATACACAGATTATTTCGTGATTGGTAATGGAACTTCAACCCGACATTTACATGCCATGGCCTACTACATTGTGAAAATGTATAAATACCTGAAAAATAAAAGCGAGCCTCATGTTAAGATTTGAAGGAAAAGACACTGATGACTGGATGTGTGTGGATTTTGTATGGTGGTTCATTTGATGCTACCAGAAACCCGAGAAACCTATGAATTAGAGAAATTATGGACCCTACGTTCTTATGATGACCAATTAGCTGAGATACCACCTGAAACATTACCCCAGAACTTCATTCTTGGAATAGAAGATACTTCATTCCCAACTCCAGTGGACTTGAAATGTGAATAAAACCATGAACTTTTTTATCAAAAAAAAAAAAAAAAAAAAAAAAACCAGAGCTTACCGCTTACCATTGAGGATAATCTTGCTAATCACTAATCAGATGACTCTGAGGGTTCCCAAGCTCTGCTTTCTAGAGCTGCAATTACAGGCAGGTTCCCACACCTCCCTAGCTGTGTGTGTGTGTGTGTGTGTGTGTGTGTGTGTGTGTGTGTGTGTGTGTGTGTGTGTGTGTATGTGTGTGTACAAGAGATGCTCAAGTGTATATGCCTACGGAGGCGCAATGATGATTCTGTGAATCATCCTGGATGGCTTCATCTCTTTATTACTTTGCTCTGGGGTTTCCCAGGCTCCGTCTTCCAGGGCCAGAAGTGCAGGCTGCTGCCATTTTGGCAAGCATTTTTACATGGGATATGAGGATCTAAACAGGTTCTTTTGCTTGTGAGGCAGAGATTAAACCTGAGCCATCTCTCCAGGCTTCAACCCAGCATTTTTATGTGGAATCTGAAGATCCAAACTCTGGTCCTTCTGTTTGTGTGACAAGTGCTTTAACCTCTGAGCCGTCACCTCAACTTTGTTTGCTTTATTTATTTTTAAGACAGGGTTTCAGGTAGTTCAGGCTGTTTCAAGCTTACTATGTAGTTGAGGATGATTTTGAATTTTAGAGCTTTTTGCCTCCACTTCCCAAGTGCTACAATTACCAATTTCCTGTGTCAGTTGAGTTTGTTGACTCACAATTATGAAGAATGACAAATGTGGACAGTAGAAGAACAAGCGAGCAAAGTTTTATGGAGTAGAGAATAAGAAGGGGGCAGCAAGTTAGCTCAGTGGGTAAAGTATCTGCTCACAAATTTGGTAACCTGAGTTCAATCCCCAGAAGCCCACATGGTAGAAAGAGAGAACTGACTTCCAAAAGTTATCCTGTGACCTTTCCCCACCATGTACTATGGCATGAATATGTTCTCTCTCTCTCTCTCTCTCAAATAAATGTATATAAGAATAAATGTTTTAAAGAGAGAGAGAGAGAAGTAAAATAACAATTTCTTGAGCTAGGAGGGGTACTGAAACTGAGTTTCCAAATAGCACTTTGAATGAAGGACTTTTACATCTTGGGAGCATCAAGATGGTCCCTTCTATATGTAAATTAAATATCAAATTAGGATGAACCCAATTGGTTAATTTGAACATATATGGAGGATTTTGATTGATCAAGGGTTAGGTGAAAATGTACAAACTCAGAAAAGGCTGACTAAAGCCCAACAGAAAAGCCCAGCAAAGACCCCAGGGAGGAAGAAAAACCAGGAGGAGGTTGACTGATATCTTGATGAATCAGGACTCTTTTTTAATTTCAGTTCTCTTAACTCCTCGCTTGTTCCTTGTGCTTTTGTAGGAAACCACTGTGTTCTTGAAGTTGGCCAACGGTTTTACCAGAACAAATGGATACCTTTGTTCTCAACAACAAAAGCCCACCAAAGGCCCAGGGAGAAGAAAAAACCAGGAAGAAGTTGACCAATATTTGATGAGCCAGAGCTTTTTTTGGATCTCAGTTCCCCTGACTCCCTGTTGGTTCCTTGTGTTTTTGTAGGAAACCACTCTGATCTTGGAGTTGACCAACGGTTTTGTTAGGGCAAATAGATACCTTTGTTCTCCTTGGGATTATGACCCTGACTAACATAGTAAGCCTACAAAATGAGCTACTTGCTCCTAATCCTATCACTGGAATCACAGCTATGCACCACCACACCTAGTTTGTTTGATGCTGGGGAGTAAACCCAGAGCTTTGCACATGCTAGGCAAACACCCTACCCATTCCATTGAGCCATATCTCCACTCAGCAGCAACTCTTTTTACTGAACACCAACTGTGTGTGAGCACTATACATATTAAATGCAGTATATCACTGGAGCCTCACAGTGACCCTGCCAAGGAGCTATTGTTATTCTATTGTGTATATTGGAAAACCAAGGCTTAGTGAAGTTGAATAACTTTTCCAAAGTCGCATAGCCATAAGTTAGTTTCCCAGCATTTGGCTATCATCAAGTGTAGACTTAAAGTTTCAGGCCCATTGCTTCCCTCTCCTACTGGAGCGTGGAGTGTTGGGGGCTGGGGTGTGGAGTGTGGGGGTGTGATCTTTCTGTGGCTCACATGATAGGGGCTGGCCAGTTCAACAACAGCCACTTTTACACTGGGTAGCTGCTCACATTGAATCAGTAGTCAAGAGACAGGGGATGTAGGGAGGAGGAAGCAGGAAATAAGGCCAAGTTATCAGACCTCAAGGCCCAGTGACCCTATGATGTACTTCCTCCAGCAATGTTCCACCTCCCGAGGTTTCATGACATTCCCAAACAGCCGGGGACCACACTAGCCTGTGGGGGTCATTTCACATTCAGGAATCTTTCTGTCTATTTCTAGAAACCACACTGATCAATAAGGAAAGCCCATTAAGCCATGGAACCCATTCGAATGGAAATACAGATGAATTCCTCATGACGTAAGATGACCTCAGCATTTGCAAATGAATTAACCAATGAATATATCAATAAATTATCCAACTATATACCAAATTGACATAGTTGGATGGATATAGGTATCAACTTGATGATAGGAACTCAGAGCTCTGGGCATATTGTGAAGAATTGGTGTTGACTTAAGCTCTGAGCAAACCTGGGGGAGATTGTTTGAGTGATGGAGAGACCCAGCCTATAGTGGATGTGGCTAGTCCAAGGGCAGATGTACAAAATGGAGAGGATTGGGTAAGTAAATTGGTATCCTTTTGTATACCTGGCCAGACATGCTGATCTGGTAAGTGAAGATTGTCCCTCTCAGCAGTCCTGTGGATCTGGTGTGCTAATTCCTTCAGTCCTTGGTACTGGTGTGGGTTCTCTGCCAAAGTGGATTCGTAAGCCAAAAATAAAAGCCCTTGTTCCCTTAAGCCAGGTAGTTGTGAATTTATCAATGATATGCAGAGTAACTGCAACAGATTTTAATACCAGACAAATGGGGTGTTGCTAATAAATTTGGCTATGTGAACTTTAAATGGTTTTTTTGGAGGCTGTATGGAAATGTTTGAAGATATAAAGACTGTATTCTGTAAAAACTACTGAGAATTTAGTGGGCCATTTGGAAAATAATGTTGTTGAGAGAATCTTGAATTGTTTGGGCTCAGCTTGTGATGAAGGGAACAAGAACTTTTTTTTTTTATTCAGTTGTGTGTGTGTGTGTGTGTGTGTGTGTGTGTGTCTGTGTGTGTGTGTAGAACCAAGGGTGAATTCGGGAATCATCATGGACTGCTTCTACCTCCTCTTTTGCTCTGCCCTGGGATTCACAGGCTCCACCCACCAGGACCAGAAATGTAGGCTGCTCCCAATTCTGCCTGACATTTGTGCATGGGATCTGGGATTTGAACTCAGGACCCTCTGCTTGCAAGGCAGAGGCTTAACCCCTGAGCCATCTCTCCAGCCCCAGGGAACAAGAACTTTTAAAGATCCTGGACTGGTTTGCTTGGTAGAGGAGAGCTGTGTTGGCAGTCTTGACATTTTGGATGAGGAAAGGGCAGATAGCAGAGCAACTGTAACTATTGGAGAAAAATGCTTTGCACTGGGATGTTGGAGGAAATGAATACCACCATATGGAGATTTGATGTTGTGAATATCCTGATTCCTTTACAGGAAACAAAAGTCGAAGTCATTTCTTGCCCTTTGAAAGTTTTGGCTACCTAGAAAAGGGCTTTTCTCAGATCAACATGCAAAAGTTGGTACAGCTGTGGTTTAAGTAGACCAAGATACATTTCAACCTTGCTGCAGAACTTGGCTGCATTGTCTAGGTGGTGCTGGTTTTGATGCACAATTGAGAGGTTCATGAAGAGCACCTGGAATTTGTCACCAAGTGACAATTTTAGAGTTCCGCAGAGACAAGCCCAGAATGTTGTTGGAGATGGGATGTGTGCTGAGGATGGCTATGAGTGTAGATTCTACCTGGTTCAGAGAAACACGGCTTGTGCAACTTTGAGCTGTAAAGAGAGACTGGGATTGTCCAGAATCTTTGAGTCATCCTGACTATATAATGAGCAACAGAAGATGGATATTGAGCTATAGGATATAGTATTTGACTTGCAAAACTTTAGGGCTTAATTTGATATTTTCTTAGTCTGTGTCAATGTTTTTATTTTAATGTTCTGTACCAAAGCACTTAACTTGTTTTGATTTAATAGAATTTTATAGTTAAGGATTTTGAACTTTTAAAATGTTGGAACTGAGCTTTTAATTATTAATATTTTAAAATTGGACTGAGAACGTTTCATCTTGGATTTTTTAGAATTAATAAAATTTGATGTACTTTATATCCTAAGATAAATGTGACACTTATGGGAACAAACATTGAAAGGTTACTATTTAAAAGTGATGTGTTTTGTGTCCAGTTGTCAAGGGGTCGAGTGTCATACTTATATATAAGTGTCAGCTTCATGGTAGAGAACTCAGAGCTTTGGGCACATTGTAAAGAATTGATAGTTGAGTTAATCCCTGAGCAAGCCTGGGGGAAATTGGTTGATTGATAGGGAGACCCAGACTATAGTGGGTGTGGCTAGTTTGGGGTTGAATAAGAGGGAATGGGTAAGGAAAGTGGCATTCTTTTGTATACTTGGCCAGACATACTGGTGAGGATTGTCCCTCTCAGCAGTCTTGTAGATTTGTTGTTGTCAGTTCCCTTGGTCCTTGGTGTTGGTGTGGGCTCTCCTGCTGAACCTGACAAGGCACTGTAACCAGACTATTGTAAGCCAAAATAAAAAAGAAAAACTATTCCCTTATAAATCATTTAGTCATGCATGTATTGGCAGCATGCAGGACACACTTCTACGCAAATGAACCTTCTAAGAACAATTTACTTGTTAGGTGGCAGTACCACATTCTGAAACATTCTGACATGCTGGTTTTATGGGCTGACATCACAAAGGCAAAATAAAATTGGAATTCAAACCAAGTCCTGTATTGAGGGTCAGATCATTTTGATACACACCAGAATGGAAGAGATCTAAATAAATCATGCCAAAGAGCAATTGTTTTTAAACTTTTTAGTCTTGGGCTCTTTTTTTTTTTTAAGTTTTTCTTTACTTAAAATTTTGTGTATTTACATAGTGCATTTCAATATTATCTAGTCCTTCTGGCATTTTACATATCTCTCTCCCACTTTCATGTCCTTTTCTATAATATAAAATAATATATAAGGATAAGAAAAATGTGTTTAGGATGTATATTATTGTCATGGTTGAGTTTCCAATACCACATAGTTAAGACACAGGATAAAATAAAGAACAGCAGTTTTTTCCATCTCCTGTTAGGCTGAGTAAATCATGGTGTGAGTACAGGGAGCTCATGTGAGGCTGTCTACAGTGTGAGCACACAGATCCTGATCACAGGTAGCCATTCATCCTTGACCTCACAGAGCTGTGTCCACAGGAGGTGGTACATGGTGCAAGCACACAGACCCAGGTCCAAGGAAGGCTGCCCACTGTGTGAATGCATGGAGGCTGGCCCAAGGGAGGCCATCCACTATGCGAGCACCCAGACCCCAATCCACAGGAGGCTGTCCACAGTTGAGCTCCTGGGGTCCAGGCCAAGGGAGGCCATAAGAGATATGAACACACAGACCCTAGCCAGAGTGATTGTCCACGCTAAGCTCATGAAACCTGGTCCAAGGGAGGCTGAACACAAATGTGAGCACATTTACCCTGGTTGAACATCCATGATTGAGGACATGGAGCTTGGCCCAGGAGAGGCCATCCACAGTGTGAGTGGACAGATCCCAACCTTCAGAGGTTGTCCACTATGTGAGTACACAGATCTCTCCAAGAGGAGGTGTACTTGTGAGGACAAGAGAAGATAGGCTCTTATCCACTTAATTTATAGAGCCTGTTAGCCACAGGTATCTCTGCCTTGCTGACTGTATGCAAAATACTTGTCTGTTATTTCCTTATATCTTATCACAGGGGAAAATCCCATCAAATACAGGAAAATGCCATGTTTACAGACAAACTGATTACTGACTTGCATTATAGATGGGAAAGTCCCCTGAAGCCACAAGGAAGAAATTTCAAAAAGGATTATCTTCTTGATTAACAAATTCCAAACCCCTGGAACCATCCAATAAAGTGTCCCTTTGTCCAACAAAGATAGCATGAGTTTCCTGAGTCCCATGGTGTTGGCATGTCCTCAACCCCATTTTTTTCCAAATTAAAGCCTTCCCCTGATTCTTAATATGATCTCAGTTTTCATTTCTACAATCACTGGGAAAGTTCCCCCAGAGCTTGCATTATGTGGTGACTCTGTGCTATGGGGGAGAGGATGCCAGGGCAGGCAAGAACCACTGGCCCAGAATCTCCAGGCATCATCTCCTCCAGAAACTGGGCAGCAATCCCCATCTGCTGTTCTCTGGAGGAAAGCTGCACCTGCCCTGAAAGAAGAGGGAACACTTTAAAGAAGGACACTTGTGCCTCTCCATTCAGAGATCAGACTGAGACAGTGGATCCCAAAGAATTACAGTTCCCCTAAGAATCTCTTGCTGGAGGCAAAGTCATAGTGTAAGACCAATGAGGTACTTGGCTCCCAGAAAGCAATTTCAGAGTTCTTGTCACAATTATATACTGGTATCAACCTGGCAACTGAAGGTTCTGAGCTCTGGTCACAGTTGTGAAAAATTAGTAGTTGAGTTCAGCCCAAGCAAGCCTGCAGGAAATTGTCTCACTCATATGGAAGACCCAACCCATGGTAAGTAAGCAGGACTAGTCCCTGGATAAATAAATAAAATGGTTGAGGAAGTTGGCATCCTTTGGTATACTTTGCCAGACATTCTGGTTTGACAAGTAGGAATTGTCCTTCTTTCAGTGGTCCTGTGGATGTGTGGTGTTGTCAGATTCCTCGGTCCCTGGTGTTGGTGTGGCTTCTCTTGCCAAGCTGGACAAGGAACTGCAACCAAGAATCATAAGCCCGAAATAAAATCCCTTGTTCCCTTAAGCTATTTGGTCATGAATTTATCAACAACACACAAAGCAACTGCAACAGTTCTGAAGACTAACAGGAACATATGCACACTCCCTGGCTTTTGTAAATTATAAAGCTGCTATAGGAATAGTAGAGAGAATGGTTTTGCTAGGTTATAAATAAATCTGGTTTTCTTAACCAGTTTTTCTCCTCTCTCCCTCTCTCTCTCTCTCTCTCTCTCTCTCTCTCTCTCTCTCTCTAATGCAGTACAGGAAATCGAATCCAAAGACTCTTTTTTCAAAGACTCTTTTTTCAATTGTTTATTTATTTATTCATTCATTTGTTTATTTATCTGAGAGGAAATGTATGCCTAATACATGGGTGGAGATCAGAGGACAACTTTTAGAAGTCAGCAGCTCTCTCCTTCCATCACATGGGCTTCATCATAAATAGGCATCTTTACCTGCTTATCTGTATTATGACCCAAACCCAGGGATTCTCACATATTAAATAATAGCTGTACCACTCCATCACCAGCCCTAATGTCGTCTAAGCACTTGGTGGATTTATGAATCTAAATGCCCTGTGGCAACAGAGATGAAAGTTGAACTGTTTCCAGGGGTCCCCAGCTTCAACCCTACAAGCAAAATGCTCTCTCACTCTCTTCCTCTCTTTCTTTCTCTCTCTTTCTCTTTTTCTGTCTCAATTCCCATTAGGACACAAAACTTTTATGGTTTTGAGTTGAGGCACAGGACTTTGGTCCCCATTTGAGTTGGGAGTGTCAGATATCCTTGGAGTGAAATCTCCATAGCTCCACTCCATTCAAGTGGAGGAGTCTCTAGGACCAGCTATCCTGGATTAAACATCACTGGCAGAAGGTGGTGACCGCGACACGGGGCTTGCAAATGTTCAATCTTATCACTTTCAGACTCTACTTTGACTAACTTCCTTTAGGAATGAGGTTGTTCTTGACCCTGGCTTTGTCTTCTAGGACACAATCTCTGTAAGCCCGCACACCAATCACTAGCCTTTCTTGCTTTCAAGTATCTTGTTTACTTGTTTCTTTTTGGTGTTGGTTGTTTGCCTTTTGAGACAAGGCACCAAGACAGCCTTGGATTCCTGCTTCTCTTGTCTTAGTTTCCCAAGTATTGCAATTCTAGGCATGTGCCACCACATGGGACTTATTTTTGTTTTAAAATATTTTCATATATATTTCTTTATCTGGGGTGGCAGGATATGCTGTAACCTGTTCGGGGGAGGGGTCAGAAAATAACTTGTAGGAATTAGTTATCTCCATTCACTAATATGTGAGTCTGGATTATCAAAGGTGGGTTCTCAAACTTGGTGGCAAGCATGTTTATCTGCTAAGCCATCTTTCCAGATTCTTTCTTTCTTTCTTTCTTTCTTTCTTTCTTTCTTTCTTTCTTTCTTTCTTTCTTTCTTTCTTTCTTTCTTTCTTTCTTTCTTTTTCTTTCTTTCTGAGACAGGGTTTCACTGTGTAACCAAGATTTGCCTAGAATTTATGGCAATCCTCCTGCCTCAGTCTTCCAAGTGCCAAGATTACAGGTATGAGCCACCACTTCCGGCATAAAAATTGGACATAAGTTGGACTGCGATTTGACTTAACTGGAACTGACATTTTAAAAAGTTACCTATTAGGTTTCAAGATAGAAAACCTAAGGGACAGCTTTGACTCTTTTATTAGACTTCATCCTATGCCAAAGACAACAGAGTTTTCCCAGTGACAGAGACTCCTAACAGAAAAGGGAATCTTCCTAGGGTTTACATCACTTTGTCCACAGCAGACTTGGGACTGTGTAAGAAAAACTTTGGCCGTCTTTCAGAAAATTCCGACATTCTGGGATGAATTTTCAAATAGTCTATCCTAATTCCTCACCTGGCAGGAAGTAATGACAGTCTTGGCTTGTCGCTATGAAGCAGATGAAAAGACTAGAATAATGCTAAAGCTAGAGAGTTGAAGGATGAGATTATCCCCATTCATCTGGGTCAGGATATATAGGAAGGTGAGAACTAAGGCCTTCCAAAGACCCTAGATAAGATCACATTCTTAAGGCCTACAGGGAAGAAATAGAACTTTGTACAACCAAGGGTATAAAGAAGCACATAATTAAACCGCTTGATTATGACAAAGTCCAAGTGATCTTTCAGAAAACTACAAAAGTAAACACTAACTCAGCAAAGGGAAGGTCTCTTATACCTATGGACTTATCCCTGTTAGGAAAGAACTTACTGATTAAATTAGGAGTGAACATTTTGTTAGCTGGAAGTCAAATTCAGATAGAATTACCCCAGAATATGACATTTGTTTGCTATGACTTATTTCAAACAGGAACACACACCTTCCCTCCTTCATGGAGTTCTTAGTTCCCATCTAGCAAAACCCAGGGTTTAGGACACTGCTATCCCCAGAGAATGCCATTAATGCTTCTCTTCAGATCAGATTCAAACTTTGGGTCAAACGTCCTTGGAAAAGACAACATCCCTTAAAGCTGAAGCCCATCAGAGAATACAGCACCAATTACGAAAGTACTTAGTTGTACTCACTGCAAATTAAAGAAGGACAAATTTATTTTGACTTAAGTTCAGGTACAGTCCATCACCGTGGACATGGCAGCAGGAGCCCGAGACAGATGGTCCCACTGTGGTCACAAGCAGGAAGCTGGGGGAGATGAATGCTGGTGCTCAGCTTGATTCTTCCTTTTTTATTAAGTCCGATGGATGATGATACCCACATTGAGGTGGGTCATCCCTTCTCAGTTAAACCTCTGGAACTGACTTTAGACACACCCAAAGGTATGCTTCCATGGTGATTCTGAAGCCAGTCAAGTTGGCCAGAACATTAGTCATTGTCTTACTTGAGCCATGCCAACCTACACACAGCATCTGATATTCCAAAGGAAGGACCCCTCTAGAGAGCTTCATTTGGTATGTGTCATGGTTAGTGTTGTCAACCTAACACCTAGAAAACAGGACAAGATGGCTCCAGCAGGCTAGGTGCCTTATCACTGTAGTAGTCTAAAATGATGTAAAATAATGGGACAAAACTTATAATAAGGAAACTGTTGTGGCAGGACTTTGTAAGAATTTTTACTGACTAAGAATGTCAGAGTCCCCTGACCATTGATAAGCTCCAGGAAAACACATAACTCCTTGCAATGTCCTGGGGGCACAGGGTTTTTGCTGTTGTCTATAACTGATAATTGCTGATCTTTGCTTCCATAAAATGCTGCTTATTTCCCCATGCCAGGAAAAAATTCCTTTTCTGTGAATGCTGTCTACTTCACACAGATTACCAAATCCCTGACATTCCAGAATATAGTGTTTTGCCTTTATAAACTCATGTAAAACAGACATTAAATGCTTCATTCAACCGGAACTGAGTGCAGCTGCTGATTGGCTTATTTGATATCAGAGTGGTGAGTTCCAACATTTTGGGGACTCATCCTGGATTGGGTGCTCAGCCCAATTCACCTCTCTTTTCTGACTAGTCTTGGAGGTTCAAGGGTTCTGGTGATTTCAGAGCCAGATTCCAGGGCCAGATTTCTTTGGGTGACTGACAAGTGCCTTTCACTCAGTAAGGTCAGCTCAGAGCCGCAGAGGGATTCCCAATACCTAGATGGCTTAAAGACCTGTCCTGACTATATCAGGGGCCCACACAAATTTGGAGTACTTGGTAAGGCTGAGGTCAGGGCCCCCAACGGACACTCATCATCTAAAAGGTAGAGACACCTGGAAAAACTACTGGAGGTAAGTTTTCTGAAGTGTACACATTTGGGGACCGCTGGGTAGCTGGACACAGTACTAATTCCCAAGCCCAGGGTTCTTATGACATGTCGTTAAGACCCATGTGTTTGACCTAGCTAGTGGAGCTGGTCAAAAAACTGGTTCTAGAGGTGACCACTGAGTGTGTCTGTCTAAATATCTTTTTGTATGAGTATTGTATTGTTGTGTCTTCAATGAACTGAAAAGCCTTGTCTAAGTGTCTGTTACAAGAGCACTCGGTAAGGTGCCCAAGGTGGGGAGATATTGGAGGCTAAATTTCTCAAAACTCTGTGTGTCTGAATATCAGTTACATTTTGTCTGGTCTAATTGTTATTGCATATAGCAGTTTACCTGCATGGTTGCTGATAAAATCACCATCAAACAGCTTAAGGGAACAAGGGATTCATTTTTTTATGATAATCCCATTATAGTTCTTAGTCCATCTTGATAGGAAGGCATGCACTATCACCAAAGGGTTAAGAGAACTGGCCACACCATATCCATGTAATAGCTGAGAGGGACAATCCTTCCTTGCCAGACCAGCATGTCTGACCAAGTATATACATGGATGCCAACTTCCTCAACCAGCTTCCTGTATTTTATTCACCTGTCCATGGCCTAGTTCCACCCACCATTAGTTGGGACTTCCCCACCAACTAGAAAATTTCCTGCAGGTTTGCTCTGGGCTTAAGTCAACTACAAATTCTCTACAAATGTGCCTAGAGCTCAAACCCTCAACTGTCAAGTTGACACCTGTATTTAACTATGACTTTGTATTAATCTGGGAAGTCTTGTCTGGTCCAACTGTTTTTACTTTTGTTAAAAGTCTTGCCTGGTCTAGTTGTTTTATTGCTGTGTTTTGTTAATACCACAATTTTTATTTGGGAAACAATGTGGCAACAAAGTTCTCCAGTTCAAACCCCCCTTAAATTGGTTTTATCACATTTTAAAGATTTTCAGAGAAAAGCACAAAGATCTGGAGACAAAGTCTTTTGAAGAAAAACTAATTACTTTTTATTCTCATAACTCTCCCTCATTTAAGCTGGTTGGCCTATCAAAGATTCCTTTAATCTTTTTCTAATTTATAGGGTACAGCATGTGATCTTTGAAAAACCTGGACCCCCAGACGAGGTTCCTTACATTGTGACCTGGAGGTCTCTGATAGAGGAACCTCCATCATGGGTAAAGAAATATATCTCAACTCCTTTTATTTTCTAACACCTCTATTCTAATTTCTAAGGAAATAGATAAGACAAAATGTTACCCCTGGTTTCACAAGAATCTCCTGCTGTCCTGTTGTAACTTTGTGCTCAGTCCTTAGGGTCTTTGTGGGTCTTTGAAACCAGACCCACAACAAGAAAGGGGCAGAATTTACAGCTAATGACCCTTTATGGTTTATGTAAGCAAGAAAACTGCCGCTCCTGGACCCTGCAGTCTACCAGCGGTTTCAGGAACTGGGGCGAGTGCACACCCTTGGTGATATTCTGGGGTTCTCTTTTCCAGAAACTGAGGGAAGGAGGACTGCAGAACTCTGGACCAACAAGAATGCTGGGGTGGAAGGAGATAGGATCCTGCAAGACCATCTGAATAAGTCATTTCCTTAGAGATAGACAATTAGAAGCCAGCATAGGCTTGATCACCACAAGAGACTTTCATTCTAAGCCCCTTAATGGAGTTCTGAAGGGTGAAACTAGGTCTCTGTTAAGGAGCTTTGAATATGCTCCAAAGAAGATAGTAATTTAAAATAGAAATGTATAACCTCTGAATGATTGTTGAATGAGTGTGATGTGCATGCTTAGGGTCCCACAGCCTGGTGGCTATGGGGTCTGAATGGGACCTAACCTTTGGTTACATGAAAGTCACTTAAACTTAAAAGGTACTCACCCCTCTCCTCAAAAGAGACCAGTGAGGGGGAAGAGGGTAAAGACCAAGTTCAGGGTATATACTTATGGCCCATTGCTAAGGCTTTTTTAATTTTTTTTTAGTTTTACAAACATATTGAGTACTAATCCCTGCTTTCCTCCATCCCCCTCCTTCCTATCTCCTACTTAGACTTGTTTAAGTTTCTACAAGAAGGCCACCCAGACAGGCAACTAAATGTGGGAGAGGTTGGTTCTCCTCAAACACCTTGTGTGTGTGTGTGTGTGTGTGTGTGTGTGTGTGTGTGTGTGTGCTACACACATAGGATTAGACACATAAAAGTCCTGTGAGGAGAGAGCCTTTCCCAACGGGGGGGGGGGGGGGAAGGCTCCATCAGTCCTAGTCTAAACCAAGGAAATTATTCCATGGAGTTCCAGTTAACATTGAGTTAGATTATGGACCTGCATTCCTGAAAAAAGCCACCTGAGCCACTGGGCTATCTTAGAGGAATGGAAATAATGAACAGAATGCTGGAGACAGTCTTGGCTAACAGTGTTATCTGAAGGGCCTAACTAATTCAACACCCTTATCTTGAGATGGTCGAATGAAGAAAACATAAGGGATTTAGCCTTCAGCTGGATCTCAAAGAAAGAACACAATTTTGATGTTTAAAAAACAATAAACAAAGCCAGATGGACTCTAATGTGCAAATAATAATAGATGATAGTAATGTTAAAAGAAAATGGAAATATATTTTAAAAGTACAACATTAAAGGTGCATTACATATCATTTTAAACTGTTTTTAAAAAATCATGTAGGACACATAATTGAGACGGGGTGTTAAAAGATTAGGTTTAGCTCATTTTTGATAAAGGTGCCAGAGAAAGCTAGACATTTAGGAGATTAACAATTGATAACAAATGATAAGGATTTAAATACGAATTTATGAATTGTTACAAAGTCATATTGATCACATTTAGCAATGCTTATGACAGAAGTTCTTTTTACTAGAGTCAACCTAAATCCCAGGTGGGAGGGCCCAAAGAGCCTCAAGGTCATAAATATCAAGACATAGAAGTTCTTTTTACTAGAGTCAACTTAAATCCCAGGTGGGAGGGTCCAAAGAGCCTCAAGGTCATAAATATCAAGACATAGACATACAAAAATGTCAAAAGTTCATCAGGTTTCCTGAGACTGTCTTTATACCCACTTGGGACAATTATTAGCAGCTCTGTAGCAGTTCACTTGCATGGCTGCTGATAAAATCACCACCAAATGGCTTAAGGGAACAAGGGGTTTATTTTCTCTTTACCATTGTCCTGGTACAATTCTCAGTCCAACTTGATGGAAGAGCTCACACCAACACCAGGCCTGAAGGAATTGGCTACACCATATCCACATAACAGCTGAGAGAGGAACAATCCTTACTTGCCAGACCAACACGTCTGGCCAAGTGTACACAAGGACGCTTCCTTTTTCAAAGAGCTCCCTCCATTTTATTCACCTGCCCTGGGACAAGTTCCACCCACTAGTCCCACTAGTCAATTTAGTCCACTAGACAGTCTCCTGCAGGTTTGCTCTGGGTTTAACTCAACTACTACTTCTCTACAAATGTATCCAGAGTTCAAACCCTCAACCATCAAGTTGACGCCTGTACTTAACTATGACAAGCTCCTATTCACTAGAGAGCTGAGAGCTGGCTCTTGCACCAGGAACAATTTCTCTTCCAGATGGCAATGTCCAAGAGAGTGAGTCTTCCTATCTGAGAGGCAACACAAGCAAAGGGAAAGAGGATCTGGACTTTTACCGAATCCTGTTAGAAAGGATCAGAGCAGCCTCTCTCTTTCTAAGCAAGGTGATTCCTCAGAAATCGCCTGCTGGGTTCCAAGAATGTCTGGGGGAAATAGACCCAGACACAAACCAGTAAGCTAGAAACATCATCTCTGTTGCCCAGTCAGCCCCTGATATAAAGAGAGCGCCCCAGGGCCTTAGGGAATCAGACAACAAACCAGGCAACAAGTTGCCCAAGTGCCAGTGGGGCCACTCCAGATTTTAGTGATTGTGCCAGAGGCCAATCTGCCAATAGCCAGAGACTTGGTAAAAACCAGTTAAGTTCAGACTGCACTTTCCTTTGGGAGTCTGAAATTAACCCAGCCTTCATGGCTAAGACTTGTCAAATAATGACAAAAGACATTAGACATAAATTGAAGATTACATTGTGCTTACTGATCACAGTTCAAGACAGGTAAAGAAGATGAACCAGACTCAAAATCTTAAAACAGCCAAAAGTTGAACCAACTTCCTTGCCTTTGCCCTTCTAAGGGTCAGAGGTACATTTGGGAGGCCCCACCCATCCCTCCTAAAGTCATTACGGGTACTACAGCAGACCCAGAGGGCCGTCAACACACCATTCGAGAGACAGAACTGTGGCCCAACTGTGAACTGACACACCAATTCCGGCCTGGTGACACTGTCTGAGCCAAGAGAATCCCTTCACGGACTATAAAACCCACCTGAAACATTTAAACTCTGAGCCGGTGCAAAAATTTGGTCTGCTTAGCCTCATCAATAATCCTGTTAGACTTTATATCCTAAGTCAAAATTTCTCTACTATATTTATGTTGTACAAATTTTAAAGGTATAAATTTTAAAGATTGCTTAATGCTAGAGTAAATAAGCAAATTGATATTCTAACTTAATTAGCAAATGATAAACTTGGGTGAGATGTATGAATATGTACTGTATACATGTGATTAGGTATTTATGTCTGTAGGTTACAAATACCAAGGAAAGACCAACTTTTTATTTCTTTTAAAGACGAGTTTTATTCTTACTTCCTCCTATTTGATAATGTTGCAGGGAAACGGGTCTTGACTGTCCCAATGTTGTAGGGTTCTTGTGTTCCAGAGTCGAAGATTGAAACCAGAACACGTTTAGAGGATTAAGGTAGAGTTTATTAGAGAAGAGAAAGGTTGGAACTCATGGACTCCAGATATGGAGTGCCAAGAGGGGCTAGGGCACTGTTTAATGGCTGGCAGGGTCAGGTATATTTATATACCTAGACAAGCCCGGGAAACTGGCTCTTTCCCATTGGTTAATATCCATTGGGGCCCAACCCCATTGCTCTTGGGCCCACGTGGGCTAGAGGTCGAGTTGTTTGATGTGGAGGGCTCATCTCCATAATCCCTTCATGGGGAATTTGGCCATTTTATCTCTGGGAGGAGTTGGTTCCTCAGCAGGGGTGTTCCTTCAGGGTGATTCCAGCAGTGGGGGATGACCTTCAGGAATTCCAAAGACCTTGAGAGATCCATCCCAGCATGGCTGCTCTAATCCTGCCTCAATATGATAAAACAGCAGGGAACCATCAAGTAGAGGAAAGAAAATATAAAGGTTGTAGATAGTTAAAAATATGTTGTATGTTTCTTAGAAAATTAAAGTATGGAGTGAAGGTTTGTGGGATGCTAGGTTTATGAGAAACTTGAGAGTGTGCTGTAAAAGATGTGACTTAGAAGGTTAAAGCAAGTTCATGATGTGATGGTTAAAGGAAAGGGCACTGAGCCTCAGAAACATAGCTGCTAAGAACTGAGCTCATGTAATCACAGGTCACATGCAAATGTTATGCCAGATGCAGAGGACGAAAAACAATATATATCAGGTCTGGATCATTATGGCAAGTAAATTTAATATGATCCAGGTGTTTCTGTATTAATGGCCCTGCCAATTAGCTCTCTCTCCTAAAGACTGCTCACTACTCAGCCTCATCTACATTAGACACTGATGCAGGAACAGTCTTTTGGCTGTCCCATCTGGGTCATCAAATGATGCAGGGACAGGACATGACTGTCCCAATGTGCTCTGGAGTCGAAGATTGAAACCAGGAGAAAAAGGCTGGAACTCATCGACTCCAGACATGGAGTGCCATGAGGGGCTAGGACGCCCTGGAGAACTCGTGGAGCTAGAAACGGACTCATGGCACCCTGAGTGCCATGAGGGGTTAGGATGCCAGAGAACTCACAGAAGCAGGCAGCTGGAAAAGAACTCATGGCACCCTAAGTGCCAGGAGGAACTAGTGTGCCAAAGATGACTGCCAGGGCCAGGCATATTTATATACCTAGACTAAGAACAGGAAACTTGGCTTTTCTCATGGGTTAACTCCCATTGGGGCCCAATCCAGTTGCTCCTGGGCCCACATGGGGCTGGAGACCAAGATGCTTGTTGGGTATGGAAGGTTCATCTCCATAATCCCTTCATAGGGATTGGAGTCAGTTCCCAGCAGGGGTGTTCCTTCAGGGAGATTCCAGCAGTGGGGGATGACCTTTAGGAATTGAAAGACCTTCAAAGATCTTAGAGACCCATCCCAGCATAGCTGCTCTAATCCACCCTCAACACTAGGAATGAATCTTCCTAGCTATGCAGGACACATGTGGCCGATAACATGCACAAAACATAAATTCTTAAGGAGATGCTGCTATACTTGTTTTTTTTGTTGTTGTTGTTTTTTGGTTTTTTGGTTTTTTGGGGTTTTTTAGAGAATTAAGGTAGAGTTTATTAGAAAAGAGAAAGATTGGAACTCACGGACTCCAGACGTGGAGTGCCATGAGGAGCTAGAGCGCCTCCATGAGAAGCAGAAGTAAAACAGAGCTCATGGCACTAGGGTGCCATGAGGAGCTAGGGAGCCCATGAGAACTCACAGTGCCTAGGCATGGAATTCACGAGGAGCAAGGAACAAGAAACAGACTCATGGCACTCGAGGGCCATGAGGGGCTAGATCGCCCATGCTGCTATACTTGTAAGGCTGGTTGACTTGAGTGGAGATTCCAAAAGTGGAGCGATCTGGAATATTCCAAAGCCAGAGCCAGATTATCTTGAACCCATTTTAGCAGCCTAATTGCCACTTACTGTCCTCCTCTGTATGTGACCCAAGATCCCGGTGACTAGTAATGACATGATTTTTTAAAAATAATTCCCTAGACCTGGGCTGGAGAGGTGGCTCAGGGGTTAAGCCTCCGCCTTGGAGGCGGAAGCTCCTGAGTTCGGATCCCAGATCCCACGTATAGACGCCAGACGGAAGCTGGGGGCGGCCTGCGCTTCTGGTCCTGGTAGGGCGGAGCCTGTGAATCCCGGGGCAGAAGGAGGTGGAGGTGTCCATGGTGGTTCGCGAATTCGTCCGTGGTTCTACACACACACACACAGACGCGCGCGCGCATACACACACATATGCACACAGTTGAATAAATAATAATAAAAAAAATTTATAAAAAAATAATAAAAAAAAAAAATAATTCCCTAGACCAGTAAAAAATTTGACTCATGCCCATTGAGACAGTGGGAAATGTAATAGTCTAAAATAATGTGAGATAATGGGATGAAATTTGTAACAAGTAAACTACCATGGCAGGGCTTTGTAAAAATTTTTACTGACCAAGAATATCAGAGTCCCCTGGCCACTGATAAGCTCCAGGAAAACACGTAACTCCTTGGAATTCCCTGGGGGCATGAGGTTTACAGAGTAGCCGTTATCCATAACTCACCTTCACTTCTGAAAAACACTGCTTGTTTCATGACACCAAGAAAAATCCTTTTCTGTGAGTACTGTCTGCTTCACACAGATGACCAAATCCCTGACATTCCAGAGATTAGTGTTCTATTAAGATTATTATATCCTAGGATATAGTGTTTTGCCTTTGTAAGCTCAGGTAAAACTAATATTAAAATGCTTTTAACCTGAACAGAGTGCAGCCTCCAATCTAAAGTCTCTCTTCCTCTCCCCCCCCCCCTTTTAAAAAACTTATTCAGTGTCAGAGTGGTGAATTCCTGAGCAGCTCCAACCCCAGGACAATCACAAATCTAGGGGCTTAAGTTCAATTCCTGGAACTCCATGTGGTGGAAGGAGAAAACTGACTTTTGAAAACTGTCATCTAACCTCTATGCATGCACCATGGCACGGCATGTGTTCTCTCTCTCCTTCTCAAATAAATAAATTTTGAGTTTTTTAAAAAAGTTCAATGTTCAAGGGCTAGAGAGATGGCTCAGGGGTTGAGATTCTGCCTAGCAAGCAGAAGGTCCTGAGTTCAGATTCCAGGTCCCATGTAAAAACGCCAGGTGGAAACGCAGGCAGCCTGCATTTCCAGCCTCGGTGGCAGAGCCTGGAAAATCCCAGAGCAAAGCAAAAAGGAGATAGATGTAACCTGGGATTTCTGAACTCACCCTTGGGCCACAGGGACACACAGTGCCCTCTGATATACACATACACACACACACACAAAAAAAAAAAATTAAAAATTATTTAAAGTACGATTGCTTTAAAAAAAAAAAAAAGTTCAATTCTTGGGATTCATCCTCATCCCCAGAGCTCACCCATTCGTCCCTGATCCAAAGCAGGCAATATTGTTATTGTCTAACCCTTAAACATGAGGGATTTCTGTTGAATATGATTCCCAAAGTAAGGCCTAATAGCAAAACCTTTGTGTGCACTGTAAAAGGGAGTAGAAAAGCACTTTTCCCCTGGACTAAAAAGCACCGAGTAAAGCGGGCACAGAGAAACAGCTTTTGCTAAAATGCCTTGATAAGATAACTCAGCGTAATACAGATTCTGGCATCTCCACTTTCATCTTGAGTCTGGACTTTGACTGAAGGCAAAGAGATAAGTCGGTGTCCTTAACCTTTCCTCTCCAGCCTCCTTGAGTTCCAAGAAGAGCAGACTGCAAGACAGATGTCTTCCCAGATAAAGACAGTTATCCTTGAGGGTGAGGCTGTACCCCCAGTGATGAAGAGATGACTAACAGATAAACAACCTCAGTTTCCCAGAGCATGGGACTGACCAGAGGTGAGATAGGTCAGTGAAGGAAAGGGCCACACCTTGACCAGGACTGCTTGGTTATGCAAGTCCTTGAAACTTAAATTTCTCATCAGTTCCCTGAAGATGGACTTATGGTCACTTCCAGGCAGAATAGAGAGACTGATTCCTGTTAATAAACCTAAGGTAAAATGGCACCAATTTTATTTCAAAGGTCAGATATGCAAGATATCTGTTATGATGCCTTGCAGGCAAATGCCTGCCTTCCTTACACCTTTGTCCCTAAGGCAGTCTTTTGCTTTATTTGATCCCTATGGTCAGGATAAGGATATCCTTAAACATTTATACAGACCTCCCAAGGGCAGGTTTTTAATATTCATGTCCCTGTTCTGTCTGGGGGAAAGAGGAAAGTTGATAACTGAAAATTCAATAAAATATAAGTATCTAATTTTACAACTCCTTTAGGCCATACTGGTGTGGTTTCTTTGACAGTAACAGAAACTTGCCTGACTCTTGGTTGAGTTTAACTTAGGAATAATCAAAGCCACCTTGAGCTAGTGGTTTCTGAGTTCCTTGTCTTGTGTTCAAGAATAAGGAAATGCAGACAAACAGCAAAGAGAGTGAATGTAGGTTTATTAAGATTTATTAAGGAAAAGTGAGGGATTCTAAGAGAAGCCCCTTATGCCCAGTAGCCTTGTATGAGCCTTATATGGGGTACTAGATGGAGACTGGGGTAAATCTTTATTAAGACTGATCATTTTTTAGCACTTTGTGAGCTGAGCCCAGCACCTTAATCCATTGACTCAACCAGAGACGTGGCCATGTGTCACTTGTCCAATCAGGGAATGGTTTCACATCTCGGTCACATTTATCTACTCTCTCTCGTTTTACTCATTTTGTAGGCTGTTGATTGGAGCTGCTTTCCCTTGTCTCAGGCTACATAACTAGTTTATAGTCTATCATGAACCCCCATTCTTAGTGCTAACAAGAGAGCTCCCTCCTCTCTTATTCCCCACTCCAAAGATGTCCGCACTGCCATCACGGAATAGGGATGATGACCAATCCAACTGCTTCCCAATGACTAGGGACAATGTAAAGGTTTGGCAGTTGGGAATAACTCTGGCAGAAATCAGGAGGTATTGCCAGAGCAGATTTCGTTTGCAAAACTACGTGGAGTTCTGATCTAGAAGCAATACAGCAAGTTATAGGGTTGATCGTGCATGGGCCAAAGAGAAAGAGAATAATGGTCATAGTGGGGCTGGGAAGGGAGGAGCCAACTCAGCTCAGGGATCGATTCTCTCATTCTCCCTGGTTAAGTTTTGATGACAAGTGGCTTATTTATGGATTTCCTATACCTCAGTTTTTATCAGTCCGGCACTATGCGCCTACATCAGGTTTCATTACGATTGCACAGACTCCTCACCTCACCCCACCCCTATTTTGCCAGCAATCTAGAGTCAGGCAGTTGTGTACGAAACCCTTGCCAGAGGGTTTATTAAAGGACAGATATAAAGATGCTCAGGAAGAGGAGAAGGGCATGCTACAGATGTTTAAAGGTCCCAAGAATGGGTTGCCTCTATAGGCCTTCAGTAAGGGAAGCCGGGTAGAGGAATATGGGAAGAATGACTTGGGATTTTCAGTGATCTGTACTAATATTTAGATCTGATCTTGAGACTGAGTCCCAACAGCTGTGGGTGGCATCCAGGATGCAGTTGGTTCAGGGCCAAGGAAAGCATCTGAAATCAGACCAGTTTAAAGGCCTGAAAATGTCATGCTCTGAGGACAGCAAGAGCCTGGAAAGGGCCTCTACCCGGTTAGCACGAGTGTCCTAAAGCAAGTGTGCCCCTGGGTTCCATTGTATTCTCCAGGACAGCAGTAGAGGTGGATTCATCTAGAGAGTTGGTAAGCCTATGGAGGAGGACAGATAAGAAGGAAGAGCCACAAATATAACCAAAAGATACCTATGGGAAGCCTGAACCAAGGCTGCCTCATTTTGCCTGGGTCCTACCATTTTGGGAGTCATTAGTCACCACGCACACATATGTATACACATAATATACATATGCACTTATGCTTGTGTGTATTCATGCAGACACACACACACACACAGAGAATACTGGAAGAGAAAATAGATCTGCATTGTGCTAACATCCTACAAGCCTTATCTGTTCCCCTTTCAAAGTGCCCACATGTGTCTTTCCCTCTGCCTAGGACCTTTCCTGCTGTAGAGAAGGGCTGTGCAGAGAGCAAGGGCTGTTAAGCAGGGGTGTCAACAGGAAATAAAACATGTGGCGCAGCCAACTCTTGTCATTGGAGCCTGTCCTGGGAGCAGGTCTCAAGAATCAGCCTCTTGGTGATCAGCTGATAGAGTTCTTGCCTAGCATGCATGAAGCCTTGGATGCGCTTGTCTAGCTGCATGAACACGGGTGTGGTGGTACACACCTGTAATCAGCCTGTAGAAGAATGAGACAGGGTCTGTCAAAGCGGGTCGCAGCTGTTAGTAGTGCTGTCTTTCTCTGCACAGACAAACGAAGCAGCTTTCTAACCTAACTGCATCTCAGAAAGGCAATGTGACTATGGAGACCACCGACATTAGACCTGACCTGTTCTTCCTGCTGCTGCCAGTAGACATCATAGGAAGGAGGGAGAAATCCATTTATAACGAAGCATTGTGGCCAGCAAGCACAGCAAAGGCAAGGAGGGCAGGAAGGCATAATTGGCTATCCATTTCTGTGCACTGCCTTAATCTCAGCATCCACTTTCTTCCCCAGACCCTGACCCAGGTGGACTCCCTGCTCCTCAGGAGGTGACCTTCAATACCAATCAGGATGAAGCCAAGGGCAGTGCAGGAAAAGCAAAACTGAAAGCAACAACAAACCATAATTCAGAATACCAAAGACCCTAAATTAATCACCTGGGACTAGACCAGCCAAATCTCTCCCCATCTTAAAGCTCAGGGAACCTTGCAGCAGAGGGGGTGGCAAGATTGTAAGAGTCTAAAGATGGGGAAGACCAATGATATGCAAGATACGCCACACAAGTTAGGACTGCAGTAGCCATAATCAGACTTTGCATGACCTGCATAATGGTAGAGGCAAGGTATTAACAGTCATAATAGAGTTCCCATACTAACAGAGAGCCCAAGAAAGGGCTCTGGGCAATGCCACTAAGTTCTTACACCTCACTAGGGTGGAGGACTCAGAGGGAGATTTGGCATTCACACAAAAGGATGCTCCAGGGCATGGATGGGAGGAAGAAGAAGGCACTGGGAGAAGGGGAGGGATGGAGGGGGGTGAAAGGAAGGGGAAAAGGGGAGGAGAATGCAAGGGGGGACTAGGGAGGGGTGGAGGGAGGAAGAAGACAGGGTACCTATTGAGCTTGTATGATTGGGGAAAAAAAGTAAAATGTGGGAGAAAAAAAAATCTCAGCACCTATGCCATGTGCATCTTGTCACCATGAGAGAAGTGAGCTGGAAGGTAAGAAAACACCCTAAACCACTCGTTAGCACTGAGTGGCAGGGCTGGGTTTAAGTTCAAGTACACTTGGCTCTGGAGTCCACTCTAGCAGGCCACACTGCTTCAGCTCCTCCTGTTTGCTTGGAGGCAACTGTAAACCTTCAACTGCATATACTGCAAAGCCCTGTCCGCGGGCAGTTTAAAATCTACTGCTGTCCCTGGCCTATGCCAGGCAGGCAAGCAGGAGCCCGCGGCCACAGCCTCACAGCTGCTGCTCAGAACAGTAGGGCCTCCTCCAGGCTTCACGCAGGGCTTTGCCATGTGTGTCCTATAGCCCCCATTTGGGGGTCTCCATCTGCACCTCCTAGGGACATGCCCCACAACAGGCTCACTGGCATCCCAGGGCTGATGCAGAACCAATACTCTGGTAGCCAACCAACCCTATGCACAGGCCAGCCTCACTTTGACTGCTGATTGACAGCTGAAGCAAGCACATCTAGATCAAGCCCCTGTCAGTGAAGGGACGATCACGGAACCACCTGGGGCCAGTCAAGAACAAGGGATACCAAATTGTTTCCAAGCTCTGGTCACCTCTGGCATGTGACTACCCTGCTCTGGTAACCGTGATTCATATCTACCAGGTGGTCACCGGGTTCCCAGGGGCTGAATAACAGCAGTAGACATGAGGGTATTTTGACTCTGGGTAGGCCTGGTGCCTCTTGACTTACCCTCACCTGGTGGGTAAACCTGGCTTCAGTCACTGTTGTCTAAAAGTGTCAGCGGGTCATTTCTGAAGAATGATCTTTCCTAGGAAGTAGTGTACAAAGCTGGGGGGGGGGAACAATCTATATTTAGAGAGTATCAACTGATAAGAAATAAAAGGCTGGGTGTGGTGGCGCACAGCTATAAATTCAACACTTGGAGGCGGAGACAAGAGATCAGACAGGGCTACTAGTGAATTCAAGTGAATTCAGCCAAAGTACATAGCAAGATCCCATTTGGAGAGAGAGAGAAAGAGAGGTGGGGGGGAGGGAGAGAGAGAAGGAGAGAGAGAGGAGTAACTGGTTTTACAAATTGAGACATTTATTTCATTATTTGTTAATCAGTTTTGCAAACAGATGTCACTTTAACTCACATAATCACAAGGACACCGACAGGTGCTAGCTCATCCTGCAGGCTGAGTGCACAGGAAATAACTCAGCTCCCAGTGTGGCTTCTTTTATTGTCTGGCTACTTCACCTACTTGAGTTACTTCTCCCTGGACTCACTCACCTCTGTTCTCCCCTGATTAGGGCCCCCCCCCAGGGGAGGCCGACGAGGACAGACTATGTTGTGTGCCTAAAAAGCCCACATCTGCCTGTGTTGACTCTGGCTGTTCCAGCCTCTCTTTGATGGCCAGGACCAGCGCTTCTACTTCCCTGGACATGGAGGGACAGGGTCAGGATGAACAGCAGCTTGGCAGACCTCTCTGCTAGGAGAGCTGGTGGGAGAGGGGAATCTGAGCTGGGACAGGACAAGCTTACAAACAAATCACTGAGAGTGGACAGAGCGTGTATGACAGCAGAGCACAGAGCTCCGCGGGCTGCCAAGGGGAAGCCACGCAGCAGGTCTCCCCGCATGGTTCCTACACACATCATGTGTGAGGCACTTTGACTTCATCTCCCCTGTCCTCACCCAGGAGAAAACCTTCTCCCATGCAGCACCCAGGAGCAGCCACGCTGGGATTCAAATCCACAGCTGCCTGACTCTGAAGTCTATTCTGCTTCCTCTGAACAGGTGGCTACCTGAGGGTACTTCTGCTCAGGGGTTCAAAGAGTAGTAAAAAGACCTCCAGAATAAATGAGTTGCCTTCATAGCAAAGTAAAACAACAGAAAAACAAAAATAAATAAACATATAGAACTAACCAAAAAAAAAAAATCATATTCTCCCTAAATTTCCCATTGTTCCTGGCTGAAACAGCCAACATAGAAAATGCTGGAAACATGTCTACTGGCAAAAAGAGCCACCTGAGCAAAAGCCAGTTTCTCCTGTGATATCTTATTCTTGACCATTGAGGCCAAAGAATATTCCAGAACTTATGCTGATGATGATTAGTTCCAGAAGAGAGGATGATCAACTTCGAATGTCTTCATCACAGCTTCGCTGTGGATTCTGGATTCTCAGTTTTGTTTTTTATACTGCAAGAGATCAAAAAGATGAGGGAAAAGTCATCTGGCAGGGATGGTTCTAGTCATGTCACACAGGTCTCTGTCTCCCACCGAGGCTTCTCCGGGGTTGTGAGACTTGTCACTTCTCTAGTTCATGGACAGTGAAATGGCTTAACCGACTTGCTGTGCAAGTCTGATGACCTGTGTTCAATTCCTAGGACCTACAAAAGCCGGCTGCGGTGGTAGGCACCTGTAATCCCAGCACTCTTACTGTAAAATGGGAGGTGGAGACAGAATTGCAGCCAGAAGGGATCTCAGGCCTTCTTAAGTGAATGAGAATAATTGGTGGCACCTGCTCAGCAGTGCCATTCTAAACTGCGATGTACAGGCGCCTCCTAGTGGCCATGGAGGTTACAGCATCCCCACCCAAGCTCACAAGTGAAGGTTAGAACCCTGCACTTACTTTGTTCAAGATCCAGTCAGCATCTTCAATGGCTCTTTTAATAATCTGCTGGATTCTTTCAGGGTTATCTTCATCTGAGTGAACCCGGAAGCTCTGCAAGTTTTAGTATGAAGAAGAATGACCAAGTGAAATTCACAGTTGGCAACTTCAGTACGTGGGCAGACAGACAGCAAGATGCTTGGTATCCGGCACCTCCTTATCATGATGATGATGACCCCACTCACTGGGAGGTGATGATGAAACTGGGAGCTCGCCTGCCGTGCTGCTGAGCAGCGCCATTCCTAGTGTATTTGACTGCAACACCGGCACTCTGGCTAGCAGGACAGATAAAGAAAACTGGCTCCCGGACCCTCAGGTTATCTGGCAGGTGATCGGGGTCAAGGGGAAACTGTTCCTCATGGGAAACTACTTTAATCAGTGTCAACTCTCTGCTTGGCTTCCCTACCTCACGTCTAAAAAAAATCAGCAGGAAAAGAAGCATAGGGGCTTTGGAAAATTCAGCAAAACCACACTCCTCCCCCCACCAACACACACAGAGGTCCCTGCTCCCACCTGCCTGACCGCATGCTTGTAGTGCTCCTGGATGCCCTTGGTTGGCAGCTGCTGGCAACATCGTAGCAAGTAACGGTAGAGCTGCAGCGGCCTCTGGACTAGCTCTGCCCCTGGCAGTGGGGCCATCTGCAAGGCCGTCCTAGAAAACATACAGCAAGGCTGCTTGATCATCGGGCCAAGCCTCATGCTGATCTGCCCCTCCGCCTGCAGCATCAGTGCAGAGGCAAAGCCCCTGATGGCACACCTCTAGTGGTCCACACCCTGGCTGGGTTGGCCTCAGCCCAAGTGTCTGTTTTCTAGAGCCCAGTTTCAAGTCAGGGGTAAGGAGAAACAATAAGCACAGGCATCCCAAGGGTCGGTCACAAAGTAACCAAGTCTGATTCCAGCCAGGGGGTACCAGATAAGGACTGGAGGGGTCTAGAGTTTCAAGTCGGGCTACTATTCAAAGTGTGGTTCTAGGCCAGAAGCATTGGCAAGACCAAGGAGTTTGTCAGAAATGCAGACTCCTAGATTGAACGTGCATGCTAACAATATGTTCCGCAGATATGAACACACATCAAAGGAAGAGAAGCAGGATTTTAACAGCCTTGGCAAGAAGCAGCAACTATAGGTGGAGTCGCCATGGTGATGCTAGAGCTGGACACACAGCTTCATTTCACCTTGTTATCGACAACAATGAGCACTAATCCAATATATTCATTTGACATCTAATGGGTGCAAGCACAAGCAAACAGCACAGACAAGTCTGGTAACTTGCCCAAGTTCTCACAGTTGATAAACATAGAGCTGAGATCTAACCTTGACAGTCTGGCTCCAGTGTCCACTTAGAAAAAAAAAATTGACATATCGTCAGTGTACAGATTTAAAGTATACCATTTAGTAAGTTTTAATGCGTACATCTGAGAAACCATCATCATAATTAAAAGTAAATGCAGTTATCCCCAAACTACCTTATATCATTCTAAACTCTCTCTTTCTCCCTCACTTCCTCTCCCCCAACAACACTGACTTACTCTCTGCCACTCAAATTTCTTTACACTTTCTAGGGTTTGTATGAATGTGATGATACGCCATGCTGTGTTTTGTGTCTGCAGAGTCTGTATTTTTTTTTTATAAAACGTGAATGTGGTTTCCAACTAATATATAAATCATAAGAATTGTGCACATTTGGGGGTATAATGTGATATTTTGAAACATTTTTACACAGTAAAATTTTACACAATATTCAAATTGGGTTAAACATATCTATCTCCTCAAACATTTTTCATTCACTTGTAAAAACATTCAAAACCCTCTTTTCTGTAAGAGCCTTCTTTGTTTTTGTCTTGTTTTTGAAATGGGGTCTCGGGGGCTGGAGAGATGACTCAGATTCAAGCCTTTGCCTTGCAAGCAGGAAGACCTGTGTTTGGATCCCAGATTCCATGTAAAAATGGCAGGCAACAATGGCGGTGGTGGCCTGAACTTCCAGTCCTGAAAGGCCTCAGAGCAAAGCAAAGAGGAAGTAGAGCAAGCCAGGATGATTCCCAAAGTCACCCTTGGGCCTGCACAGGCCACAAACACAGTTGCCCTTGCTCACGCGCGGCGCGCAACAACGCACACACACACACACGGCGTGCACACAAATGCGCACAGTGAATAAATAAACTGAAAAAAACAAAAAAAAAAATGCGTGGTGCTAACTTCGTCCTGAAGGCCTCAAGCAAAGCAAAGGAAATGAACAACAGGATGATCCCCACAAGTCACCTTGGCCGCACAGGCAAACCATGCTTGATACACGCACCAACAAAAACACACAACACACAAAAAAAGATAGAAAGAAACAGTCTCATGGAGTCTAGGTTAAGTTTGAACTTGTTATGTAGCCAAAGCTGGACTTGAACTTCTGATCTTCCTACTTCTACCTCCAGAGTGCCAGGACTATAGGCATGTGCCAACACATCCAGGCACTGAAGCTACATTTTTAACCTCTGTATGTGCTCTTCCAAAAGAACCTATAACTCCAGGTTTTTTTTTTTAGAAGAGTGAAGGTGTTTCTTTTTTTTTTTTATTTTTTATTATTTATTCAATTGTGCATGTATGTGTGTGTGCACGTGTGTATGTATGTGTGTGTGTGTGTGTGTGTGTGTGTGTGTGTGTAGAACCACGGACGAATTCGGGAACCACCATGGATCACCTCCACCTCCTCCTTGTTTACTCTGCCTCAGGATTCACAGGAGTTCCGCCCTACCAGGACCAAAAACGCAGGCCGCCCCCACTTCTGCGGAGCGTCTATACGTGGGGTCTAGGATCCGAACTCAGGACCTTCCACCTCCATGGCAGAGGCTTAACCCCTGAGCCACCTCTCCAGCCCCAGTGTGCAGGTGTTTCTAAATGGTGGATTCTAGAACATAAGGACGTTTTACTCTTCCATTAGGTGCCTCCCAGCCCTGACGTGCCCCACTCTGTGCCCACTTCCCCAAAGGCTCTGGCTACACTCTGTTACCTGCACTGCCTGGCACTGCCACTCCATTATCCTCCACACTTGACACCAAGCGTGGGCCCAGTGTGATGCGTGTACCTAAGTCAGCCACATCAACTCCTCCCAGATCCCACAAACTGGCGGCAGGTGTCGTCAATTGGTAACATGGGGCTCCCTTCCCCAAACCCTCAGCGATTTCAGATCCAGCTAAGCCTCTTTCTCCTGGGAAGCCCTTCCTGATTGTCCCTCCCTGGGAGCGGAGGGAGGGAGGGAGGCTCAGACTGAGAGTCCTGCCCAAGCCTCACCAACCCCTTGCCTGATCCCAGCAGTTTCCTCTGTGAATGAAAGTGAACTCCTATCTCTTACCTCCTCCACAGAGATTTCTTCTTGTGAGGGAAAGGCTCCCTATGTGCCAGATGAAGAAGCTAAAAGACAGAGATTAAGTGACTGGTGTCAATTTTAAAGTAGCAGAAAAAGAGAAGGGCAATACCGCCAAGAGAAGCGGACACTAAATCTATCAGCCGCCCCTGCACTAACAAGGGAAATCTAAGAGACTGCACTCCTTCATTCTACTTCCAGCAGATCATCTTCCTGGCAACAATACATATATCTTGGCAGCTAAATTAGCCAGTTCCTCCTGATTCTCCCAGTTCCCACTCTGACAATAGACCCAACAGTTGACTGTCTGCCCCATCATCCATCCTCCCTCATGATAATGGCCGGGTGAATCTCCACCCTGACTGACCAATTAGACTTCGGGATCCACACAAGCCCAGGGCAACCGGTCCAATCAGAAGAAACCTAACCACCTTGCAGGACTGGAAAGGACTCTCTCTTTTTCCCACTAGACTAACAGCTTCTCCGGGTAGCCATCTTGCTTCCTCTTGAACCCATGCAGAAGGCAGAAGTGGGATCTTGACAGGAAGCAAGCCCAAGCAACTCACTGGGGCCCTGAAACCTTTCCCTGATGGCAGCCCCAGCCCCGGACTCTTCACTCAGTCCACTTTTGCCAAGATGGCTTTGATGGGTGGTTTTAAAGTTACCCGCAACCCAAAGAGTCCTAACATGGACAAATCATGACTCCCAAATTCTACTTCAGGGGACTGCAAGTACAACTCAGTTAGGTAAAGCATCTACTAGTAGTGAATACCTAGTATTCACAAAGTCCAGCACTACATATGTTAGGTGTAGTACAACATCCCTGTAATTCCATCCCTAGGGGAGTAGAGGCAGGAAGATCAGAAGTTCTTGGTCATTTTTGGTTACAGATTGAGTTCCATCCATGCCAATTCAAACTACATGAGACACGTGTAAAAACAAAACAAAACAAACACACTCACACACACACACACACACACACACACACACACACACACACACACACAATCAACTACTTCCATGACTCTGTCCAGTAGTTCTAGCTGTAAGGAAGTCTAAACAGGACAAGTGTCCTCAAGCTCCTCCTACTTGCCAGCCTGGAGAGCCTCGCTTTAGCCCGATTGATAGAGGGGAAACCCATCTGTGATAGTGATCAAGACCTTGAGGGGCAACCACAGAGGACACACCACAAAGTTCCAACATGACAGGCAGATCCCCTGGCAGGTTTCCCCAAACTATATAAAGTGCTAATCAAATATTGTAAAATGCTAGTCCTGGAACAGATGGTTACCATCTGCAGTCCTCAGAATTAACATTTGGAAAGAGCACAACTTTGTTTCATTGCTTTAAACCCCAAGCAATACTTAGTAACCAACCCAGCGAGTATGGGCGGCAAACTATTTTCAGCTCAATTATAATACTTAGTCATTCTCAGTAATAACCAGCAGAGAATACATGTGTGGGTCCACTTAGAAGAACTAAACTAAAAATGTTTTAATTTAATTTGCAGTGTGGGTTTGCTATTATTTAAGGGGTAATGAACCTCAGAGCAGCATCGCTCCAATAGGAGTCAAGCATGTGGCCCTGGGGAGCCTTGCTGCTCTTATTCTAACCTTCGGACTTGACCTTAGCCTCCTATCCTTGTTTCCTACCTCTGGATCACTTCATCTCCCAGAGAACCAGACTAAGTTCATATAATCAGCCCAACATTGCCTTTACCTTCAGTCCCTAAACCATTGATTTGGCTGTCCTACCAAATTCTATCTCAACATGCCTCTCCTCCAGGTTCCACTCAATGAACCTTACTGCGATAGTCTCAAGCTGGTCCCATGCCTTCCAATCCACTGCCCTCCATCTAGTCTCCAACAGCCAGACTGGCTCTGATCCTAAATCTCAGGGTGCCTTGTCTCCTCTAAAATCCCCTACCACTCATTCTCAGCCCTCGTCATTCCTGCAGCTTTTCTCAAAAGGCAGAAGAAAATCCCTGAAGCTATTTTAAGCAGTCTATGAACTGACATTTTTTCATTATAATGATTTTAGATTTCTTTTTACAGATAATGAGGAGGGCAAAACCCTCATAATTTCATAAGTCTTAAACATAAAATACATGTATAAAAAGCATGGACATGAACATGTAGCAAGAAAGAACATGGCCCCCAATTTGAGACAGTGCTGGCCTAAGATAAACCCGGACTTCTTTCCGATGGCTACAGGGCCCCGCCAACTGGCATTTGCATCTGCTGTCCCTCAAGCCCAGTCTCTGCAGACTGAGCCTCGATGGTGTACGCTGTGCCCGTGTGATGGCCTCACCATGACAGAGGCTGACATGAAACACATGTATTGGTTAGAGTTCTAGGAAAAACTGAACTGACAGAAGAGTCTATCTGTCTGTGTGTCTGTGTACCTATCATCTATCCAGCTATCTATCTATCTATCTATCTATCTATTTATCACAAGGAATTGGTTCATGTCATTCTGGAGGCTAGCAGCATGTCCACAATCTGCAGTTAATACCTCGACTCTACTATAAAAACTGGAAATGACCAGGAAATGCCAGTATCCCAAAGGTCATCAAGACTAGAAGATTCTTTCTTACATAGGAGACGCTTGGCCTTTTTATTCTAGTCTTGCAGAGAAACTGACTTTCTAGCAGAGACCCACAGCAGTGGTGGCAGCTGAAGGCGAAGTCCCCCAAGGTCTTCCTCTCCTGAAAAAAGACTGACTAAACTGCCTCACAGGTAATTCTAATAGCTTCTGGCCCTTGTCTTATTGTGATCTCTCAATTGTAAACCTGCCACAGGCACAGTGGAGAAAAATTGGGTTCATTCTTACCCCCATTTTGGCTAAGCCAAATAATGAAATTATTTTCTTTTACCAATGTCTGTTTCTATTTCTTCTGGAATATATCCAGAATCCAGAATTTCTTCTGGATACTGAGATGGCAGATTACGGGCTTAAATTCCCCAACAGTCATGAGTCATGGAGAGATGACTCAGGGGTTAAGCCTCTGCCTTACAGAGGTCCTGAGTTCAGATCCCAGATCCCACATAAAAATGTCAGATGAAAATGGCAGCAGCCTATACTTCTGGCCCTGGAAGGCAGAGCCTGGGAAACCTCAGAGCAAAACAAAAAGGAGATAGCACAATCCAGGGTGATTCCTAAAGTCATCCTTGGTCCTCCGAAGGCACACACAATGCCCTCTGATACAGAGAGAGAGAAAGAAACACACACACACACAAAGAAAGAGAGAGAGATACATATACACTGTTATAACAGTCAGGTTTTGAAAGACTGTATGAGACCCATTCAACAAGGAAGGCAAACTGCTTAGCTCAGTCATCCAACTGAAAACTAAAAACACCGTCAGAGAAATACCAGTATATAGTCAGACCAAATATCTGGGTGTTTTGAGACTAGACAAGTTGACACATAACATTAACATTCCCAATAGATGTTCAAAAGCTATGTGAATAAATCCTCCTTCCTCTGCCTATGATCCCCCCTTGGTTTTCTACAGATTTCATCCTCTGGAGGTCCTCACTGACTTATCACACACGCACATGCATGTTCAACGCAGGGTAGTACACAGGAAGACCTCAAACAGTCTCCCACCCCACATGACTCTAACCCAGGCTCTTGCCTGGATTACTGGAAAGGGCAACACGTGCATGCAAGGCCCTGCCAGCCACTCTCCACGGGGCAGACACAGGACTTTCCCAGTCTCTCAACCAAAAATCTTTCCACAACAGAGCATCAAAAAATACTGTGAATTAATAAAAATCTTTCAGTTTCTTAGCAATTATAATGATATTATATTATATATGTTCTTATCCTAAGGAAGTGCAAAAGTAGACATATTTACAGGTGATGTGGTTTTGGGTCTGCAACTTATTCCCACATAGTCCAGCAAGAACCAACACACACAGAGGCAAAGGAAGAAAGATTAAGAAGCGTGGCAAGAGGTTAACACTGTGTTTTGGTGTGGGGGGTGGACACTGGGGTGCTATCTTAGCATCTAGATATTTTTAAATTTTCATAATAAAATAATTACCGTAGAAACCTCCTTGGCACAGATCCACCCAGCCTTCCTCCCTCTGCTGCTGCCTAGTGGCAGGCAACTCACAGTAGTTTCTTTCTTTCCACTCAAGCTGAGCTAAAATCTGCTGCTGCAGAATTCTACTCATGATCTGAGCTTTGGGACTCACATCTTCTCTAATGTACCAGCAGGTCCGGTTTCTCAGTATCTTATGCCAACTCTTGCAGCCCCTCATGCCTGCGTAAGTACTGTAAATGATGACATTTCTCCCCCATCACAGCCTCTGGACACACTTGGCCCTCTTACTAATACCACATTTAAGTGGTATTAGTCCCCTGCCAGTGGGAAAAACAGCAGGCTGACTGTGTTCTAATCAGTTTCACAGGTTACGCCACCTCCTGTGACCTGGGAATTCAAGGAATGCAACCCAGATTACATTCTTTGCTTGGGCCCTCATATGACCCTGGCATCCACTTCAAAGGCATCTTTTTTCTACAGACTATCCAATCTGTGTCTTGCTCTGTTCAGAGCTGCAATCTGCCACACAGGCTCTGGGATGCCTGACTCTTTCAGCTCATATCTAGGAAACAAAAAGCACAGAAAGGATTATGCACCAGGTGCCAAAAAGAGAAAGCAATCTGCTTTTATGACATAAGCATTGCTAATCCTTGCAACAGTATTCAGAGCAGCTAGCGCATATAGACTCAAGGTTTAGGCCCTGGACCAGAGTTGATCAATCCAAACACCTGACATGTCCACCCAGAAACTCCTGAAAAGTTCATAGTACAGCCTTATCATTTAGGGGTTAATTAGTACCTCGCAAGTAAAGACAGCTTTTTACATATTATCTCAATGAACACTCACCACATTATAGGGTAGTAATATCATTAACCTTGTTTTATAGAAAGAAAATTGGAGGCTCTGAGAAGTTAAGTAATTTGCTGGTGGCCACACAACTAGTCCACAGTCAGGCAAGGAACTGTGAGTCTGTTTGATGCTGAAGCCCAAGTCCTTACATGTTTCGTGACCCTGCTAAGTCTTTATGCCTAAAAATGCTGACCAGGGCAGAAGATGTAGCTCACTGCAGGGCACTTACCTGGTGCAGGTAAGGTCCTGGGTTTTCTGTGCAGCACTGCCAAGTAATAATAATGATGAAAAATGATAAAAATGCTGACCATATCAGGGTTAAGGACCCAGGACAAAAAATTTTCCCAGGGTTTATGCAAAACCAGGTTCACTCATCCATAAACATACTTGACTGTTATTCATAACTTCTCAGTAAATCGTTGGCCCATGCTTTTCAGAAACACAAAGATATTACAGCATCCCCCATGAACAGATGAAAAACAGACGTTAGACTGATGTCAGTTACTCGGGAGAATAAAGGGGCAACAAGGGAACACCTAAAAAAAAGTACAAATTCCACTCCACTCTGATCATCTGCCTATAATCTCAGCATTCAGGAGGTAGAAGCCGAAAGAATCAGGAGTCTAGGCTAGTCTAAGTTACATATCAAATTTGAAATCAGCCTAGGCTCCCTGAGACCAAGTTTCAAGAACAAATTTGCAAACTCCTAAGGAGAATATGACAAAAAGAAAGAGAAATCCATCAAGGGAACTTCCACTTGCCACATGGCATCACCGGCACTGGCGCTGAAAGCAAGGCCTCCATCTTTTAACCTCACTGGGCCTTTCCCTAACCTGTGTCCTGACACGGGGAAGCTAAAAATAAGTGGGGAAAAGGTCACATATTAAACAAAAGAAAGAATAGAACTGCAGAAAATAACCAGAAGTTATATCCTATTAAGCACTGGGAAAAGCTAAATTAAGTCTGCACCAACCATTTTCAATTATTCTTCTTGACGGAAAAAGTTGAAAAAGAGGAATGGCTTGCTCCCTGCTTCCATTTCCCCCCTGCCCCCCAGAGCTCATCTCCCAAGGAGATAGGTTCTCTCTGGCTAGAAATAGGACAGCAATCTGCCCTCCTGAAGCTCTTCTCCCAGAAAGCCAAGTTCTTTAATCTCTCGGGTCACAGGCTCTTAAATGCCCTTTAACTACCACTGCCATAATCTTCATTCCAGTTTTGTACCCACTTGTGTGTGTACACGTGTGTGTATGTATACACATATGTCCTCAGGGATGAACCCAGAGCCTCACACATGTCAGGCAAATGTTCTGTCACTGAGTTGTGTCCCCAGGCCCTGAGTATCTCAACAACTCTGTCTTTTCTCAGGATACTTCCTAAAAAACACAACCATCTTTCTTTAAAATCTCTGCAGAGAGCACATCACCTGGCAACTACATTACAAACACAGCTCTGGTGGGTGACAGTAAGCACTTCAAATGAGTACCAGGGACTATCACAGGGAAAAGTAAAACCTGGTACAAGCATGCCTCAGAATATTATACTGATATAAAGAAATGAATAACCTTTAAGACATGCTAAATGCAGGAAGCTAGTGGCCAGATTTTTTTTTGGGGGGGAAGAGGGGCTACTTAACATAGTATTCTTTTTTTATGACGTGTTCAGAATTGACAAATCAATGAAAAGCAGAGTACTGGTTGGCAAGGGCAGGGACAAATGGAAAGAGATGGAGGAGGCTATCAGCTAATGGAGGTGCTTCTATTTGAGGACAATGAAACTATTCTTGAATTATGGTGAAAGATGCACAACTTCGTGCACATGTTAAAGGTTATTAAATGGAAACACTTTAAATGAAGGAACCGTTGCCCAGCATGGTGGCCCAGGCTTATAATCCCAGCGTGCAGGGAGCTGAAGCAGGAGATACACTGAGTTCAAGGTCCCCCTGGGCTACGTAAAGAACCTGCCTCCCAAGATAACAACAACAATAATAATGTCGAGGTTATTCCAGGTAACCGGCTGTCCCGCCAAAGATCTGGGGGCGGGAAAAGGGTGAGCACATGTCTCCTTAAAAAGAAAAGCGCGAAATGTGGCTGTCTCAGCCGTGTGCCGATGCCACCCGGCTTCACAGAGAGAGGCCTGTGGGGACCCCGACTCCTTCCAGGCTCCGCATCCCTTCGCTCGCGTCCCGGCCGGTCCTGCAACGCCCGGGAGAGGCCTGCGACAGGTGCACGGGCCCGTGGGCACAATCAGGGGCCAGGGACCGCCTAGGACCTCACAGATCCGGGGATGCCTGGCACCCCCTGCCCCAAGCCTGCCCGGCAGCCCCCGCCCTGCCTCCGCGGCGTGGCTCACCCACCTCCGCTGAGGGCGCCCACCCCGGACGCCGCGGCCTCGGCAGCGACGAGTGCGCCTGCGCGACCAGCAGTCCCGCCCCCAGCTTTACCTCCACCGCCCCCCCCACACATGCCTGGCGACCAGGCGCCGAGCGCCCTCTGCCGAGCGCCAGCGGGAATGGGGTCCTACTGCGTGCGGGTTGCCTGATCCGACCGCACCCAAGCTGGTCAAACCAACAAGCCTCCTGTATCCTTTCTTTCTTGCGACTTCGGAAGATAAGCCCCGGAATCAAGCTCGTCTTCGTATTCCTGAAAAATGTGTTGTGCTGCAATCTAAGAAAAGGTTTGCTGGAGGTCTTGTCCTAAAGCTCTAGTGTTGGTGACAGGAAATATGTTTGGTTAGGAATCTGCATTTTGAGTCATTTCATGAAATTGCACCCCCATAACACCTGCCAAAAGAATAAATACGACAGTAATAGGCATGCTTCCTTTTAGACCCATCTATAATTATCACCGAGAAAAAGAATGCAGAATTTAAACTCAGAGCTACTGCCGGTATCATTCTTTGAAAAAGAAATAATGCTGTTTCATTAAGCAGGCTCTCCCTGCTTGTGAATGTGTAAAGCCAGGGTTGCTTCTCTGAATCGATTTAAATACAAGTTTTATCTCCTGAAAGAAATAAAGATGAGCCTTTATCGTGAGACAAACGCCCTGTTCAATGATGCTGCTGAGCCGCTCAAGGCTGACGTCTGAAAAGGAGCGAGGTTGCTGGCAGATAATATTGCTTCTGTTCACGTCTCTCTTCTCTAGGGCTTTTAAAACCCATTTGTAATGAAAAGGCTGATTTCTTTACACAGACTCCATGTGTAGTTGCTTTAACAAGACAATTTCTTATAATGTCTTTTTTTCTTTTTTCCTTTTTTTTTTTTTTTTTAAAGAAAGCATTGGTCCCTGGTAGCACCTGGAAATCTATTTTTCTCCTCTTAGAATAAGAGAAGCAAAGGCTATTTCTTAACAAAACTCTTTTTTTAAAACATATCTCACTATTCTTTAACTCTCCAGACTTTTTTCCTTTTCTTTTTTCTTCCTCTCTTTCTCTCTTCTTTTTTCTCTCACCCCCTTTTCCTAACACACTACACTGTCTACAAACAAATCCTTCCAGTGTGGAAGGATTTTTTCCCCTGAAGTATCCAGATAATTGCCTCCATTTATTTTCAATATGCAGACTTGAACCAAATATATCTGAAAGAGGCAGTTGCAGCCTCATAAATCAGCCCTCTTATTTACCCATGCATAATCAGGGCACATCATTAGTGCAGATCCAATCAATAAATCATTATGCTTTTAGAGCCCTCACTAGGAATGATCTGCAGTGACACCATCCACTTCCATGTTCAACATGAGGATGGTTTCATATTTTTTAAACAGTTTCACAATCCATCCCCTCATCTCATCTTCCTTTTGTTCCTGGATCGCTGGGTCCCTGCTTCAGGAACATCCTTCTAATACCTAGATCTCATAAAATATTCAAGAAGCAAGCTGTTCGCTTTACCTCCAAAGGGCTCCATCTCCAGAATATTTGTGCTGCTTCTGTCTTTATAAACACACGGGGTTTTGTCTTTCACAGAAATTCCTTAACAACATCCAGACATCAAGAGAAAGAGAATAACCTAAAGGAGAATTGTGGACTGCAATCTCTTCCTTCCCCCCCCATTCCCCCCCCCCGGCACAATGGAAATTTGGATTTCAAAATAATTGCATTGTGATATTTTTATCTTGACAGAAACCAGAGGGTCTTCTCACTTCAGTAGTCAAGTATTCTTACCAGTGCAAACAGTCACTAAAATGACACCAAGCTCATGATCATAATGAAAACCAACCATTCTCACTATGTCATTTTCCTTTATGCTCAGATATGAGCAGACGAATGCCCTTATGTCAGGCTTCATGATATTTACAGATAAACAGAATTTGAAAGACCTTTTGCATAAGAAATTTGTCACCCAAAAGTTGGCTGTCTGGGAGACATGTTCTCACAGTGGAGTTTATTGACTTCCTTAAGAAATACATGGCCACATTCTCTTGGTTTCTGACATTGTCATTTAGCATGACAGCTGCAGGTTTGTAACCAGTACTTGCAGAGAAAGAGGCAAGAAGTCCCAATGCTCTGCATTTGAACCTGTTTCCAGATTTCAAAGAGAAGTGCTATATTTGCATGCTCTGATTAGATGGGGTTATTGTCTCAAAGGTTGACCATGTAAATAATTCAAATGAATTCATCAGGATACAATAGATTTAATAAGCATGATAAACACTTTGAAGAAAATACTTAGGACCTTCGCTCTGCCCTTGCCCTCACCCGTCATTCTCTCAGATTTCCCTGAGAACAGAATGAGTGGTACCACATTGTACTCTTCTATTCAAAATATGCAAAGTTGCTATTTACCAGTTTGCAATTTGCATGTCTCAAATCCTGCCCGAACATAGGGTGAGGGGCACAGGGTGATTGTGCCAAAAGAGGACACCAGGACAAAAATGGAAAAACCCAATGAGCAGATCTTTGCCACCCCAGGGTGTTACCAAACATAACCCTCACCAATTGCACAAGATTTGTTGGCAAGACAATGAAAATATTGGGTGTAAAAGGGCATATGAAATCTCAGACATCGAATGTCTTTTCTTCTGTAATTGCCAGGTAGAAGAAGGGGATGAGTAAAGGTTTCAAGAGTCTTAATAAAAAGGAATACCAGGGAGAAAAGGGTGCAATTGTGAGTATTTGCAGTGTATACTTGGTGAGTCATTTGCAAGCAAGATTTTAACCTTCCTGGTCTTTGGACTTAGGATATTTTTTGCTGTGTCATCAATTTAATCTTTCTGGCTGTTACATGTCATTGTACCTTTCTGGCGTGTTCTGTAGGAATATAGCTGCATGTGAGGCCACACGTGATCAGTGCATGCCTTCTACAGGTGGGAGGCTCAACTTTTTTTTGTCTATTGAAAAGAGTGGAAATTAACATGCATATTCATACCTAGAAATTGTTTTTGAAAAAATTACTTTGGAATGAACCCCCCCCATTAAAAAAAAAAAAAAAAAAAGTAAGAGCAGCCAGGCATGGTGGTGCCTGCCTGTTACCCAGTACTTAGGAGGTTGAGTGGGTTTGAGACCTATGTGGACTATATGGTGAGACTTACAGACAATTATAAAAGGAGGAGGAAGAAGAAGAGAAAGAAGAGGAAGAAAGTAAATGCACACCAAAGGAAAGGTTGTTTTGGGGAACTTTCTTTTTTTCTTTTTTGCATTTGAATCATATTTAACTAAGGATCCACTTGAAAATGATCTTGTTCGAAGTACAGTTTTGTTTTCCATTGGTGATATATGCAGACCACGGGGAAGACTTAAATGCCCCAGTTAATTGAAATGGAAACTGTAGGAAATAATCAATTCCAGTAAATAGAATTAGTGAGAAACAGAGGAGTGACAGCAGCTATAGACCCGAAGGAGGAGGAAAGAAGAGAACAAAGGAGGGAAGGGGAGAAGAGAGGAAAGAAAAAGGGAGTCAGCCCACCTATACTGTCCCAAAAAGAAGGGGCTGATAAAATTCAGCGAAGCAACCCAGGAAAGATCAGGGCTGGGATGGGGGAAGGGCCAGCATCAATGAGGGAAACCATTATTTGGTTTGCACAGGATATAGGGTGTTTAGCCAGCTAAATGAGTAGTTAATAGTTAACTTTCCACTTCAACAAACACATATGATACTGCAAGCAAGGCCCTGGGTCATTATAAAGGTCTGGGTCTGGGTCCCTTTCATTTGGGCTGCTTCCTGGTCCTTTCCCACTTTGTTGTTCAAAGCAGGTCTAATCTTCTCATTGTCCCATCATAGACCTCCCCCCCCCCACTGGCTTCTCCTTGATGTCCTCTGAGTACACATAGGCCAACAACCACTCTTTTGTCCACTGCATCCTATCAGACTCTGGGCAGAGATCTGCCCCTGATGGTAAGTAGCCCAGCCAACACCAGAGTTTATAATTATATATGTCAGTTTGGAATCCCAGAAGATCCTGCAGCAAGGGTTTGAAGGCAAGTATTTTGTCTAAAAGGAAAAGTGGAAAACACCAGTAAGGGAGCAGAGACCTGAGGCAGAGAGAGGGAAAGGCAGCCCGACCAAGGGAGCTACCTTCACAGGGGACCAAGCTTCATCCCCAAGAGAGCCAATACAGGGCACACACCCCAGGTAGTACCTCAGGGTACTTCCAGGACCTTCCCATTGGTTGTTGGTTAATGATTAAGTCATAGTCTAACTTTCTACTTCTAAGCTACCACACTCTGAAGCAGAAATGCACATGAAGGACTACATGGAAATCCTCCAAGTTCTGCACCGGGGTAAGGCTCAGAGGATAATGGATGGAGCACTGACAGTTCCCCTAGTTACATAAATATGCACGTTTACATTTAATATAAGGTGCATTCATATGATTCCATCAGTCACGTCTGTCTCCCTCTGCAGTTCCAAGAGAGCAAGGGGCCTGAGCAGCAGTGCTCTGGCTAGACTCTATGCCATAAAAAGCCCTCCTACACCAACATCCTCAGCCCCCTGGTTCCTTCCAGCCCTCTCTCTCACTTTGATGGAATCTATCATTCTCCTCCAATCTTCCCCAAAAAGATTAATGTTGGAAAATTGCACAACCAATCTGATGGGTATTACTTTAAAATACATTCTGGATACTTCCTAGGAAGAAAATGATGCTTCTCCAGGCTCCCACACACCACCTCCACCCCCACTCTCTACTGATGACCCATGGGAAAGGTAAGCATATCAGAGAGCACTTCCTCACAGTTCCCAGCCCTTCTTTTCCTGCTACCTGGACATTTCCTTCTGCCTTTGATCATTCACACACACACACACACACACACACACACACACACACACACACACACACATACACACATACACACACACACACACACACACACACACATACACAATTATCTTAGCTTTATCCCCTGTGTGTTCCTGAGGCTTCTACTGCTAGTCACTTCCACTGCCTGCCTTCATTCATCTCTGCTTTACTACCTGTTCACTCTAAGCAACATACCAAAGAGATCTAGGTCTTGCCGCTGAAAATGTGATTCATGGACCAGCAGCGTGAGTCTCACTCGGGAGTGTGTTAGCACTGCAGAGTCTCCTCCCAGATAGCAAATCAGAGCCCACATTTTAACAAGATCCCCAGATGGTTCCTAGAAGCATGAAGGTTTGAGATTCCCATTGGAAAACAAATGAACTAGATACCAGACACCTTCTTTGTTCGATTATCCCTACCAGATAGATCCCTTTTTCCTCTCTCCATGGCAGCCAAGCTTTTACCCATTCAACACATGTATATAGAACTCCTGCCAGGAAACAGAAGAAATAAAACATGTGTGATAATTGTGCATATATAGTGCTCTAGGGACAGAAAGATAGGAGGAAGGAAGGAAGGGAGGGAGGGAAGGAGGGAGGGAAGGAGGGAGGGAAGGAGGGAGGGAGGGAGGGAGGGAGGGAGGGAGGAAGATACGATTGAAACATAAATACCTGTTCTGCAGTGAACTGAAAGGGTCATGTGATCATCACCCAGTGACTACTTTAGATTGCCCCAAAGAAGCAGACATGTAGATCTGAAGGACCACAAGACACAAGAAGACGGCTGGGGAGGTGACTTGGCCAATAAATGCTCACCATGTACCTATGAGGACCTGAATCCTAACTCCCCACAACCACATAGCATTAATTCCAAGCATGAAGGCACAGGCTTGCCATCCCAGCACTGGGGAGGCAGAGGCAAGAAGGATCCCTGGGGAATCACTGGCTGGCCAGTTCAACTAAATCAACAAGTCCCAGAGCCTAGTGAGACCCTGTCTCAGAAAATAAGGTGGAAAGAGATTGAGGCAGACAACCAACATCAATCTCTGGCTTTAATAAGCATATGTGTAAGAATTCATTCACACTTGCACATGTGTATAAACACACATGTGTGTGTACGTGCATATGCTTGTGTATGAATGTACACATATATAAATATGTATATACATACATGAATATGAATGCATGCACATAAAAACATGTATGAATGCACACATATGTATATGCACACATGCACACATATATACACATGCACTTGTGTATAAATGCACAAACATATGAATACACACACACCACCATTGGAATTGTCTGCACAGGCCTACCACTAACTACATTCTTCCATTTACCCCCAGTCAGTCCCCACTTCCATCCTCGCTGCTGTGAACAGGATTTCCAGTGGCATCCATACATTCCTAACTCATGGCTCCTTTTCTGCCTTACTCCACTTTTCAGCAGTCCCCTCGGTCATCTGACTGGATTTTCATTCTTGGAATGTTGGAATCCCCCCATTCCCCCCACCCCACCCCACCCCCAGGGATCAAGGGTGACTTCAAGAATCATCCTGGATTGCTTCTACCTCCTTGCTTCACTCTGGGATTTCCCAGGTTCCGCCCACCAGACCCAGACCTTCAGGCCCCTGCCGTTTCTGCCTGGTGTTTTTACATGGGACCTGGGATCCGAACTCAGGAATTTTTGCTTGTGAAGCAGAGTCTTAACCTCTAAGCCATCTCTCCATTCCCAGACAATCAATAATATGTTTTCTTTGATGCCTTTGGGGCTTTTGTTTATCTGTTTTGAGTTTGCCCCTGGTTTTTGTAGTCCAAGCTGTTCTGTAGACACATTAGGTACTCTGATCTCCCTGCCTTCTCCTCTGAGTGAGGGCAATGCAGGCCTTGTGTCACCGTGCCTGGTTCTTGTTTTATGTTTTTCAAAAGCCCAGCATGATGGCAAGTGGATGTGGCAGTGACATTGCGAACTGCTCTATCCAGTTCACAAAGGGCAAAGCTCCACCTTCTGCACTGCAGGTCAGCTGACCTTCCCAAGCTCTGGGTTAACTCAGAGTATGTGAGCAGGAGGGGGAGAAGGAGGGGGCTGAGAGGCTTCCCACAGCTCACCAGCCTCAACCCACTCCCCTTCCACCTCACTACTCCCACCCAGGAAGGGCAAACCTGCTTGGTGAGAACTGCGGGGAGGACGAAAATCATCGCTGCAAACTGCAGAATCTTATCCAGGAGATGGATGGAGGGAGGTTATTATTAGCCTACTGCTTTCAGAAATTCCTAATTCGGCCCAGGGACGGTGGTTTCAGGATGTCGGTATATTTTCTACCACAATGTAGGCTTCATAAATGCAGAAGACTGTGTACCCCATTGCCCTTGTGCAGATTGTCAAGGCTCTTGTCTTACTTGTTTTTCACTGCTCCATATTGTCAATAGTCATGGGGGCGCACCCCACCCACCCACCCAGCTGTCCTAACACTGCATGCTGAAGCTTGGGCCTGGGCACACAGCAGCCATGGGACCGTAGCTGCCAGTGCCCACACACTTGGCCCATTGACTTTGAGGTTCTCTGGCCCACTGGGTTTAGAACCACTCAGCACTTCACTGTGTGTTTATAAGAAGGGTAAAGAAAAGCTCAGAGGATAAGTTTGAAAATCATGAAATTCATACCTCATCATCCTCAAATAAAATGTGTATGTGCATGCATACATTTATGCACATTCAGGTGCATGGGAGCTACACATACACATGTGCATATATATGCATGTGGAGGCCAGTGCACAACCTTGGTTGTCATTCCTCACTGACCTGCACCTTACCAAGTAGGCTGGCTAGACAAGCCCGAGGGATCACCCTCTCTTCCAGTCACCCAGCAGTTACCTTTTTTCCTTCCTTCCTTCCTTCCTTCCTTCCTTCCTTCCTTCCTTCCTTCCTTCCTTCCTTCCTTCCTTCCTTCCTTCCTTCTTTTTTAACTTCTATTTATTTACTTTGTAGGGGGAACACACATGTGCTGTAACATATAGGAATCAGAAAACAACTTTCAAGAGTGAGTTCTCTCCTTCCATTAGATGTGATTTCTGGGAATTGAACTTGTCATACTTTGATTTTCCCAATGAGCCATCTCACTATCCCACATCCAACTTTCTTAAACATGGGTTCTTGGGATGGAATCCAGGTCCTCAGGTATCCTAGGAACCCCAGGTAAAGTGCAAGGCAAGCACTTTACCACTGAGACATCTCCCCATCCTCCATAAGTAAAAACTTAATTGAACACGGCCATGTCCATTCACTTTAGTTTTATCTGTGGCTGCCCCTGTGCCACAGTGGCAGAGTTGAGTCACTGAGCAGAGATCACAGGCATGCCAAGCCAGGTACTGTGTGGCCTTTAACTAAGTAAATAAACAAATAAAAACATGGTCATGGTTACATACAGGTGTCAACTTAATGGTTGAGAGTTTGAACTCTGGGCACATTTGTAGAGAATTAGTAGCTGAGGTAAGCCCAGAGCAAACCTGAAAGAGATTGCCTAGTTGATGGGGAATGGGGTGGGATTAGGTCCTGGAATAAACTACAGAGAGCTGATTGAGAAAGTTGGCATCCTTGTGTATACTTGGCCAGACATGCTGGTCTGGCAAGGAAGGATCATTCCTTTTTCAGCTGTTATGTGGTGATGGTGTGGCCAGTTCCCTTGGCCCTGGTGTTGGTACGTGCTTTCCTGTCAAGCTGGACTGAGAACTGTAACCAGAAGATGGTAAGAGAAAATAAATCCCTTGTTCCCTTAAGCCGTTTGATGGTGATTTATCAGCAACCATGCAGGCTACCTGCAACAAACATCAATCCTTAATCTACAGAAAGTATTGGGATATTTTAACCTTGAGTCAAGACTCTGTGTGATCAGGGCCAAGCCCCACCCTCCCTTCCCAGCTTTGCTCAAGGACTTGCCTCCTGCCCACTCCCCTAAGCACTCTGGGTCCTGGTAAACCCTGGGCCCTTCATCCGCAAACCACACCAATAGTCCCAGCTTGCTTTATGCCAATTTTCTCCAACCTTCAAGCAGTCCTTCCCGAATCGCTTAACTAGAATTCATTTCCCCACTCCCCCCCTCCTCTCTTTTTGGCCATAATTCTTCCCCTGCACCATCTCCCAACGCACCACTTTCCTACTTTGCATTGTAATTATTTATGCACATGTTTCATTCCCCCTCTAGACAGTAAACTCCTTGAAGAATGCGGTGGCTCATTACGACATTAGCATTCTGAGAACGCTTATTTGCATCACACATGAGCTCTCTTGTCTTCAGCAAAAAAAAGGAGTACACTTATGACACACATAATTGTCACTTATCGCACAAATCAATGATAATGGGAAATGAGGGCAAGATGGTTAATTAAAACCCACATCAAATCCCTCAAAAATTCATCTTTGTCTCCCCTACCAGTCTACCAATGTAATGTGTCTGGCTTATGTTAAATTCTTTTTTTTTTTTTTTTTACTTTCTCCCTTGTGCTTTGTAGATGTATAACTGCGTTGACTCTCCTACAGCTAGTTGGAACCAAAAGACTAGAAAAGATCATTAGCTGAAGACATCAGGGCTCCATCAGAACGAAGTATTCAGGTCATTCTTTCCAGAGAGGATGAATTTCCTTGGAAAGATTTATGCAGGTTTTTTGTTGTTGTGTTTGTTTGTTTGTTTTCCAGTGCTAGTACTTGAACCCAGAGCCTCACACCTATCAGACAAGTACTCTAACACTGAGTGGCATTTCCAATACTACCTTTTAGAACTTGGACGCAAGACAATAACAATCTTTCAGTATGGCTCTAGTATTCCAAATAAGAGAATAAATTAAAAATCTAAAAATAAAAATTCATTTCCCTGCACATGTTTGATCAGGCAGGCCAGATAGTCTATGGCCAACATTAATTCCACAAACAAATGATAAGGAAATTAAATACGAAGGAAGAATAAGCAACTTGCCAATGCAACATATGCATTTGGGATCATTCTTTGCACCCATGACTAGTGTACACAAATATTGTGTTAAACCTCTTCTCTTAATAGCCTCATTTCTCACATGCTCTTCAGAGGAAAAAATGTGATGCTAATTTAAGATGACTTATCCTGCTAAGCGCATAAATAAAAAATAGTTCAGAATCCAGAACATGACAGAACTCTCCTTTCACGTCTAATTAAGTACTTTTAATTGGCAATTCAATTGGCAGACTGTACATTTTGGGCTAGAGAGATGAAGGCAGAGCAGACCCCTAGTAAGATACAAATGAGGGGATGTGGGGCATGCACAATTGCTTTATCGCACATGATGCAGACACGCCATGTTAGGAGTGAAAAAAGTGAACTGTGTACATCTGGAAAGGAATCAGCAGCGGGCAGGGCCAATGCTACAGGGTATGATCATGATTATAAAATGTCATTTAGGAAGATATTTACATTGTTAATTAGGCAATGAAGCTGATAACTGCTACTCTGTAAATTGTGCTAATTACCCCAGTGCCTTGGAAGACTTTCTAATCAGCCAGATCAATAGGCTCCTGGTTTATGCTAATAATGCTTGGGAAAGGTTTTGCTTACAGCCAGTGATCTGAATCCAGTTCAGTTCCCATCCACTGTCTGGTGTTAGAGGTAGCAGCCTTCATCTTGTCTAGCCACATCACAGTAGGAGGACTGATGCCGATTTTTCTCAAAGGCTCACAACCAAGGAACTGGAGAACCACACCATACACTGTGTCTCCATCAGTTGTTCTGGAAAGATTCTTTTGTGACCCATATTTTTCTAATTAACTGTGTAAATGTAAGAGAGAGAGAGAGAGAGAGAGAGAGTGTGTGTGTGTGTGTGTGTGTGAGAGAGAGAGAGAGAGAGAGAGAATGTGTACATTTTACTGCTCATGTGTGGAGGTCAGAGGATAACTTTTAGGAGTTGGTTTTCTCCTTCCACTCTATGGATTGAACTCAGTCAGTCAGATTTGCAAGGGAAGTGTTTCCACTCATCTAGCCATCTCACTAGCCCTCCACACCTCTGTGAAATTGATTATTTATTTATCTATCTGTTTATCTGTTTATCTATTTATCTATCTCTTTATTTTTGCAGTCATAGCCTTGTTGCTCCTGACAGAAATATTCCTCAGTCTTGAGGGATGAGAGTGCTGAGGACAATCTATACGCACTTCTGCCGTTGACTTTGGAACAGGGCACATTGATTGTTTAGATGTGCATGTATATGGACCAAGAATAGCCTGTCAATTTGGCTCACCCTGAGAATATTAGTGTTTTGTTGTTGTTGTTGTTTTCATTTCAGTTAATTAGCTGATCCTTAGTATAAACAGCAAAGTCTTTTCTGCCAAAAGAATCAAACCTCTCTCAGCACCTGGTCAGTCTCCCTGGTGCCAGATATTGTTAAGTGATCTCCTAACTGATGTGGCTCAGTCAGTAAAATACTTGCTGAGAAAACATGAGGACAGAGCCCCTGAACCCCCCTAAAAGCCAGGCATGATAGTGAACACTTACAATCCCAACACTGGCGAGGTTCTGGGATTCGATGGTCCCCAGCTAGACTAATCTACTTGTCAAGCTTCAGGCCAAAGAGGATGACTCCTGAGGAATCATAGCCAAGATTAACCTCTGACTTACACACACATACACACAAGTATGTGCATGCAAACATGCATACTCCATTGTACATGAGAGTGCACATAAACACAGGCAAATAAGGTATCTGAAATAGATAAGAAATGGCAAAGGAGGCCTACAGTAAACTAGTATCTGTCAGCTGCCTCTTCGTCATTCACAGGAACAAGGAAGAATATATAGAAAGGTGATCCATTTACTTCTCTGCACACTGTATTTTCTTTCCTTCCTTCCTTCCTTCCTTCCTTCCTTCCTTCCTTCCTTCCTTCCTTCCTTCCTTCCTTCCTTCCATCCTTCCTTTCTTTCTTTTTTTCTTTCTTTCTTTCTTTTCTCTCTCTCTCTCTCTTTCTCTTGACAAGCTCTCATCATGTAGCCCAGGCTGGCCTTGAGTTTAAGAACCTCCTGTCTCAGTCTGCTAAGTGCTGGATTTACAGATGTGCGCTACCCCACCTAGCACAATCTATAATTTCTATGTCTTCTCTCATCGAACATCAGACAAACAAAATTACCCATTAGTAGGCAATAGGCCTGATTTGAAGATGAATTGATTTGCTTTTCTCTCTATTCCCTGGAGAATGTCCTAAGGATGAATGGCCAAGTTCCCACAGGATAAAAAACAAAGGACTTGGGTGACCCATGACCTGTATAACCAAGTCCACAAACAATCGAACAAGGATTACGTGTGAACTTTCAGCAGTGGTTAAGGAAGAATGGATGAAAATCCAGAATGGGGTGCAGAGGCACAATCAGAGCTGGAAATAGCTGGGAATCCCCTCTTCTCTTGGGCCACAGCCCACATGGGACTTCTAAGTTTTCATCACCTGCTGCCTGGCCCCAGCATGCACAGCCTCTGAGTTTAAGGCCAACTCCTGTGCTGGGCTGTGGGATGGGGCTAATTTGCTAAATTGTCTCAGTGCTTTGATGTGTAAACTAATCACCCATCATTGTGCTCTCATTAAACCTAAGTGGTGCCTTGGATTTGCTGCCATGGAGGCCAGGTCCCCTCCTGGATGGGGGAGGGAGGGGTGGCATCTGGCTAGAGCCACACACAACCCCAGGAGCGCAGAGAACCTGGAAATACCAGGCATGAATATGAAATGAAGGAACCAAGGAAAAATGGAACCAGCCAGCGATCAGAGCAGGTCTGTGAGTCTCTGATTTCCAGGATGCGGTCACCCCCAGCGTGAAAGTCTAGACATAACAAGCTCGGGTCAAGCGGGTAACCACAAGGTGACCTTACTGTTTGCCATGGCAACAGATCTCTTGTGCCAGCTGGCCTGGTATCAACAAAATGTAACCCAGTTTCATACGGTAGAACACAGATTTTTTTTTTGTCACCTCCATGTCTGACCTAAATGACCAAAAATGCACAGGAGGGCAGTTTTCAGAGACCAAAAGATACTGGTCTTCATGAGTCCTTGCTTTTCCCTCAGCCAGTTATCTTTGTCTTCTTGTCTGTCTAGAAGTGTGCAGAGGAGCAAGATCCTTCTTAAAGGAAAGTCAAAAGAAAGAGAGAAAAAGGAAGTGGTGTACCAGATGTCAAGATAGGTGTTTTGGGCAGAGTCTCCTGGCCCTATAGCTCTCCCGGTCTGGGATGTGTGGAGGGGGGGGAGATGAGGGAGGGATAAGGAAGGTTACATTCACTGTGCCAACAGGGCCTCATCTCAGTAATGCTGATTTGTTTCTTTGTTTGTTACCTTGACATCATCAATGCATCCCATGCCACAGAAGGGAGGTAATGGCATAAAGAACATGAGAGTTCTCTCAAGCAGTCATCAGCAGTCATTTAACAGTTACTGATTGAGCATCCTGGCACAAGCCAGGCTAGTGGACTGAGGTTGTGCAAGACATAGCTTCTGCCATGATAGAACTCATAGTCTTTAGGGAAAGATAAAATGACCACATGGCATGTGAACCTCTGGACACATCTATGAGAAATAATCTAGATAAGGCAGGCCTTTGGGCAAGCTGGTAGGAAATTGTCTCCATTGCTTTAATTGAAATGTCAGACCTGCCCATTGTGGGTGCCACCGTGCTGTATATAAAGATGTACACTGTATAAACGACTGGAATGCCTTGGAATCCTTGCCCTGCTCTTGACTTTTTTTTCCTTTTTCAATTTTCAAAAATCCTGACTTCTTTCTCCAGTGTTCAATGCTTAGCATGGAATATCACACCCCTGTTTTTGTTCATTTAAATTTTTTTAACCACAAAACAACTGTTAATTAATGTGCCGAGAAAAACCCACTAGAATGATGGATTGATTGGTGCTGAATGTGTATAGAGAGATAAGAAAACACAGGCCATAAATTTCTTTGTTGTTCTTGACACTCATACATAAATAAATACAATGAATCTACGTTTTCACTCCTTACCCACCCATTCCCATCTGTCCTCTTCTCCTGTCTCCCTCCTACTTTCGCATCTCTTTGTGTGTGTGACTTACTAGGATATCTGCACTAGCCATTGCCTAGGCACCTGCTGGGGCATGGATGACCCATCAGTGGTTAAATCAGTCAGTGAAAAAGCTCCCCTTCTCCTGTCTGGCATCCCCTTCTCCTTTCTGCAAGGCTCCCCGAGCCTTGGGATGGGAGGGGTGATTTCGATGTCCTGCTTCGAGCCCTCTGCTTTTGACTTTGTATGTGATATGACCAATTCCGTCCACTCCTGATGCTGGTATTGACAGGGTTAGAAGTGGCCACAGCTGTCACCGAAGTAGTAGTTGCTAAACTTTGAAAAGCATCTAGCATGCTTGGAGCAGGAAGGTGCAACATTCGGTGACTGCCATTCCTGGGGAAGAGAATGTACAACCCTCAACATGTAGGACAGCAGCCACCGAGGATCAGACACCTCTAGCTTCAGTGAGCCAGTCGTCGTAACAGCAGGATAGCTTCAGCAAAAGTCACCTTTGGGAAAGGTCACTGCAGCGGTTTTGAATACAAAGGTCACTAGACCTCAAGCACAGCGACCCACAATCGGAAACAGATGGAAACTCCTAGGTGTGGTTGACTGGTCTGTCTAGACATGGCAGACCACCTGGTGGCACCCCTCCCAGCCCAGCCCACTGGCACTGATAGAAAACAGCCACATTTGTCAGAAGCCAGGTGTTCTCTCTCTCTCTCTCTCTCTCTCTCTCTCTCTCTCTCTCTCTCTCTCTCTCTCCCCTGATTTGGCACCTTGTTTGTGTGACGGTGTCTATAAAAAGAGAGTCTCAGCTGGGAGTCAGTCTCATTGAATGACTTTGGGAAGAAGGAAAAGACCACTCCTGCCTTGAGGACTCACTGAAGACCTGGCAGGGCCCACTGCTCCTGACAAGGGTGTACCCCCAGATTCCGTGAAGGCTTGCCAAACTCCCAAGGCTCTGGCCACACAGGGCTTCACCAAGACCTACTGCTTCAGTCACCAGAACCGAGACTTGTGGCCACAGACAGGAATTTCTTCCTGTCCTGGGTACTGAGCGCCACATCTGCTCTGCACCCAGCGGCTTTGCAGTGCTGTCAACCAGAGTCCCAACACCAGGCTGAGAGGCGCAGAACTGTGACCCCTCTGGGATGGGACACCTCCCAGGGCTGTAAGGCTTCTGAGAAGCTCTTGGCTAGGGCGCTAGTTAGATACAGGTGTCAACTTGATAGTCGCAGGCTGAGTTTTGGGCACATCTGTGAAGAATCGATAGGTAAGCAAACCTAAGCAAACCTGAGGAGATTGTCTAATTGATGAGGAAGACCCAGCCCGTGGTGGGTGGGACTATTCTCTGGGCAGGTGGATAAAATGAAGAAAGCTGGTAAGAGCAGTGAATTCCATGAATATGAGCCCACTGCTTACTTCTTTAGTTGGTTCAGTGGGTTGGCACTCTTCAGCATACTTAGACAGACTTGCAGTCTGGCAAATGAGGTTTCCCCCTGTCTCAGCAATGGACTAGGCAGGGCCAATTCCCTCGGCTCCTGTCCTGGTGTTGATGTGCACTCTACTGCCAAGCTGGACTAACAACTGTAGCTAGAAATTATAAGTCAGAATAAAATCCCTTATTCCCATAAGCCATGTAGTTGTGAATTTATTAGCAATGTGCAGGCAACTGCAACAGCTAGTATCCTACAGCTGCCAAGAGTTCAGATCTCTTCCATGCTTCCCATGTGGCAACCTACCTTCTTGTTTGCACTGTTCCTTCTTTGTCATCCTATGTTAATAAAGTTCCAAAGTTTCTTCACCTTACCGTGTCTACCCACTCCACTCTTGGAGATGGTGAGACAAGAACCCATTTAGGGATAAGAAAATCGACCAGCTCAGTAACTCCTGCCACATTGGACTGTAAGCTGGCACCATGTGCTGGAATACAATCCCTGTTCTTCTAAATTGTTTGGGTCAGGTGTTTATTACAGCATTGAGCTATAAATGTGATTTGCCTATTCCAAGTACAGTTACTCCTTGTTATCACAGATGCCAAAGACCTGCAGATGCTCCAGTTCTTTATAGAAAAACACCACCGTGTTTCCAGATAACCTACTGCATCTACTCCAGGGCACCTTAACTTCTCTTTGGATTTCTTATGATACAAACATAATGTAAATACTTTGTGTTATAAATAGTTGTTGTTGGGCTGGAGAGATGGCTCAGGGGTTAAGACTCTGCCTCCCAAGCAGAAGGTCCTGAGTTCAGATCCCAGGTCCCACATAAAAAAAAAAAAAATGCCAGATGGAAATGGCTGTGGCCTGTACTTCCGGCCCTGGTAGGTGAAGCCTGGGAAATTCCAGAGCAAAGCAAAAAGAGATAGGGTCATATTTGGTCTTCCACAGGAACACATAGTACCCCCGATATATGCACACACACAAAATAAATAAAATTTTAAAAAAAGAGAGGCCAGCCAGGGTTACAGTGAGATAATAAATAAATAAATAAATAGCTATTGTTTAAGGAACATGAAGAAAAATGTCTGTACACGTTCAATACAGACATAATTTCTTTTTCTGCTTTCAGTCTGCGGTTGGTTGAACCCAAGGATGCGGAGCCTGCAGATATTGAGGACCAACTGTAATTCAATAATAAATGTACCTCAGAAAGAAAGAAATAGGTCAAGCATATCGTATGGAACTGTCTAGACATCATCATGAGACACTGTAGGAAAAGGACACTAACATGTATTAATGATCTTCTAAATGCCAACACGATACACAAATGTTATCTCGTTACATCTGCACAACACAACATAAAGTGAGCATCATCATGCCAATTTTATAAATGAGCAAGTAGAGACCAATGTATTCTTAATAAGTGACTATAAAAGTGTGACAGGACACTCTGTTTGGCCTCTGCCCTTTCCACGCCCCCTTTATCCTCCCTCTCCTTCTCTGGTAATAAAAAAATTAGGCTTAGTTATTGTTCAACTACTCTTCTGTCGCTTATATGAATACAGCACCCAAACAATTTAGGAGAACAAAGGGTTTGTTCCAGCTTACAATTCTCTGCTACACTCATCAGTGTGGCAGGTAGGTTTATGCCAACATCAGGGAACTGGCCATCCATGTCTGCAGGAAGAGCTGAGAGAAAGGTTTGTTTCTAACTTGTCTATCTGCCAAAATACTGAACCAGTTCTCTCCACCTTATCCTCCTGTCCAGGGAATGCTTGCTTCCCACATCTGATAGTCTCCCACGGGCTCACCGCTTGCCTTCCATTGTCAAGTTGGCATCTATAACTAACAGCTACGGTTACCTAGATACATGCTACCTTTCCCAGTATCCTTTGCAGCTCATAGGGCCAATGATCCAAAGAGTCCAGAAGATGTGATGAAGCAACTTCCACATTTTATCTGAAAGAAAAGAAAGAGATAGAGAGAGAAAGAAAGAAAAAAAGAAAGAAAGAGAGAAAAAGAAAGAAAAAGAAAGAAAGAAAGAAGGAAAGAAGGAAAGAAAGAGAAAGAGAGAAAGAAAGAGAGAAAGAAAGAAAGAAAGAAAGAAAGAAAGAAAGAAAGAAAGAAAGAAAGAAAGAAAGAAAGAAAGAAAGAAAGAAAAGGCTTTTCTTCCTCTTTCCTCTTCTTACCTCTTCCTCTTGGATCAACATAGACATGGGAGCTATTCCAGTCACTCAAGTGAAGGCTAAAAACAACCAGCCATCAGGAACCTGGACAGGCCAAGCCAGGAAGACCATTTGGATCATTCCAAGTAGGCATCACCACACACCACTGTCTTTTTTAATCTTATGTGGAAGACTATACAGGCTATTTTGCTTAAACCACTGAAATAGTGACCGTCGGTATGTTGGGCACATTTATCAATGAGTACAGTGCCAAATAACAGGGGTGCAGAGGATGAGACAGGAGAGGTCTCAGGTCTTAAACCTGGGCCCAGGAAAACAGTTTGAATTTGAACAGTGTGGATGGAGGTGGGAAAGAGCCGAGAGAACAGAGGTGCCGTCTTTGCTTGACTTGAGTTGGCACTGCCACCTGGAGTGGTAGGCTTGCTTTTTTTTTCTGAGTCTTCCCTCTCTGGAAGCCTTTTTGGAGTCTTAGTGTATATCGGTAGTGACCCTGCATCAGCAGCATTCCCACAGCATCTAACTAAGAAGGCAAGCTTACAGGTCAATTTCGCGCGCTCTCCATTTGGACTCAACCCCTCGGAAGCCAGGGGAATGAGGATTCTATGTGTTTCTGTAGCTCCTGCTCAGCACATGGCACAGAGTTTGGACTTGGGAGCCTAGAGTTTGTACTTCAGGCTAAGGCTGTGCGGGTTTAATCCTTGACCCTCTGTTGCCTCAACTCCTACCCCCTCCCAATCTCATCTATGAACCTAGGAACAAGAACCTACCTGAAAAAATGGTTGACTATAGCTTATGGCATAAGGTGCCATCTATAAAGGTACCTAGCAGAGTGCTTAGCATGAACACAACTTTTCCTTTTCAAAATAAATATTTGTCCAAAAAAAATTCCACTGTCCATTCTGTTGTTTATTAGAAACTGTGACCCATGGGCCCTCTACTTGCTCGCTGCATGCTGAGGAGTTAAGAAGAGCATGCAGTGTGCGTATAAATTCAACACATTTAAGTGCCCTGGCCATTGCTGGTGCTGACCTGGGGAGAGGCATGTTAAGTGTACGAGAGATGGAAGGAGCTTGTCAGTCATTTCTGAGCCTCATTTACAAAACTGGCTATTTATTAAGCCTTTAAGACTTGTCAGATTGGGCCTTTAGAGCAAAGATCATTGTCACGACTCCAACTGAGAAAAAGGCTAGCTACATCCTGCATGCCACCCGATGCCATCTCTGCCCAGCAGGGAGAGAAAGTATTACGTTGCTAGGCCTGACCATAGGTTTTGTTTGTTTCGTTTTCATTAATTTTCTAAGTTAGCATACAAAATAATGTGCTTTGTTATGCCATCTTCATATACACATATCATTTGTATCTTGCTCAGGTTTGACCCTCACTGCTCTTTCTTGCCTAGTCCCCTGTCCTTAGTCCCTTCCTACCCTGCAATTTCCCCTTCTATTTCCATGTCTCTCTCTCTTTCTCTCTCCCTCCCTCCCTCTCTCTCTCTCACACACACACACACACACACACACCAGCACATATACATAGAGTTCCCCTTGCCCACAAAGCATTTTCCTTCCCCAGTCTTCCCTATGTTGATAATGGTACCAGTTACCAAAACCAAAATTCCAGGGGCCATCCTCCATTGTCCCTTTCCCTTACTCCATGTCTGTCAGTAATTCCTGTCCATTCTCCTCCCAACCTGCTTTTGAATCTAGTTTCATTTTTCATGCCACCATGAACTGGTTCAAGCCATTCTGGCTGTAACTGTTGCTTATAAATTTGCTGCTTGAGCTATCATCATTATCATCAATATCAGCAACAGTAGCATCACTGGAGCATGTGAGACCCCTTTCAGGGTCTTGCATTTGGGAAGGGTCTTCAGTTCCTAGCCCCATTTTTCAAGTGAGCCCAAGTCCTGTGTCCTGTCCCATCTCAGGCATGAAACAAAATGTTCCCAGCCCCATTCCCATATCTGATTGTCAGAGTTAGGCACAGATGTCAACTTGACAGTTGAGGGTTTGAGCTCTAGGCACATTTGTAGAGAATTAGTGGTTGAGTTAAACCCAGAGCTTGTCTAGCTGTAGGAGATTGTCTAACTGATGGGGAAGACCCAGCCCATTGTGGGCGAAATAAAATACAGAGAGCTGGTTGAGAAAGTTGGCATCCTTGTGTATACTTGGCCAGACATGCTGGTCTGGTAAGTAAGGAGCGTCCCTCTCTTAGCCATTATGTGGAAATGGTGTGGCCAGTTCCCTCGGCCCTGGTGTTGGTGTGAGCTCTTCTCTCAAGCTAGACTGAAAACTGTAGCCAGACAATCATAAGAGAAAATAAACCTCTTGTTCCCTTAAGCTGTTTGATGATGATTGTATTAGTAACCATGAAGGCTAAGTGTTACAGAATTTGGTACCTGGGAAGTAGGGTGTTGCTGATAAATCTGGCTGTGTGGATTTTGTTTCGAACATTTTTGTTGGAGAAATTTGGAAATGTTTGAAGGTTTTTATGGATGCAAAAATGTTTGAACAGAGTTTAATGGGCCATTTGGAAAATAGTGATGCTTAGAGAGTCATGAATCGTTTGGGCCCAGTTTGTGATGAAAGGAACAAGGACTTTGGTGAAGTTGAATTTAGAGATGATAGATTGATTTGCTTGATAGAGGAGAGCTGTGTTGATGGTTGTGGAGCTTTGGATGTGGAAACGGCAGACTCCAGAACAGCTGCTGCTGTTGGAGAAATGGACATCAGTGAAGGGAAACATAGTGATTTGCACTGGAATGATGGAAAAGATGAATACCACTGCGTGGCCATTTCGTGGTTTGAAAACCTAGATTTCTTCGGGGGCCAAAGGCTCAAACTGAAGCCGTTTCTTGCTCTCTTGGAAGTTTTGGCTGCTTAGAAGGGGGCTTTTCCAGAGTCATCATGCTAAAGTTGGTACAGCTGTGGCTTGAGTGAACCTTGCTGCGGAATCTGGCGGCATTCCCCAGGTGGTACTAATTTTGGTATACTACTGAGGGTTCATGGAGAGCATCAAAAGCTTGGCACCAAGTGGCAGGTGCAGAGTTCCTGCAAGGAAAAGTGAAGCCTATAGTTGCAGAGGTGAACCCAGAGTGTTGTTGAAGATGCCAGAACCATGGGGTGTATGCTGAGAACTGCTGCGAGTGGAAATTCGGCCCGGTTCAGAGGAACTCTGCTTCTATAGCTTTGAGCTGCAAACAAGAACTGGGATTGCCTAGAATCTTTGAGACACCATGACTGTGTGATGAGCAACAGAAGATGGACACTGAAGTACAGAATGTGGCATTTGATTTGATGGACTTGATTCTAATTTGATATTTTCTTATTGTGTCAAAATACTTCTGTTTTAATATTTTATCTGTGTTAAAGTATTCTGATTTAATAGACTCTTAAAATTAAGAAATTGTGAACTTTTAAGATGTTGGAACTGAAGTTTAAATGAGAAAACATTTTAAATTTGTCTATGAAATGTATTTATATTTTTAAGATAAATTTAACACCTATGGGGACAAGGTGAAAGTTACAGATAAAAGCGCTATGTTTTTGTGTCAAGTTGACAAGGGGTGGAGTGTCATAGTTAGGCACAGGTGTTAACTTGACAGTTGAGAGTTTGAGCTCTAGGCACATTTGTAGAGAATTAGTGGTTGAGTTAAGCCCAGAGCTTGTCTACCTGCAGGAGATTGTCTGGCTGATGGGGAAGGCCCAACCCATAGTGGGTGGGACTAGGCCCTAGAATAAAATATAGAGAGCTGGTTGAGAAGGTTGGCATCCTTGTGTATACTTGGCGAGACATGCTAGTCTGGCAAATAAGGATGTCCCTCTTTCAGCCATTGTAGAGATGGTGTGGCCAGTTTCTACAGCCCTGGTGTTGGTGTGAGCTCTCCTGTCAAGCTGGACTGAGAAAGAGAAAATAAACCCCTTGTTCCCTTAAGCCATTTGGTGGTGATTTTATCAGCATCTATGCAGGCTAACTACAACACTAATAAACCCTGGGATAGAATCCCTGGGATCATCCTGCTTAATCCTCAGTTTCCCTCTTGGTCTCTTGCCTTTCTTTCTAGAAAACTCACATGAATAATTTAGTTCAACTTGGTTTTTCCTAGCTTTTTGTTAGTGTTGTTGTTGTTGTTCTGTTTTGTAGCAAAAGTCACTTGTATGTGTTTGCGGTGAGGTGGAGATGGGGTGGGAAGAGGAAGGAGCCCCACTGGCCCAACTTGTCCAGTTTCTAGCCACCTTTGATAACGTTTCTGAAAGCAGGGTTAGGGGTATACCTCCATGGCAGATCGCTTTCCGGCATACTTCAAGGCCTTGAGTTGAATTCCAGGCATGGCATAAACAAAATAAAACAAAACTCCTGAGATTAGGTTCTATCTTCAACAGTTTAAAAGGAGTTTGTGACTTTTTTCATGTTTAGAACAAAATCCAAATCCCGGAGTGGGCACCTGGCCCCATCTACTTAGCTTCCAGGTCCAATGCTTCTGAGCCTCAGGACCTTTGCATCTAGTCTCTGCCTGGAACATTCTGCTGTACTCTTCACAGGGCTGCCTCCTATTCTGACTCTTTCCCTGAATTCCCTTAAGTCACTCAGTCACTTGATTTGCTTTCTGTTAACCCCCTAGAATTACCTTGCTTTGTTGATATGCTTGCTGCTATCATACATTCTCCTCTCTAGAATGAAAACTCTACAGTGTTCCAGATCCTGTAGTCATCTTGTAGGAGCTCAAATTGCAAGAATGACATCATTGAAAGAGCTACAATCTACTACCAGTGGTCCACCCAAAGCTCACGAGCTCTTGTGTCCAAACCCAGATCGAAAGTCCTGTGAGAAATGGATTTCAAGGACTCAGCTTGAAAAAAAAAAGTCCTATATAGAATGCATCATTAATAAATGTTTATATAATTCACATACTGAAATGATATTATCTCAGATTATTCTGTTAAAGCAAATGTATGTTTTAAATTAAATTTACTCTCTGAAAAAAATATGGCTACAGGAAACCTTAAATGATCTTGACAGGGGTTCTTGTATTCTGGAGTCAAAGATTGAAACTAGAACACGTGTAGAGGATTAAGGTAGGGATTATTAGAGGAGAAAAAGGCTGGAACTCATGGACTCCAGATGCGGAGTGCTATGAAGGGCTAGGACGCCCTGGAGAACTCATGGAGCAAGAAATGAACTCATGGCACTAATGCCATGAGGGGCTAGAGTGCCGAAGAACTCATGGACTCTAGGCATGGAGTCCATGAGAAGCAAGCAGCTAGAAAGAACTTGTGGCACTCCAAGTGCCATGAGGGGCTAGGACACCAAAGATGACTGCCAGGGCCAGGCATATTTGTACCTCTAGGCAAACCCAGGAAACTGGCTTTTTCTCATTGGTTAATTCCCATTGAGGCCCAACCCAATTGCTCTAGAGTCCGGGTAGGTTAGAGTTCAAGTTGTTTGTTTGATACCGAGAGCTGCTCTCCATAATCTTTTCATGGGGAAGTTGGCCATCTTATCTGGGAGGATTGGAGTCAGTTCCCAGCAGGTATATTCCTTCAGGAAGATTCCAGAAGTGGGGGATGACTTTCTGGAATTCTCAAGACATTCAAAGACCTTGAAAGACCCATCCCAGCATAGCTGCTCCAATCCTCCCTCAATCTGAGTAGCTCGAAGTTTTTTGTTTGCTTGGTTTTAGAGAGAATCTCATGTGTCCCAGGTTGGCTTTGAATTTTTGATCCTTCTGTACCCTCCACACTCCCACACCTCCTAAGTGTTGGAATTTAGGCAGTTTTAGAGCAGCCATGCTGGGACGGTCTTTGAAGGTCTTTGAAGGTCCTTGAAGGAACTCCCCTTATTTTAATCTTCCCACAGAGATAAGGTCACCTACTTCCCCCAATCTTTCTTCTTGAAAGGATAAGGAGATTAGTTCTCCATTGTAGATAAGCCCTATCTGAAGGTCAGGCACAAGATCTACTGGATTGGACCCCAATATGAACAGACCAGTGAGATGTAAAGGACCAAAAGCTTCAATCAGGTTTACAGAATCTGGACCTAATCATTATAAATAAACCTGACCCTGGCAGCCATCTTTGGTTCCCTTGCCCTTTGTGATTCTCCATGTCTGGAGTTTGTGAGTTCCTTTTCCATCTTTCCCTGGCACTCATAGATTCCTTGCCTTGAGTCCAGGAGTTCTTGGTGGTGCTCTTGCCCCTCATGGATTCACATCCATAAGTTCTGTTCTTTTTCTCCTCTAATAAACTCTGCCTTAATCCTCTACATGTGTTCTGGTTTCAATCTTCAACTCTGGAACCTGGTCACATCAAGATGCCAGAGGTACCCCGTAACTGGATTACAGGCATGTGTCTATTTGTGTAGTGCTGGGGATTGAACCCATACATGCTAGGCATAATGCTACTGGGGGGAGAGGGAGCATAAAAGGGAAAATCTTAAAAACTTAAAAAGAAATTTCTTTGGCCTGAGAAATTGCTGGCAGGCAATAAAAATACCCACTCCCCTACTGTTCTCTGAAATGCCCCTCTGAAATGCCATTTGGCCAAAGGGCCTGCAAGAAACCTGCATGCCAATAAGACTGTAAAATACTGAGGGCTAAACTGCTTTGATAGGGCTTGCAACCTCTTTTGTCCCTTGTGCATAAAAACTGTGTGGAAATGTGACTCGGGACTGCACACACATCACCTTCCTATGTGTGTAAGCCCTGGTACACCTCTCTCTCTCTCTCTCTTTCTCTCTCTCTCTCTCTCTCTCTCTCTCTCTCTCTCTCTCTAATAAAGCCTCTCAATTATTAATTTTAACTTTTGGTCTATGGTGAATCTTTGGATGACCCCCCCCAACCCATAATATTCTGGGGGTTCCCCCCAGATAAGGCTGGAGGAGGCGAAGGAAAGGGTCCTTCCTATAGCCAAAACCAAAGGAAAGGTTTCCCTATAGTCTGATCCCTTGAGAAGCCAAAAGAAAGGCTCCCCAATAGCCGGGCTTCTGTGAGCTTTGACCAAGCTCGTATCTGTGTCTCATTGGGTGGATTTTTTGGACCCTGCAACACTACCAAGGCAACAACATCCCAGCCCTCCCATTGCATTTCTACGGTACATCATTGCTGGCCTGAAGAGTGAAGAATCCATAAGTGAAAATGACTACAGACAGTTCTTGTAATCACTTTTCCTTTCTATTTGAAAAGCGGGTGAGTTGGGAAGTTCACGCCTAGCTGAATGATGTCTGAGCACATTCCTGGTTGTGTTGAGATGGACGATCTCACTGGGGAAAAACAAACAGCCCAGATCTGGCTTTGTTCTTCATGCTATTCCTAAGTGCTGACGACTCCCCTGCTGGTCCAGCCGCAGGGGAAACAGCGGGGAGCTGATTGACAGCCATTAAGAAAATGGAACTGAGCGTCTCAGATCAGACATGAAGGCCCTGTCTGTTTCAGGCGTGCAACAAACAGACCCCAGGAGCTTTCTGGCTGGAGCAAGTCTTGCCTGGAGGACCTTTGCAGTTTGTGATCTCGAGACAGTCTCTGTCCTATTTAATCCGGGATACGAATGGTAAAATGACATTGTTGAGTCGTGATCACCACTTACTGGCCACATGGGCAAACCGTTAAAGTTCTGTGTTCCTCGGGATCTTCCTGTGCAGAAGGCAAGGGAGAGAGATTGGGGGGGGTGGGGGGGGGCAGGAGTAATTGAACCTTTCCCACTGGGTTGTTGCAAAGATGAGATCTGCAGGAAGCAATGTTTTTAGAACAGTGTCCAGCCTGCAGGGTTAGATAGAGATTTGTGGTTATTACTATTGCTATTTATATTTCAAATGGGAGCATTTGTATAGAAACAGCCTTTTCTCCAGGCCCAAACTCTTATACGGCGGGTGAGATGTACTTAGCGAAACCCAGGAAATCCTAAGGGGCATTAGTGGGTATCACTCATAGGTAGGTACATCCTGAATTACGGTTGCAAAAAGGGATCCACTATAAGAATCTTCTGTTGTTTGCAGTGGTCATTAGTTATTTTGGCTATCAAGCATCCATTTCTCTTCCTAATTCTCCAAGTCTTTTGGGGAAGTAAAGCTGCCTTCCTGTGCTGTGGGCAGCAATTCTTAGCACCCTCCTGTAAATGCTTAGTCCCCTCTCAGCACAGAGAGCAGCTGCCCCCTAGCTACTTTTCTCTATGAGTTGCCCTGTCTCTACAACAGTCTTCTATTCCTTTCCTCCCTCTGTATGTAACTGTATAATGAATAAAGCCTGAATGCCATGAAGAAAATCCCTGTTTCTCTCTTGCTTCCCCTACCCCGAGTACCCCACTTCTAAAATTCCTCCAAATGCCATCAGAAGACAGAACCCAGGGCTTGGCTGAGGAATCTCACTTCTTGCATTCCTTCCTGAAGACTCTAGAAAATATAGGCTGCTCCATAAGTAGATGAAAACTGTGATCCTTTTGGCCACCAAACAAGTGTCATATTTATGGTGGGCTATAAGCTTTGTAGTAAGAGGCCTGGATTCAGATCCTGCCTCGTTCTGCCCAGTGACTTGGATAATTCCTCAATGTCCCTGATTATCAGTTTCCTTATATGTGTATATACGTGTGTGTGTGTGTGTGTGTGTGTGTGTGTGTGTGTGTGTGTGTGGAGAGAGAGAGAGAAAGAGGATCTCACACTATAGCCCAGGGTGGCCTTGAATTCACAGTCTTAGTTTCCCAAGTAGGTGGGATGGCAGATGTTCATCATTGCACACCCTTCTATGCATAAGCGTTTAAGAGGATTATTTTTTAATATTTTATTTATTCGAGAGAGAGAAGGAAAAGAGGAAGACAGACAGGGACAGAGAGACAGAGCAGGCTCACTCCACCATGGTATATGTGTGGAGGTCGAGGACGGCTTTCAGAAGTAAGTTCTCTCCTTCCCACCACGTAGGCTCCCGGGGTCAAACTCAGGTAGCCAGGTTTGTGCGCAGGTGCTTTTACCTACTAAACCAGCTCTCCCGCCCAGAGAGACTTATTTTAAGGAATCAGTTTGCATGATGGTGGGGCTGGTAAATCTGAAATCTTTTACCAAGAGACAGCTAATTGTACATTGTAGCCACATCTACAAGATGCTTTCCCAGCTGGGAACGGGTGTGATTACATAACCAGGTATCACAGCCCAGTTACGTTGACAAGTAAAGCCGGCCATCACGGGGATATGAATGCTACTTGGCACCTTTGAGGATAAATGATATCAACATGTCTTAACTATGCATGAGCTTGGCATTCATTTATCAGGAACTCAGAGGATGGTGCCCTCAGTGCAGGAGGCAGAAGAGAATAAAGTCATTGGCGATCTTCCCCGTGTATCAGGCTCTATTCTAGAAGCTTTGTAAATGCTATCTTATGTCAAATTCATCTCCCAGCAGTCCCAAGAATGAGGTAATATGATTTTTCCTGAGGAACTGGAGATCCAGAGCGATTACATAATTGCCCACTGTTAGGGTTCGAATATAAAATGTCCCTCACAGGCTCGTGTGTGGAACTCTTGGTCCCCAGCTGGTGGTAGCACTATTTTGGGAGTTGAGGAAACTTTAGGAGGTGGAGCCAACCTAGAGGAAGTGGTTCCCAGGGGGCTTCCTTTGAATGTCCCCCTGATCCCTGCTCCCTTCCTCAATCCCTGATTCCAGACTGCCGGGAGGTGAACAGTCTTGTCCTCCACACTCCCCGCCAGGAGGGACTCAAATCTCTGAATGGGTTAATGAAGTCTTTCCTCCTTCGAGGTTGTTTGTTCTGGCTTATTGTCACAACCCAGGGCCACACAGCAAGCATGCAGTAAACCGGGGTATCCAGGCTTCCCCTCCTGAGTCACAATGCACCAGAGAGGTCTTCACAGCACACACCTTCCTGGTACTGGCTAGAGTTAAAACCTTCAGAGCCAGAGTGCACTGTTTGTCGCTTTAAGGAAAATTCCACCACATCTCACATACACAGCCAGATTTAGCTGTCGGCATATTTCAGAAAAATATTTTAGGGTAGAATATCACACTCCGCCCTCCACTGCCACTGTCTCCCCAGGATGACAAAAAGCCAACACCTTTCCATCTAAGAAAGCTTGGCAGAGCGCCCTCCCCACACACAGAAGGGCTCCTTCTGCCCACTGACACCGGAGCAAGCACATCGCGACAGACAACTTTTCAAACCGAGGCATAAAATCGCCCATCAATGATTGTGGTTTTCTTGGAATGGATGAGGATGTTATCTTAATCGAAAAGCTGGAAGCACATTTCCATTTAGAAAAAGACATGTTAGAAAACAAGTAACTGAAGAGCTCCCAAGCTCTGGTCGCCTCCCTTACCCAGACCTGTCATTACTGACCAGGGCAGTCACAAGTGATCTCACAGTGGCCAAATCTAGGCCCCAGGGCTGCCCCCTGGCATTTACAACACTCTCAGGAAAGAAGGTTCTATTTCCATATGAACTTGAAGGCTTTCAGGCAGCTTCTGGACCACGTGCAGTTAGCTAGAATTGTCTCTCATGGTAGGTATCCTTCCCTTTTCCAGGAATGGGTTGGGAATCAGGACTGGAAGCACAGTTCAGCAGCAAAGTACTTGCTAAACATGTAGGAGATCCTGGGTTTGATTCCAAGAATCAATATATGTATATATTTAAATGCTGGGGCTGAGGAGATAGTTCAGAGGTTAAAGCCTTTGTCTCAAAAGCAAAAGCAAAAGGACCTAAGTTCAGATTGCCAAGATCCCATGCAAAGATGCCAGCAGAAATGTTGACAGACTACACTTCTCACACTTAAAAGCAGAGCCTAGGAAGGCACGCACACGTGCGCGTGCGCGCGCACACACACACACACACACACACACACACACACACACATAAAAAAATATATATGCTGGTAATTTATTCTCCGGAAAACTGGAGTACCATGATAGGATGTTTAAAATCAAGGGCAAAGAAGGGGTTTTCATTGTGTCTGGTTTTATTCAGGCCAAAGAGAATTCCAGTGTAGCAGCTAGCAGGTGTCAGAGAGTAGAAAACAAGGAAGACGTTCCCAGGTGCTGCCTCCCTGGGAATGAGCCTCTCTCCCAAGCCATGGCCAGGGCTCGGCTGGAGGAATCATGATGCGAGAGCTCTCCTGGAGCACTTGACAGCTTCTGTCCATTTCTTCTTGCCCTTTCCCAAAATCAATTTATTTCTTCTCCACCCCATATACTGGACTCTGAGAACCCCAGGCCTGGAATTTAGGGTCTTCTGAATGGACAATGGCTCTTTACATGAAATCATCCACATCAAGGGATAGGGATCCATATTCAGGCAGGCGTAGAGCCCAGATCCAAAGGCTCACTTGCTGGTATCTGAATGGTACCCACTGCTTCCGCCCTGGGGTTCAGCTGCCTCCCATGTCATTATCTGTCAATGTCAGCATCAAATTAGGGAGAGAAATCAAATAGGACCAGCCAAGGACAGCCTTTCTGGGAGGTGTGCCAGGCTGGCAAGATGAGGCAGACGGGGCCCCGCGCCGGCAGGAAGCTATCGCTGGGGCAGATGAAAGAAAAAGGATTTGCACAGGGACAGAGGTGGTGCTTTGAATTCCAAGGACAGAGATCAGTGCCAGGCCCAGGTCGGAGGTTGGAGAGGTGAACTGAAGCCAAGAAACTATGAGGGGAGTGCGGGAGGCAGATGAGCCACAGAGACAGCAACCCGCATACGTTGAGGAACAACCAAAGCAAGGGACCGTTCACCAAACATGCGTCTACTCTTCATCCCTAGCAACTCCTTCAGAGCCGCCAGCATCTGCAAAGACATCCCCAACCCACTTTTCAGCCCTCTCCAGGAATCCAGAGGCGTTCACAAGAGGCAGCCTCTACAATTAGTGCTGTGGTAACCAGAGGCTCCCATTGACCCTCTCTAGGCTCCTTTCTGTCAAAGCACTCGCTTCACAGCAGCAAACAGGGGTCCTGCACTGCCTGCTTCCCACCCAACCAAGCAAGGTGCCCTTGCCCAAACTGTCGCAGTATCCTTTGTATTAGTGATCCTCACTTCCAGCCTGACCACTCAGCTGTACCTGCTGGCTGTACCTCTGAGCCAGGGCTCGTTCTGGTGGTGAGACCTGGCACTCCTCACTTAGAAGGGTGCTAGAATAATCATCATCCCCTTGATGTTCCTCAACCAACAACGGAGGTGGTGGAGACATCCCACCTTCCTCATTCCTGGTCTTCAGAGCAGCCCAGGATAAAGAAGCTGCCCTTGACCTCAGTGGTACTTGTCAAGCTAAGGCATCCCTCATCAGTTGCTTTTCATTGGCTTGTTGGTTCATGCTTCTCTGCAGCAGTGTTTTGAGGGGCAAGCATCTCCTGGCCTATCTCCCTACTATCCTATTCAGAAATCTGAGTAACCTTTGATAGCAATGGTCAGCGTGAATCCCTGACTTCCCAGGACTTCAAGAATGAAAAGGTGAGCTTGTTGCTGTGGATCACAAAGCTCTGTGTAGTTGGCCTGAGCGCTCCTCTCCCTCCATGTGTTCTGCTCTGGTCTCAAGTCCCTGAGTTCTGACCTGCCTTCAGTCTCCTCCTGTACTAGATTCCCACGTGTCTAGAGAGCTGTATACCCTCAACTCAGGATCATTGCTATCCATGCATCAGCTCCAAAGCCACCTCCTCCAAGAAGTCTTTCTTGATGACCAATTTCCAGCGATCCAGTCTGTATTGGATCTGTATTTGTTTGTTTCATGTTTTCTCATCTCTGTGCCAAGAACATCACTCAGCATATCATAGACACTTGACAAGGTTTTCTGGAGCAAGCGATGTTCTAGTTGAGTCAAGAATTGGATGAAGACAATGGCAGATGCTCTGAAGAGAAGGAAAGTCAGGAGGGGGCGGGATCAATGGTTATAGATAACCAATTATTTTCTTTGATTTCATTTTTTTTATTTTATGTTTTGGTGGCACTGTTCATTGAACACAGAGGTCTTGGACGTACAAGTTAAGCACTCTACCACTGAAGTACATTGACAACCTAGATAATTATGCAGAGACGGTGAAGGAAACAGAGAAATTGAGGTCAATATCTACCTTGGGGGCTTATGATATGAGAATACCACTGGCCAGTGAGCACAGGAGAAGGTCAAGTTTTGTGAAAAGATGCTGAGTTCAGGTGGACATGCTGAGCCTGTGGAGCCCACAGAATGTGCAGAAAGAAGTATCTAGGAAAGGGTTAAAAATGCAGGTCTGGGACTGGGAGATGGCTTGCAATTAAAATATTTGTCATACAAACAAAAAGATCGGAGTTCAGCCCCCAACTCTCATGTAAAATCCTGGGAGGGTATAGTGGTACACCCTTAATTCCAGACCAGGAAGGCAGAGCCTGGGAACCCCCAGAGCAGGCTGACTAGTCAGATGAGTCCTATTGGTAAGGCCAGAATTAAATAAGAGACCTGGTGGAAGAGCAATCAAGGATGATGATTCCCGATATCACCCTTGGACCTACATACACACACATGCACTCACACACATGCACCCCTCACACACATGAGCCCACCCACATGCAAACATTCATACACATACATGCACATAGCCCATGCACACATACACATGAAAAGAACCAAAAGAATGGGGACGGGGCAGCAGAGATGGGAGACATTAAAGATTTGTACTTGAAAAGAGCAAGAAAGACACTCGACTGTGGGAAATGACCCCCACACACACACTCAAGGACCTCAGTGGAAGACAATGCAAATTCAAATATTGTCAGAAGCTGGGAAAATAGCTTAGGCGCATGCCTGGAATTCCAGCACTTGGGAATTTGAGGCGGGAGGACCTGAATTTGAGGTTAGCCTGGGCCACATAATAAGTTTAAGGCCAGTCTGGGCTATCAAGAGAGATCTGGCCTCAAAAGAAAAAGAAAGGGAAAGAAATGAATTTAGGCAAATGAAGAAGCTCAGGCTAAAACCATAGTGCTGCAGAGAGAGAAGAGAGAGACCGGGAGAGAGAAAGAGAGACAGAGACAGAGACAGAGAGAAGAGAGAGACAGACAGAGAGACAGAGAGAGACACAGAGAGAAATATGCAATGTCCCCTATCTTAAGATATTCATATCAAACACTGCAGGACCAAACACAGCAGGTCTTGTGGGGGCTGCTGATTTGAGACTGCTAAAGTAAAGTGAGGCGTTTCCTGTGCGACTCGCCCCCAGAACACCAACACGGAAGAGGCAGGGGCAGAATGCAGAGTGTCTGTACAGGAGACTGGGAAGGAGAAGGGGATGCAGGGGGCAACCACGCAGAAGAGCATTAAACACTGCCTTCAGTCAAGTGCCGGGGGAATGCAAAGGTCAGTTAGTTTGAGCCAGTGGGGGCGCACTGATCACCTGAATAGTCACTTCAACAGAAAAGGGATGGAGGGGCGCAGAATAGAGAAAAGTTGGACAAGAATTTAGTGGCAACAGGAAAAAGTAGGCATCATTTCAGGAAATTTATCTACAAAGAAAAGAAGATACAGGACCAGGGAGATGATTCAGCTAATAAGATGCCTGTGTACAAATCTGGAGACCTGAGTTTGATCCCTGGGACCCACAGAGTAAAAGAAAAAAATCAACTTCTAAAAGTTGTTCTCTGATGCCTATAGGTATGCATGCCACCTATTCTCTCTTTCTTTCTCATAAATAAATAAATAACATAAATAAATAATTTTTAAAAAGGAAGATACAGAGTGCTCAACAATATCACTCCTGGATAAGCAAAAGAAATGAGTGCTTTACACCTTTTTTATGATTGTGCATAAAAAAATTAGAAAATGTTTACATGTGCTTGATTGGAAGTAGCTAAAAACTAAAAACTACCTGAATATATAATCATAGTAGGATAGATAAATCAATTGTGATACTGTCATGCAATGGAATATTATATAACAATTAAAAATACACTCTTGCTCTATACAAAATGGTTGAATCTTATAGACACAAAGTTGAGTTAAAGAAGCCACACACAGAAAAGTATATTTTATGAAATTCAAGTATAAGCAAAATTCATCTCCAGTTATAGAGCTCAAGATGGTTGCCTTTATGGAAAGAGAACTGAGAAGAGGCCCAAGGAACTTGGCTAGGAATCTAGAGACAGTCTGTACTTTGGTTTTGAGTGGTGACTATATGGGTTTATCCATATGTGAAAACTCCATAAGTTGGGCTGGAGTGTGCCTTGGTAGAATGGCACTTACTTAGCATATGCACGACTCTCAGTTTAATTCTCAGCACCACAAAAATAAAAAATTCTTTAAGCTGTGCACATGAGTTATGCATACACAAGATGCGTATAAATTATATCTCAATGAAAATTCAAAGACTGAAGAGATGGCTCAGTGGTTCTGGTAACTGTCATAGAAATGTAAGGATCAGAGTTCAGATCTCCAGGATCCATATAAAATCAGGGTAGCCTGCGTGTATTCCAGCCTCAAAAGACAATAACAGGGGATCCCCAGAACAAGGTGGCTATAAGACTAGCCATATAGACAAGTTCTGGGTGGGACTGAGAGACCCTGTGTCAAGGAATAAGGTGGACAAACAATTGAGAATGCTTCTTACTATCAGCCTTGAGCCTCCACACAGATCATACACATGCATGCTCACCTGTGCACACACTGTGCCCACACACAGGTAAGTAAGCGTACACACATGTACGCACACCTCATATACACATACACATGGAAATGAAATAAAGAAATAAAAACTGGGGAGGGTCAGTGATGAAAGTAGTAGGGTACTTGCCTAGCATACATAAGGCTGGGGTCCATCCTTAGTAAAATGCCCCAAATAAAGCAAACAAATGAGAGAACTAATCAGATAAAATGATTAAGCTATTTCCTGAGACACACCCAAACAAACAGAAATACATTCTACTGTGAAAGCCGCTCAATTTAGGGCAAAAACAAAGAGACTTGAGGTGCACTGAGGGCTCAGACCAGTGTCTATCTCTGACACTGTTTACTGGATTACCTAAAAGATTCAGAGCCATTGGATGTAAGTTGATTGAGTTCCAAAACCAACAGCAAACAGTAACTGCTAGTTAGATGTAGGTGTCAACTTGACAATCGAAGGCCGCTACTCTAAGCACACCTGTGAAGAATTAATAACTAAAGCAAGCAAGGGAGATTATCTAGTTGATGAGGAAAACGCAGCTGATATGGATGGGCCCATTCTCTGGGCAACTGGACAAGATGGAAGGAGCCAGCTCAGTAGCTCAGTACGTCAGCCTATTTGGACAGACTTGAAGTCTGATGAGTAAAGTTTGCCCCTCTGTCAGCAGTTCCTGTGGAAATGGTGTGGCCATTTCCCTCAGTTCCTAGTGTTGGTGTGAACTCTCCTGCCAAATTAGACAACAAACTGTAACAGACTAGGAGAATCATAAACCAGAACAAAACTCCTTTGCTCTCCTAAGTTGTCTGGTCATGAATTTATCAGCAACATGCAGACAATTTGCAACAGTGACTTTCTGAAGGTAACCAACTAAAGCTATGGCAGAAGATACTCCAGCCTGGGCCCTAGAAGCTGTGGCCACAGCCAACACTCACCTCTAAATGGATCAGGTGGCTGCAAGAAGCAGAGCCACGGCCCAGAAGCAGCAGCTTCTGGCTGTTTCTGTCCTGGGCTCTGACAGCCTCGAAGCTGGTGCTGGCAGGTACTAGTGGTCAGATATCTCCTGGCATCAGTAGGAAACAAGGTGACAAGCCGGGATCTAGAGCAGGAGTGTGGAGATGGGGAGGGGAGCAGGACAAGAGCAGAGCACAGGTGACACTAGTGTTGGGAGGAAACTTATGTGTCACCTCACAATCAAGGAGGCTGGAGGAAGTTCTCTCAGCTAATGCATGTGTGATGCTAGCTGGACAGAAGACCATATTTAGGTGCCTTATCTTCTGGGTTCTTGACTTCAAGAAAAGCTGAGGCTTTGTTTACTTTGTGACAGCCTTCATTGGGTCTTTGCTAAGACCTTGAATGAGGAATGTCCTTAGCCCCTGAATATTTTTTTTAATTATTTATTTATTTTTTATTATTATTTATTCAATTGTATGTGTGCGTGTGCGTGTGCATGTGCGTGTGTGTGTGTGCGTGTGTGTGTGTCTGTGTCTGTATAGAACCACAGGCGAATTCGGGAACCACCATAGACGCCTCCACCTCCTCCTTGTTTACTCTGCCCCAGAATTCACAGGCTCCACCCTACCAGGACCAGAAACACTACCAGGACCAGAAACGCAGGCCGCCCCCTGCTTCCGCCCGGAGTCTATACGTGGGGTCTAGGATTCGAACCCAGGACATTCGACCTGCAAGGCAGAGGCTTAACCCCTGACCCACCTCTCCAGCCCCTATTTTTTTTAAACTGACCTTTGTTAGTGCATTATGCACATCTTTGCTCATGTTTATCTCTGATGTGTGTGTGAGTGTGTGTGCATGTCCACTAGGAATCTTTCATTGCTGTGATAGAAACTCAAATTCAAACTGGATTAATAGAGGGATTTTCATGTGCTTTTGTATTCAACAAACTTGTTTAGGGATGGGGTTCGTTTTGGTGAAGCACAATTTCACCAAAGGTTTGATTTGTCTCCTTCCCACAGGCTCTGTGTTAAGCTGATATGGTGGGCATTCCTTCTCACTTCCCCCCACCCAACAGGAATGTTCCTCACAGTTACACTGGTCTGCAGAAGAAAGAGCTTTCTCAGAAAACCCAAGACTGGCTTTCTGTGCCCATGTGTCTGTCTCTAACCAATCCAGCTGTGGGGGTATTCTGATTGGCTTAAAAGAAAGAGGACCCTTCACAGAGCCAAAATTGGGGCCAAACAACCCCAACCACATACAGAAGGAGATTCCACAAGAAAGAGCAAGAGTGCTACAAAGGAGAAAGCAACTGACAGGCAAGCAGCAAAGCCATCGCTCCATCCCCAAACTGTTCCAGCCACATAGCAAGTGCCTTAGGGTTGTTGGGAGAGTTACTCTGGAATAATTTCTCAGACACCAATTAGAGTGGAGAGACCAATTAGAGTTTATTACAGCAGTCTGCAACCAAAATCATTCTCCAAGTCTCCAGCCATGAGGTCAGCTTGTACTTCCATTTTATACTAAAGTAGCACAGGGGTGGAACAAATGAAGCAGAACTTTCCAGAAGCAAACACAATGGTTAACCCAATCTGCAGGGCGGATGGAACACAGACAGACCCAGGGCCTTGACTTTTATTAGATAGAAGCCAAGGCCATTGCCAAATCAGCAGCCCGGAAAAGCCTGGGTGCAGGCTGTGGGGTGGGCTGGTGTCTCAGAAACTCAGCAATTTTTTCATCTTTATTTATGCCCAGCAATAACTTAACAGCTTACATTTTTCTACCCCAGGGTGACCAGGAGCACAAACAGGCCGGACTGGCAGGGTTCAAGTTCTGACTGTACCAGTATCCTCAAATATGCACAACCTTGGGAAAGTTGCTACCCTGTCTGGGTCAGTTTCCTCATCTGTAAAGGTAATGGTGGCGCCTGCCTCCTGGGATGGTGATGAGGATTAATTGAATCGGTGTTTGTAAAGCGGGTTAAAACAGTCACCAGTATGTAACAAGCATTGAGAGGCACTTGGGAAATATATGTGATCAGAGCTGATAGAGCCTGGTGCGGTCAGGAGGAGGCCCCACTACTATCGGCAGGACAGGTGGTGTGACTGACTGATCCAACCACTCTATCTCTGGGGTCTGCCCCTCGTCCCCCTGGGACCACTGCTTTGGAGCTGTTTTTCTCAGGAAGCTGGCAGCTGGGCCAAGGTGGCGCCCAACTCCCTTGGGCATACCAGTGCCGCCTGGGAGGCATGGTGAGAGCAGCAGTCTTTCCCAATAAGACATTCACGGTGGGCCCCGCGGAGGTGCTGCTGGAATGAGCCGGTTACAGGTGCCGCCGCGGTCTGTGACGGCTGAGGCTGCTTTATCCCAGCCTCCTGTGACTTTTCACGCTTCTCAGGCTATATAAAAATGAACTGTAATCGCGCCACTCTATAGATAGAAAAGCTCCCATTTATGAGCTTGCTGGAAGTGGGTGTGTTGAGACATTTGCGTGCAGCTGATAGAGGAAGATGGCTGTGGGGTTTGGGGTGGGCTTGTTTGTTTGCTGGCTCATTTGTTTGGGGGGGGGGTTGCTAGTATCTTTCCGAAAGTAGTGTTAGGGGAAAAAAAAAGAAAAAAGGAAAATAGAGGAGAACAAATAGGAAAGAATCAGAGACTTCCGAAACGAAACGGAAGTGGTCACTTCAAAACATGCAAGTCAGGAATGGGCAGTTTTTAAAAAGGTACAACAGAACCGGTGGATGGTGAGGGCCAGAGGCAGGCACGTGTGACCTATCTTTCCTGGTGGCCTCCTGGCAGCCTTTTTTTGTCTGCGTCTATGTAAGGAGGAGATGTAATTGCCTGTTTTCTATGTTCATAGATATTTAGACATGCAAATGAGTGCAGCTTGTTAATGAGCCCAGGGTGATTACGCTGTGGGGAGCCACCAGCCCAAGCTGAACAATAGGTAAAGGGATACCAGGTGTCTACCAAGGAGATTTCCTTTGCATCACAGAAAATCAGCAGGACAGGCTCTTTCAGTGTCTGCATCTACTGGGATGCAGAGGTCAGGGAAGATGGGGTCTCACCAGGGACCGTCCCCCCTCCAGCCTGCTGGACTCCTCCCAGGTCACTGCGATGTACCAAGTTCCCTAGTGGGTGGCCCTGGGAAAGCGCCGCCAAAGTAAGACTTTATGACACACAGATCTCACTGTGTCCCTTGGGCAGTTTGAATTTGTGTGCTTTAGGGAAGTCAGGGCCAGGATCTGCCAGGAGAGACAGAAAGTACAGGGTCTGCTTTGGATTTGTAAGGAGGGAGGCTCTGTGCTCCATAAAAAAATGTGGACTTGGACATTTTATTGACCTGAATTTATTGAGCCAGACTCAGCAAACCTGTGGTGTCTGGGAACCGTAGCTGACAGGACACCAATTTCATGGCCAACTTACAAGACACGGCATGTAACATGTTACTTTCTCAGCACTTGAGGAGTACCTGGTACGGATGACATGCATGCAGAAGAATCTGAGGTAAAACCTCCACCACGCTCAGGCAAAACCCAGACGACACATCCAAGGGTCCAAAGCCAGTCAACTCAAATCAGACCATCAGTACACTTTCTGAGCTACTGTACTAAGAAGACTGGGCACGGAACAAAGGAGTCACCACACACACACACCGCCTCTCGCTTCCTGGTCTTTGTGACGCCCAGACAAAGGAACGTAAGTTTGGGGCTAGATATACAGCTTAATTGGTAGAGTATATGCTTAGCATGCAAGACGCCCTGTGCTCAACCCCAAGTGTTACATAAATTGGGTATGGTGGTGCATGCCTGCGTTACCTGCACGAGAGGCAAAGCAGGAGGATTTGAAGTTCAAAATCATCCTTGGTTACATAACAAGTTTTGAGGACAAGACACATGAATCTCTCTCTCTCTATCTATCTATCTCTATCTCTATCTCTATCTCTTTATATATATCATGGGCTTTTCCCCCAAAGTGAGTCTTTTCCTTGAACTTGAACTTATGTAGACTTCCCTAAACAGTTTATAAATGTCTCAACAGCCTAAATCTTGATTAGGTCCCCTCACATTCACCACATCCTCTTGTGACTGGATCATGCCACTATCAGGACATGTCCCTAACCTTCTGTTAAGGGCGTCTGACTCTGCACCATGTCATCGCAGCATCACTCAACACAGCCCATAAATATGGATGTGATGTTAACAAGACTTAGTGCTAATTGAACGGCATGGAGTGCAGGCGCGTGTGCAGGGCACACACACAGAGAATGATACTGAAAAACATGAGCAAGAATTAGTCTAATAAATGCTCATTTGCTCATGCTGCTGGAATAGAATAAAGGGATCCCTTCAGGAAAGAGGGAATGCAATGTAAGTGAGTGTATGTGGGGGAGCATAATTGCATTATTTTGATTCTCATATTGCTCAGAATTGAAATTAATTCTCATTTACCCATGGATCCTCTTTCCTGTGCACAATTAGATAAGAATAATTTATCACTGGGACATTTTAACTAGAGTTACAGAATGAAGAGGTCAGCATTCCAGAGACAAAGCAGAGCAAAGAATTAAAATAATGATCTGGACCATTTAAGGGGAAGAATCACTTTTTTCTTTTGCCTGAATGAATGTTTGAATCATGTGAATAATTGTTCCCAACTTCTGTTTAGGTCTGGTGGTGAAGACCTAGCCAATAGATTTGTCAGCAAAGAATGGAAGTTGTGCATATGCAGAGAGAGAGGAAAGCAGGCAGCATGAGCCTGGTTCTCCATGACTGTGGGGTGGTGGGCAGAGGCTGGCTCGGGCACGAGCTGGTGTTGGGGAGGCATTCCTTGGAACTAGACACATGGAAGTAAGCAAAGCTGACGAACATGAAGAACACCCAGACACAACAAACCAGACATCCAGTCTGAAGGGAGCCAGATTTGGATGAGTGAAGCTGGGAAGATGGAAAATAAAGCAGAACAAAACCAGAGGCTGGGAGTGTATGCCTATGTGAGCGTGTGCATGCATGTATGACTGTGCATATGCTTGAGTGTGTACATGTGAGTGTGCATGCATATCAATGTGTACATGCATATGTGAGCACACATGTATATCTGTGAGTGAGTGTATCTCATGCATGTTGTTGCAGTTTGTCTACATGGTTGCTGATAAATCACCATCAAAAGGCTTAAGGAACAAGGGGTTTATTGTTATCTGGTTACAGTTCCCATCCAGCTTGACAGGAGAGCATGCACCAACACCAGCGCTGAGGGAATAGCCACACCATCTCTACACAATGGCTGAGAGAGGGACGATCTCACCCACCATGGGTTGGGCCTTTCCCATCAGCTAGACCATCTCCTGCAGATCTGCTCTGGGCCTAACTCAAGCACTAATTCTCTACAAATGTGCCCAGAGCTCAAATCCTCAACAGTCAAGTTGACACCTGTGCCCAACTATGACACATGTACCTGTATGTGCGTGCATGCATAAATGTGTGCATGCATGCATAAATGTGTGCTGTATAATGTGTATACCTGTAGGTGTCTGTGCTTGTGTGAGTGAATACACCTGTTTGTGCATGCATGTGTAAGTGTGCGTGTATGAGTGTATGTGTGTTTCTGTGTGCATGCATGAGTATGTGCATGTATGTATCTCTGTCTGTACATGCATGTGTTAGTGCATATGAATGTGTTGTTGCCCGTGTGTGTGTGTGTGTGTGTGTGTGTGTGTGCATGCGTGTGTGTATGTGTAAAGTTTCTGTGCTTTGCCACACCTTTAGTTGATTTATTGAGTTTTTAAATGTAAATGCTTGGATCCCACATGAAGACCAAATGAAGTGGAATATTCCTGAGATAGGACTTGTCAGCTGAGATGGAAACAGAAGATGTGATGTGAATCATTGGGCCTAGTGATCTCTCTCTTCAAAGGCAGCTACTTTAGGGCTGGGGATGTGGTTTAGTTGGTAAGGTACATGTCTAGAATCCACAAAACTAAGTTTGAATCCCAGCACCACATACACCATGCAGGTTGGCACACACCTATGATCTCAGCACTTAAGAGGTGAAGGCAGGAGGATGAGAAGTTCAATGTTGTCCTCCACAGTCTTATGTGTTCGACTCCTTAGTTGATACTTGGGAAGGTCATGGCAACTTTGGGAGGCAGAGCCTTACCAGAGGAAGGCATATTGCAGGGGGTGAGCCTTGAAGTTATGCCCCTCCCTACTTCCTGTAGCAGTCTTCAGCTGTGCTTTCTCAGCCTCCATGATGTCCATGGTAACCTGAGCCGCCTTCAGCTTCTGTCAGTCAGTCATGCTTTTCCCACCATAATGGATCATATCTCCCCTCTGGAACCGTAAGTCAAATAAATCTCTCTTTTCTCCCTTACTTGTGATTGACTGTTGTCTCACAGCAATATAAAGAGTAACGGCAACAAAGGTTATCTTCAACTACATAGACATTTGAGGATAATCTGGACTGCATGAGATCCTATCTCAAAAAAGGACAACTATTTTATTTAAGCAGCTCATGAACTACCTTTTCTTAAGAGCCTAAATGAACTATCTTTTGAGGTTAGCTCATTGCCAACTGGTATGTTCACAAATTTTCCTTGGCAAATGTTATGGTGTGTATATGAATGCCCCCCCCCAATGTATTGTGTCTTGTAGGCTTGGTCTCCAACTCAAGGATCCTATCACTGAGAGGTGTTGGATGGCAAGGACCCTAAGGCCATGGATGGATTAGTCCTGATGAGGAAATGGGCCTAGTTGAAGGAAATAGATCACTGGAGGTGTTTCTGAAGGCCACATCTCTCCTTGGCCTCTTCCTGTCTGCTTCCCGAATGCCACCGGGCAGGCAGCTTCTCCTGCCACAGGCTCTCATTGCCATGATATCCTGCTTCTCCTCAATCCCAAGGCAATGAAACCAACTGACCATGGGCTGAAATCTCTGAAACTGTGAATCAAAATAAATATTTCCTTTGTGTGAGTGTGCATGTGTGTTTGGTATATTATATGTGTGGTGCATACGTGTGAGAATACATGTGAGACTGTGTGTGCATGTGCCTATGTGCATGCAGAGGCCAGAGAAGGGAATTTGGATGTCTTCCTCTATTCCCTGTTTCCTTGAGACTGTTTTGGCTAGTCTGGCTGATTAGCAAGCTCTCAGGATTCCCCCATCACAACCACCACACACACACACACACACACTGATGCCTTTATAGGCACATGCAGCCATCACCAGCTTTCTTTCTTTCTTTCTTTCTCTTTCTTTCTTTCTTTCTTTCTCTTTCTTTCTTTCTTTCTTTCTTTCTTTCTTTCTTTCTTTCTTTCTTTCTTTCTTTCTTTCTTTCTTTCTTTCTTTCTTTCTTTCGTGTGTGTATTAGAGGGCACTGTGTGTCCCTGTGGAGGACCAAGGGTGACTTCAGGAATCATTCTGGATTGTTTCTAGAATGTCCTTTTTGCTTTGCTCTGGGATTTCCCAAGCTCCTCCTATCAGGACTGGAAATGCAGGCCACTGCCATTTCCACCTAGTGTTCTTACATGGGACCTGGGATCTGAACTCAGGACCTTCTGCTTGCAAAGTACAGTCTTAACCCCTGAGCCATCTATCTAACCTCATGCCCAGCTTTTTATGTGAGTGCTGGGATTCAAACTTGGGTCTTCATCCTTACAATGCAAGTGATCTTACCCACTGAGTCAACTCCCCAGCTCTCTTTCTTCCTTTTAAACTGTTTTTCTTGATATATCACAATAGCAAAAGCCAGTCTAACACAGAGGGCATCACAATAGTTAATAAACTTGCTATAGAAATTAACAACAGGGGCTGGAGAGGTGGCTCAAGGGTTAAGCCTCTGCCTTGCAGGCGGAAGGTCCTGAGTTCGGATCCCAGATCCCACGTATAGACGCCCTGCGGAAGCGGGGGCGGCCTGCGCTTCTGGTCCTGGTAGGGCAGAGCCTGTGAATCCTGGGGCAGAGTAAACAAGAAGGAGGTGGAGGCGGTCCATGGTGGTTCCCGAATTCGTCCGTGATTCTACACACACACAGACACACACACGCACGCGCATGCACATACATATGTACACATGCACAATTGAATAAATAATAAAAAAATTTTTAAAAAATTAACAACAGTTAACTGTGATGGACTTCAAATTCTGCAAGTTGGTTGCCACTCTTCCCTTCAAAAGCAGAACTTCAACCCCCTCTTCTTGTGTAAAGGAGGGACTTAGTGTCTTGCTTCTTTTTATTTCTTTACTTGCAGTGCTGGGGATTGAACCCAGAACCTTGTGCAGGCTAGACGAGTGCTTCACCACTGAGCCACATCACAACAGTGGCTCTCTTCTAATGGAGAGAATCTAGCAGAACTGATAGCATAGGATTTCCAAGGTAAGATCAGAAAGGGCTTCGCAGATTCTTCCTGCTTCTCCTTAGTGGACCCCGTAGACCACAGGAACTTTGGTGTCATGAAGACACAGCAGCCTATAGAGACATTCATGGGTGGGTGCGCATGAGTGTGCACGCCTCTGGAGGCCTGAGGGTGATATTAGGAATCATCCATAATCATTCTGCACTTTATCCTTTTGAGCCTGGGTCTCTAATTAAACCCAGTGCCTGCCATTAGTGTGACTAGCCAGTTTGCTCTAGGGATTCTGAAACTCCACCTCTGGGGCTGAAATTGCAGCAGGTCACCACACTCTCCCAGAATTACACATGGAATCAAGGGATCTGAACTTCTGCCCTTTTGCTTGCAAGGCAAGTACTTTGACCACTGAACCATATCTCCAGCCTCAAGAAGCACTTCTTGAAATGATCTCCCCAAGCATTCTGCATAGTTCAGCTTACATGGAGAGAACCCACTTTGAGTCTTTACCATTTCTCAAATCACAGACATGTCGCAAGACCCTGGGCCATGATGGATATTGAAGCAGGAGATTGGCACAGTGAGATCTGTTAATCACATTTTCGAGTCTAAGAGTTTCAGTCTACATCCAAGGGCCATAAAGCCAAGAGCCTGAATTTATTTATCTTTTATGTCTTCGCTCTTTGATCTGTGTAGCTTTCAGTCATTATACAAAAGAACACTGTAGAAGAAACTGAACAATTCCCAGGACTCAATGGAAGAGCTGATGTCTGCTGTCTGGCCCACCAGGGCCGCTCAGTGCTTACCATGGGTGCTCAGCAGGTGGGAAATAAGTGTAGAAGGACAAGGGAAGGGAAGAGAGGAAAGAATGGAGGAAGGAAGAAAAAGAGAGTTCTAAGTAAGTCCTAGGAAAACCAACTTAAGTCTAGAGTCCATTTACTAAGCTGTGAGACTTTGGGGTAACACCCCATTTCTCTGAATCTCCTTTTTCTCATTTTGAACCAAGGATAGTGTTTTCCCGTTCTAAGACCAATATGAGTCTTACACAACAGAACTCATACTAAAACATCTAGAACAGGCTAGAGATGTAGTTCAGTACTTGCCTGGAACACACAAACTTTATGTATTCTTACAATCCCGGTGCTTGTGAGGCTGAGGCAGGAGAATTATCATGTGTTTGAATCTACCTATGCTACACGGAGACTCTATTGTCCTAGAAAAAAAAATGGCAGCACAGAATAGGTGCAATGATCCATAAATGTTCACTGAGAATGAGCGAGTGAAGTCTGGCTCTCTCCCGCAGATAAATGGCTCTAGAGCTTAGGGGCCTTGACTACGATGCATGGGGACAAGGCCATCACTTGCTGAGCTTTGTCAGTGGAGTGCTGCCTGCCTCCTTATTTATGTGGCAGGTTTTCATCATTCGCTATCCACACTTAGGGGATTAATTCCTAGGAAGCACAGGCAGTAACACACCAGCCAGCCAGACGACAGATACGGATCGCAGCAGCCAGGGTTATAATTCTCATCCCATTGACAGGCCTTCAGCACACACAGAAAGAATGGAGCAGCTGAAAGCTTCCATTCAATGTCAGGAACAATAAGTTACAAGTGACTGTGTGTGTGAAGGGCAAGGCAGAGGTGGGCAGGGGAGGAGGGTGGGCGGCCAGCCCCAAGCTTCGTGCCAGGACAAAATCGAGGACCAGGCAGAAGAAACAATAAGAGCCTGCTTAGATTTTAGAGAAATGGTTTAGGTTTTTTGATTTAGAAAATGAAAGTATAAGAGCTTGTATTGCTTACACACACACACACACACACACACACACACACACACACCTTTTTGCACAAAATGCTTTTGGAAATTTAAAATTTTAAGGTGGGGACCTGATAAACAGTTCAGCAGGTAAGGCAACTGCTTGCAAACCTGAGTTTCATTCTTGAAAGCCCATAAGGTAAATGGAGAGAAATGACTTCTGAAAGTTGTTCTCTAACCTCTATCTATGCACCATGGCATGTATGTGTGCTTTTTCTCTTTCTCATACTTTCTCTTTCTTAAATAAATAAATAAGTAAATTAAGGTGAATCTGACCAATACACACTCTCTCTCTCTCTGTATATATATGAAACCCATTACTCGACACAAATAGTGTATGCTTGAAAAAAGGAATCCATCATCATGGAAGTGGAAAAGTTACTGATGAATGTAGTTGTCAAAGTGCTTGAGGCGGGAATGCTGTGAAGTGCTCACATGGGCCTCAACTGGATTCACAAATTTGCCTCTTTTTTTTTTTTTTTTTTCTGCCTCTTTTTTGTTTACCTATGAAAAATCTTCAAAAATCTGTGCTCTTTGAATAATTAAATATTCTAGATACAGCAGTGCCATAGTGACTGCCCAAGTCACTGTTCTCTCTTATTTTATTCCTAGAGGTAAAATAAAGAAGAAGCACTGTAGATGTCATTAAATAGAAAAAAAAAATGGGGGGGGGGTTGTAAAGGTAGGAATGGTTCAGGTGTTCTGAAAAAAGAAGTCTGTAATTCTTCAAAAAATAGGATATAGTAAGACCCTATTTCAAAATGAAACAAAACTAACAGCTGCCTGTGATTGAGAATTTGCTGTACACTAGTACTGGGTCAGATATTTCCTGCAATAGTACCTCTGGAGGGTCTTCTCAAGCTTATGCTGCAAGGAAAGGAACTTGGAGAGATGGAAGGACACAGCTGGCTAATGTGCATGCAAGCCAGACGGACTGAACACTCATGCTCTTCCCCATGCCATGCGGTCCAAAACCCATCACAAGAAGAAGAGATCTTACCCACAATGGGATACGTGCATCTGCTGACAGGTTCCTGGATACTACATGACACTCTGTACATGAGAACATCCCGAAGCATTCACTGTCCTCCTTAGACCATACTCACCAGAATCCTGTTCTCTCCACACCCGAGTGGGGAGTCCCCTCCTGTGGAAGCTGAGTAAACTATAGCTGTTTCTACCATAGTTGCCCTTGCTCTGTTGAGACACCCACTAGACAGCATCAATGGGACAAACAGATCATGGAATCTACAAACCCATGTTTGAATCCAGCTCCTTCTCCTTTCAATGGCGAGACTTCAGACTTGAGAGAAATCATGGTTGAGTCACCAGATGGATGGAAGGCTCAAGGCTCAGAGCTTAGTTCCTGCGGGTTTCCTGGCTCCCTCCTGCTTGCTTGGTCTCAAGCATGTTTTCCAAGTCTGGGGGGGGGGTTGTCTCCGGTCATGGGTATTTTTCTGGGACTTGAGGAATTCTTAATCCTCTCTCCCTCCCAGGCGTCTGTCCCCTTTGTCCTCAATCCAAACAGGCATATGATCAGGTCTTGGCCTTAGCCACAGGGTGGATATGAAAAGGACATTGTAACTGAGCCCAGAGTCCAGAGCTTCTTGGGTCGGATTTCTACCTCCCACGACATTAATTAGACTCTGAGAGTCACATGAGGGCTTGTGACCCTCCAACCCAAATGGTCTCGTGTCTCGCTACAGGCCAGACGAAACGGGGGCACACTGCCTAATTCCCAGCCAACAGACTCACCCCATCCTATAAGGGAGCTGTGTCCAGGGAAGGTCTGATAGTGCATGAATTCATGAATAGAATCCTCTTTTTACCCAATGGATTGATATTTCCGGGGATCCTTGGCCATGGGTCAACTCTCAGGCTGTATCCCCTTCCACTTATCTCTATTGTGTGTACAATATGCTAAGTGGATGAGACATGATTAACTTTACATCACATAACAAACTTGGGAGATGAGTGCTGCTTCTGTCTCAGGTTGAAGACCACAGCAATAGCTAACATGGGCAGAATGCCTAGTATCAGATGTCATATTCTATCCTTTATGGTTATTAATGAGTTTTTTTTTAAATTTTTGTTTGTTTGAGAGAAAGAACTAATATATACATGGTGCATAGATGGAGTCAGAGGACTTTTCAAAGGTCAGTTCTCTCCTTCTACCATGTGGGCTTCCAGGGATCGGACTCAGGTTCCTCAGGTTTATGAACGGGTGCCTTACCCACTGAGCCATCTCACTGGCCCTTAGTTCATTCTTTCATCACTGTGATGCTATGATATAGATGCCACAATCATCCCCCATGAATTGAGACCTGACGGGATTGAGCAAATGGTCCAGGTCATACAGGCAGTCAGCAGCAGAGGCCAAGATACCACCAGGCTGGGCATTTTGACTCCTGAAACTTCTGGCCATTTTGTTAAACAGCCTCCCATTTTTCTCAAGAAGCTCACATATTATTCCAACACCCACCATTACAAATCGATAGGTTTTGAGCCGGACTAGGCTTGGCTGAGCCACATTAGCTTCCGGAAGCTTTGAAGGACAGACCACGCTGATTGATTTTTTTCGGCCAGGTCTTTAAATGTCAGTGTGTGCATGATCACATCAGTCCTTGGCACGGAAATAAAATGCAGTAGGAAAGGACATTCTAGCATGTGTGATGAGGAGGCAGGCAGAAGAGAAAGAGTACCAGCGAACATGCGTGTAAGACCATGTTGCAGACTCAAGGACTTTCTGGGGGTGGGGAGGATGAGACCTGTACACTTGACCTTGTGCAGCTGTGAAGCCATTTGTGGGACAACACTACCCCAGGAAAGAAGGTGGCAACCTGATTTAGTTCCTCTGTCTGAATCAATTGGTCCCTGTGTGAACGGGCTCATTTAGATCAGACTGACTCTGAACACTGCCATCATCACCTCCGCCACCACCCCGCCCTTCTCCCTCCAGCTCTCCTGCTGCTCACCCAGATCCCTTTCCTGCAAGGCTGTCTGGGTCCGCCCAGTCCAATCATTGTCTATCCAAGGAGCGGAGAAGACAGACACACCCACAACAGAGACAGAGAGCCCCTATTGTCACGTAGTCAGGAAGGAGACTGACAGGATAAGGGAGGAAACAGGAAATAGACCCCAGGGGAGCCGCAGATGTAATGTGTGCAATAAAGCCAGAAAATGAGGCCACGAGAGAGACTTGTGGGGGAGGGAGGAGGGAAAGGGGGAGATCTCCAAGAGGGCTTTTTAGAATATGTGACAGACATTTCAATAACAATCTCAGTGATGGGGGGAAAAAGGACAGGTCTGAGATTGGAGGGGAGAATTTCAAGGTAAGGCACAGCAGAGACAGAGAATCAGAGGCCAGGGCAGGCTCAACCTCTTGTACCTTAAGAAAGCTTATGAGGTTTGACAGACCGGAGAAGCAGATAGAGTGATGGTTAGTGTTAATTATCAACTTCACACCTAGGAGGCCAGCCTCTGGACACATTGGTAAAGGATAATCAAGATTAAAGTTAGCCTCTCAGAGTGTCTGCGAGGGATTATTTTGATTATCTTAATTGAAATGGGAAGACTTGTCCAGTATGGGCAACATCATTCCTTGGCTGGGATCCTAAACTATGTAAGAGGAAAAAGGAAGCTGAGTGGCTGTATGCATCAGTCACTCTCTGCTTCCTGCCTGTGGGTGCGCCGTGACCCGCTGCTTCAAGCTCTGCTGTCTCGACTTCCCTGCCATGATGGACTGTACCTCAATCTGCGGTACCTTTTCTTTAAGTTGCTTTTGTTGGGATATTTTTATCACGGCGATGGAAAAACAAACCAAGACAGATGAGCATCCGGCCCTGCCTCTTTGTCCCTGTGGAATGGGTTGCCCATAGGAGCAGCCTTTGTTTACCAGCAGGCTGTGGCATAGGTTCATCTCTTTTCCCTCACTCACCCACATCCCTGAACTTGGCTTTGAGTTGATTCTCCCTTCCCCCCACAGTTTGAGTACAAGATTCCAAACTGTGTAACTCTTACCTATGCCCTGGGAAGAAGACTAGCGAGGGAGGCTAAGGCGGGCCTCTGGGGCCTGGGACGTCAGAGGAACTTTCTGATCTGGTACAGCCTCAGCCCCTATCTTTCTCCGCTAGCCCCAGCTCACCTCACTCTCAGCTGACCATGAGCTCATCCCAGTCTGCCCTGGGCTCATCTATGGGCCTCTGCTCTAGCCGGTCTGACATTAACAATGATCTCATGTCCCTTTGCCTAGGGAAATCCTCTCATTTGCCTAGGGCGGCGAATGATTCCAAAGTGGCGGAGACATTTCTGACTCCCCATCACATTTAGCTGCCACTTGGTTTGGGTTTGAGCTCTGACACAGAATACAGCTCTAAGTTATCCAGGCAGAGGTGAAACCCTGGGGCTTTTATCCACCAATTTCTTCCATCTTTTCTGGAGGATATTTCTAGCCTGAATGGTCCTAACATGCTCCTTTGACTAGAAAACAAACAAAAACAAAAATCCCCCAAACACAGTTTTGGGTGTGATGAGAGAAGAATGTTAGTCTTTTACATCTTCATTTCGAAGATTTTTCTAAATTTGCATAAGGATTATAAAATGTGTGTTCAGTGCCTGACATACACTAGACACTTCATACATGTTTTACTTGTGACCTTCATTGTGTATTATTGCTGTGTCTTCTTAGCACCCAGTCATGGATGGACTTGGTGCATCATGAATGCTCAGCATCGAGGCAGTCCTTTGAAACAGCAGTTCAGGAAGCACTCTCAGCCCTCTCATTCCTGAGACTAGGAATCAGTACCTTCCCCTAGCTGACCTGGTATTTTTAATCTCAGCTGCACATTGGAATCACTTGGGAATTTAAAAAGAAACTACCAATGCCTGGGTCCCACGTGTGGGATTTTTTTTTTTTATTATTTAATTGGTCTTAGGTGCAGTTTAGGCATTCGGGATTTCAATAGTTCACTGGGGATTTTAACACTTCAGGTGTGATGATTAACCAAGGATGCAGGGCTAGGCAGAGGGCTGGGGGTGAGCAGGGATAGGGTAGTGGCCTAATTCTTCTCCTGGCTTCCTTTCTTCTGCTGTGTCCCTTGGACTTCAGAGACTCCAGGTTCCCAGGAAGAGGCAGGCTGGAGATCTGGGAATTAGGCACTTTAGGGTTCTCCAACACAAATGTGTTACTTGGGCACCTTCTTGTACATTCTGATAGGTAATTCCATCCCATGTCCAGCTTACAAGATCCTGAAACTCACACACTCACTTCACAAGAGGTTTTCTGGAAATGTCTTACTGAGATGGATAGGGATGGAAACTGTCATTGTGGAGTTTTGTTTTGAGACAGGGATTTGCTATGTTACTCAGGCTGATCTCAAACTCACTAATGTAAAAGATCTTCCTGCCTTCATTGCCTGACGAACGGAGACTGCAGGTATATGGCACAGAGCCTAGCTAATGCCCATACTCACGATGTTGAGTTTAAATGATCAGGAAAAGAATCATTTTAGAATCTTCTTGACATTCCAAATGATGCTCCATTATCATTATTACCATAATGGTAATAATATCTTATGTGGGGCTAGGGCCTGGAGCTCAGGTGGTTGAGTACTTGCCTGGCATGCATGAAGCCTTGAGTTTGATCCCCAGTACTGCAAAAACTGAGTGTGGGATTATCAGGTAAGGTGTCGGCTCTTAGACTTGGCAACCTTAGTTCAATCTCTTAAGCCCTAGAAGGAGAGAACTGACTTCCAAAAAGTTGTCATGCACCATGCACGTGCTCTCTCTCTCTCTCTCTTCCAAAAAATTAAATAAAAACTGGGCGTGGGGTTACACACCTGGAATCCCAGCACTCAGGAGATAAAGGCAGGAAGATCAGAAATTCAAAATCATCCTTAGCTACATAGCAAGTTGGAGGAGGGCAGACTGAGCTTATGAGATCTTGTCTCAAAAAAGAAAAAGGAAACACAGCCGGACAAATTTCAGAAAATAAGTGACTATGGACTGCTTGGTTCTATTCAGGACATCACAATCATGTCTGCCCCCGCCTCAAGGTTCAGGGAATGTCTTAGAAGAGGGGGTGGTAAGATTTTAAGAGCTCAAAATGGGCCAATAGTGAGCCAGACACTACCTCCTGGACATGAAAAGAACTACATGGGAACTGTCCTATCAACATCACACCAGGAAAAGGGAAAGATTTCAAGAAGCTCCACACCTCCCTGAGAGACTCATGAGAACCCAAAGAGAAGAAAAGGAAGATCCTATCTCAATGATTTACCCACTGATCCACAACACTTGTTGGAGCACGAATCATGTCAGACATGACATCAAAGACAAACTAAACGAAGCACAGTGGGCCGCGCAGTGAAAAGACTTGAAAAGAAGAAGGAATGTGATAGGGGAGATAAAGGTTGTCAGGGAAAGAGAGGGGGCAGAAATGGGGACTTAGGGGAGAGAAAAAAGAAAAATATAATTATTATTTTTAAAAAAAGAAAAAAAAAACTAAAGTTCATTGCACAGCTACTGTGGGCCAGATCCCTCCTACTGTTCATTGAATCCCACAGCAGTCCTAGGAGGCACTACGAACACCTGGAATCTCTGCTTCCCAAGTCAGGAAACTGAGACTGAAGGATGTGAATGATTTTTCAAGGTCTTGGGAGTCAGAATTATAACCCAGGCTGTTGGCTGCGGAGTTCTTCCCATCCACCAGGGATAGCGGTATTACTTTCTCACTCCTCAGGCTCAATTCTGTTGAGAGAGGCCACAGTCACGGTGGGAAAGGATCAGGCTGACTCATCCCCAAGCCCCCCTGACCTTCTTTGCTTCCATCCGCCCCTGTGGGCCAGCATGCCTTCATGACTCCACCCTGCTTGGGCAGGGTCTGTCCCCTACGTTCTCTCCCACACTGAAGACCAGAATGTTTGTGGGGTCCACCACAGTGAAGGCCACCTGTCCTTAGAGGCTCCTGATGGAACTCCCATCAGCATCAACTGGGGTTCAGTCAACAGACAGGTCTCTCTAGCCCCTCAAGGCTGATGTCTACTGGTGGGCTCCAGAAGGGCCTGATATTCCCTTTGGGGAGTCTTGCCATGCCCAGATTTCCATCATACTTTTAGCCAGGGCTGTGGGAGTACAAAAAAGCCTATACTTGTCAAGGATGGGCGCAGCCAGGCCTGTATCTGGCACTCAATAGCTCTAGGTAGTCTGAAGGCAGTAAAACTGAATTCTCTCTTAGTGACTCCAGGAAGTCTGCTACGGGCCACCAGAGCATAGTGAAGAGAGCGTATGAACTAAAGAGTCAACACTTAGCTAACCTACCCCCAAGCTCCACCATGGCCAGAAGTTGGTTACCATAAGCCTCGACTGCAAAAGACACATTATTCCTTCATCCCTAACGAAACCTTCCCTCCTCTTAATTTTAAGCTATAAAAACCTGGTCCAGACACATATCCGATGGTCCCTCCAATCTGACTTGTGTTCGCTCCGTCCATTGGAGCTGGAGAGGGTGCCTTTCCTGGACTTGTAATAAAAATTTGCTCCATTGCTATCCGGGTTGGTCTCCCTCTTATTTTCTGACCCCCCTGCCCCCTACACACACACTGATATTTCTTTTCATACTCAATTGGACTAGAATACCACTCTCTCCTCTCTCTCCTTCTAGACTCCAGAACCCCTTGGCAAAAGTCCAGGAGGGCTGCTCTGCACCCTGGGAAACACTGTTGCCAACCTAAGGGCTTGTAATGAACCAAATTATGCTGAATTAATTGGATGTCGTTAGCGGTGTCAAGAGGGGGTTGGGGAACAGGAGCAGCCGCCAAGCCAGGGGAAGCAGAAGGCGGAGGCAGGACAGGCCACAGTGCAGGATGCTTGGCACGGCTTGCGAGAGAAAATTTGTATTGTCAGTTAGCGCCAAAATAGCCAAGGCACCCACTCCCGCCACATCCAGCACCTCTATTTGGAAGCAGCTTCCCATCTTGTACTGTGTGCCTCCAGGAGGCAAAGGCATCCTAGGACCCTGGTTCCCTGCTGAGCACCTGGCTCGAATTATAAAGAAATCAGAAGACCCCATGTCCTACTGTACACCCTATTTCATCCTTGATGAAAGAAGCAAGTGAAACGTCCCCACACTGGTCATCATCACATCGTGTGTGTGTATGTGTGTGTGTGTGTGTGTGTGTGTGTGTGTGTGTGTGTGTGTGTTTTGGGTGGGAGTGTACATGAATTTGGAGGCACCTATTTTATTTTGAGACAGTGTCTCTCATCGGGCCACCAATTAAACTAGACAGAGTAGCCTGGGAACCCCAGAGATCTTCTTTTCTCTGTCTCTCCAGCGCTGGAATCAAACTCATAGATCTCCATGATTATGAGGCAGGTACTTCACCCAGCTTCTCAGCCAGTTAAATGCCCAGGGAAACTCCTAAGATAGCAGCATGTGTGGTTACCAGCTGTGTCAGGAGCAATGGCTGCAAGGGCCCCTCCTAGAAGTGTCATTCTAACTCTTCTATAAACAGGTATATGTCAGGGTATGGTCACTCATACTGTCACCCCGGCACTCAGGAGGCTGAGGTAGAAGTGTAACAAATTTAAAGCTAGTCTGGGCTATACTGTGAGAGGTGGCGGAAGGTGGGAAGAAGGTTGGGAAAGCAGGAGAATGGAATCAGCAGTTCAAGGTAAGTCTCTCCAGCATGATGGGTTAAAGCCAGTCTGGGTTATATAAGACCCTAACTTAAAAACAACAACAACAAAAATCCCTACACGAACCCAACAGAAAAATCCCCACTTTAAACAAATGGGCTATGTGATTCCAGATAAATCAATCTCCTCTTCCAGCCACAGTGTCTTTACTAAGGGGGTGACAGCATTGCCATGAAGCTCATCTCAGTTTGTGGGTGACATACTCACGGGACTGGGAAGCAGGCCTTCCTAAGATTTGGGGTCTCTATGTGCATCTTACTCTGTGTGTGAGGGGACACAGTTCCCACACTCATATAGACTGTTATTTTTCAATTGAACATAGTGTGATAGCTACTAATAAAGTTTATCTTAAAGCAGCCACTGCCTTATTGTTATTATTATTATATAAATTTTAGTCTTTTTTTTCTTTCATATATGTGTGTATGGAGTTCATAAGAGTGTTTGTATGTTAGTGGGTGTTCAGATGTATGTAAATGAACGCACTTAAGTGTGTGTGCCTGTGGAGACCCAAGAGTGATACTAGGAATCACCCTCAATCACTTTTCTATGTTATTGTTGTTTAATTGTAATTAGACCCAGAGCATGCCAGCCATTAGGGCTTGTCTACCTAGCCAGCTTGCTCTGGGCTAAAATTAGAGATGGCTACCACACCTGCCTGGCTTTTTTCTTTTTCTTTTTCTCTTTCTTTCTTTTTTCTTTCTTTCTTTCTTTCTTTTTCTCTTTCTTTCCTTCTTTTTTTCTTTCTTTCCTTCTTTCTTTCTTTTCTTTCTTTCTTTCTTTCTTTCTTTCTTTCTTTCTTTCTTTCTTTCTTTCTTTCTTTCTTTCTTTCTTTCTTTCTTTCTTTCTTTCTTTCTTTCTTTCTTTCTTTCAAAAGTGGATGCCATAATTAGGCACAGGTATCAACTTGACAATTGAGGGTTTTGAGTTCTAGGCACATTTGTGGAGAATTAGTGGTTGGGTTAAGCCCAGAGCAAACCTGCAGGAGATTGTCTAGTTGATGGGTAGGATTAGGCCCTGGAATAAATCACGGAGAGCTGGTTGAGAGAGTTGGCATCCTTTTGTACAGTTGGCCAGACATGCTGGTCTGGCAAATAAGGATCGTCTCTCTCTCAGCTGTTGTGTAGAGATGGTGTGGCCAGTTCCCTCAGCCCTGGTATTGGTTCATGCTCTCCTGTCAAGCTGGACTATGAACTGTAACCGGACTATCATAAGGAAATAAACCCCTTGTTCCCTTAAGCTGTTTGATGGTTATTTATCAGCAACCATGCAGGCAAACTGCAACAGTAGAAAAGGAAATTAATGGGAAGAAAAATTTTAAAAAACTTTACCGTACTTGTGTGTGTGTGTGTGTGTGAGAGAGAGAGAGAGAGAGAGAGAGAGAGAGAGAGAGAGAGAGAGGTACTGTGTGCCCCTGTTAAGGACCAAGGGTGACTTCAGGAGTCACCCTGGATTGATTCTACCTCCTTTTATGCTTCGCTCTGGGATTCCACCTGGGAAGCAGTGTCTTAACCCCTGAGCTATTGAATCTCTCCAGCGCCGGCCGGAGATGTAGGGATCCAAACTATGTCTTTTGATACCAGCTGGTAACCACAAATGAGCCTCTCCCAGCCATAGTCATTTTTTCAATGGTGCTTTATCTTCTAAAAAAGGGGTGGGCTAGAGATCCAGGCAGCAGAGGCTTGAGGTATTTTATTTTTCTTATTGTGTAAAAGTCATACAACATAGTATTTACCACCTTTGCCTTTTCATCGTGAGCATGCACGAGTGTGTGCATGTGTGTGTGTGTGTTTGTATGCGTGTGGGAGCACACATGTATGTGGATGCTCACGCATGTGTTTTCGCATGTATTTATAGGCCCAAGGGTGATATCTGGAATCATCCTGGATCATTCTTTTGATACAGGGAAAGCAGGCAGGTGGTAAAGAACTCATGGCACTCCAAATATCATGAGGGGCTAGAGTGCCAGAGAACTCATGGACTCCAGGCATGGAGTCCATGAGAAGCAAGCAGCTAGAAAGAACTCGTGGCACTCCCAAATACCACGAAGGGCTAGGGCGCCAAAGATGGCAGCCAGGATCAGGCATATTTGTGCCCCTAAGCAAGCCCAGGAAACTGGCTCTTTCTCATTGGTTAACTCCCATTGGGGCCCAACCCAGTTGCTCCTGGGCCACATGGGGCTGGAGACCAAGATGTTTGTTGGGTATGTAGGGCTTATCTCCATAATCCCTTCATAGGAAGTTGACCATCTTATCTCTGGGAGGATTGGAGTCAGCAGGGGTGTTCCTTCAGGGAGATTCCAGCAGTGGGGGATGACCTTCAGGAATTCCCAAGACCTTCAAAGACCTTGAGAGATCCATCCCAGCATGGCTGCTGTAATCCTGCCTCACTTTCACCTTATTCTTTTGAACCTGAGTCTTTAATTAAATCCAGAGTTCATCCAAGGGGCTACTCGGGCTAGCCATTGTGCTGTGCAGTTTCCCAGGTTCCACCTCCTGGGACTGACATTTACAGACAGTCTGCCACATGAATCCAGCATTTTACATGGGATCTGACAGGTGCTTTAACTATTTATCCTGAGCCATCTTCCTAATCCCACGTCATTATTTTCTTTATCAAAAAATGCTCAAGGACTGGGAATGTAGTTCAGTTGATGGAATGTTTGCCTAACATGCCAAAAGCTCTAGGTTTCATCTCTAACACCATGTAAAACTGTATGTGGGGCTGGAGAGATGGCTCAGGGGTTAAGACTTTGCCTCACAAAGGGAAGGTGCTGAGTTCAGATCCAGGCAGAAACCGTGGCTGTGGTTTGTATTTCCAACCTGGTGGGCAGAGCCTGGGCAATCCCAGAGCAAAGCAAAAAGAAGGTAGAAACAAGCTGGGTGTATCCTGAAGTCATCCTTGATCCTCCACAGAGACACACAGTGTCCTCTGATACATGCGTATGCACTGGTACGCATGCGCGCGCGCGCGCACACACACACACACACACACACACACACACACACTGAATAAATAAAGTTTTTAAAAAAAAAAACTGTATGTGGTATTAAAGACCTGTAATCCTAGCATTTGGGTGGTAGAGGTATGAGGATCAAAAGTTTAAGATCATCCTTGGCTATATAGTGAGCTAGAGATTAGCCTGGATTACTTGAAATCCAGTCTACAAAACAAAAGGACATGCAAATGTAGTGAGTCTTCCCAAGTACAGTCCTTGGAAAAGCTTGAAGGCGAAGTCAAGGTGAGCTAAGCCCTTCTTGAACTGGCATTTCATTATTCTGTTTTGTAGTGCCAGGCAGTGAAGAAAAATCACTTTGTAAATTATTTCCTGGGATGTAAAGAATTCGTTTTTAAATGTTGGAAACATAGCAGCAGTGTCTATGTTAGAGGGGCTTAGAGAGGGTGTGGGGAAGCTTAGAGAGCAAGAAATGTTCTGGATTTAGAGCTAACAGTAGTCATGTAGGAGTGTATCTTTGTACCAAAAACTCATAGTACAGTTCTCTACAGATTTATATACTTTGTCATGTGCATATGACATCTTCAGCATAGGATTTTATTTATTTATTTATATTTTGAGACAGAGTCTCAGGTAGCCCAGAATGGCCTTGAATTTACTCCACAGTCAAGGATGACCTTGAACTTCAGATCCTTCTGCCTCTATCTCTTGAGTACAATGTTATAGGTATTCAACACCATACTGGCTTTACACCCTGCTGAAGATCAAACCCAGGGCCTTGTTCGTGCTAGGTAGGCACTCTGCCAATTGAACTACACCCACAGCCTGATCATTATGCTTTAAGAAAAGAAGTTAGCCATTCATTCGGCTCTAATGAATGTAAATGCTGACATCTCAGACCACAGATGGGCCACTCTGCTCCCCTGACAGCCTAAACTAAAGTCTGAACTTTGGTTGTGTGAACGGGGTGGAATTTTTTCCATCCTGAATTAATTCCAGATCAAGGGCCATTTGTTTATTCATTTGTTAAAGAAAAATATGTGGAGTCCCTTCTATGAGCCAGGCCTATGAAACGTTCGGGTGGGTGGAGAAGTCTCTGACGTCACTCTCTCACTGGTCCACCTACATGGTCAAGCTTAGTCAAACTTTTCTACTTGATTTCCGCTACAGTCTAACAGTTACCAAACCACCAGAGCCAGGTTTGTGCTTCTGGTGCAGTCACCCGCCATAATTAAATTAAGAAGAATTCAACTTGAGAGTGAAAAACAGAAAAAGGAAATGCATTCAATATGGCCAAAGTCAGAGCAGAAGAGGTAGAGTTTAAATAGCCAGGGAAGGCAGGAAATATGCGAAACTAAATAGTTCTGTTTCAGGTGTGGTTCTGCCTACCATCCTGCAAAGTGGTTAGTTGTCAGAGATATATGAAATCTCTTTTGGGAGACCAAGTTCTTTTGGACTCCCAACATGAGATTCCTAGGGGAGTTTCAATCTCAGCATCCACTCTTTTGACAATATAGGCAGCCTGAATGTGGGGGAAGGTCATGTGTCATTTCCCTATTTTCTGTTTTACTGCCTGGTTGCTTAAGCTCATTTCTCCTGCGTCTTTCTCAGCAGAGAGCATCTTAAAGATACTCCTAGGGCATTGCATTATAAAGTTTCAGCCAGATGATCATTAGGTATCTTCGTCAGGCAAAACCTCGGTCCTTCAGAAACCTGCCCATCTTCAAACCCTCTGGCCTGTGTGTTTCAGCATGAACAAGGTAGCACTAGAAATTTATCTCTTGTGTTTTTCTGACTCAGAACATCTTGACAATAGATGCTCATCATAGTCATCTTTGTCAGTTATATTTATTCATTTTAAATATTTCATTACTTTAGAAAGAAAGGAAGGGGGCAGAAAGGGAGTATGTGTAGAGATCGGAGGACAACTTTTGGAAATCAGTTCTCTCCTTCTGCCATGTGAACTCTGGAGATCCAATTCAGGTCATCAGGATTTTAAACAAGTGCCTTTAGCCACTGAACCATCTCGTCAACTCTGTCTGATTATATTTATTGAATGCCGAATATGTACATAGCTCAGAGTCTATCACATAGGCAAGCACACATGCCATTACAGAATGGCCAAGTACATCAATGAGTGGAAAAGCAATAAATTCAGAATGGTTGAAGTGCAGGCTGAGGTTCACACAACAATGGCTGGACTGTAACGGACACATCACCAGATTTAGGCCTGCCCCTCTCACCTTGGCAGACAACAGCCACACCGTAAAACTTCTAATCTGTCCCTTGGAAGAGGTGGACTAGATTTACATCAGCCTTCAGGCAAAAATATGGGCCTTCAATCTTTTATTGCTTTTTTATTATTCCTGGTGACGCAGAAATACCATCCAAAACATTAGCAATTACTTTGAAGGCACATATTTCAAAGATTTGGGGAGAGGGTATTTTCTAGTTTGATAAGTCAGGGTGTTTTCTGTCAGGCAGGCCCAGAGCCTTTAGCGAGTCTTGGAGCTGATTCAAGAGCAGAATTGATCTTTCAAGCCTCATTTTCACTTCCATCAGCACCCTATCAGACACCTTATTCCTGAGCCAGTTCCCGTCTATGTATAATTTATACACTTGATTTCAATGGATTAATCTCTGCCTCGTTCACTGCAGTAAAGCAGGGAGCCTTCCTTTGCCTCTTTTCCACTGGGAACATGGTCGTGTATATTTCCATAGATTACATTCTGTTTCCTCCTGGAGAATTACTTTTTTAAAAGATTTATTTCAAAGTCACTCTCATTTTTATTTATTTTGTAGATGTAGGTGGAATGGTGAATGCATATGGGATTTTTGTTTAATGCAGGAAGCAGGCTTGTCCCAGACTGACCCCGGAAGAGAACCCCTCCTGGTGTTTAAGAATGGTCATCCACTTTTGGGGAGGGACAGGGACATGGGAAGAAGGCAGAGACTCATCTGGTACCAACATCAGTGAACAACAACTTCTAATCCAAGTGTAGTTCTCAATCCCTGAATTTCTGAGGCATCTTCATGTAGCTTCGGTGGTTCTAAAAAACACCAGAACACAGAAGAGAAAGATTAGACTCGCTTAACTCCAACCTATTCCCATAATACCAAACCCTTTAGCTCCTCCTGTTCATAGTTTTTCTGTCCCTTGCCTTCTACAGCATTTAATCCAACTTTGGAATCCTAGAATTGCAAGAATGACCTTGACTTTGACTGAATGTCCCCCTTGTTATGGACAGCCTCTTCTCCAAAGCTCCAAGCTTCTCTGTGAACCAGCAACTTGAGCCCTGGGAGGATACCCACGGTCTTCCTTCTGGAAGTTCTTCCTGGTTAGGCAGAATGTCAATTGCATTGTATAAGAAACTACAGCAAATACTTCTGTTACACATGGTCTTACACTCCCATCCTAGGTGTGGTCTACATTTCTTTTGAGTTTAGGAAGACTTGCAACAATGATGAAAGTGATACTTGTGTTTCTTGTTCCCGGGGTCAGGCCTCATGGAGAGGCCATGTATAGATGCTAAAGTCTAGGTAACAGAGTCCTAGGCCACAGTTAACATCCTGTGAGTAAGGAAGCCTTTGAAATCTTCCAGCTCCAGCAAACATCTGGCTCAAGACATTGGGAGAGTGAATCACCTCATCAGCTCCCTCTTAACCTGCAAACCCACAGGCAACAAACAATACAGCCACTGTTGATTTAGTGGGTGATTCATTTTGCGGCAATAGATAAGTGAATGTGGTATGGTTAGCAGACTAAAAGGAGACAAAAGTGAGCCTCTGGCAGCATTTCTACCTTCCCAGCTTAGAAGCCATCCTACATTTATACAAAAATCACATGCAAATGAGTGCTGACAGCTCCCAGCCCTGCCTCCCCACCTCAACAGACATTTGGAAAGGAGGAGAAGAAAGGGAAAAAAGAACCACTATTCATTGCATGCCTGCTACATACCAAGTAGGTGTCTTCTGAGGTCCACAGACGTTAAGTGTCTTGACCAAAGCTACATAACTGAAAAGCATGCTGTGTATAGACAAGACTGAATAACTTGTCTGTGTGTGAAATACATGTAGAGACCAGTGCTGAAAGAATAGGAAAAATGAAGGCATTCCATTCATTTTCTCTTCAAAAATATTTATTATTATTATTATTATTATTATTATGTGTATATGTACAAATGTGAATATGAGTACATGCTTGCCACAATATGCATATGGAAATCAGAGGACAACTTTGTGAACTTGGTTCTCTCCATTCACCTTTACACAGGTTTGGGGATCAAACTCAGGTCCTTAGGTTTCTTGGCAAGCACTTTTTCTCCATGAGCCATCTCCTCTTTTTTTTTTTTTTTTTTTTTAGATAGAATCCCATGTTTCATGTAGCCTAGGCTGGTCCCAAACTCAGTATGTAATTGAAACTGACCCAAGTTAACTTATAATTCGTGATTCCCCTGCTTCAACCTCCCAAATTCTAGGATTATAGGCTTCTAACCCTATGCCCCCTTAACGGTCTCTTAATCTGTAAGACACAGAACTTCAGACATAGGTGCTGACTCTAACTTGTTCCTGAGATTGCTTTTCACTACAACCCTGAGCTGAGATCAAGCCGATGAGGAGCCCACACTCCTGTGACTGAAATTTCTCACCACTGAACTCCATTTCTGCCAAGTCTCATGATAGGGGTTCAGCACCCAAGCTCTAGAATGACATTGAGTTCAAATTCTATTTTTATTTGTTTGTCTTTAGTACCGGGGTTAAACCCGGGACCTTACACATGTTAGGCAAGTGTCCTACTCACTGAATTACATCCCTAGTCAAATCCTGATTTTTAACACAAATAGGACCGTTAGCAAATTAGTGAATATATCCTTGGCTCAGTTTGCCTATATGTAAAGTGGAGCTAATGAAAAGATCCTCCCCCTCCACACACATACAGAAACACATACAGGGTTGGAAGGACTCAATGAGTTAATGCATGGGAACGTTTGTAACATTGTAAATTGGCCATTGATGCTGTTTCTGGCCACCTGAGCCTACATCCTTTATACATACCCCTTCAATCTTCACATCAAGGAGGATGTGCCTTGAAAGTGTCATTTGTGGTCTTGATGACTTACCAGCCCAGCTGTCCTCAGGGTTCTCTTTATGTAGTACTTCACCACCTCCAGGTCTTCTCTTGAACTCTCAGAGCACTTCATCAATTTACCTGTGCCTGGCCTGGAGAAAGCACCAAGAGAGCTGTGCGAAGCAGCAGCTCCAGTTCAATACCAAGGCTGTGTCTCTCATTCAGACGGTGAATCACCTCCAGAGAGAGTGAGGGATCTCATTGCTTAGTTCACTAGATTCTAGCTATCCTAAAACACAGTGAACTTTTCTTTCCCTTCCCTTCAATGTATTCATTCCTGACTACATAGTGGCCAGGGACTCCCTTTCCTAGCCCACAGCCCAACTATAGAACCACCTTACCATACCAAAGAATTCTAAGTTCCAAATGGTGTGAGTTAGAGTTTACTTCGTGTGAGTGGATTTCACCCGTTAGTACACTCAGTGCTGAAAGCAAAATCCAAGCCAGCCTGGTCTAAGCTGAACAACAACAACAAAAAAATAGATCCTATATGATCTAATACAGAGGATGCCTATATAACACAGAGTGATGCCTCTCTTTATTCAGTTCACCCATCCTGAATGCACCAAAAACAAAATTTCAGAGATTGAGCAGTTTATAAACAACACATTTTTTTACCCACAGTTCCAGAGGCTGGAAGGTTCAAGGTTAAGTCATCAGCAGATTTTTAAAAATACATTACTTATTGACTTAAGGGAGAAAGAGACAGAGAGAGAGAGAGAGACGAAGGGAGGGAGAAGGAAGGAGGGAGGAAGGAGGGAAAAAGGGAGGGAAGGAGGAGGGAAAAAAGGAAGGAAGGAGGAAGAGAGGAAGGGAAGGAGGGAGGGAGGTGCCATGGCATGGTATGTATATAGAAGTCAGGTCAGAGGATATCAATGGATAATTTCTGAAAGTTGGTTCTCTCCTTCTTCCATGTGGCTCTGGGGATTGAACCCAGGTCGCCAGACTTATGAGTAACCATCCTTAACTACTGAGCCATCTTGCTAGCCCCAGAATTGTTATCTGAGTCTGTTTCCTGTTTCATACATGTGCCTTCCCTCACTGTGTCCTCATGTGTGGGAAGGGGCAAGGGCTTTCTGAAGCCTCTTTAATTATAAATTATAAGGCATTAATCTCATTCATAAAGGTTTCTCTCCCATGACCAGTGACCTCCCCAAAGTCCCATCTCCAGTATTATCACCTTAAGGGGAAAAATTTCAACAAGTGTATTTGGGAGGGGGAAATCACAGACATTTCAATTACAGGGATCCACCCACCTGCTTGCCTTCTCCATGCCCATCTACCTTCAGTGTATAAGGCACACGCTCATTCCCTGATACCTCCCCTTTCAGATTCAGAACTGGCCCCTGACTTGAAGCAGACCGTGGGCTGGTGTGCACATTCTCACTCATTCCCCGCAAATGCCCTGGGCAGTAGATTCTTTATTGATCCCACTTTGTAGACGAGGAACCTGAGTTTCAGAGTTGTGTGTCCACTTGCCCAGCATCTGCATCCATGAGCAATGAGCCCACCCAACTGCAGAGCCCAGCTCTTAATGATCAGGCAACACAGCCCCTCCCACTGCGCTCTATAATGTTCCCTTCAGGTTCATCCTCACTGCTTCCTGCACCTTCCAAGGTTGTTTGAGGCTGGGGTTACTCAGCACCACCATCCTCCATGACTCCAGACAGTTTCCTTTCCTCCTATGTCAATATGAGAAGTCACTTACATAGCCCAAGTTCAGCAGCTTAGAAACTGAGGTTCTATTTGATTAGCAAGAGGTTGAGCTGCCAAGGGGGGCCACTCTGTGACATAGTCATTAAGCAGTGTTGTACAGAAACACCAAAGTTAGAGGCCTAGAAGAACATTACAAATAGCTGGGTTCAAAAATCCAACCTCTTAGACTGGAGAGATGGCTTAGAGAATACAGCACTTGCCACAAAAGCTTGATGGCCTGCGTTTGGTCCTTAGATCTCACATAAGAAGCTGGATGCAGTGGTTCACATCTGTATTCCAAGCACTGCTACGGTGAAACAGGAGGTAGAAATAGAAGAATCACGGCAGAACTAAGAGCAACTCTGCTTTAGCAAGGTGGAAGGAGAAAAACAGCTCCTGAAAAGTTGTCTCTGATCTCCTCACACATGTTCCTTCCTACCACATATACAAGTGTGTTCATAACTAAGTATTTTTTTTTTATTTAAAAACAACTAAGATCTGAGCAACCATCCTGGTCTCATAAATTTGGAATGCAAGGAAAGCATAGGACAGTGTTTCCCAAAGTGTGTCCTGTGGAACTCCTCCTCCAAAAGTTGTTACACCAAGAAAAAAGGGGTAGGGTGGGGTAGGGGTAGGTTTTGCAGTTCAAAACAGGTTTGAGAAGCAAATGAACATGTGTGTGGTCCACGGGCAGCATATACACCAGGACAGCTATGAATGCTGCCCGACACAAATCACTACCTTATTTAAAACATTATCAGATGTTTTTGTGACTTTTTTTAAAACTCAGTCTTGTAGTACTGGAGCATGAATTTGGTAGATGACAACGTGCTGCAATGTCAAACGCTGGACGTGCCCGCAGCCCCATGTTTAAAGATTTATAACACCCTTCTGCACATTATGGATTTGAGATCCTGCAGTCCAGAAATTGGATTCTCTTAATTTAGCTCAATGTTTCTCCAATTTCTTTAATTCCAGACTCTTTTGTCCATCTCTAGTTCCATGACAAGCAGCGTTCTGTAGAAGAGACTTTGAGAACTTGTTCTGTGTCTCTCTCCTCTACCTTCTTCAGGTTACCAGCCTCTCAGCCCAACTATCCCCTGTCCATGTGGTCTGAACTTCTGAATGAGAGCTTTCATTTCTGCTGCTGGTGATGCCCTCTGGTCACCCTTCTGACCCCTGAGCCCTGAGTGCCAGCTGCCTGGCCTCCCCATAGCACATGATTCCTTCCCTTCAGGCTCTTCCTGACTTCTAGAGTTCCTAATGGTATCCTGATCAGATCAGAACAGTCTCAGCAGCCTGGCTTCCTGTTTCCAACCAGACTAGGACACACTAAATAGAAAAAGAGAGAGAGCCTTCTGGACAGGATAGGCTGGAAGAGAAGCATCATAGCTTAACAGGCTGGGGAATCAGCCTTTTAGAGCAAAGGCAAAGGACAGCTTGCAAAGCATGGGAACAAACAAGTCTCAGCACAAAACGCCTTCACAAGTGCATAAGGTGTGAAAGAACCCACCTGTCTCCACACTGCTGCACCCACCCAGGTAACACCCCAAGCAGCAGCAGCCACCACCGCCTCCGCCCCCAACAGCCAAAGTCATGTGAGAGCCACCAGCCTCTGCCTGTCATCCTTAAGAACGGGGCCAGCAGAACTGGTACATTTTGTCCAGCACAAAGCCCAGAATGAGAGATCAAAAAATAGGAACAAATGAGAGAGCCCAGGACAGGGAGGGGTGAGGCTGGAGGGACCTTCAAAATATTCTTATGACATCTGCTTTCTCAGGTCAGGCATTCTCTTGGTAAAGGACAGGGGCTAATGCCATCTATGACTCTATCTATACACGAGCACATGCGAGCGTCTAAAACAAAGGTCAGATGTTACATACTCTCATCCCAGCACTCAGGAAGCAGGGGAAGGAAGACGGTCAGTCTGAGGTCAACCTGAGCTACGCAGAGAGTTCTAGTCAGCCTGAGCTCACATAGGAAGGCATTGTCTCCAGAATAAATTATCCTCCCCATAAAAACAAACAAAACTCCAACATCCACATCAACATGAATGAATAAACAAGCAAGCAAGGGCCAGCCCAAGACTTCCTTGAATGGGTTCCTATTGTATGTTTAGCTTGTCGATAGATACGTGTGCGTGTGTAAGAGGGGGGAAGGGCATCAACAGAGTGAGAAAAAGCCAAAATGGAAGTGTCTTGGATAATACTGTCTGGGAAGGATGTGGACTTCTATGATAGAGGGTCAACAGTGGCATTAATGATTACTTGCCTTTCCAGCTTCCATCCTACCCTGGAATAGGTTTCTCTGCCAACTATTTTCAACTACTTCCTAGCCCCTCTCTTGGAACACTACACTCTATGGTAACAGAAGATTGACACAATAACTAGAGGGCAAAGCAATTAGTCATCTCCTGAAGCAGAAAGTTCCGGTCTTATGCCTTGAGATTCACTCTGTAACATTGCAGGCTCCTTGCCTCTGAATCCCTTTCCAGATCTATTTAAAAGACCCTGAATTCTGCTGAGTCTGAATTCACTCTGAATTCACAGAATCAAAAACAATAAGGTCTTCACCGCCTCATTATTTGTGCTAAATATCATCCTTGATACTTACCCTCAAAGCCTACAATTATGTTACTACTGGTTTTCCTGCAAAGTTTTCATTTCCTGATATGCCAGGAGATGAAATTACTGGTTTTATTGTTTTTGTGTGAACTTCCAAAGCAATAGATCAAAAATTCTGTTCTAGGTTGCTATACCACACCTTCTTGGTTCCACTAACCTGGATCCAGCCTCGTGTTTTTTGAGTTATAGAGGAGAATTCTAGAAATGAGAATAGAAAAGAAACTCATCTTATTTCAGTCTGTCCAGTTCTGCCCTGATATTGTTTCCAGTCCATCAGCATCTACTTGCTGCTGGCCCAAGTCTCAGACATAGTTCCTGGGACTGACCTGTCTCCTACAATCCCACTCACAACATGTCTGACAGTCTCTGGATTCTGTTGAGGCCATTAAAAAATGTGTATAGATGTATGCATATATAAGTGCAGGCACATAAACACCACAGTGTGTGTGTTGAGATCATAGGACAACTTTCGAAGTCAGTTCTTTCCTTTCAATTTCTATGTGGGTTCCAGGCACTGAACTCAGGTTGTCAGGCTACCAAGCACTTTTACTTGCTGATCCATCTCACCTGCCTTAGGCCATCATTTCTCCTTCTAGCTTCACGGTTACCTACTTAATGATTCTGAGTATCTCCTCTTTCTCGTTCTAATTCAGCCAGCCCCTAACTGTTTCTAGGCCTCCTGTCTTGCGCCCCTCTATCTATTTATCACATGGCAGGAAGAAAGATTTCTTTGAAAAACAAACTATGACAGTGCTCTGCTTAAAATACCTCTGGAAACTGCCTGTGTTCACCTGGATAAGACTATTTTTTATATCTATCAATCTATCTATCTGCCTATCTACTTATCTACCTACCTACATTTATTTATTTATTCATTCATTTGTCCATTTTTTGTGTGTGTATGCATGTGCAAACATGTACGAGCATGCATGTGTGCACACACACCACGAAGCACATGTAGACAACTTGTTAGAGGTAGTTCTCGACTTCCACCATACGGGTTCCAGGAATTGAACTTAGGTTGTAGAGCTTGACAGTAAGTGCTTTATTCATAGGTCCATCTTATCAGCCTTATTTATTTGTTATTTTTATTAAGATACAGTCTCAAGTAGATCAAGCTGGTCTTGAACTCACTAGGTAGCTGAAGGGGACCTTGAATACCTGATCCTCTTTCCCTCTTCCCTCAGCCTCCCAAGTGCTGGAATTACAGGCTCTATCATCCCTCCCATTTTATATAGTGCTGTAGATTGAGCCCATGCTAGGTACATACTAGACAAGCATTTTACCAACTAAGCTACATATCCAATCTCTTTTTTCAATTTTTAGTTTTATTTTTCACTTCAGAAACAATAGCCCAGACTGACCCAAATGCATGATCCTCCTACTTCACCCTCCAGAATATGGAATTCTAGGCATGCACTATCCAACCTTACCTGGATAAAAATCTAACTCCAACATTGGAACTCAACATACTTTATGTTGGTGTTCCAGGCCAAATCCCACCTAGCTTCTTTTCTTGACACTCTTTATCTCTTGCCAAACATGAAAGTTCTTGTAGTTCCTAGAACACACAACCTGTTCCTTTGTGTCTCTGGCCTTCACACATATTATTTCCCCATTCTGGAGCAATGTTTCATGTGCTTTCTCCTAAGTAAGTCCTCTGGATTCTCTGAGACTCAACTCATGTATCACATCCTTTGGAAAATGTTCTGGAAAGATTAAAAAAAAAAAAGCCCCCCTTTCTCCCTCCTGTCTCCAAGTACTCACACAAGAACATATTGTAGCGTCTTCTGTGTTAGCCTTTTGAAATGAAGGTGTTAGCCTTCTCCTAAAACATAAATTAGGTCACAGACTCTTAACCCCAGTGATTCCTTCCCCAGCATGGGTTACAACAGTCTCCAAACAAGATTAATAAACTCTGGTGTGGTAGGTGGAATTTCCTTTTGTAACTTAATAAGATCTAGTGGTCTGTTATCTGTTGTAATTTCAAAGTGGAGTTGAGCACAAATGACATTTCATTATATCTTCACAATTGTAATGCTTCATGAAAATGTGTGGTATCCATACATAAGTGTGGCGAATCCACAGCACACTGTTACCTGCATTCGTAAAAGGAGGAAATGCCCACTGTTGATTAGAGGTCACTGGGCTGATTATTTTTCCATTTGGGATTATGGCTCTCGGAGTTTGTCCATGGTCAGATCTCCTGCTCCAGACTTTGCACGTCCTGGCTGGAATGGCGGGAACCCCTATATCCCTCTTTCCCACATCCTAAGGATGGACCAGTTTGGAGACTGAGACAATGGGAAAGTGAAAAACAACTTGGATCCTTGATGCCGTAGTGGAGCTACTAAACCAACCAATCCCAAAGACCACGGATTCCAGTTCATGGAAAATAATGATAACTGGAGTTTGGCTCAGGGGTCAGGTGGTCCACCTGGTGGGGTACAAGACCTTGAGTTTGATACTCTGCAGTGAGATAAATAAAATGTACTTGTGGAAGGGGAGTGGGGGAGAGAGAAGGTGGGGAAGTTGGCCCATAAAAAAATACCAGGATAATGTGTTGTTTAAGTCCATTTGACCCAGAATTTCTATGACTTCAGATCATTTACCACAAAAGAAGAATGTTTCGCTTTATATCCATCTGGGTCACAGGACAGAATTAAATGCAGCATCTACACTGAGTTCTCACCCCAAGCAGGAAGCCCCTCTGCCACCGCAAGCAATTTAAACCGCCCCTGCTGTGTTCACAGTGCAGGAGAATACAAATCCCACGCAGCTCACGTCAGCGCCAGTCCCCCGGGTCAGGGCGACTGGCAGCACCCCCCCCCACACACACACATACTCCACCACCGCTCCGCAAAGCCTGTTGTGTGGAGGTGAAGCCTCACAAGAGGGACCGATTGATGAGAACTCTTTCTCCAGCCACTGCCTGGAGTAGTAGTAGAAAGGGTTCTGCATATTAAAGCTGACACTCCCTCACCCACAGCAAGGGGTAAGAACAATGCCGGCTCCCGCCGAAAGCAGCACGGTTTGAAAATGCAGTCTCTCTCAGAGAGGAACATCGAACTTGAGGGTGCATCAGAAACACCTTGAAACATTCATCCCCCAGAACATCAGAAATGGATTGCAGGGCCCTGTCCCCAGACGCTCTGATTCAGTAGTTGGCAGTGGGCCGGAGTTGCGTTGGTAGAGTTCAAGGTGATGCTGAAACTGTTGGACCAGGAATCGCACTTTTAAGAAGCCACGGGGTCCTTGCGCCTTATCGGAGAGGAGGACCCAGAGGAGAGTTTGGCATGCTCATTAAAGGATGTTCCGGGGATGGGAGGGGGAGGCACTGGGGAAGGGGGAGGGAAGAGGGAGGGAAGGGACCGGTGTACCTGTTAAGTTTGTATGAGTGGAAATAATAAAAAAAAAAAAGAAGAAGAAGAAGAAGAAGAAGCATTGGCCTAGGAGATCCACAATGGCCGGGGGTTTCTCTCTCAGCCAGGGGGCTGATGATGTCAGGCAGAGAAGTGAAGCTGGCCTTCTGAGTTCATTTGGTATTAGCATGCAGATCAATTAATCTAGTTCTCTCTGCCAAGGTTGAACCAGTGCAACAATCCTCCTCAGAGAAAGCCTTTCTCACAAAAGCCAGCTGTTAAATTTTCACAAAATTAACGCTGGCTTTTCTTTTCTGTTTTTAAATTTTATTTTACTTTAAGGCAAGCTCTTGTTATGTAGTCTGCCTAGCCTAAAATTCACAACCACCTTGCTTGTGCCTCTTTCAAGTGCTAGGAATACAAGTATGTATCCGGCCATAAACTGGTTCACTGGTAGTTAAACCCAGTTTGTGTCTGTTTATTTCAATGCTAGGAGTCAAACTCTGGGCTTTTTATGTGCTAAGAAACACACTACTATTGAACCACATCCCTGCCCCAGAATACCCATTATTAAAAATATGTATTTGCAGTGAAGTAAGCTTTAGCTTAAAAGGCAAAGATAAATAGGCAGGACACATATCTGTAATCCCAGCACTTGGGAGGTGGAGGCAGGAGAAACAGAAGCTCAAAATCATCCTCCCATTCACATAAGACCCTATCTCAAAAATAAATGAAGAAATAACTAAAAACAAAAAAGATATTAAAAGTACATCACTTCCTAGTTATTTTGCTGTTCTCTTGAAGTTAATTACATATTTTTATCTATTAGATTAAAAATCATATGTAATGGGCTACTGTCCATCTTTTCTGCATCAGTGACTTAAAGTTTGTAGATTGGAAGCAGCTATGGAAATTATTGGTAGTAAAGACTTAAGAAAATGACAGAGTATGTTGGTAATGCAGATTAAACAGAAAGGCATTGTGTCAGCTAGTTAGTCTCAGCTGTTAATTTGACACTTGGGAGGTGCACATCTGGGCACAGCTGTGAGGAATTTTAGTTAAAGCAGTCCTCTGAGCAACTATGTAGGTAGGACAAGTCTATGGACAGGTAGATAAAGCTATAAAGATCTATTTGGCATTTGACTGACTAGTAAACTAGAAAGTTAAGTATATATCATGGGTCTTTGCCCCCTCTGCTTGTGACTTTGGTTATGGTATAGTCAGTTCCCCTATGTCTGCTGAAACTCTCCTGCCATGACACACCTGTGATTATGAGCCAATAAAATCTTTTGTTCCCCTAAATTGTTTAAGTCAGGATTCATTACAGCAATGAAGCTATGAAACTAAAGCAGAGATTGGTTCCAGAGAAGTGGGGTGCTGCTGTGAGACTAAAACAGGCACCTTGGGTACCATCTATAACTATTACATCATGACCAGTCACCAAAACTCAAGCAAATAGTCTTCCTGCACCCAGAATTGTTATTTTTTTCATTCAAGAATTATTATTAACTAATGAACAAATTAAGTTCTGATATGCATGTTTGCTACTTCTCTTTTATCATGTGTGATAATAACTGGCTATGTTAGAATCAGACTCATTCATTAAAGGTACAAACACCCTCTTTTCTAGATTGGACAACTTTTTTTTTTTAGTGTGATTCTCTAGTTACTCCTCCTTTTGCTTAATGAGAACATGACCCAAACAATTTAGGGGAATAAGAGGTTTATTCATACTCATGATTCTAAGTTACTGTACATTATGATGGCCAGACAGTAATATCAGCATCAGGAGCAAGGAGAACTGGTCTCTTGGTCTCTCTCTCTCTCTCTCTTTTTCTCTCTCTCTCTCACCCCCTTCTTTCTCTCTTTCTTCATATATATGTATATATAAAACTCACCTATCCAGTGAATGGTTCCACCTATTACAGGTCCGACCTTCCCATCTCAGTTAGATAATCTTTCACAGGCTTGCTGGGAGACTTGCCTTAACTAAAGAATTCTTCACAGGTGTGTATAAAGATTCAACCTTCAGTTGTCAAGTTGACTCTGTAACAAACTGCCACAGTGATTTTGGTCTAATCACAGTTGAATCGAAGCCAGTTTGTTTCCAACAGTTTATAAAAAGCCAGCAGAAGCATTGTGAGAATCAACTGACTATGTGGCATTGATGGTCATATAGATATTTCTATTTGTAACTTGCGTATACCACATATGTATGTCAGGTCATATTGAGTTCCTCAAACTACAAGAATGCATTGTCTTATGGACCTGGATTCAAGATCATGGTTCCAGTCCACTTGATTTCTAGCAAGGCCATTCTTCCTGACATGTAGATGGTCTGCCTTCTCTCTATGTCCTCACATAGCCTTTCCTCTCTAGTGTCTCTTCTTACGAGAATGCTAATCCTGTTGGATCAGGGCCTTACCCTGATGACCTCATTTAACCTTAATTACTTAAGTCTCTGAGTACAGCCACACTGGGGCATAGAGTCTCAATATAAGAATTGGGGCTGGGGGGCCGGGGAGATGGCTTATCAGTTAAAGCACTTGTATAAGCAAAAGAATGGATTTCGGACCCCCAGATCCCATGTAAAATGTCAGGCTGGTGTGATAGCCCACCTGTAATTCAAGACTTAAAAAAAACAGACCTGGGGATTTCTGGAACAAGCTGGCTAGCCAGACTAGACCTAATGGTGTGTTCTGGGTTTAATTAGAGACCCAGGCTTAAAACCATAAGGTGGAAGAGCAATTGAGGATGATTCTTAATATCATCCTTATGCTTCATATGCACACACACTCATGTGCACGTGCATCCGCACACACATGCGCCTGCCACATGCTAATATGCATCTGTCCACGCATACACCCCATGAACACATGAAAAGAAAAGAATTAAAGGGAGGGACAGGATATAAACATTTAGTCAATAACAATAGCCTTTATGCCTATAAGAGAAAGAGCAGCTAAAATAAAATAGATATAAACTGTATTTTTTTCTAGAGAGCTCATTTTTATTTTTTATTTTTTTATTTATTTTTATTTTTTGGAGGGGGCACCTGGATTTGAAGAGAGCTCATTTTTAAACACTGATGATCAGGGTTGAGTTGTTGATGATCTGTTGTTCAGAATGAGCTCCATAGAGAAGTCTTTCTGAATGGCTGATATCTTTTGAATGTGCTTCCTGTAATATCTGTCATGATTGCCTTTCAATGGATCTCTCTCTCATCTTGCCATGTCATTTTGTGTACCTAGATACAGAGAGGACCTGAAAGCAGCCAAGTTGCTGAAACAGGGCTACGCTCAGCCGCCCCAATAGCTCACCTGATCTCTGTGTCCCTTATGTATTTCCCACAACACAAAAAGCAAGTAAAGAGAAGACCTGGGAAAGAAAACTTCCCTCCTCATCTGAGGTATGACAGGATGGGAGGTAGATCGTGGGGCTGGTGTGGGTGAACAGGGCTTTGCATTGGATAAGCAGAAGGTCATTCTGGAGCCAGAGAGACTGAGTCCATCCACAAAACCCATGAGAACTTCCTGATGTTTCAGAGAAGAGAGACCCAGGCCTTGTGGCTGCTCAGATAAAGCTGTCTTGCAGCAAGGTGTCAGACTAACAAAGTAGGAGATCTCATCGGTAGCTTGTTTGACCAACTTTACCTTCCTTTTGCAATGAGAAAGTCTGTTTCAGGAAGGGCCAAATGACTCAGTCGAAGAGGTCAGTCCCATGATGTTTGTGTGTTGGACTTTTTGTTGCTATGACAAATAGAATATGCTAAAGGTGCAAGTTCAATGTCACCTTGGAGACCCAAGCCAAACCCTTATCTTTGAACTCCTGTAAAATAGAGAATAAAATTACATGCTTCTACTATATGACAGAGTACATAGTCTCATTCCAAAAGGGAAGAAAAGAAATGTAGAATGAAAGTATGGGACAAAAGCAATCCTGAAACCCAACAGGGCAGACTTTTAAATCTTGCAGTGGGAGGAGAGATGGCTCAGGGATTAAAGCCTTTGCTTCAAAAGCAAAGGTCCTGAGTTCAGATCCCCAGATCCCACATAAAAATGCCAGGTGGATATGGCAGCTGTCTGGAATTCCAGCCCTGAAAGGCAGAACCTGAGAAACCCCAGAGCAAAATAATAAGGAGATAGAGCAATCCAAGGTGATTCCCAAAGTCACTCTTGGGTCTCCACAGAAACACATACTCAAGTGCCCTCTTGTACAACACACACACACACACACACACACACACACACACACACACACACTGAAGATCCTGCAATTCCATGCCCAACATCTGAGGTGCAAGATACACTATGACATGAACTCCAAAGAGCTTAGTCTGTTTGGTCCCTCAGCCTTTCTACCTAAGTGACTGCTCTCCTGGGCTAGCTCAGCTCTTTCCCTGCAACTTTTCTTGGCAGATGTTCCAGGTCTCTAGGATCCCTTGCTTCTGAAGGTCTCTATTTACCAGTACAACTTCATGCATGACATGGGTGCTAGGGATTCAAACTCAGGTTCTCATGCTCACAAGGTAAGTGTCTCACCAACTGAGCTGTCTCTAGAAATCTAGGCTTTCCTTTACATCCACATGCACATTGTTTTAGGTTCAGATACACACATCAATCCTCCCAACTGGCCCCTGTCCTCGGGTTGAACTGTGGCCTTGACATAAAATGACCTACTGCTGGAAATGAGTAAGCTGTGACTATTATCATCATAGAGTCTGGGATGTTTCTCATGCCTCTTCCTCAGCATCCAGAAGAGAGACTTAGTGGAAGCTTCAGGTACACAGAAGGATGCCTGGGCTACCCCTCATCAGAAGACCTCCTACTTTTTGCTTTATTTTTAAGTGGAGGCTGATATCACCTATATTATAAGGTTGTTAAATTAAATATAAGGCATTAGATTAAATAGTGCATATAAAGAACAAAGTAGAGGGCAGAGGGCTCAGTGGCAGAGTACTTGAGTAGTATGCAGGAGGCCAGGGCCCAATCCCCAGCACCATATAAAAACTGGACACATGCCTATAATCCCAGCACTTAGAAGGTGAAGGCAAGAGGATGAGTTTGGAGACAAGCTGGGATATATAAGGCCCTGTTTCAAATGAACAAGCAAAAGAAGTACTGGATCCATAAGAGCTACTCACTAGCCCTTGTTTTTACCACATATACCCATCTAGTAGGTACTGATTACTGAGTACTTCGTGTGCACAATTTTCATTTAGATGGCACAACGCCCTCTAAAAGGAGATGCCATTACGTTATTTCATTGAAGAAGAAACCTAGACTCCTGGAAGTTAGGGTGACCATACAGCAAAGGAGAGCCTGACTGCTAAGTTTATGCCTTACACCGCTTCCTTGCACCTCTCAAACCTCTTGATAGCCAGGTGTGTAATCTAAGCTGAGGCAGGAGGATCACTGCAAGTTTGAGGCCAACCTGGGCTACACTGAACATGAGTTCAAGGCTTGCCTGTGCCACACAGTAAGACCTGTCTGAAAGCACAGCACAGCACAGCACAGCACAGCACAGCACAGCACAGCACCCCTTTTTATCCTTTATGAAGTCCTGTGTTTCTTCTTGAGAAAAACCTGTGGAACCTGAAGTGGCTGCAGTTGGTTTAGATCATGTGATGAGAAGTGGAGGCAGGGGCATGCTGGTGACCTTGTGGTGAGCTGGACATTATGATCACCAGCATCTACCCCAACATTAGTTGGGGATACCATCCTCGAAATGACTTTCAAGAGATCTCTTTTCTCTAGGGTGTCAAGGCAGAGTCAAGATGAGGTTTGAAGGGTCTTAAAGATGGAAGAGCAGACAGGGTAAAAATAAACTTTCACATTAGTCCATTATCCTAATGATCATCCTAAAGATAAGCTTGATCAGATACAAGTACTGCTGAGGTTGATTTGCCTAAAATAAGAACCTCATTTGCATTTTTCTGATTTTCCTCGACTTCATTTAGCTACATTAAGAGACAGCTGCAGCTCTCGCCAAGGACAAACATGGGAAAAATTATGAATACTGCCGACATGGATTTATGGGGCTCCTTGTCCTCCCCACCCACCTGCACTGCTTGCATTGTGATTGAAAGGAGAGGGCGACAGCTGGGAGAACTTCAAGGTGACAGGGCTGGCTTGGTGATGCAGGCCGAGCTTTCTCAGGTTCCCTGAGATCACATCTTTCAATTTCTACATCGGTAGAACCAAAGAACGTCTCTGGTGGGCTGGAGAGATGACTCAAGGGTTAAGACTCTGCCTTGCAAGCAGAAGGTCCTGAGTTTGAATCCTAGACCCCATGTAAAAATGCCAGATGTAAACAACCAAGCCTGCACTTCCGGCCCTGGTGAGCAGAGCCTGGGAAATCACAGAGCAAAGCAAAAAGGAAGTAAAACCAATCCAGGATAATTCCCAAAGTCAACCTTGGTCCTCCACAGGGACACACAATGCCATCCCACACAAATAAATAAATGTTAAAAAAAAAAAAAAAGAACATATCTGGTTACATGAAATCCTAATGGCCTAGAGTCTGAATTAGAAGATAATGTTTCACACATCTCACTCCATTAATTATTCACATCAACCTTGAGAGGCAGAGAAGATGGGCATTTTTCATTCCCATTTTACATACAAAGAAGCTGAGGCCCAGTGAGGAGAAAGTATATGCTTCTGCATCCACGTAATGTACATAGGTATCATAGTTTGAATGTGAGTCGTCCCCCATAGGCTCATATGTCTGGATTCTTAGCTGATATTAATGTTTTAGGAGCCCAAGCCTTGCTGGAAAAAAGACCTTGAGGTTGGTTAGCCCTCTCCCTTTTCTCCCTTAAGCGGCTTGAGTGTCAGTGATGTCTCACAGCAACAGAGAAGAGTTAACTGTGACAATAGGTCTTATCTACAGTGTCTAAATTCCCAAGGCCTGGATCATGACCCCTGACTTCTAGGCCAGGGTTCTCTGTTATTGAACTCAGATGCTTGGAATGATTTTGTGAAATATCTCTTGAAGAGGAAGACTTGATCTTAGTCACACAGCACTGACCAAATCTTTTATCTATGTGACCTCCAGACACAGAAGATATAGAGAAAACAAGGGCCAAGAATAATAACTGTGAGCCAATAAGTAGCTTTTGTGCTTCTCTACTGAAGAGACCATGGACACTAAAGACCCTCAAAGCCACAGCTCCTGAGCAGCTTCAGAGGCTCTACTGACCCTGTTCCTACCTCTGGCCCCAGGCCATTTCCTTTGATGATTCATTTTTGGGGTAGAAAGAATATAGGCTGTGGAGTCAGATAGTCATGGGTCAAGTCTCTCCACAGAATTTCACTTACGACCTTGTTAAATTAATGCATTAATGTGTCACCTAATATAGTATTTCACTTAAACCTATAATATTCTCCCAAAGCATCTATTAATACTTCGTCCTTGAGTCCACTTTCCTGGGTTCTCTTTTAGAGATTTTAAAGATAAGCAATTGAATGTGTCCCTCTAGCTTTCCTGTGTGGCAGAGGTGAGTAGATCTTTTTGTGTTGAAGAGAGGAGGCTAAAGTTCCACACGTCAGACCACAGTATAGTGTTCCATGCGTGGTCCAGCACAGCACACATCAGGCATGCTTCTCTTTGCTGGATCGTCTCTCTGCTCCATGGCAGTCAACCTGTGCCTTATTTTCCTGATTTTCCTGCTTCACTTTAGGGTCTTTTATGGTTGAGTGCTTGTCTCCTTCTCAACCCTTGATCTGGCCAGCTCTCAGATACCCTTTGAGATGCTTTGTGGTATTGCCTTTACCAGAGAACACTCCCCCCAGCTACATTCATTTCCTCCTTCTTGCCACCAACCAACAACTTTTTACTACTTATCACTACACCTGCTATTCTTCTTATTAACATTATTCGTGTATGTGCTGCTTGGGATCAGACTCAGAAACTCACAAATGCTAAAGGCTCTACCACTGAACTACACCTCCAAGCCCCCGGAATTTTTTTTTTCTTTAAACTATATTCCAAGTAGTTTGAAAAGTCCTAAGGGGGATATTCTTTTCATCCTCTTTCTCTCCTCAGCACTGCCACTCCCACATACCCTTAGAATCAAAATGCAAGCAAGGGCCACACCTCACATTTGGGTGATTCCTTTGCTTTTTACCACCTAACAATACTCTTGGCCTTCATTTCATAGCAGAGCATAAAGGACTTCTTTCTTCTCTTCCCTACCGCAGAGTGTCCTTTGTATGATGGGCTGTATCATTCGCTGAGCCAGCCTCCTGTCGGTGGACATTTAGGTCATTCCCAACCTTTCGCTTGAGCAAATAATGCCACATTGAATAAATAGCATTGTCAGCGTGTCGTTTTGTGCATGTGGCTGTGTTTTTGCAAGATAAATTCTCGCAGGTGTAATTTCTGCGTGAAAAGATATATGTGTTTGTAATTTCAAATATTTTTGCTGGATTGTTTGAATTCAGTCAGTACTTCCACCAACCACACGAGGAAGAACTTCTTTCTCTGTTCCTTCCTCTGAAGCATCATCCCAACTCCAGCCTCTGTCCTTGTAAGTCCCTTTCTCTGGACTGTCCAGTCTTGTCTGTCCATGCAGTGTTCTTATTCTTGAAGACTCAGCTCAATAATCCCATCACTCACACATCACACTGACTTCTCTTTGCTGACTCATCTTTCTGCCCTACTGGTTAGTGAGGTCGTAGAGAGTCCAGAGCAAGGCAGGCACCTTGTAGATGGTGCCCATGGACTGGGTCCATGGAGGTGCTAGAGCTGTTAGGGTCTAATCTCTGGGCATTGATCCCCCTGGAATGCATGGACTGCTGCTCAGTTTTCTTGGGAACCAATATGAATATATGACCAAAATAACTTGGGGGAATAAGGGTTTATTCCAGTTTATGATTCTTGGTTATAATTCATCAGCACAGCAGAAGAGTTCATACCGACATCAGGAAACAAGGGAACTGGCTACACCATAGCCACAGGCATACTTTGCCTGACTGCCTTTATACCTTTTCCCAACCAACTTGCTCTCACTCTTATCCACCTACACAGGGAATAGTTCCACTATGACGGGCTGGGTCTTCCCACATAGGCGAGGCTTACTAACTCCTATAGGCTTGCTCAAGATTTGCCTTAATTAAACTCTTCACATATGTGTGCACATGTGTGCAAAGACTCACCCTTCAATTGTCAAGTTTGACATGTGCGAAGAACTTCACAGTGCATCCCTCTTTTTTTTTTTTTTTTTTTTTTTTTTCGAGACAGGGTTTGTAGCCCGGCCTGGTCTCAAACTCTCTATATCGCCAAGAATGATCTTGAATTTCTGATCTTTCTACCTCCACCTTCGGAGTGCTCCAATTACAGATGTACAACACCACAGGTAGTTTATTTGGTGTTGGGGATTGAACCCATGGCATGGAGCACTTTACCGACTGAGCTACATCCCTAGAAAACACTCAGTTTTGAAACTTTTGGCCCCGGAGCCCAGCAAAAAAGCCAAGTACCAAACTACCCCGCAGAGATGCCCCCAACAAATGGCAAGGCATCTTGGAGGTTAAGATCATCCTTATACCCCCTTCCAGCTGAGTCTCAGCTTTCAGATGGTTTCCACTTCATCCAAACAGGAAGACCTCGTTTCTACTTGTGGGAAAATCTGTGATCTCTTCCCATCCAGCAAGTGAAACTGTCATCCTCCAAACTGTTATTGCCTAGAAGAGCAGGAGCAAAATTTGGCCCCAGGAAAGCAAGAGGAGGGGCAGGTGGGAGTAATCCCCAGTGCCTGAGGAGGGGGAGGGGTGGCAGATGGCTCCCTAAGCAAGCCTTGAAAGCCAGGATTAAAAAGTAATTTTGGTTCGCTGAAAGCAGGACTGCAGATTTGGGTCACCACAATTAACTCTTTCTGGGCCAAAGGCAGTGGCCTTGTCACTGAGAGGAGGTGGTTTACCTAGGGACAAAACTAGGTAAAAACCTCGTGACCTCCTTCTGAAGGCTGGAAGAAAGGGCATCTGGGAATCTCTGCTTCAGCATAGAGCTCAGGGCCTCTGAGTCACCTTCTTGCCAAGGACCAGCCTCCTGCCTCCTCTCTGAGTGTGAAGCCTGTCCCAGGAGAAGTCTCTCCCGGGATCATTTCTCCTCCAGAAGTTCAGTGTTGTGTGCAAGTCCCTAAATGACACCTTGTCCTATAATCAAACAGCAGGAGGTTGCCCACCGAAGAAGAGGTGCTGGGTGCTAATGACTTCCTGTGCTAATAAATGCTGCTTGCTCTTTCTCCAAACAAGATCTTTCAGCAACTGACCCCATTCTCTTCACTAGCCCCCCAAGAACAACTGATTAATCTCAAAAGGCAAAACACTGAATTGGAAATATTTTTCCTTTTCATTGTTGAACTGTGCATTTCAACTGAGTTTCTTTTTGTCTCTTTGGTTGCCAGGAAATTCAGTGCCAAACTTACAACTGCACCCCATAATCTCCACAAATGCATTTTATTTCCTACCTGTCTTGTCATTCTACTCAAATTTATATATTCCCTGGGTCTTGATTATATTTTTGCTGTTTATATTATGTTGTGCCATTGAGTAAAAATACTGTATGTTACAGCATTTCTTTTGTGCAGCTAAGTAGAGCTTCAGTAAGTAACTATACAAGTATTTCACACATACATTCAACTTTTAAAATTAGTACCTGTTGCATGCTTAATGCTGTAATAGAATAGTGACTGAAACAAGTAAAATTCATTTAAATATTTATTACTTGCCATATTTCAGATATTCTGCATAGGCTCTTTTTTCCTATCCATTCTATATTCATCAACAATCTTAGGACATAATTAATTGAGTTAACATACATAACATTTTTAGTATTTTATACACGAATATAATGAATTTATGATATTTTCACGACTTAATCCCCAAACCCATCCCCCATCATCTTTCCATCACAACCCTTCTTATTCCTTGCCAGTCTCCCTCTTAAGAATCTGCATATCTTTTGCATGAGCGGCCCACTGAATTTCTTCTGGATTGCCTTTCATGACCTGTGCCTGTGCACTTGCTGGAGCATTTATCCTGTAGCAGTGGGTTTACCATTGAGGGAAACACCTTCCCTCTCTCTCTTCCACAAGCATAAACACTCATCAGTGTCCCATGGAGGTGTGGAGCCTCTTGAGATCTTTCCCCTTCCATGATGAAATGTTGGTAGGTCAAATTCTGCGCAGGTCTTATGAAAAAATACACAGCTGCAGTGAATTCATGAATGCAACGGCCTTATCATATCCTGGGTACATTCATGCAGAAACTGAGGTGAGAGCTGAGAGAGAGAGAGAGAGAGAGAGAGAAGAGCCAAGAGCCTGGCAAAGAGTTGAGCAGTTGATAATATTGCCTTCTTGGCTACTTAGAACCATTGCTCCTTATTCAATATTCTTTACATCTCCTTGGGAAACTACCCTCCTCTGTCATTCTTGTGCTCTGAGCCAGACCTCATCCTCACTCCAGGGCACACACATGTGACTCAGACGACTAGTCACCGCCACTCGGTGTTTATCTCAGGAACTTGTTCAGGAACACAACATGTGACCCACATTGGTCTAAAGTGATGCCTAGGGTTTGTGTGGGTGTTATCAAAAGAGTGTTGTTTTCCTTACTGCTGAGTGGGAGTTGGACCATATGTATGACTGGAGTTTGGGCAGCTCTCCTCCCACCAGGGGACCAACGCAGAGAAAGTGGAGTCTGGAGGCAAAAAGAAGCCCAGGAATGGGCCCTGAGGACTTAACTTAGTTGATTGGATCAAGCCACACCAGAAGCCAACAAGATCTGTGCCCAGATGATTCAGATACATTCTCTCTCAATGTCTCTCTCCTCTTTGCTTCTTTCTCCTTCCTTCACCTGCTTCTTTTTGAGTTAGTGTAATGGTTAATCTGCATTGTCAAGTTGACTGGATTTTGAATCACCATGGAAACACATCAGGAAAGTCCCACCTGAGTGTGGTGAAACCATCCCATGGACTGGGGTCTGGGATGAAAAAAAAAAAAAAAAAGGAGAAAACTGAGCATTAGTGTTCTCTGTCTGCTTCCCGACTGTAGACACAATGTGAACAGCCGCCTCATGCTCCTGCCACCATGTCATGCCTTTCCTGCCATGATGGGTTGGACCTCTAAACTGTGACCCCAAACAAACCCTTCTTTTCTTGGTTGCCTTTTCAGATATTTCATCACAGCAATGAGAAAAATAACTCATTCGCATTTCACAACAGTGGCCTGTGTGAACAGGGAGTTCCAGATTAAGGGAGCATCTTTTAAATGAGTCTGTACTTTTGTCCCATCAACCTGTGTAGTGGGTCTTGCTGGTGTCCTCAAAGTATCTTGAGGGGGGCAAGAATGGGAGGGATGGAACCAGGACAAAAACTAATTTTGTTTGTACATTAAAAAATTCTCAATATAAATGTCAAAAAAAGAAAAACACACATCCAGGATAAGGCTACTAGATTATCAAATATTAACAAATTTCCATTAGCTTTATAAAAAGTGGAGAAAAGTAACTAATAGAGTTAGTTTCTGATCATTTATAGCCACAACAAAGTAGCCTAACTTTAAGCCATCTCACTGGTCCCCAAACACCCTAACTTATATACAGTTTTCAGTGTATTTTCGTTTCCATTTAATGAACTTGTTAAAGTTAGCGAGTGTCAGCACTCATATTTCAGTCCGTTCTGGCTGCAGAGCCTGGCCCATCATACCCACAGGATTTGTGCTAAGTTGGAGCCAGTAGCGACAAGTGAATCAGGCAGACTGAGGACAGCTGACATGATGCTCCCCTCACTCTGAACTGTCCTCCTCAAACCTGGGAGAGTTCTGAGAGAAGCTCGTGGGGACCCACAGCCACACCAGCTGCTCTGTGTGTTTCCAGGCGAGGATCACAGGTTGATGGGACAAAAGTACAGACTCATTTAAAAGATGCTCCCTTAATCTGGAACTTCCTGTTCACACAGGCCACTGTTGTGAAACGCGAATGTGAATGTGAAACGTACCCCCCTTAACTAACCCCCTAGTCGGTACCCAACTGGAGCCTTTGTTTTGGACAGTTATAGAACCATTTGGAGGTGGAGTCTTCCTGAATGAAGTGGGTCACTAGAGTGGGCTTTGAGGTTCTATAGCCTCCTCCCACATGGTCTTTACCTTCTTGCTCCTCACTGTATGATCAGCTACCTCACACATCTGCTGCCATTCTCCCCTCTCCATGATGGACTGTGTCCCTCCTTAAACTGTAAACCCAAATAAATCCTTTCTTCCTTAAGTTACATTTAGCACATCTGCACTTTAGTACTGGGAGTAGAGGGGCAGCAGGGCACAAAAGGAGGCAGATCCCTGGAGCTCACTGGCCAGTTAGCTTAGCCAAATTGGTGAGTTCCACATTCAATGAGAGAACCTGCCTCAAAATATAAGGTGACGTACAGTGGAGGAAGACACCTGACACCTTTGACCTCCACATACATACACACACCCACATGTGCACACCACACACACACACACACACATTCATTCAGACCTGTTTCAATATATAATCTAATATATACTACACTTTGGGCAATTTCTTCACTTGGAGTTCAATTTTTCTTGTCTATAATTAGGATTAGCAATATCTACTTTACAGTGTTTCTGATATTAAACAACAAAATACAGGACAGGATCAAAGTCTAGATGGAGTATAGTGGAGAGTAAAGGCTAATTAGTAGCTACTATTGTTCCCAGGATCTTAGGTCTCTTGTTCCATTTTTGAAAAGACAGCACACACCAAACAACCAAGCGACAGGATGGGTGAAAGGAAATGGATTTGTTTACAGATTTGGCTTGAGCTGGGGAGAGAAAAAGTATTAGCTTCTCTCCGCCTTGCTGGTAGCAGTATTACAATTTCTAGAAAAGATGAAACAAAAGGCAGGAAGCATGCATGTGTACACTGGGCTGTGAGATAAGTTATTGGAACTCTGAGATAAGTCCTCTCCTGGGAGATGAGTTATTCCTTTGGCACCCAGAGCTCAGGCTAGTCTCACATATTCTAGCCTGGAATTTCCTGAAGAAATTCCTATTCTTTAGGTCTTTGGTGCATACTACTTATTATTCTTTTTAATATTGTTTATTTATTTATTTGAGATGAAGGGAGATAGGATCCATGCACAAGAATGCAAATCAAGAGGACAGCTTTCAGAATCCAGTTCTCTTCTACCATATGAGCTTCCAGGAATTAAATTCAAGTCATATGAATGCATGCTCGCGTCTTACCAGCTGAGATATCTTGGTGGCTCCCTTATTATTCTTTTTAATAATTTTTCCCATTTTCAAGTGTATATGTGTATATTGGTCATACTGCCCTTTCCATGCCACACTGGGGAAGCATCCCTTAAAGAAGGTAACAGAGTAGAATGAAAAAGAAGAGAGATGGGAAAACAACATGTACAAGGCACATGGGCTCTCATAGTACAGAAAGACATTCGTGGTAAGGGTAGAGGGCATATGAACCAAGTGAGATCTAAGTAGAACCTGCAAGTGAACTAGCAGGAAAGGAGCTCAAAGGAAAGCAGGAGTGAAGAAATCAGTCAGGTCCTGAGAGGCTACTTTAAAGACCTTGGCTTTTACTCAGAATGGATTTGGAAGTCACCGAAGTACTAAAAACTGATCTGAGACTCTTTACTAGTTCTTGCTATGTGTCTGTTCTTGCATTCACTGTTTGTTACATGTGGGTGGGCATGTAGAGGGTGGGTACACACACATGAGTGCACAAATGCATGTGGAGGCCTGGGATTGATATCAAGAACCATTCTCAAGCACTCTTCCACCTCATTGTTTTGAGTTCGGTCTCTAGTTAGACCTAGAGTGCATCATTATGGAGTCCAGCTAGTCAATTTACTCTTTGGATTATCAGGCTCTACCTCCTAGGACTGAAATTACAGATGGGCCACCACACCTACCCAGAATTTCTGGGCATCTGAACTCTTGTCCTTCTGCTTTCATGACTAGCACTTTAAACACTTAGCCATCTTCCTATTTTTCATTTTTTTAAATCAACTTTTTAAATTAATATGCAGAAGGCTGGAGAGATGACTCAGGGGTTAAGACTCTGCCTCACAAGCAGAAGGTCCTGAGTTTGGATCCCAGGTCCCACATAAAAAAGGCCAGGTGGAAATGGTGGCAGCCTGTACTTCCGGCCCCGGTGGATGGAGCCTAGGAAATCCCAGAGCCAAGCAAAAAGGAAGTAGAAACCATCCAGGATGATTCCTGGAAGTTACCCTTGGGTGTCCACAGGGACACACAGTGCCTTCTGATACACACACACACACACACACACACACACAATTAATTAATTAACATAAAGAATAATGAGTTTCATCATGACATTTTCATACCCTTTCTATATGGTAGCTTGGCATGCCTAAGAAAAGAGAAGACATATCCTGTTTCAGTTGATTCTCTGCATGTAGAGTTGGGAGTGCACGCCAACATACAAACGTGATGTTATATGTATTTTTATACAAGGTCACTGAAAAAACAGCACATATTCAGAAATCATTTGAGACAAAATGAGGCACAGATCACTTCCTCCTCAGTTCAACAAAAAATGAGTGACAGTGATCGTGGTCCCCATTTCAGAGACCAGGAATCTAAGGGACTCATCGGTAGCTGAGCAACTTGCTTAAGGATTCAGGCCAGGCAAGGTGGTGCCTATAATCCCAGCACTCGGAAGGATGAGGCAAGAGAAGTTTCAGGAGCCAGCCTTTGGCACATAGTGAGACCACCTCAAAAGAAACAGGGTTCAGCCAGACCCAGTGGCTCATTCCTATAACCCCAGGACTCAGGAGGCAAAGATAGGAAGAATAAGAGCTCAAGGCCTTGTCTGGGCTACATGAGACCCCTTCAAAAAGGGTGGGAGATATTCAATGTTCTCTTTCTTAGTTTTCCTAATCATTTGTGTACATCTTATCCTTTACCCTATTCTCTGTAAAGCTGAAGGATGATAGTTACCCCTGAACACAGCCTAATAATGGGGAGAAGCTGGGAAGGGGTGAGAGCAAAATAAGAAAGAATAGGAAGAGAGAAGCTGAGTTAAAGGGATGTATGTGCTTTGTTCTGAGACTGATTTCCTTCCAAGACTCGAGACTTGCTTCAATCACCAGCATCCGGGATCACTCAGCCCAAGCTCCCTGTCTTGTCCTACCATGAGGCTGCAGAGAAAACCCAAGTACGTGCCCAGAGATGGCTCTCAGTGCTGGCTGGCTTCTGGGGGCCTGAAATGCCTTTGTTCACTCTGGGGCTCTGAAGAACAATGTCTAGGAGAAATTCCAGGAAGGAAGAAAGGAATGAAGAAAGAGGGGAAGGAAGAAGGGATGAAGAGAGGGAGGGAAGGGATCTAAGGAGCATACCTTGGAGAACTCTGCAGCTCCTCCTTCTCCAGCTGATGCAGAGCCTGTGGCCGGCAGGCCTGTGGTTCACCAGGGCATCACTGACACCTTGTTTTTCCACCCGAGGGAGTGGATAGGTAGTTTCAGCCAAGGAAAGATAAAGGGAGGAAGCATCCCTGAGAGGGGTATGTGAAACCCAACATTGTGTCTGACACACAGTAGATCTCTTCATACAGAGGGTCATCTCTGTCCCCAGGAGGCCACCCCTCCGTCTGCCAGCACCACACTTCAATTTGTCTCAAACGCTGGGCTTCACTCCATTACCCATGGAAATTCAACTTCATTGATATGAAGGGGCTAATTACTACATGAGACATAATTACTAGACAGGAAATGGATTTACAGCCGCTGTCAGCGGGAGGGAAGGCTTCAGCAAGCTGCTCTGTGCTCCTGTCCTAAAGGCCTAAGGCAGTCAGTCAGTCCCCACCTCCACTCCCCACTTTTGCTCCTACAGAGGTCTATAATGCTACACAGTTAGAAACCAGTCTGATTTTTCCTCTGAATTTGCTCCATCATTTTCCCTAAAAAAAACATACTTAAGAATAGATTTTTATGGGAAACATAAGAAGGAGGGAACAGTGCACAGACAGATCCTGCAAGTAACCAATGGAGAAACGTACAGAAATTAAAGATCACTAGGATCTGCTTTTCTTGGGGTTAGATGAACCTTGAGACAGAAGTCCAGACCTGCTGGGTTACCTAGTATGCAGCCCTTTTCAGAGTCTCTTATGGCTTTATTTTTTTTAACCTTAAAATAATAAAATTCAATTCATACAGACAAACGAGGAGATAATAAACGTGAATAAAAAGGTCCATCCTCGTTGCTAACCAAAGATAAAGTAATAACATCTAAAACTTAAGGGCAGGCTATAGAAGTGCACAGCTATAATCCCAGCACGCAGGAGGCTGAAGCAAAATCACAAATTCAAGGCCAGCTTGGGCCAGGTGACAAGACCTTGTCTCAAAAACCAAACTTCTGGAGCATACTTGGTGGAAAGCAGAGATTTGCTTATGTTACTTCACAAGAACGGGGTACAGTCAACAATCCCAATTTACAGCTAAGTAACTGAGGCATATAAAGTCAACTAAGGTGTCCAAGTTCCCAGAGGGGAACACTAGAGCACCCACCCTGTCCCGAGCCTGGATTCTCAAGAACAGACACCCTCCCCCCCCAAGTTAGTAATGGTATATTCTCAAAGGTCTTAGAAATGTCACATTCTCGGCTCCAGCATGATTCTTCTGATCACCTGTCTTTGGGGAAAAAGTAGAAGGCCGGGCGGGGTGGGCGGGCCAGCCGCGGCAGAGGGGCGGAGCTAGCTGACGGAGGGGCGGGGCGCCGTGAGACCACGCCCCCCTGCGAGGACCCGCGGAGCCGGCCTCAGCGCGCCGGGGCGCTTCTCCTTCCGGTTGAGCACAAGCCGGGCCTCATGGAGGCGGTTCGCCCGCAGAGCTGCGGAGCGGAGGCCGCGGCGCGGCGAGACGAGGAGCGGCCGGCGCCAGAGGCGAGGGTGCACTTCCGAGTCACCCGGTTCATCATGGAAGCAGGCGTCAAGCTAGGGATGCAGTCCATCCCCATCGCCACCGCGTGCACCATTTTCCATAAGTTCCTCTGCGAGATCAACCTAGACGCCTACGACCTTTACCTAGTCGCTATGTCTTCTATTTACTTGGCGGGCAAAGTGGAGGAACAGCACCTTCGCACTCGTGACATCATCAACGTGTCCCACAGGTACTTTAATCCTGGCAGCGAGCCCCTGGAGCTGGACTCCCGCTTCTGGGAGCTCCGAGACAGCATTGTGCAGTGTGAGCTTCTCATGCTGAGAGTCCTGCGCTTCCAGGTCTCCTTCCAGCATCCACACAAGTACCTGCTGCACTACCTGATTTCCCTCAAGAACTGGCTGAATCGTTACAGCTGGCAGCGAACACCCATTTCCGTCACGGCTTGGGCCCTGCTGCGCGACAGCTACCATGGGGGGCTATGTCTTCGGTTCCAGGCTCAGCACCTAGCCGTGGCAGTGCTCTACCTGGCCTTACAGATCTATGGAGTTGAGGTGCCTGCGGATGGCGAGGCCGAGAAGCCGTGGTGGCAGGTGTTTAGCGACGATCTTACCAAGCCAATCATTGATAATATTGTGTCTGATCTCATTCAGATTTATACCATGGACACGGAGATTCCCTAATGCATTAGCCCACTCCTGACCAAAGAGAAGCCAAGGATGGCCGGCTGCCTGCCACTTCTTTGCGGTAACAGCACAGGTCTCTGGAGGACTAGAAATGACTGATTTGTGCTTCTGAACCCAGGCTGGTGGAGGCAATGACATGCTGCCACTGTATCCCCAGCCGCCCTTGTTCAGATGATGCTGAGAGACTCCAGTGGTACAGGACAAGAACTCACACGTACAGCTTCCTGGAAGTGTCTGTATTTTTGCATTTTGAGAGGACTCCCATTTTAATTGAGGTTTGAGGTCACAGGAAAGTTAAAGGACAGAAAGGACTGTATCCTTATGCGTTTTTCCAAATCAGATTTATAGAGGTTAAATCAATGTAGAATTTTATTTTGTATAATAAAAATTATGCAAATGAAAATATGGAAAAAGTTTAATGCAAAAAGTCTGCTTTCTAGTATTGCTTAGTCATAATAGGGGGAATATTGGAAACTAAATGGTCAAGATTGGGGGAATAGTTAATAAACTATGGCATATAAAATGGAATATGATTCAACACTAAAACTGGCATATAAAATGGAATATGATTCAACACTAAAACTGACATCTACAAGGGTTTATGATAACACAGTAAAAAGGTTCTATCAGGTATGATTAAAAAAGATTTTTTAAATGATGCATTGTAATCTCTACAAGAAAGAAAGGCAAGCGTAAAATGCTAGTTAGGAGGATTTCATGCATAATTATGACTGTAAAAAATTATTTTCTTTTTTGGTTAGTAAAGCTTTCCATTGTTTACGTACCCCATAGTCTTTCCCATAGCCCTGCTTCTGATTGTACAGCCTTCTTAGTGAGGGCTTGTTTTTCTTTACTCGTGTTTGTTTAAAAGAACCACCATCATCACAATTTAGTATCCCCATAACTTTTCACTCAGTGGACTTCATTTAGGCAGATGGCATCTATGCCAAAGCTGCCTCCTTTGTTCTGGCTGATGGCATCTGGGGTGGAGTTAAGGAACCTCTTTAAGACCAAGGAGAGGGATTGGGCATGGTATTGTAGGCCTGCAATCCCAGTATTCTACAGGAAAAGGCAGGAGGATCCTGAAGTCATCTTGGGCTAGGAATGAGACTCTGTCCTAAAAAAACAGGATATGGGGGAAGGTGGAAAGCCAAGGAAAAGATGTAGATGGGGGCAGAGTTACAGGGACTCATAACCATGCCTTCATTCACACAACAAACTTTATCTTGAGTGTCTACCATATGTCCAGCACCACTCTGGCTGTTTTCAAACACAACAAACTTTTTAATAATGTTGACTCTGAAAGTGCCAGCTGATCACAAAAAAAAGTGCAAAGAAAGGTCTGGAGGTCCCAGAAAGGACCTCTTTACTGGGACTTGACAGAGTGCTTACCTCACATTTTCAAGATCTTAGGTTTAATCCCCAGGATTATATAGACCAGATACATGACTGTAACCCCAGCACTCAGGAGGAGTTCTGATCAGAACTTCAAGGTCATCTTTGGCTATATATTGAGTTTAAGGTCAACTTGGACTCCATGACACCCTGTTTTAGGGGAAAAAAAAATAGGAAGCTGAGGCCAAAATAAGTAACTGAGGTAACAGCAAGTTGTTAGCTAGAAAAAGAATTAGAAACCACATTTATCCAGTACTTTGGATTGAAGAAGGAGAGGTAGGGAATATGATTTGTCCTCATGGGTCTGGAATGGCAGCTTGTGTAATGACAGTTCAATAGTGTCTGGCAGAATAGTAGAAAGACTAGCTTGAATGGTTTGTTTCAGGGTGCTCTCAAAATTGTCTTCCAATTGATAGGTTCCTTCTACCTCCAAGCACCATGCAGCTTCTATATTTCCTGCACTCCCTGTCCCATTGTCCGTGGGACTTCCATGGTGGGATAGAGTTATTTGCCTTTCTAGAGACCCCTAGTCTTCTGGAGAGGGCTGTGAGGAGGAAACAGCATAAGGAGGGAAAAGTGCAGCCTCAGCCTGACTTTGGAGCTCAAACAGCACGTGCTCCCTCATATTTCTTAGGGCAGAACAGAAACCCTCAGACCACGGCCTCGATGGCCTCTCAGACAAGAAACTTGACACAATACCTCTTGGGCAGAATGCTCATCTGAATGGTTCAACCCATGGGAAAGCCATTTTAGTTTCCCACACCTACTGCTTTCTAATGTAACAAGGCCGACTTTTTTCTTTCTTTCTTTTTATTAAATAAGGCCCTCAAACTAGAGGAGGGAATATACAGTCCTGGCAAGGCCCCTAGAACTCCAGAGTCAGATTGCTACAAATCTTGGGCCTTAGAATAGAATTTAGGCAGCTTTAGAGCAGCCATGCTGGGAAGGTCTTTGAAGGTCATCCCCTACTGCTGGGATTAACTCAACGAAACACACCCTATTAATCTGGAGGAACTGGTTCTAATCCTCCACAGAGATAAGGCTGCCAATTTCTCCCAACCTTCTGTTTATGAAAGGATAGGGAAATGAGCTCTTCATTGCAGATAAGCTAAGAAATGTCTAGATCATGAGGTTGGCCACAAGATCTACTGGGCTGAGATATAGAGGATCAAAAGCTCCAATCAGATTTGCAGAAACTGGAACTAACCAATGAGGAAAAGTCACTTTTCCCGGGCCTGCCTAACCCTATAAATACCCCTGACCCTGGCAGCCATCTTTGGCTTTTACTTGCCCCTCATGGATCCCATGTCTGGAGACTGAGTTCTTCTCAGCTCACTGGCCCCTCACAGACTCCATGTCTGAGTTCTTTCTTCTTCCCTTGCCCCTGGAGAAATCAATGACCTTGAGTTCTATCCTTTCTCTCCTCTAATAAACTCTGTCTTAATCCTCTACACATGTTCTGGCTTCAGTCTTCGACTCCTGAACACAAGAACCTGACCATAAAAACCCTCCCCCAAAACAGAATGAGCTCTGGGAAGCAAAACCTCATGACTCTCACATAGGCATTGCACTCTGATTCCAGAATAGGATTTCCCTGTGGAAAACTGACTGCTTCTCATTGCTAGGACCAATGAGGAAGAAGTGAATCTCTAAGAGGAGAGTCAGAAAGTAAATAACACATGGGTTTGGAGGCCTAAAACAAGAGGATTCTGTGAGTGACTTTTGACCAAGTATTATTAATTAGTTTGGCAGCGAGAATGAGAGAAGTAACAATTTGTTTTATGAACACAGTGTGCTCTGGGCCAAGGATTCAGAAAGGCCTTCCTAAGGAAAGCCAGACTGTTTGCCTGAGAAACTTTCCCTTATCTATTCACCATGTCCTAAGAAGTTCCAAGTGCTTTCCTGGCACATTTATGATCCATTCCCTAGGAGTTCATTTTGAGGAGCATAGGAACCGGAGCATAAAATCCAGAAGGCCAGAGATGAGCCAGATGGTTACATTTGCTCGGGAAACATGTTCCCATCCTGTGGCTTAGCTTCCTGGGCCCCTATTAAAGCTGACATAGAACCTGTGGTTAGTTTGGTTGATCTCGGGTATGACCTCCTGTCTAAGGTGGCTCTCCTCCCCTCCCCCCACCATTCATTCTTCATGCCTTGCTATGGGAAGGCAAACTTCCATCTGCTTAGTGTTCTCCGTTCTATTCAGTGTTCTGGTACTGCCAAGTTCTTTTTAGAGTCTTTCCACATTCTACCAAGTCAACAACTTGTTCTCTTTTTTCTGTCTTCCCCCCAAAGACTAGAAAAACAATGGCTTGGATCTGGGTAAGGTGGCAGACCTTAAAAGCTGCTGTATTGTAGCATTATATAGTAAGATCTTAGGCCAAAAAAAGGAAGGAATTTTCATTTTTCAATTACAACCTCCAGTGATGCCTCTTTGGTCACTTTTATTTATTTGTTTGTTTGTTTGTTTGTTTAGTGTGTGTGAGAGAGAGAGAGAGGACACTGTATGTCCTTGTAAAGGACCAAGGTAACTTCAGGGAATCATCCTGGATTGCTTCTACCTCCTTTTTCCTTTGCTCTGGGATTTCCCAGGCTCCACCCACCCAGGGCCAGAAGTGCAGGCCGCTGCCATTTCTGCTTGGCATTTTTACATGAGACCTGGGATCCGAACTCAGGACCTTCTGCTTGTGAGACAGAGTCTTAACGCCTGAGCCATCTCTCCTGTCCTTTCAATGGTGCTGCAGTCACTTTCAGTGGTGCTAGAGGTAGTGGGTTGTGGGTCTCACTCTTCAGTCACAAGTTCATTAAGTTTCATTTCACTGCAAATGTCTACTCTCAGCCACTGTGTAAATATCTTAAAGAGACTGGCTCTCAGAAGAACACTCTTTTCTGTATCTTCGTGGTCTGGTTATATGTGAGTCTTTATTATCAAGTGTAGGTGATATTTTTACAGGGTTGAGGTGAGAGTTAAAATCAAATAGCTCTGTGTGTGTGTGTGTGTGTGTGTGTGTGTGTGTGTGTGTGTGTGTGTGTGTGTGTTCCTGCTCCAACTCTTAGGCCCACACCTCACAAATCACTCAAGAAATCATTATCTTGGGCTGGAGAGGTAGCCCCAGGGGTTAAGACTCTGCCTCCAAAGCAAAAGGACCTGAATTTAGATCCCAAGTTCTATGTAAAAACGCCAGGCAGAAATGGTGGCAGCCTGCACGTCCTGCCCTGATGGGTGGAGCCTGGGAAATTCCAGAATGAAGTAAAAAGGAGGTAGAAGCAATCCAGGATTATTCCCAAAGTCACCCTTAGTCTTCTACGGGAACACACAAATGCACCCCCTCCTCACAGACATATGTAAAAAAAAAAAAAAAATAAATCATTATCTCAACTGTCCTACCTACTTCCTGAGTGATTAGTGAGGTGATAAGAGCAAAAGGGAGGGCTGAGGGATCTATCTTAGTCCTCTTTCAGAACTGTAGTTAGGTTATGGAATAGGAAAGAAAGGGAAACTGAAGAACAATGAATGAAAAAAAGGTACCTGTGGTGCTCAAATTTCTATGTTTGATACAAAAAATCTTTACTGGGTCTCTTCCACTGAACTAAGCACTCAACTTCAGCATCTGCTCTTGGGGAATACAATGGGGTCCAGTCACATTAAAAACCTAATTATGTCATCTAATTGTCAAGGTCTGGGCTGGCCCATGAATATAGCATGGGGATCCATTAACTTTTACTTCCACATGTCAGTGGCATGGTGTCCACCTGACCTCAGTCTACCTTATTAGAGGCATCCCCATCATCCGAAGCAAGCCCTATAGGGAATGTCCTAAATGCCCATAAAACAATCACTATACATCATGCTCATGTTCTTCTCCTTCATTCCAGGAGCCCCACGGCTCAGTCCTGTCAACAACTGAGTGAGATTCTCAGGTGCCTTTTCAGAGATTTCCATTGACCTGCTGAGGGTCCTGGCTACTAGGATTCTCGGTATCAGCACTGTTCTGGAACACAAGCTCTGTGGCATTTTTGTCTCCCAGGGACCAAAGAAGTACCACTTGAATTCAAAGTTCATAAAGTCACCAAAGTGACTCTCAGACCTTCCGTGTTTTCCCACCTGGTCCTCCTTTAGTGCAGTATGTATGGAAATAGACAACTAACCAAGCAATGATTGCTGCAGCTCTAGCTCAGCTGCATTTGTGCAGTACTGTGGCTGTGTGCCTGGCTCAGAGGACACACAGCCCTGGTTAGTGATAACAACTCCCCGATTGGCCAACTGGTTTCTTCACTGGACAATGGAGACATCAGTGTTCTCTGATTCAGAGGGTTATTGTGAATACAGGTTGATATGTATCACATCAAGTGCCATTTCCCAAACTTACCCTATCAAAGAAACCAGGTGGGAGGGCAGGACCTCTGTGGCACATGTAGGTTCCAAGTCATGTCTCAGGTGCAAAGAACCAGATCTCTGGGAAGAGGCTGAGAATCTTCATTGTTTGTCTGGTTGGTTTTTGAGATCTCACTATGTAGTCTAGACAGGCTGGAACTTATGGCAATCCTCCTGCCTCTGCTTCCAAACTGCTGGGATCACGACGTGGGCCACTATGCCAACTAGAATCTACATTTTCTTTTGGAATCTGAATATTTAATGAGCATCTCAGGTGTTTTTTATGGCAACTCAGAAAGTGCTCAGTAAATGGTATTTTCAAAGTCATAATTTACATTGTAAAACATCTATAGTTAGGTTAACAATGATGTCATCATTTCCTTCAAGAAAAATAAACAAGTGTAATGTTTTGCATTTGGACATTTAAAGGGATATTTTAAGGTTTTTCTTAAAGCAGCAATCTTCCCCAAGGCAAATTAAATTTCTAGACTTAGGTAAAAAACAATCTATAAGCTTTATTTTTTGTTTTATTATTTGAGGCAGAGAGTGAGTGACTGAGAGAGAGACAGACAGACAGACAGACAGACAGAGACAGAGACAGAGACAGAGACAGAGACAGAGAGAAAGTTCATATATGCCATAGGTGGAGATAAGAGAATAACTTTCAGAAGTCAGTTCTTTTCTTCTACCATGTGGGTTTCTGGGAATCAAACTCAGGTCCCCAGATTTGCAAGCAAGCTCCTTACTCACTTAGTTATCGCACTGGATCTGTAAGTTTTAAATGAATACTTTTCCAAGGGTTGGGGCTATAGCTCAGTTGATAGAGTGTTTTGTCTAGCCTTCATAAAGCCTTAGATTTGATTCTCAGCACCACATAAACAGGCAGGATAATCCCAGCACTCAGAAGTATAGGTGGGAGGTTTAAGGTCATCTTTGGCTACATAGAAAATTCAAGGCCAGATTGTGATACATGAGACCCTGTCTCAAGCATAGATAGATAGATGACAGATAGATAGATAGATAGATAGATAGATAGATAGATAGATAGATAGATAGATCTCTATTTTTTTTAAATTTTTTATTTATTCAACTGTGCTCATGTGCGTGTGTATGTGTGTGCGCTTGTGTGTGTCTAGAACCACGGATGAACTCTCAAACCACCATGGACGTCTCCACCTCCTTCTGCCCCGGGATTCACAGGCTCCGCCCTATCAGGACCTGGCGTCTATACGTGGGATCTGGGATCCGAACTCAGGACCTTCCGCCTGCAAGGCAGGAGGCTTAACCCCTGAGCCACCTCTCCAGCCCAGATCTCTATTTTTTATCTACTGATATTTAAAAAACATTAATGACTGGTCATGAATTGGCAAATCCATCTCTGAAGGGTAGGGACAAGGCTCTGTGTACCCCATTTTTCATCTTCAAAAAGTTATTATGGTAGAAATTATATTAAAAATTATGTGTAGTTTTCAAAACAGACTTTGCAAGCCTTAAAAAGTGGTCACACAAGTTCTTATCATTTACTTTATTCATCCTTGTAAATCTCTATACCTCACCATGATCAATTATGTTATCCTTCATAATCATATATTTCCTGTGATGATTTCTACAAAAAACTTTCCTATCATTTCCGAAGCATCACTTCTCATCTAATATTATCTGATTTTCCAACTCATTAGACTGATGCTTTCTCCTCAGTGTGAAATTGCTGACATCAATGAAGTGTGAATTCACCCTCCTGTGTTTTGCTCTTGTACGAATTCTCTGGAGAGCCATGAGTCATGACTTCTAGATGAGAACCTTTGGCTATTTTTGCTCATTGACTTCTTGGAATAAGCCATCTGTAAGAGTGTCTTTATGTCAAATAAAGGATGAGCTGTAGCTCGTGCTCACTTCAGCAGCGCATATCCTAAAATTGGAACGAGCTATATCTGAAGGTTTGTCCCATGTTCAGAAGACTACAGGGCTCTTTCAGACAAATTTTCAGAAGTTCCTACTTTCTTCCATTGGTCTTTTATTCATGAATTTATTTAAAGAGAGTCTCACCAAATTACCCTCCACAACTCTAAAGTGGGGGCACCTAGCTTGCTTCATCCTCTCACCCTAAATCAGATCCCTGCACAAACAATCTAGGAAGAACCTTCAACTTGGCCCCCTTCCACGAATAATGGCAAAATCAATCATTCACGTGCATTCCCTAAAAAGCTTCACCTACATTATCCTACTTGGTCTTCAGAATCACCTTTCAAAGTGGATATTATTACAAAGTGGATGTTATTCAAAGAAGTAAAACAGTTGATTCAAGGTCACACAAACTCTAAGTAGCAAAGTCTGGTCCTTAGGACTCTAAGGACAGCTTCCTGTCCAGTTCTCTGTGACTTCTCCTGGAGCCCCAATCTTGATGAAGGGACCTTTACAGTCTTTAACACGGGCCCAAGTGTGTCACTGAGACCTTGCCCAGGCCAGCTGGACTTGCATGACAGAGAGGCTTTATTCTCCGGCCCTGTGTCCCTTCACAGCCATTCTCCAAGCGATGAGGTCATTACAGAATTACTTCCTGCTGCTCCAGGCACTCTCCTCCAACTCCAGTGGCCTCAATACCCTGCAGCTTCCCAGTTCTAAGGGTTGACTGGGCCCTTGGAGGAGCTCCAAAGCAGGAGAGGATAAATTAAAAAACCCATGCAGCAAAGATGCTGTATTAACTATCTCTATATAATAAATGATCCCAAAGCTTAATAGTTTAACACAGAAAAAGTCATCTCTTGGTTTCTATGAGTCAGAAATCTGAATGTAGATTAGTTGGGGGTGTCTCTGACTCATATTCTCCTTGAGGCTGCAGTCAAGCTATTGACCACAAGTGTGACTTCATTTGAAGATCCCACAAGAGTTAAAGGATCTGATTCCAAGCTCAGGCACATGGAATCTTCAATGCCTTGTGAACTATTACAGTGAGCACTTTAGTCCTCACCAAACCACATGACCATATGGACTTTTCCATAGGGATGTTCACAATGAGCAGTTTGCTCCTCCAGCATGATAGGAATGGATGGATAGATAGATAGATAGATAGATAGATAGATAGATAGATAGATAGATAGATGATAGATGATAGATAGATAGATAATCAATAGATAACACTAAAGGTATATACCACAATATTTTTATAATCTAAACAGAGAATGTCCATCTTATCACTTTTGTAGACCACTAATAAGAGAAGAGGATGACAGAACAGTGTGAATAGAGTAGATAAGGGTCCCTTAAGGTCACTGGTGGGATTCATGGCCATCATATTTTATGTCCCTTTCATAAAACTTATCTTGTCCTATAGACCCCTCAAGGGTCTTCAAAACAAAGTAGTGGACTTGAGGGGCAAGGTGAGTGTTGCTGCATAAAACTCTCCTAGGAAGAACATAAGAGCCAGAGAAGTAACTAACTATTGAATGTTTTTTGCTCTTTATCAAGGGACAGGAGTTTTTAATGGAACAGAAGAGGCTGAATAAAGAAGGCCTTGGAGAATCTGGTATACAGATCAGTGGTAAAGTACTTGCCCAGCATACACGAAGTTCTGGGTTCCATCCCTAATACTACCTACACATAGAAAAGTTAGAGATGGAAAAGGTAATAGCAGAAAAAAAAAACATTTGGAATATCTTTGCAAAATCTCTTCATTGATGAGCTTGAAATATGACATCCCCCCTCCCGTTTATAGCCTTTGACCTTCATTGGGACAATGTATTCCATAAATCTCCAAAAGCCAAATTTATCTTCTGCATGACCTAACAGATCATGATAAAAGAAAAAAGTGCCCTTGAACATTTGCAGATAGAGATATGAATAATAAGGTTCATGGAGCCTGTGAGAAGCTTGAGCCACACGCATCCAGTTGTGACCTCTTTACACCCAAGAAATGTGATCCCAAGTATACAAGTATATTAAGATAGATAGATAGAAGGCTGGAGTAATAATTCAGCTGGTAAAGTACTAGCTGTGAAAACATAAGGACTGAGTTTAATCCCCGCACCTAACCTAAAAAACCTAAAAAAACCTAAAAAGTGGTGGCTCATGCCTGTAATCCCAATACTGGAAAGCAGAGACTGGAGGACCCCTCGGGCTCATTGATAGAAGCATCACTTGATAAGAGCATCAAGTCCAACCAATTTGATAAACTCCAGCAACCTCTCCACAGAGACCTCTCTCTACACATACTCCTGCACACACATGCACATACATGTACACACACACACACACACACACATACACAAATAAAAGATATAGGAGTGAAACATTTACTCATAATAAAGAAATGTATTTTAAAAGAATTCTTTAATATACGCATAATTTAGCATTTATTAAAGATGAAAGTATACTTATGAGATGGATGTCTTGTTTATTTTTACATAAAGCATTAAATCTTGGCTGAGTATTTGATTCTGGAGGGTATAGAGCCTCTTCAACACTTTTCAGAGTTGACTGATATTTTGATCTTCTAATTGACAATGCTGAGAATGCTGTTTGCCAAAAATACACAGTATAAAGTGGCAAAAGTATTGATTGGGGCTTATTTCAGTTTTGTAACTCATTGCTGTAACAAAATACATAACCTAAACAACTTAGAGGAATGAGGGATTTTATTCCAGAGTAAAACTCCATGTTCTAATCTGTCATATCAAAAGTCATATCAGCATCAGAAGCCAAGGGAACTGTTCACATCTTACTCACAGCAAGAGGGCAATGCCCAATGCATCGATGCATCTGCAGTCAATTGCTTGCCAGCTTGTTGAACAATCAGCTAGTCCTCTACATTTTCACCCACCTTTCCAGGGAATGATCCTACTCACTAAAGGCTGTGTTTTCTCACAACAATTATGCAATCAAGACAGTCTGCTACATACTTACCTAGAAACCTGTTTTAACTAGATAATTCCTCAGAATAGTGCCCAGATGCCAACATTCCAAGTTTCAAGTTGACAGTCGAAAACAACCATTATAAGGCCATTTCAAAAACTGTTGGGAAATTCTGTCCTAATCCCAAGCCAAAATTCATTTAATAATTTCCTTTTTTGACCTCTTTATTTACTTATTTATGGTGTGTGTGTGTATTAGAGGATGCTGTGTGTGCCTGTGGAGGCCCAGGGATGATTTCAGGAATCACTCTGGATTGCTCTGCCTCCTCTTTGCTTTGCTCTGGTGTTTCCCAGGCTCTGTCTTCCTGGGTCAGAAGTACAGGCCGCTACCATTTCCTCCTGGTATTTTTATGTGGGATCCAGGATCTAAACTCAGGACCTGCAAGGCAGAGGCTTAACCCCTGAGCCATCTCTCCAGCCCCATTTAATAATTTCTTAATGAAACTCAAGTAAGAAATTCAAATGGAAATTTTTAAAATCAAACATTCTAGCACAACATACCCTAAAGATACAGTAATTTGATCTTACAACCTGAGGAATGGTGGTAGGAAAACATTAAAAGTTTTTGGTTTTTGGAATTAAATCTTTATATTTTTACAAGGCATGATATGTACAGTAAAAACACTGCAATTCATAGCACACATAGTCTCAAATCTGAGCTAATGCATTTGAAACAGTGTTTGTGGGTTTGTTGTGTGGTCTAAGGATGTGCACCATGCAAACTGCATGTATTCTACATTCAGAGAACCAAGGCTGCAGTAAAGTTGTACAAAGCGACATGAGCAAGAAACACCTCAGATTCGTAATGCCTATGATTTTTAATTAAATTTTGGTGATTAACAAACCTCTTACTGTTGCCATTTTTTTTTTACAATTCCCAAATTCAGTCACGTGACTCAATATGGCATCAAGGCCCATAATTTAAGAAGTTTTCCATAGACCAGCGGTGCTTCATATGCCAGGTCACCTAGCATACATGTTCAAATACACTCCAGTCTTACTAAACCAGACCCTAGGGGAAAAAAAGAAGAAAGAGCAAGTTGATTGGTGTGCATTGGCAAGACACAGAGAGAGCGAGAGAGTTAGGACAGGTAACATTCTAGAAAGGTAGGGTGCTATCCAGAGCAGCCAACCCCCCATGTGGGCCAGGCTTTGAAACCCACTAAAGATCAAAGTAGAGATGCTAAAGGTCCCCCAAGCAGAACTGAGAGCAAGCAACAGTACCCAAGGGTTGGGACTCACAGGACTATGTGAAGGGCAGGGCAGGTGGACCTCCTGGACAAGCACTGCAGGAAGAAAGGAACTTCTTGGGGCTGGAGAGATGGCTCTGGGGCTAAGGCCTTTGGTTCACAAGCATAAGGGCCGGAGTTCAGATCCCATGCCAGGTGAAAATGGTGGCAGTCCTCAATTCCACCTCTTGAAGGCAAAGCCTGGGACACCCCAGAGCAAAGCAAGAAGGAGGTAGAGCAATACAAGAATGTCACCCTTGGGCCTTCACAGGTACACACACTCACTTGTCTTTTTGTACACACACAAAGGAGGTGGAGGAGGAAGAGGAGGAAGAGAAGGAGCAGGAGCAGGAGGGAGCTTCTTGCTGCTGCTGGTGGTCCGTGGGCAGTCAGCCTCCCTTACACGCCCTCCCTCAACCTTTTCATGCCCAATAGGGATGCCGCCCCACCCCACTGCTTTCCCTGCTGTTTCCTTCCACAACTCTAACTCAGATTTGCTGAGATTGACAGAGCTGCCAGAGGAGCCAGCCCGGCTGTCTGGTGTGTGTAGTTAAAAATACTCTTCTGAGTTTGCTAAGCTGGCGTTTGCATCTCTGTGGCTCTAATTGACGGGCGATCTTCATGCCGTCATGTGAATTTAAAAACTCCTGCCGCCTCAATGCACAGTCGCCCTGGCCGCTATCCGCCAAGCCTCCCTGCAGGTCACCTGTGGACCCCAGCCCGCCCAGCCTGTCACTTCCTGTGCTCTGACCCACTGGATTCTGAGGCTTCTGTTTACCAAAGGATACCCTAAAAACCAGCAAGAGAGTAGAAAGTAACAAGGAGACCTCTTTGCTACTTATTTCCTTTTTCTTGAGGATTTCTCTGCTTCAGCTGCCTCAGAGGGCAGGTTCAACAAAGTGACAGCAATGAAAACACAGAGCCACATTAAAATGCTCCGCCAGCAATGGCCAAATCCCGAGCCTTCAGAAAATAAGCCGATGGCAAGTGCAGCTGTCCCTTTGCTAGCAACAGCGATTGTAGGCTCGGATTGACGGCTTTGGGCTTAAGCCCGGGTGTTTAATGATAATGATGATGGAGGCAGTGATAATTATTATAATAATAGTCAGTCTTTATTGAGTGCTTTCTGTGTGCCAGACACTATACAATGTGTATGTTGGGTTTATTTCTGTTTCTCTGTATCATCTATATCTCCATTTGGCTAAGATCTTGTTTAATTCTTACTAGAGTTCTATGAAAGAGAGCCTCAGTAGAATATTATTGGCCTCATTTTACAGAGAGAGAAGAAGAGGCCCAAAGAGTTTCACATCTAGAGTGGGGCACAGATAGGATCTCCAGATGCTGAGTGGTGTGGCTGGCCACCTATAACTCTAGCCTTGGAAGGAGGAGCCTGGCAATCCCCAGAGCAAACTAGTTAGCGAGACTAGTCCTAATGGCATCCTTTGGATTTAATTAGAGACACAAGCCACAGCAATAAGGTGGAAAAGCAATCAAGGATGATTTACTCTTGGGCCTCCACATATACATACACTCACGTGCACTTGTATACATACAGCCTCACGTATGTGCCCACTTACATGTAAACACACACACACACACTGTACACACATACATGAAAAAGAAGACTTTACTCAAAAGATGTTATTATGCTGATGTTTTGTGAGAACTGTTTGGTTGAAGATAATAAAAACCCAACTCATGCTAGCCTACTCATGTTTTGCTTGTTTTTTTTTTTGTTTTTTTGTTTTTTTTTTTGAGAATTAAACCCAGAGCTATATTCATGCTAACTTACTGGGGTTTTTTGTCATTGTTTGGTTTCATTTTATTTTGCATATGTTGTTGTTTTTGTTCTTTGAATGTCTCTCTGTATAGCCCCAGCCAACCTAGAATTCATCTTCCAACCTCTTCCTCCCAAGTATTGAGATTACAAACTAGAGTACTATTTTTTTCTTCAGAAGAATGGGGTCAACCATTATACTCAAGGGGTGTCTTGACATGACTTTCATTCTTTTCTACCACATTGCTTGTCATCTCTTGGTTATCCATCCCATTCACTGAGATAGCCGAGCTTCCTTTCCTTAGTTAGAAAAACTCATCAGGTGGTCAGAACCTTGCTGGTTTGCACAAGCTGTGAAGTTGTTATTAATCATATAACTTATTATCTTCTAAAACCCTGCTGTAGAAGCTCATTGCCCCTCATACTCTTTCTATGCTTTTTTTTTATTACTCCTCCTTCCATATCGAAACAGTTATCCTATCCTGGTATTTCTACTTTTCAACAAAGACTTCAGCAAATAGTTGTTAAGCACTCACCATGTGCCGGGTCTTGATCCAGGAACTAGAGATGCATGAGGGAGCAGAACTAAGCCTTTCCTGCAGGTAACTTCTAGTGAAAGATATGAGAGTGAATGGAGGGTCTATGAACAGAAATGATAAACAACATAAATGCATATTTACTATGGAAGGTGGGTAGGGGCAGTAAGAAAAGAAGTGTGAGTGAGGTTGCAGTCAAGGGAAAAAAGTATCCAATGAGATGATATCTGAGCAGAGTCCCAGCTGAAGTGAAGACGGGACCAATGCAGGAATCTGAGGAAAGAGCAGAGAAAGGGATAAGTGTAAGCACTCTGAAACAGAAACAATCTGGGTGTGTTAGAAAGAGAGGGTGGGAGGCAGGAGCCCAGTGTTGCTTGAATTTGATAAATGGAGGAGGAGGATGATAGAAAATGAAATCTGAGAGATGTCCAGAGACCCACTCACATTGAGCTTTGCAGGCCATTGCCCAGGTGAATTATCTTCTCTATGGGCTGAGAAGCCAGTAGAAGCAGGAGCAACATGATGTGGCTTTTGTCTTAAAGGGTCCCTTTGACTTCACTGGATAACAAGAGGTCACTGCAGCCATCCTTGGGAGAGGTAGCAGCAATTGCTTGACCTAGGGAGAGGTAGTAAGAAGTGGTCAAATATTAAAGGTATATCAAAGCTGTAGCCTGTAAGGTTTGCTGATGTGATGTGCATGTCTGATATTCTAGTACTCGGGAAGTTGAGCTGGAAACCAGTTAGCTAAATAGTGAGACCCTGTCTTGTTATATATGTGTATGTGGTGGGGGGGAGGCGGATTTGCTGATGATGACTTGGATGAGGGGAATGAGAGGGAGCAAGGAAGAATTAGGGGAAATTCCAAATTTAGGGCCAGAAGGGAGCTGTCATTCTTCCTTGAGATCCGTCCTCTCTCCAGCTCACTGCCATTGTTCTAGTGGAGGGCTTCTCAGCAAGGATGTCACAACATCCAGAACCATCTCTGGGTTTAACCCACCCCTTTTAGTCCTCCAGTGGCCAGAAATGCAACCACATCACAACTCAAAGAATTCATTCCTGTGGCATAAGGTTGTATCTCTGAGTCATCTTTTAACTACCCCATGACCTGATTTTGTGTCTCTCTATTTCACCTCATCCTCACCCCAGATACTCCATGTTCCCCTCGTAACCCTAATGCTATGCCTTTCGCACCTCTAGACTTTTCCTCCTGCTGTGTCCTTAGCCTACAGTGCTCTCTCTACTTCTAGTTCTTCCAGAAAACTGATCACTCAGTCTTTAGGATTCAAATGAAACTTTTTCTGAAGTCTCAGGTGAGAGTGACCCCTTCCCTTGTAGCACCCCATATTTTGATAGTTGCCCTTGTCTGATTGCACTGTTTGCCTGTCTCCTTTCTGAGATGAAGCATCTGGAAAAGAGGAACCAAGTTTTCCTTATTTCTGAAATCCTCATGTTAGAACACTGCCAGCATATGAGATGAAATGCTAAATACAAACCTATCACATTAATGAGGAGTGGATGGTGTACTAGGTAGATACAGGTGTCACTTTGAAAATTGAAGGCTGAGCCTTTAAGCACATTTGTGAAGAATTAGTAGTTAAGATAAGCCCTGAGCAAGCCTTGGGAGACTATCTAATTGATATAGGGAGACCCAACCTATAGTGAGTGGGACTATTCCCTGGGTAGGTCAATAAGATTGAGAGGAGTTGGTTCAGTGGTTTGGGATACTTTGGCATATTGGCATATAGGCATTCTGGCAAGAAAGTGTATGTCTCTCTGTCAGCTCTCTGTATGGATATGATATGGCCAGTTCCCTCAGTTCTGGTGTTTGTATGAACGCTCCTGACAAGTTGGACTATAAACTATAACCTAGAATTGTAAGCAAGTATAAAGCCCCTCATTCTTCTAAGCTGTTTGTTGTGTATTTTCCAACAACATGCAGACAAACTACAGCAGATGGAATGCATGCATTCACCAACAGTGATTGGCCAGGCTAGCTTGACCTTTATGAAGAGAGAGGTTCAATGTTGGTGTCAGATACAGCCCCACGCAGGACAGGGAGGAAGCCATGTAGCTGTCAAGAGCATGAGATTCAGAATCAAAATCTGGATTTCAATTCTGTCTGAGCTGCTGGCTGTGCCCCAGTACTTATCTGTGGTGAGCTTCAATTTCCTGAAGTAATAATACCTGCCAGAGGGGGTGAGTATGCAGATTAAGTGAGATAATTTATAATTAAAGCAAAGGAAGAGGAAGATACTGTATGAGTTGAACAGCTGGCTCCAGATATTCTGCAAGGGAGAAAGAAGTGTCTTCACTAGGAAACTGTCCGGAGGAGCTTGGAAGGAAGGTAGGAAAAACAGTGTGTGATGCTAAGACATCCTCAGAGAAGGGGACATACTTTTTCCCAAAGTAAACCTTTTTAATTTTGGAAGACTTTTATTTTAGGTTTATAGAAAAATTTGAACAGGTAGCCCAGAGAATTCCAACCTCCCCTAATGTTAGCACAACATATTTGGTCAAAATTAAAAGATTAGCATGCTATGGTGCTGTTAATCGAAACAGGATTTTTTTTAAGTGTTAGTATCTGTGTGTGTGCATGTGTGTGTGTGTGTGTCTGTCTGTCTGTCTGTCTGTCTGTCTGTCTGTGTCTGTGTGTGCAGATCTGTGGATGTGTGTGTCTTGGGTGTGTCATCCTCAGGAATGTGGTTTAGCTACTGTGAGACAGGCGCTCTCACTGATTTGGAGCTCACTGACTAGGCTAGTCTGACTGACTAACCAAACCCCACAGATCTTGTGTGTGCTCCCTAACTCCAAGTGCTGGGATTACAAGCATGTGCCACCATGGATTCTGGAGATCAAACTCAGAAGGCGAGCACTTTATCAACTTAGGTAACTGCCCAGCTGGAAATTTTCTATTCAGATTTCACTTGTTTTCCTACGGATGTCTTTTTTCTGTTCCAGGACTCCATCCAGGCTTACTTTTCCAACTTGGAGAGTGGGCAGTTATAGGGTCTTAAAGCAAACCAAGATCAGGAGAATAGGAAGAGAAGGGAATGGAGTGAGATGAGATAGAAAGATGGAAAGGGGAGACAGAGGAGAAGAGGGAATGGCAGGCTGTCCCTACCTCTGTACTGTGGACCCTTTGACTCCTCCCACAGCCAACACTATAATCTGTGGATGCTGGTGAAGGAAGGGCACCGAGTTTCATGTTGGAATGGTCTGATATAAGAGGAAGGACACAGGGGAGGATAGACTTACTAAAACAGACTTGGACCATACATGTCAGTTATGAAGCCCAAAGGAGGAGGACTTTATATTTCCTAAAGCTGCAGGGTAGGTAGAATGAGGAACATTTATCTTAAGGGTTTTTTTTTTTTTTTTTTGACTGGGGCCTATGCCATTGCAGAGAATGAAGGACTAGAATTCATCTTCTGTTCTTGGGTCCTGAGCCATTAGCCACGTATTGCCGAGGTTTCCCTAGCAAGAACAATTCTAGTCTTTTGGTAGAGATGGGGAAGCTCAGAATCTACAGAATTTCCCAAATGTCAACATTTTAGCCTTAACAAATTTATTTGAAAACACATTTCTTCAAAATAATTTATTCCTAAAGAGCTGAAGCAGGGGGGAAAGGCGGTTGTCAGAGAATGAATTGAACAGACAGGATAACAGACAGGTTAAGGGGAATAATTAGAGGCTTTTTTCTCCTTGCTCAACAGCTTCTTTTTCAGGCTTGTCAATCACTGTTTATCACACTAGAACCAAAACAATGATTTTTTTTTTCCCTTCCCTCTCCGAGGCCAGGAGGACCCACTGAGAAGATGGCTACTATCAGCGAGGTAGGACCAGCATGTTTCAGGTTGGAGCCAGGGCATGTGGAGACCAGGGGGCCCTGGCCAGTGCTACGCCTGAGTCATCAGCTTGCTGCACACATGCCAGAATGGGAAGCAAGCATCTTTTGAGCTCCTAACATGAAGCGATGATCCCTTTTTATTGGGTGCTGGACATTGAATCTAGGGTTTTGAGTAGTTGTGAGTTCTACTATTCAGTTTGCATCCTCAGCCTCAGCTCTCCTAGGGTTGACATTATTATTATCATCATTATTATCAAGACGATCTCATTCAATAGCTGACCACTTCACTGTGGTTCCAGAACTGTTCACTTTTATAATTTGGACAGGTGTCTGAGTTGCTCCAACAATAGACCAAGTTCTTGTCCTACTAGAACATGAGAACAGAGGCATAGCGACAAGCCTGGCTCCAGGAGGTGAAAGAAAGGTGTCTTTTCAAGTCAGAAGCCATGGGGCCATGAGGGAGCTGGCCTTTGTCAACATTGGTACTCAGACTGATTGGTAACACGGCCACATTCCAAAGATTTCAAATGGAGTCCTAAACCTTTGGAAGCAGCGCAGCTAAGGACCCACACTGGGAGATCTGTGTTTGAGGAAGAGAGGAAAAGGTGGAAGAGAATTCCAAGAGATAAGACAATATCTGCCAAAAAGAATCACAAAGCAGGGAGCAAACACAGTTGGATGTAACCCAAGCATTAAACTTGAGATAGGAAGTGGCCATTAATAAGGCGAGATCTCATAATAGCCAGCTTCTATTGAATGCTTACCATATGCCAGATACTCCTAAGAGCTTTCCATATATTATTAATTTGCTCGCTCCACAGATATTTATTGAACACCATAGGGCTGGCAGCATGCTGTACAGGTGAATGTTTTCAAGACACTCAAGAAAATGCTAGGATCTTGTTTGAAAGCAAGAACAAACTTTAACCTTTTATCCATAGTCCCTCTTCTCTTCTACTCCTGGTTTGCTATCTAAAGGTATATGTTTGCCTTATAGGGATACTTGCAGGACGTGCACAGACCCTGCAGGAATCCAGTGTCCTGCTTTGAGATTTACATCATAAGGATATGTGACCCTCTGTTCATGCCTAAGGATGCTTTGAGGAATAAGGTAATAGTGGTTTCTGGTCAGGGATAGGGAACAGGTAGAGAAGAACCATCCAGAAGAGATAGGGTAAATGCAGGATCATATGTGAATTGAGACATTAAGAGAGTTCATTATCCTATTAGATTTCATTTATAAAACATATCCCAATATAAAGTTCTTTTTCAAAATTTATGTTTATTCATGGGCAGTTTCATACACAAATACAAATCTCATATCCCTCCTTTTCCCAATGCAATTCTTTTGTTTCTCACCCAGTCTTTCTCCTGCTTTCATGTCTTTGTGAATAGTGTGATCCACTGAGCTTCATGTAGGCATTCTATATTGGCACGTGCCTGAGCATTTACTGAAGCACAGAGGATATAAAAGATAAGACTCAAGACTCTCAAGATGGTGACCACGGAGCATTAAACTCGAAGTGTAAGGTTCCTTTCATTGTGTGAGGGACTCTCCCTCTCAGCCTGTGTGACTGCACTGGTTACTCCAGTTGAAACCATCCCTGGACTCAGTTCTACTGTCACGGGCTGACTTCAAACTCACTGTGGAGGATGACTTAGATCTTTCGATCCTCCTGCCTCCAAGTCCAGAATCCTGAGATGACAGGCATATGCCACTATGCCCAATGGTGCTGGGGGCAGTCAAACCCGGGCTTTGTGCACACTAGGTGGACACCCTACCAACTGAGACACGTCCCCAGCCCAGGTTCACGCTTCCAGAATACAATGGTAAAGTGAAAAATTACTTTGACTTGCAAGTGGAAGGAGAAAACCAATCAAATCAGTAAGGGAAATATATGGCCTATCCAATAGTAGCAGATACAGTAAAGGAAAACGACCAAAGAAAACAGCATAAGAGGTGTTAAAGGAGGTGCTGCTTTTTAAAAAGGAAGTCAAGTGGGCTCATTGACATGAGATTTCTCAGGAAGATGTGAAGTTAGTGAAAGTGGGTCAGGAACAGAGCAGAGGAAGATGGATGATCCCAAGTGATAAAACAGCCAGTGCAAAGGCCCTGACTCAAAACTGTGCTTCTGTTGGCCAACGCAGCTAGAATGACATGAATGCAGGGAGACTGGTAGGAAATGAGGTGAGGAAGAGAAAAGGTTTAGACCAAATGGAGACTTGCCGTCCTTTATTATAAGACCTATGGCTTTGAGTGTGATGGAAACTTGGAGGGTTTTGAAGACAGAAGTGATATGATCAGACGTGTTTTAAAGGATCACTCTGATTACTTGGTGGGGAAGGTGACTGGATTGGTCCTAAAATCTGGATGAGTGGAAAATGAAAGATAAAGACAAGGAAGGCAATAAGTTAGAGACTATTGTAATAGTCTAGGTGAGGGAAGACAGTGTCTTAGAGAGTGGTAGCAGAGGAGGATGCAAGAAGTGATCATCTAGTCCTGGACATATTTTGATGGGAAAGTCAATACATGTCCTCACACATTAGATATGGGACACATCATGGTTAGTATTAATTGTAGCTGACACCTAGAGACAGGCCTCTGGGGACACCTGAGAGAAAGTCTAGTCTCTGCACAAGCCTATGAAAGATTGTCTTGATTACATAATTGATGTGGAAAGATTGTCTTTTGTATGTGGGATCATTCCTTAGGCAAATAGTCCAGGACTATATAAGATGGAGAGATCTGGCTGAGCATTAGCAAGCAAATTATCATACATTGCTTCATTGCTCTTTGCTCTTGCTATGGATGTGATATGAGCAGCTACTTCGATCTCCTGTTGCTGATTTCCCTGCAAGGATGGACCATATCCTAGAATTACAAGTCAATTAAGTCCTTTCTTTCCTAAGATTTCTTGGGTCAGGTATTCTGTTGCAGCAACTTATAATGAAACCAAAACAGAGATAAAAAGAACTCAAAAATTACTCCAAAGTCCATGAAATGGATCAGTGGGTAAAAGTATTTGCTGAGCAAGTCCAATGATCTGAGTTCCATTCTCAGAACCCACATGGTAGAAGGAGAGAACTGGCTTCTGAAGGTTGTCCTCTGACTTCCATACGCATGCTACTCTGAGAGGAGAGAGAGAGAGAGAGAGAGAGAGAGAAAGAATGGTATTAGATGGTGCCTCCAGATTCTGCCTTGAACACCTGCATCCTTTACCAGGATCATTCAGCTTTCCATCCAAGTGACATATCCAGGTCTAGACTCCAGCCTTATAAATGTCATATCTTAAAAGTATTTAAGATTGGAAATTAGACAAATTGCATACACCAAGGGACTGAGCTAAAGGAGACTGACACACAACTTACTAGTTACATAACATTGGGTAGAATTGCTTAAGTTCCTGGTTCTTAGTTTCCGCAGTTTAAAATGAAGATAACAGATACCTGTCTCTTAAAATTAAAACAATTCCCCATCCTGAAGCTCAGGGACATTTGCGGAAGAGGGAGCGGTAAGATTGTAAGAGCAAAAGGATGGGAGGAGCAATGATTTGCAAGATTCTCCACACTAGTTAGGGCCAAAGTAATCATAATAGGACTTTGCATGCCCTGCACAATGTTCAACACACTATTGACCTCACAAAGTCTAGCATCAGCTAAAGGCACCAAGATCCTTGGAGGCAAGGGATTGACAGCCACAGTAGTGTTCCTATGCTTAAGGGGAACACGAGAAAGGGTTCAGGGAAATGCCACTGGGTCCTTGTACGTCATCGGAGACGAGGACCCAGAGGAGAGTCAGGCATACACAATAAAGGACTCTCTGGGAATTGGGGGTGAGGTACTGGGGGATGGGAGGGAGGGAGGGGGAGGAGGGGGTTCAGGGGGAGGAGGAGGGAGGGAGGGAACTGGTCTACCTATTAAGTTTGTATGAGCGGAAATAATAAAAAATGTACTTAAAAATTAAAACAATTGATTGAATTGAGTGTGGTGGCATACACCTATAATTCCAGTACTTGGAAAGTATATACAGAATCAGAAGTTTAAGGTCATCCATGGCTATAAAGCAAGTTCAAGTCCAGACTAAGCTACATGAGATCCTGTCTAAAACCAAACAAGCAAACAGCAGCAAAAAGTTACTTAAAATGAGCAGTTGGAAATAAAGATTTTTCAGGAAGCAGTAAGATGCTCTGCAAATGTCAGTTTCATGCCTCCATACTTTTTGCAAGAGTTTTACAATATGATGTCACCAATCCCTGGGTGTGTGGTAGTCTGGGCAAAACAAAGCAAGCTTTGGTGGCCTTACCTGATTCAAGTGCATTCCATCTGAACTAGGAACAAATGCTCTCATCCACATTTTGGACACATGAATTAACTAGCTAAGATCCCTATGACACCAAGATTGTCTCCTACATCACTTTTGCCTTTCGATATTAACCTGCTGTGCTATCAGCACCAAGTGCATGGACAGCTCCTTCCACAGGCCTTCCTTAATCCTAATTTCAGAACCTAACCTCTGCCCATGGTTCTGATTAGGATTTCCCTATTTTTTTGCTCTTTTTGCCACAGCTTCAAGCACTTGGGTCAGATTCTATCTGTTTAGTGTGTGAGACGGTACCTGCAAGTTCCTGAATCTAAAACTAAAAGAAACCAGGTTAAATTACAGTGGGGGAAGAAAAAAGAAAAGTCTTCTTAGGTAAATAAACATTCTTCATATGTGCAAATGTTTACATATGTATGTATGTATGTATGTTGAATGCTTGAGTATGTGTTTTTTTGTGTACATATGTATGCAGTTTCAAGTGAACATATATGCACATACATGTGGAAGCCAGAAATTGACTTCAGGTATCTTCCTCAATCTGTCTCCACCTTTGTGTGTGTGTGTGTGTGTGTGTGTGTGTGTGTGTGTGTGTGTGTGTATGTGTGTGTTTGTGTCAGAGGGCACTGTGTGTCCCTGTGGAGTACCAAGTGTGACTGGGTGACTTCAGTAATTATCCAGGATTGTTTCTACCTCCTTTTTGCTTCACTCTAGGATTTCTCAGGCTCTACCCACCAGGGCCAGAAGTGTAGACCTCCATTGTTTCCATTTGATATTTTTATATGAAAACTGGGATCCAAACTCAGAACCTTCTGCTTGTGAGGCACAGTTTTAACTCCTGAGCCATTTCCAGCTCTCCACCTTGTCTCTGAGGTCTTTAATTAAACCTACAGCTCACCAATTGGACAAGGTCAATGAGTTCCAGAGAGCCTTCTCTCTAGACCTTCCCCACCACTGGGATTATATAAGGTTTATGACACCATGACTGACTTTTTTATGTGGATACTTGGAGGTTCAAACTCAAGTCCTTATACTTGAATGACAGGCACCTTACTGACTGAACCATCTCCCCAGTCCCTAAATAAACAGACTCTCTAAACCTGATCTCTGACTTTAATTCCCTAAAGTAGAAATTACCCCTAGTGGGATGGAATGAATGTCTTTTATAGTTTCTTTCCCCTTGGCTTAATTCTCTATGTCTCAGGAAAATGCTTATGTAGCTGCCTCAGCTTTTCACAAATTATCAAGGGATTAAAGACACATTTTGAGAGCATATGTAGCTTAAATAATCCTGAGAACATGGATCTTAAATAACCCCTTTCTCTTCTTTCCCAAAAACAAGCGTGATTATAGAAGGAGGAAATATCATCATTTGCCATCATACTATATATACATATTTTCAATCATACTATTGCCGTGCAGAATGGTTTAAAGGAAATGCATAGAACCAATCATACATGAATAATTAGACTCTTAAATTTTGACATAGAAAGCTAAAATGTTAAAAGCTGAAATTCTGGTGCATGCTGTATGCAATCCCAGCAGTTGGAAGGTGGAGGTAGAAGGATCAGGAATTGAAAGACAACCAACCAATTAAAAAAAAAAAAAGCAAACAGCTAAAGTTATCTTCAGAACTCCTTAAATTAGAGTCTTTCTTCTCTAGATTTGGTCCAAAATGACATTGACACTCTAGTATTAGAGAGTTTGGTAGAAAAGCTCCAATTGAAGGACCTTAAGGATATTCAGCTGGTCCTACTTCCTGGGGGGGTCATAGCAATACCACTAGGTTTCAGATGGCAGAGACAAGATTCAAACTTAACTATTGTGTTAAGGCATTGTGTATAGCTTTCAAAACTCCACTAAGGGAAAGGGGTTTGCTAGCTTCAGGACAAATGTAAAAGGATCAAAAGCATCCTCCACAATCTGTGAGCCATTGTCTTACAAAAGTCGTGCAGGAACTAGACATGGTGGCATATGCCCATAATCCCAGAATTCAGGAAGCAGGGTCAAGAGGATTGTCAAAATTCAAGGCCCGCCTAGTCTATATAGTAGTTTGGAGGTCAATCTGAGCTAAAGAGTGAGAATGTGTCTCAAAAAAAAAATCCATTACAGGGCAATTAGAGGACAGGGAAATGATCAGTGCATGTTATATGCATGTGTGTCAATGGATACTTGTATAATTAATGTATACTAATAAAATATGCCCTTGAAAAGTTATGTTGGAAGCATAGACTAAAACCAGGATGACTGCAGTAGAATCATTTCATGCTAAACACATGAAAAATATAAATATTTGGACCCCATTTTTAAAGATTCTAATTCAGCAATCTTAAGTTTTAAAATTTTTCTAGGCCATTCTGAAGCACCTACAGACTTAGGAATCACTGTTTCAGAAGCCCTTACAAGCTTCACAGTTCCCCTTTCTGCCTGTCATTATACAACAATCCTCAAAGACAAAACATGATTCTGAAGGAGGAGCCAATGTGACCCTAGAAGAGATATCAGAGCACTTTGAAATTGTTTAGACAAGTGGTATTTTTAATCAGGAAAATTGACTTATATACTTGGAATACTCTCCAAGCCCCAATCATTACAGTTGAGAATCATACATTATGTGCCTAGGAATGAACTTATGGGGGTAAGAGATAATTGTTTCCTTGAGGATTGAAGCTTGCTACTTCTGTAACTATTACAGAACATCCACAATCTTCTCTAGCATCTGTTATCTTCCAGAGTTTCTAGTTTATCTCTTGGGAGCTTGTCTGTGTTACCCCCGATGCAACCAAAGAAGGGTTACATATGGGACCTGAAAGATTTGACCTCTTCTAGACAGACTTCTATTGCTTCTTCCTTTATGAGTGTTTTGGGATTTGGAGCAATTTTGACAAGAGGGATGAGATCAGATGGCTTTAAATACAATAGCATATCCACATGCTGTATGAGTGGTAGGACCAACATGGACCACCAGAAGAGAGATGTCGCTTCCCGTTTCCAGTCAGTCCTTGCCTCCTTGCCATGTAGAATTGTAGGTTCAGTGCCACCAGAGTGTATGATTTAAAAGACAGAACTAGGAATGGTGGTACAAGCCCATATTCTTAGCATTTGGGAGGCCTAGACAGGAGGAATGTGGCAAGTTCTAGGCCAGTCTGAGCTACAATAGTGAGTTCAGCTAGCCTTGCCTCAGAAAAAAGAACCAAACCAAAACAAAACTAACTAACGAAAGAAAACAACCCCTTCCTGATTTTCATTTGTCTTGAGGGCAACTGCCTTGCTTGGCCGTGGCTGCCGAAGGAGTCAGTTGCATTATGGAAACTGGTGTCCTAAAGTCTAAAATCAGCCTGTGCTGATTTGGCTACTTGGCAGGATGAAGTTCTTAGTATGGTCTTTGCTTTAAGAACCAAGAACCAGGACAAAGCCAATTCTTATTCTCCCCAGATTCTAGCAGACCACCTTCTGACAGGCTGACAGACTTAAAATGTATGGCTAAAAATCACTCGGAAATTGTCATGGTAGAGTCAAAAAATCAAATGATCCCCTCAGGGCTGTCAAGATGCAAATATGAATGCCTGCTACTTTCCCTTTTTCATGTGGCCTCTTCCGTAAGAAAAACCTGTTCATCGACAAGTTCCACCATCATTGATTGAAATGATCCGTATTGCTTTCTGCTTACTTCACCCATACAGATTCCAAAAGAGTTGGGGGAGTGGGCTGTTTGTAAGCGGCATTTCACCTGCATTTTACTTACCACCACCAAAGCAATTATGTCTCACTAGCCCTTTCACTTTCTAAAGTCCTTAAGCATCAGTCTTTCCTGGTAAAAGAAGGGAATCAGAGAGCAGTTGACGAATATTCTTTTTGCCTTGTAGTTCTTACTTCTTCCATCTTCTTCTTTCCCACTCTATAGTGGGTGAGAACTCTGGTGTTAAATGCCTTTTCCTGAGAAAGCTTCAACTAGGTGGGTGGTTCTGAAACAAAAATAGAGGCAGAGACCTGCCTGATGGTGAAGTATCCCAGACAGTCTTGAGGTTCTTCCTATCTCTTCAAAAGCAGCCGGGCTTCAAATGCACAGATGAAAAGCTCAGTTCCTTTGGTAAGGACCTCTGTGTGCCAACTTCCCACCAGAATCAATGGCTCCTTGAAGTATGTGGTGGTACTCACAAGGATGGAAGAAGATGAGAAAACATTCTGAATTGCCTTGTAGAACTCATTCAAAATATTTAAGCTTCTTTACTCCACACACCCCAACCCTCTGGTCTATCAGTACTGGTAGTGGATGAGGGCAGCAAGTATATATATATTTCAGGAAAGTTCCCTAGGTGATTTTGATTCCTTGCCCTTCCCATTCCAACAATACTCTGCCTCTGATCCCAATCAAGAACCATCGAACTAAAAAAAAAAAAAAAAAAAAAGAACCATCGAACTGAAAATTATCCAGTGATCTGGATGACTTTGGAGTATTATGGATACATGGGATATACAAATAAAGTATATATGAAACTTACCCATGACTTGGATTTTAAATAAGATAAATGGATGAGATTAGACATTTTCCTAATTAGATGAAGAAGATAGAGGTGATTTCTCTGCTGAAGGTATCACTAAACCTAAGAAAATAGTTGAATTGATGAGATTTGAAATGTAGAGGAAAGAGAAGGGTGATTAATAAAGAGAACATAGATGGATGAGAGTCACTAAATCTAAGATTGTTACAGTCCATCCCCGAAGGAGCCTCAGTAATCAACCTTCAACAATATGGATATTGGCAAAACCTTTGCTCTTATGAGAAGGATATCAAGCTATCTGCTTTAGTTTCACAACTCATTGCTTTAATAAATGCCAGACCCAAAATACTTAGGGGAACAAGGGATTTTATTCAGCTCACAATTCCAGGTTGCAGTCCATCCAGCAAGAAGTCACGCCACAGTGGAAGCCAAGGGCACTGGCCACATCACATTCAAAGTCAAGAATCAGCCAAAGGGAAGGACCACTGTCATCCTTATAGGTGTGCTCAGAAGCCAATTCCCCAGGTGAGAGGTTGACATTTGATTCCAACCATCACCTGCCCAAGGGTAATATCCATCAACCTGTTATGCTGACTCCTTATTTTTTTCAAGTAATCTTTAGAGAACCTTTTTATACAGAAAGTAATAGCCCACTGCTCCCTTTTCAGGGAGATGATTCAGTAGCTAAATACTTGCACCTCAAGCAAAGAAACAGAGTTTAGATTCCTAGATTCCACGTAAAACGCCAGTGGGTGTGAAGATCCACCTGTAATTCCAGCCTAAAAGGTGAAGACTTGTAATCCCCAAAGCAAACTGATTAGCTAGACTAGCCTGATAAGCAAGCTCTGAGTTCTGAGACTGTCTCAAAAGAATGAGATGGAATAGTAATCAAGGATAATTCCAGTTATCAACCTTGGACATGCACACACATCCACAGACCCCCACACACAGTCACCTAAAAATGGAAAAAGATGAAAATTTAAAATGATCTCAATCATAAACCCATAATGATCTATCTTAGAGTATTGTGGTTACAAAAGTAGATGCTATTCTCAGATGAGAACTCCTTGCTAAGGCAGAAAGGTCTGTGACAGAACATGACAATTTCTTCCCACTCTGAATGTAGCCTGTGTTTAGTGACTGCTTTCCAAAAGTATATGTAAAAAGCGGCTTTCAGTGGAGAAACCTGGCAGACAACATTTCGGCCAGGTACTGAGATTCTCTCAACACAAAGAAGTCCCCCCCGAATGCTAAGGGTCAAACATGCTAGGCGAGGTATCTACCACTGAGTTATATGCCAGCCTGGAAGTCATATAATATGAAGTCATATAATATGAAGTGATAACAAATATATCTTACTTTTATGATTTTTACACCCTAAAATGCACGGTCCTAGTATAATCATTATAAAAAGAAGTATCACATAAACCTAAATTGAGGAACATGCTACCTGACCAATATTTCTCAAAACTCTTAAGGTCATCTAAGACAAGAAAAGTCTATATAAGTGTCACAGATCAGATAAAGCTAAGATGACATGACAACTACATGCAACGAAGTGCTGTGGATTAGTTTCTGGAACAGAAAAGGATGTTGAAAAGGGGAAAAAAACAGTGAATCTGATAGAAAGTAAGTTCAGTTAATATCAGTGTATCAATATTAATTTCTTAATTGTTACAAAATGTCAAGTAATATAAGATGTTAATATAATAAGGGCAATTGAGTAAAAGTTATCTGAGAACTCTGTGGCTTATTTTTATAAATTGGCAAATATTCACAAAATAAAAAGGAAGCACCCATTACGGCCAGTGCAGCAATGACTTTTTTTTTTTTTTTTTTTGTCCCTGTCACGCTCTCTTGGGCTACTCTGGCCAGCTCTGTCTGCATAACCATCAGTGCTTGTATTACTTTTATTATTGCCTGGGGAGGGAGATTTATTTTTTGACTCATGGTTTCAGAGGGTTCAGTTCATAGTTGCTTGATCCTATGTGCTTGGGCAAAACAGCACAGTGACAGAAGCATGTGGCAGTAGCTTTTCTTCATTCCTTTGTGGACAGGAAGTAAAGAGAGGAAATGTCTTGTGTGTCAGTTAGTTGCAAATGTCAACTTGACAATTGTAGGTTGTTGAGCCTTTGAGTACATCTATGCAATTATTTAGCTAAGGCAAGCCTGAGGGAGATTATCTATTTGAGGTGAGAAGACTCAGCCATGGTGGGTAGGACCATTCTCAGGGCAGGAGGATAAGATAAAGAAAGATGATTCAGTATTTTGGCATACTGGAAAGGTGGAAGTATGTTCGTCTCTCACCTTTTGTATGGATACCATGTGACCAGTTCTATCAACTCCTGATGCTGGAATGAATTCTCCTGCCATACTGATAAACTATAACCAGAAACTGTAAGCAAGAATAAATCTCTTGTTCGGCTAAGTTGTCTAACCATGCAGTCATTCAGCAACATGAAGAGTAACTACAATGCCTTGCTCAGCTGGCTTCCTCCTTTCCCCCTTTTATTCCTCCTGTCTCAGTCTCCTGAGTGGTGACATTACAGACCAGCACCACAACTGACTTCAAATATTTTCTTTGACTGATGATTCTTCTGTGGTTTGAGTGTCAACACTTCTCAAGGAGAAGTATTACGGTGATTAACAGGAAAAGTTGTAAGCACCAAGTTTCAATTAGACAGGAGGAATACTTTTTCAATGTCTGTTGCAGCATATGGTGATTACAGTTTATAAGAATAGATTGCAAATGTAAAAATGCTGTGAGATGACGTTTCAAATATTTTCATCACCAAATTGTGAGGGGTTAGATGTTAATTAGCTTGATTTAATTGTTTGTACCGGGAGGTCACATAGTAAAGGCAGAGAACTGATGTTTGAAAGTTGTCCTCTGATCCCCATCTATGAACCACGCCAAGCATATGTGCTCTCTCTTTCTCCTTCCTTCTCTCTCTCTGTCTCTTTCTCTCTCTCTCTCTCTCTCTCTCTCTCTCTCTCTCTCTCTCTCTCTCTCACACACACACACACACACATACACACAAATATAATGTTTTTAAAAAGAATTTAAAAACAGTAAAGACTGAAGGCTGATAATGCAGCTCTGGTATTAGAGTGCTTGCTTAGCATGCACAAGACCCTAAGTTTCCAGCCCTAGCACCAATAAACCCAGCATGGTGATACCACGGCACTCAGAAAATGAAGCAAGAGGATCAGAAGTTCAAGGCTAGCCTTGGCTACATAGTAAGCACAAGGCTAGTCTAAACTACATGAGACTTTGACTCTAAATAAACAAACAAGCAAACAAATAAATGTCAAAGCTGTTAGATTAGATGTCAGATTAGTGCTAGCACTCTTAGTTTATTAACTGAGATTTTAGAAAAATGTAAACTCTTTGAATCTCAGCTATTTATCTGAACATAGTAGTAAATCTCATAAGCATCAACCTCATGGAACAATCATGCCATTGAGTTTAAGCTGGAGCTTAGCATCAAGTCTGGCAGATAGTAAACAATGCTGTGATTTATCAGCAAATTCATCTTTCATTATCTCAGTATATGGTGTGAAAGGTGAAGTAACCGTTCTTTCCATCCCAGATCTTTAAAGACTTTCTCTCAGCACTCTCTCAATGATCCATCATTTGCTGATTGATTGGAAAATGTCACCTTCATGACATGTGGTCTTCTACTCTATTCTGTGGATATGCCTGTTTATTTTTGCCCAGTTGGCACACAGTTCAACTCTGTAGCTTGTATGCCCTTGCAACACGCTTTTCTAATTGATAGCACAGTTCCTGCTTCAATGGTGTGATTCTTTATGCTCACAGTTGTATTTACTCAAAAGTGTTAGTACAACTTTTTGGATAAAGCATGTTCATAAGCTTAGTGAAAAGAGTACTAGAATTAGTAGACTTAGTTCCTGTCTTAATAATGGGTGTGTGTGTGTATGTGTGTGTGTGTGTGTGTGTGTGTGTGTGTGTGTGTGTGTGTGTGTGGAGAGAGAGAGAGAGAGTGGGGAGTGTCATAGATTCTTCCATTTGGCTGTTGAAAAACATCTCATGATTGTCATTCTTTCTTATTGATTTAATTTTTATTTACTTGTGTACATGTGTAGGTGTGTATGTATAGATGTATGTGTACCATGGTATATATGTAGTGATCACAGGACAGTTGACAGTCAATTCTCTTATGAGTGGATTCTAGGGATAGAACTCAAGTCATCAGACTTGACTGCATATGTCTTCACCAGCTGAGCCATCTTGCTTGCCCACATGTGTCATTCTTATGTGGCAGTTTTTTAGTTCTAGAAGTATATGTACTCTGTCTTCAAGGAAACTTTGGTGTAAGGCCAGACACAAGTAAAACAGTGCTTTTGGTGCTAGTACAAAGTGCTCTGGGAGCCTGAACATAGAGTATCTCAATGAAGTGATAACTGTCTTGAACTTTGAAAGATAAAGCTGAGGTGACAAATTAGAAAAGATGCCAGGGGAAGGGAGAGAGGAAGACCTTTTGGGAAGGGGAACAGAAGGCATGCAGGCATGTTAGTTTGTGCAAGAGGATGACCATAGATAGCTGAGGGAATCTGAGGTATGAGGATAGACTGAGGTTTATAACCATGCACACCTGACTCAGCTCCAGGACTTTTAACTTCGCTACCCCAATTCTAGCTGATGTCCTTCCTTTCCTGGGTGTTTTCCTCTCTCACTCTTTGGCTTATTTCCTGGAGACAGTGTCTCTCATTGACCTTAAGCTCACCATTTCAGTTAAACCAATTGGCTTGTGAATTTCCAAGATCCATCTATCTCTGTTTCCCACACTGGGCTTATGCATACTATTGGTCATGTCCAGCTTTTATATGGGCACTGGAGATTTAAACTCAGATCTTCATGCTTGCTCAAAAAACACTCTGACTCCACATTCCTCATTTTGATGTTTATCTAATTTCAGCTTTTATTCTTTGATGATGCTATTTCATTGATTGATTGATTGATTGATTGATGAGACAGGCTCTTCCTACATACCCCTGTCTGGTCTAGCACTTACTATGTACATCAGACTGGTCTCAAACTTACAGCCATCCCATTTCCTCTCCCTCCTGAATGTGGGAATTATAAGCAAGTGCTATAGTGCTTGGCCCCTTAAAGGTAACTGCTGAATCGGGTTACTTGTCAGATATCTTTTTAGAGAAGCAAAATGAACACTGCTCTCATGAAGTTTGCAGTTTTAGTAGAGAGGAAGATAGACTTAAAAACTAACAAGCAAGGGCTGATATAGTTTGTTAGATAGTAATAAAGAATGCTCTGGAGAAAAGTCATGTCAGATTAAAGACATTCATTTCAGGACTTACTGCATTGGACTATAATTATCTGTGTCTCCTTCTTCCCCAGTAGACTGACTGGCTCTTTGTTAGTTTGGCTGGCTGGTTTGGGTGCAAAGGATGGTTCTCAAGGTCTCAAATATGATAAACAAGTATTCTATCACTGAGCTACATCCCTAGGCCTATTTTTGAGAGCACAAAATTGGTCTTATTAATCCTTGCAGGTTGCTGTTCCACTATCTGGAATTGACTATTAATACAAATAGAGGCACATAGGCCGAGGATGTAGCTCAGTTGGTAGAATGTTTGTGTGCATGCATGAATCCCTGGGTTTTATCCCTAGTACCACATAAAGTTGTGTTACTCACGAGTAATCCCAGCACTAGAGAGGTGGAGATAGGAGAATCAGTAGTTCAAGGTCATAGTGAGCTCAAGGCCAGTCCGGGCTTCATGAAATCCTGTCTCAAAAAGAAAAAGAAAAAGAAGATTAAAAAAAGACTGTAATCGGAATTCTAACAACACAGACTTTTAGAAAATAAAAAAGATCATTTATTATTGGTTGAAAAATTTGCTGTTGCTAGGATAAGTATTCAGATAAACTAGCTTCTGAATTTACTTACACCAGCATATCTTGCATCTCAGATATGGTTGGAGATATTTGAAGGCCTGAGCAGCTGACATAGCCTGAGGCTGTCCTTTCGTGAACCTTCGACCCCCACTTTATATCCCCAGCAACTCACCAGAATTGAGTCTTTCAGCCTAGTTCCTAGTTTTGGGAGTATGACATTAAAAATAGGACTGTCCAGATTGATTTGGTGATAACGTGTTCCCACAATATTTAGGCTACAGGCCATGCATATTTCTGTCCTCACTTTTTGATGAAGGGATCGCCTAGAGCAACGTCACATGTCCAGAAACATTGCTTTCTCAATTGTCAACAAAGGAAAAGAGCCTCTTCTCAAATCCGTCTGGGATACTCTGATTTACAGCGCACTCTCCTATCCATTAGCATTTGTTCTGCAAGCAAACATTGCAGAGAAGCAAGCACCATGATCTTTTTGACTTAGCTATGAGAATAGATATTCACAAAGTTAAAGCCACGGTCAAGCTGACCAAGCTTCTACTCCTCCTGACTCTGCCTCTGTGGCCTCCACCAGGCCTCCTACAAATCTTCATATAGTCTACATTCTAATACAGGCTGTCTGTATTGGTATTTATCTATGTATTTTTTCCACTTGTCCAAATCTTCCTTGTGTTCTGAGTCACAAAATTAGTAATTATACCTTTTGTCAGGTCAAGTGGGACTGATCTCAATCAACAGAATCAAAGAACAGAATTATCCAATCCTTTGTGGTCCTCTGCTGTGGGAGCCAACAACTCCTGACTGTAGGATAGAGGTTCGAGTGAGGTCCAAACAGGTTCATAGTTGTTAAGTTAATCTGTTATCAACTTAGACACAAATCTAGGCATCTTCAGGCTTTCTGGTTAATTCTCAGGACAAGAGCCTTTTTTAGATTGGTAGTATGCTGTAAATTAAGATAAGTTTTCTAACGTATGAAGTAAAGATAATAAAAACAATTCATAACATATAGGGACTGGCAATAGCTCAGTGGGTAAAGTGCATCAAGACCTGTAAAAGCTGCATATATGGGTATAGATCTATAATAATAGCACTGAGTAGTGCCAGGCACTACTGAAGAGACAGGCAGATCTCCAGAACTCACTGGAGCTCAATTATTGAATCTACAGCCAGACTAGCCACTCAGGGAGCTCCAGATTCATTGAAGAGACTGCCTCAGAAAAGAAGGATGGAAAAGAGAGAGAAAGAGAGAAAGAAAAGAAAAGAAGAAAAGAAAAGAAAAAGATGGTGGAGAGCTATGGGCAAAGACATCTGACTTGACATTGATCTTCACATACAGGAGTCCGCACAGGCACACATAGGAACATTTTATACTGAAAAGGTAGAAGAGACACAATCTTAGTATAAAGAACAGTGATTTTAGCTTTCCAAAGACCTCACAAATCATTCTTATATTTCTTGTTTTATACAGTCTAAAAGAAACATGTCACAGGGAATTTTCTCTGGGTATGGCATTTGGAATCACTGTTCTGGGAGTTACAATACATTTTCACTTACACCTTTTACTGTTGCTTTTTTCTGAGCTAGAAAATTCTAGACTAAGAAGACATATATATGGACTATCAATAAGAAAGATTCTTTGACATATCACTTGTGAATCGTTCTTCCTAGAGATGCTATTAAAATCAGTAAATGTTGATATAATTAAGTGTCCTTTGGAGTAGGACTTTTGTTTTAGTGGTTGAGACACCATGCTAATCCCAAGAACTCATAGCCTGGGAATAATTATTGAATCTACAATCAGTAGAGGCAAGCATTTAGTTGGATGTTATTGTAACCCAGGAAGGATTTCCTAGTCATCCACACATGAGATTTGAACCGATATCCATTTTTGAAAGAACCATTCCTGTTCTGAACTTTTAAGCAGACATAATAATGGCATTCTAAAGCTAAAAGACATTACTAAAAGAAACTCTTAGTGTGTTAGACTCATGCAAGCAAAGGTAGTACCATTTATATAACCCTGCAAAAGAGCTACCCTTGTTGCACAAGTGAGGAATTTGAAATAGAAGATAAAGAATTAAGACTGGGGAGTTGGCTCAGGAGTTAAAACCTTTGCCTCAAAAGAAAAAGGACTGCCTGAGTTCAGAACCCCAGATTCCATGTAAAAATTCCAGGTGGATATAGTGGTGGCCTACAATTCTGGTCCTGGAAGAGGGAACCTGGGAAACATAGAGCAAAGCAATAAGGAGGTAGAACAATCAATTCTACACACAATCAACACACACACACACACACACACACACACACACACACACGAACGTAAAAAAATGTAAACAAACCACGGCAACAGGTGACCACTAGTGTAATAGTGGCGTGATTATCAAAGACACAACCAACAGCTTTCTGTTTGAACTCAAGACCCACTTGTCAGAATGGATCACATTCCTATTGCTGTTAACTAGAACAAATACCTAAAAAGGGAAGGAGGGAAGGAAATAGATCAATAAGGAAAAACAGCCAATGAACCTATAGATAGGAAGACAACATACCAAACTGCTCTGTAAATAGATTTGAAGAGCACTTAGCTCTCAGCCTACGAGTCTTCTACAACAGAGGTAGAGGATCTCAACACCATGACAGGATGAATCTTAGGCCAATAGAAGAGCAGCGAAGTGGACAAAAATGGCCATCCATAATGCAGAATACTGGCAACCTGGCAATGCTCACCCAGAATCAGGCTATTTTAATCTCTCCCTATCCTAATGCTTGGGAACCTCACAGAAGAGGGGGCAGTACTGCGTTCTGAGCCCTCACTAAGATGGAGGACTCAAAGGGAGGTTTGGCTTTAACACAAAAGGATGCTCCAAGGAATAGGAGGGAGGCATTGGGAGAAGGGGAGGAAAGGAGGAGGGATGAAAGGAAGGGAAGAAAGAGGGAGAGTGCAAGGGGGGTGACTAGGGAGAGGAGTGGGGAGAGAGAGGACAGGGGTACCTATTGAGCTTGTATGCTTAAGAAAAAAATAAAATGTGGGAGAAAAAAAAATGAGGGGGCAGTGAGATTATAAGAACCTAAAGATGGGAAGGTCCACTGTTGGACAAGGCATTTCATTCAAGGAAGAACTTCATTCAAGGAAGGACTGCTGGGCTGGAGAGGTGGCTCAGGGGTTAAGCCTCTGCCTTGCAGGCAGAGGGTCCTGAGTTCGGATCCTAGACCCCACGTATAGACACCGGCGGAAACGGGGGGGGGGGGGGCGAAGCCTGTGAATCCCGGGGCAGAGTAAACAGGAGGAGGTGGAGGCATCCATGGTGGTTCCTGAATTCGCCCGTGGTTCTACACACACACACGTACACGCACAATTGAATAAGTAATAAATAAAAAATTAAAAAAAAAAAAAAAGGAAGGACTGCTGTATCCAGGAACTCACTGCAATGAGACTTGCCCTTACCAGACCTGGATAATGACTGAAATAACAACATCCCCCCCCCAGACTATGAGGAACTAAAGAGAGATAAGAACACAGAAACCTTAGGGACTAGAGCTGGATGAATGAAGGGAAATACCTTTATCAGTGGGATGGCCCAAGGAGGGGCAACTTGGTATGCCACAAAGACCTGAACCCCTACAAGAGTAGACAGGTGCAAGAGAGCCCTGGGGTCCATAGAAGCATGGGATCAGGAGGGTGGGAGGAAGTAGAATGGATTGATGAGGGGAAGGGAGGGAGATTGGCAGGAGGGGAGATGAAGGGGAAGCAGGGATTATACTCAATATGCTTGTAAAACTAAAATATATATATATAATAAAATAAAAATTTGTGATGAAAATGTAAAAAAAAAAATTTAAACAAGACTACCGAGCTGAAATTTGGCAGAATTTAAGACTATTTTACTCTAAAACTATGTTCTCTATAAAATATTCACAGAGAAAAAAAGAAAATCAAGACATACACTCTCAATATCTTTGAGCCTGATGAAACATAGCTGAAACTAAAAATACTTGCATGTTAAAATTGGAAGGGAACTTTTGAACTTGATAAAGATCATCTCTACAAATTAAAAACCTACGTTATGTTAGGCATAGTGGCAAATACATATGATCCTAGTACTTAGGAGGATTGATAGCTAAAAGCCAGCCCAGGCAACATGAGACACTCTCTCAAGATCAAAATGAATCAAACAAACTCATAATTACTAACAACATCATACTTAATGTTGGATGGCTGAATAATAGAAGATTCCTAAGAATAGAAGCAATGTTTTGCTCTCATCACTTCTTTCCAACAATTTATTTTTGGCCCTAACCAGTGTAATAAGGCAAGGAAAATAAACAGAAGGCTCAAGTGTTGGAATGGAAGGAAAAAAATGATTTTAGTCACAGATTAAAAGATTAGGACAGTATCAAGAATACAGCAAAAGCAACTAAAATAAATAATTGAATTTATAAGACTACAAAATATAAAGTCAATGTTTAAGAAAACTAAATTTATTTCTATATACCATTAGTAAATCATTAGAAAATGAAGTTGAATAACCATTCCATTTCCAATAACATTTAAATCTTGAAATACCTATAAACGGAACACAATGCACTGGATGCCTGTGCAATGAAAAGTACAAACATTTCTCAGGGGAAAAAAGTTTTAAAACACAAATAAGGGGGCTAAGGATGTAATTCAGTGGTAATACACTTGACTAGAATGTTTAATTTGATCCACGGCAGGACCCTGACTCAAAGGAGATGAATAAAAATAACAATTAAAGAAACAGAAGGAGGGGTGAAGGAGAAAGAAAAAGGGGAAGAAGAAGAGAAACAGGCACACACATACATGCACAGACACACACGCATGTATGCATGCATGCATGCACACATACACATAAACACATTCTACATACAAATGTCCAGGTTTGCTGGTACAGGCCTCCAGCTACTCAGGAGAATGAGGTAGGAGGATGACTCTGGTTACCACCTATGGTGACGACTTGCTTGATAAAACATGTAACGGCTTCTTTTCCTTTGTTGACCCTCTTCTCTTAGTCCCCTGCTAGAAATTTTATTTTCTGGGATCACTTCCTACATAAAGGAATTTGCGGGGCTGGAGAGGTGGCTCAGTGGTTAAGCCTCTGCCTTGCAGGCGGAAGGTCCTGAGTTTGGATCCTAGACCCCACGTATAGACGCCAGGTAGAAGCGGGGGGGGGGGGGTGGCCTGCGTTTCTGGGTCCTGGTAGGGCGGAGTAGTTCCCAAATTCATCCGTGGTTCTACACATACACATACATACACACACATACGCACACATGCATATGCACAATTGAATAAATAATAAAAAAATAAAAATAAAATAAAGGAATTTGCTTGAAACTAGTGAAAAGCAGCTCCAAGAAGTAAGCTTATAATAGGAACGTTTAACATTGGATGACCACACTGGGAAATTGACATACAAAAGGCTATGTCATTAAATCATATATTTGTAAGTGTGTGTGTAAATGTGTACATGTGTGTTGATGCATAAGAAATGATTTTCTGGGATGCATACTTCCAACAATGTCACCTCCACAGAGTAGGACTGGAGAGGAAGGCAATGGAAAGTTTGCTTAAATAGTAAACTTTGTATTTTTCATTTAAGAAATACATATATTTAGTTTTTGTGAGATAGATAGTTCATGTAGCTCAGGCAAGCCTTGAACTTGCTATATACCTGAAGTTGGCCTTGCATTTCTGATCCTCCTACCTCCAACTGCTGTGATTACAGTCACACATATTCAACTTGAACTTTTTAGAAATAAGAGTATCTTCATGAATCACTCATGTTTGTTTGTTTGTTTGATTTTTGGTGGCATTTGGGTTGATTAAACCCAGGGTCTCATACATACTAGGCAATTACACTACCACTGAGCTATTCCCAACTCTGTATGTGTTTCAAAAAGTAAGTTTAAAGTGCATATCTAGAATATGTGTTCTAGCTTTGAGCTTCATTCAGCACTGACCCCCCTTCCAAAAAAAAAAGCAAGGTTAAAATAGTTTATAATGCAATATGAAAGTTTGGTTTACTATAACTGAAGAACCAGCCCTGGGCACTGGGGACATAGATCATTTAAAATGGGAACCTAGTTCCTGCCCTTGGGGAGCTCCCAACACATCAAAAACAACTGATGAGTGCACATCTGTAAGGTGTGTGATGAGAAAAAGAGAGGAGCTGTGGGAACTCAGAGCTGATCTGACCAGCTCTGGAAGCAGAACGAATCTTTCTTCCCTTGATTCCCTGTGGACACTTGGGTACACATCACCCAGAATGAGAAATGAGTTATCAACAGAGTTAAAGTTAGACCAATTAAGAATGAAGCAAATGAACGCTTGCCACCTAGGCAGAATAGAGACAGAGTTAATCGAAGGATGATGATATCCCCTGAGGAGTGTCCAGAAGTAGGAATTCAGTGTTTCTAGCATCGCAGAGATTCCCTGTTGGACAATTACATTGACACAAGACTGGAGCTTCTCTATCACCCCTTTTCCCTTCCACTACCACCAGTAGTCTTCTACATCCTTACCTTAAGCCCCACGCCTCCATCTCTGAGATTATAGCCTCAATGATTTTATTTCCCATGGAGTTTTGCCCCTGTGAAGGGAGGCAAGGATTATGACATGGTTTCCATAGCAAGGCAATCAAGTGACTTGCTTCTTGTTTCTGGGACCTTATTATGAGACCCTTTAGCTCCAACCCTTTGGTCTCCAACTTTGCTGCACATTAGAATTCGGATGCCTGTGTTACATTCATACTTATTAAGTGTGGAGAGAGAGAGTAGCAAGCTGTGATGTGCCTAAGTCACTCTGGAAAACCCAGTGTGTGCATCCTTTGCCAACTGTCTTCAGTTCTGGCCTGGAGTAGCTTGAAATCTACTATAGTGTAAATTTATGGATATCAATTACAACGGAAGTCAGCTTTGACTACAGAGAGATTGACGCCAGCTTAGGCTATGTGAGACCTTGTCTCAAACCAAATCAAAAACAAAACAAAACAGAACAAATAAACAAAACTAATTTTAATTCAAAATGTTTATGTTGGACTTTCCGGATTTACATGGCCAAGGATGAAGGTCAAGACTAAGGTTTGCTCCTGGGGTTTGGAGCAGATGTTACAAGCTGGAGAGAGGTAAGATGAAGCCAAAGCTGTCAGCTATATGCAAAAGGAATTGGGTCTTGGAGTCTGTGAGGTGAGTGGAGGCCTGGCTGCGATTGGGAAGAACACTGAGATAACTCTAGAGCTGAGACTTGTCTGGTCCCTCCTCATCCCCAGCACTTGCCATGCCAGGGTTTCAAATCTTTGTTGTCTTTATCTTGATTGTTGTTGCTCCTTGACATTGTGTCATGTGCCTATCCCAGTCTCCACCCACCTCTCCTGCCAATCACAGATTCTCCTACCGACTTCTCTGACTTCTCTTTTTTGGGCCTTCTTTTTCTTATCTTAGATGTGCTCTTTTCCTACAGCACTCCCAAATGCCTCCTCGAATCCTTGCTCACACTCCATGGTTCAAGCTTCGGGTTTTATTTTGTACTAGCAACTTTGTGTCCCTGTCACAAAGCAGGTAGAGAAACTGAGGACAATTAGGAAAATGGATGAGGGGAAAAAGAAGATCTTATCTTATCTCATCTCCAACTACCAACATCCCCAAACAAACAGAAAAGCCCTGCAAATGAAGATGCCAGAAAGAAAAAAAAAAAAAAAAGGCAATAAACAATGGATAGAACTGTGGAAGGAAACTTTTGATTTTTCTAGTCTGTCATTGTAATAGTTACTCTTAACTATTGCTGTGAGAGAACACTCAAAGTCAGTCAACTTAAGGGAGAAAGGGAGGTTTATTCAGCTTATGGTTCCAGAGGGAAGGTACAGTCTCAAAGCAGAGGTGGCATGGCTGGTTAGCCAAAGCTGGAGGAGGCTAAGTCACCGCAGACATCTTGGAAGCTGATAGCTACAGACTCCTTGCAGCAAAGGCAGACTTCTCCTGGAGGTAGGGCGGGACTAATCCACCTCAAGGCCCACCCCTGGTGACTGCCTTCCTCCAGCAAAGCTCCACCTCTCAAGGTACCATGCCCTTGCCAAACACATGAGACTGTGGGGGACACATTTCAAACCATGACAGACATTGACCTGTTTAATTTTCTGAATATTATTTTCCTTTTTTAATATTTAATTTATTTATTTATCTATTTATTTATTTGTCTATTTATTTATTTAGTGTGTGTGTGTGTGTGTGTGTGTGTGTGTGTGTGTGTGTGTGTATATCAGAGGACACTGTGTGTTCTGTGGAGGGACAAGGGTGACTTTGGGAATCATCCTGGATTGCTTTACCTCCTTCTTGCTTAGCTCTGGGATTTTCCAGGCTATAGTGGGTTGGAAGTGCAGGCCACCGCCGTTTTAGCCTGGCATTTTTATGTGGGACCTGGGATCTAAACTCAGGACCTTCTGTTTGCAAGACAGAGTCCTGATCCCTGAGCCATCTCTCTAGCCCATGAATATTATTTTCTACATAGATACTACTACCCCCATCACACAGACAAGGAAACTGAAGCTCAAAAGCTTTAGGCACCCAAGGTTTTATGCAGCTAGAAAAACTGTCACAGCATCATGTATTTACAATCAATGCTGCAATCTGAATGCTTAAATTCGTCACAGGAAGGAAGAGATTTTGAGGGCCTATTAACAGAGACAGCATCATGAATGACCTGAGGGTCCATGAGAGCCTTGGAAAGTGAGTAGAACTTGGGAGTGGAAGGAGAGTCAGGCCTGTGAGAAGGAGCCTGGGCACAAGGAAACATGACTCAGAAGGGGAAAGTTTGAGAAGGTCAGAGGTGATCTTACCTGCCCATCATACTGAATCACGAACCTTGTGGTTCATGACTGCCAGACTTGAAAGTTTAAAGTATTTACTGGTTGAGTTTCCTTTACCCCATTATTGCATAGTGTTACTTCCAAGCCATCCCCTCCAACTGTGGGATGCAGTGGAAAGGAGACAGGCATTAGGGAGCTGCCCAGTCCCATCTTTGCTACTCGTTAGTTGTGTGGGGTTCCATAAATTATCTTGGCTTCCAGAGCCTGGTTCTTTATTTTAAGAATGGGGTGAGGGGAACATACTGGTGATTTATTACATGGTACAGTGTGTTTGAGCACCTAGAACTGAGGAAGGTCAGGGCTTCCCTTGCTGCCCTTTAATTCCGTGAGTCTGGCCTAGGTTGTACAAAGAGTCTTCAGACAACTCCCGGAGAAAGCCAGTTCTTAGAAGAAAGGAAGATCATCTCCCACTTCCTGCACATTATATTTCTGCTTATGCATTCTGATGTCCTGCTTGCTTTTTTAGGCTCTAAGTGCTATCCTGCTGACTCACTTCCGACTTCTCGTTCATCATGCTCAGCTCCTGAAAATGGAATGGGATGGGAAGGGCCGGAAATTGTACTGTCTGGCGTGGTGTTTAAGGGCATAGACACCCCATGTGGATGGAATGCTGGGGATATGAGCTGAGCCAAACCCAACGCATATTTCTCATTTGACTTGTGACACTTGGCCTGGAATTGTAATACTAATAATAACCACCCCACTCACTGGCCCTGATGAGGAACCAGGGCATCCCAGGCTATGTACTTTTTGAGGACTGCATTTTTGATTATCACTGCTGAGGAAGTCAGGGCATCTTTTTATTCAAACAAGGATGTTTAAACTAAGATAGGCTAAGGAACTCGCCCAAGCAAAGATTCAAAGTCATAATGTAGATCTGTGCTGTCTGTCTAGTAGTGTACTTGGTAGTCACATATGGCTAATGAGTACTTGAAATGCAGCTAGTGGGGCTGGGGAGATGGTTCAGTTGTTAAAGCATCTTTTCCTCCCAAGGAAAAGAACCTGAGTTTGGGTTCCCAGATCTCATGTAAAAATGGCAGGGCGGGTGTGGCAGCTTGATTGTATGTAATTCTAGCCCTTGGAAGGCGGAGCCTGGGAATTCCCAGAGCAAAGCTGACTATCCAGACTAGTCCTAATGGTGTATTCTGGGTTGTGTGACCCAGACTCACAACATTAAGGTGGAAGAAAAATCGAGGATGATTCCCGATATCACCCTTGGACCTCCACAGGCATGCACACTCGAGTGCACTTGTATACATGCACCCCCCCACACACATACCCACATAAAAATATGCACACATATACAAATAAGCATGCACCCCATTCACACATGCATGGAAGAAAAAAAAAAAAAAGAAATGTTACTGTGACTGGGGAAATTTACTTACTTGTTTTTTGAGACTTGGTCTCCTTACTAGCCTGGGCTGACTTGTAACTTACTATGTATTTCAGGCTACACCTGAACTCAACCCCTCGGTTTTCCTGTCTAGTCCTCCTGGATACCAAAGATGGCAGGAATGTGACACTGAAACTGGACTTCTAATTCGATTGAGCGGTACTGTTTGTAAATACAATTGTATACTAGAGTTCAATGATTTAGCATCATTTGTCTTCATGTACATTTAATATTTGCAACATATTAAAATGATCACATTTAGGATATACTAGGTTAAGTAAAACATATCAAAATAATTCTGTTCCTTTTAGCTTGTATGGTTTGAAAAAGGGTCTTACTCTGCAGCCCAGGTTGGCCTCAAACTTGTAACAATCCTTCTGACTCAGTCTCCCGATTGCTGAGATTACAGGTGTAAGCCACCATGCCTTGCTCCAAAGAGACTTTTAAAAAAAATGACATTTAAAAAAAAAGAAATCAAAGTTGTAGTAACTTCTTAGTGCTGTGTTGTTGAGGCAGGGTCTCACAGTGTCAGACTAGCCTTAAGCTCATGATCCTTCCACCTCTTCTTCTGTTTTAAATTGTGTGTGTGTCTGTATTTATGTGTCTGTGTGTATTAGAGGGCACTGTGTGGAGGCCCCAAGATGACTTTGGGAATCATCCTGGATTGCTCTACCTGATCTTTACTTTGTTCTGGGGTTTCAGATCTTTACTTGTTCTGGGGTTTCGTAGGCTCCATCTTCTAGGACTGAAAGTACAGACCACTGCTATTTTTTTCCTGATATTTTTACCTAAGATCTGGGATCCTGACTCAAGACCTTCTGTTTTTGAGGCAGTATTTTAACCCTTGAGCCATCTCTCCAACCCCTGATTCATGTTCTTGAGTACTAGAATCACAAGACACATAGGCACACAGGACCATATCCAATTAGAAGTTGTATTAATTTCTCCCAAGGAGACCAGTGGGTTACTATATAGCATCTGGAATTTACTCACTTAGTTTGAAATCTTGCTCTGCATAGATTTAGAATTATTTGTTGATAGAGACTTCGATACTTTCCCCTAATGAAGTACCTTCATTATTAGATGCTCCAAGTTGTCTCTCTCCTCTAGACCCTCAACATCTCAGGCTTCAATGCGTTCCAGCATCACCTGGAGAGTTTGCCGAACAGATTTCAGCTTCCCTTTCTCACCCAAATTCTAATTCAAAGGATTTGGGACAAAACCAGAGAATTTGCATGTTGAAGGAGCTTTTAGAAAATTATACTTTAAAGGAAACTGGTGTACACTGGAAAATTGGAAAGGCATTCCAAGTAACGTGTGAGAGGGAGGATAGAACAGAATTAATGTATGTTGAGCTTTTGTTCTCTGCCAAGCACATTTTAAATCCATCGCCTCCTTTCATCTTCATGGCAACTTAATGAAGCACATATCACTATTTCAATTGAGGCAACATATACTGAGAAATGTTAATGTAAATAGCCTAGATTGTGGAGCTAGTCAGTGATAGAGCATGGGTTTGTCTTGGCTCCTCCAGCACTCAGTATCTCATACACATCTCTAGCATCTTCACTTTTTTCACTTTCACCATCTTAAGAACTGGACATATAACATTAAGTGAGACAGACAAGCTCTCTGTCCTGGTCAAACTCAATAAGCAATTAAAATAGAGTTCTCAGTGCTACAAGAGAGGCAGTGCCACGGAGATATATAATAGAGAGAGATAGTCTAGATCAGGGTTTGTGAAACCTTTCCAGAAGAAAATGTGAAATTTACACAAAGCCCCAAGGATGAATTTGAGTTGTAGAGAGAGCATGGGTGGGAAGTGTTTGGAGCTGAACATAAGCGACAAAGGCTTCAGGCAATAAAGCATTTAAGGAACTAAGAGAATGTCTGAAACAGAAGGTGGAGCTGAGAGGTAAGACCTTTAAAGTTAACAGGAACCAGACTATGACAGGCTACTTGGGCTTACTGACTTTATTCCAGGGTAGAGACATGGTCAGACTTCTCGTTTACCCAATGTTACTTCTTTACCCAATGGGGAAACTGTTCAAGAACCCCAGCAGATGCCTGAAACCATAAGCAGTACCAAACCCTGTGCATACTGCTTTTAACCTATGCAGACACACATATGATAATGTCTAAGTTAGGCACAGTAAGAGGTTGAATATTCCTTAACTGAAATGCTTGAGATTAGAAGCGCTTTAGTTTGGGATTTTTTTCAAATACTTAAATAAATATTTCATAATGACATCTTCGGACTGAGACTCAACTCCAAACTCAAAATTCATTTGTGTTTCAAAAATTTTGCACAGTCTTAAGGTAACTTAAAAGCTTAAGGTAATGTTTTGAATGCACCTGCTCTTCTATTGAGCTCTGTCTCATGAGGACAACAATGGAATTTTCTATTTGTGGCTTCATGTCGGCCCTTGAAAAGTTTCAGATTTGGAACAGTTCCAATTCTGGATTTTCAGATTAGGGATACTGAAACTGTATTCTGTATAATGTAATAAAAGTTACATGATGTGACCTCTTACTCAAAATATCTCCCAGTTGTTCGTGGGATGAAACAATATACAATGCCTACGTGGTAAGGTGAGGAGGAGAAATGACTTGGGCATTGTGACACAGTAGCAGACAGTCATGTAAGGGGATCCTTGAGTTAAAGTACTGCAATGCTTTCTCATATCCTCAGATTCTTTCAGGCAACCATACTTCTTTTTCTTGAAATCACTTAATGTCTTCTTTCTTGGTTTGATCACTGTAAAGGTCCTTCCTTTCTATGTTCTTAGCAAAGAATAGTTTAAAGGACAGCTGTAGGCAGGGAGATGCATTGAGTATGCTAGTGGTATAAGTCTGGATAATGCTGTGGTGTCTGAGAAATGGGGCTGGGGAGATGTTTAAAAGTGTTAAAGGCTTGATTTGATTGGAAAAGAATAAGTGGAAGGCAAAAAAGGAATCAAAGGTGACCTCCGGTATCTGAGTACACAGTTTTAATAAGAATAAGGATCATTGGTCTATTATTTCACATTTTGGGAGTAAATTCAAGCAAATGAAATAATGAGAAAGGATGGTTATTTTGGTAAAATTTCAGTGATTGGAACTTGATTTAAAAACTTATAGAGAAAATGATTATTTGGTGCTTAAGTTTATCTCTCCCCCCATTTTAATTTGTATAAACAACTTTGCATTTGTTGAGGGGAAATGCCTTGTTTAAGGTAAAACCTCTTTCTTGTTAAGATCAAGGTTAATTATCAAGACCTTGCCATTATCTATGAACTGTGGGGTCCTTCGAGTTTCGTCTGTGACCATCTTCTTATAACCTTGTCCTTGAGTAGCTCATGTTAGCATTCTTTTTGCTTCCTATATTTTTCCAGATTTTGTATCTTAAAAAAGATACTAATGGGCCAGCGATGACCTGGACTCCGCCCTCTTTACCTAAGCCCCGCCCCTCAAGACCACACCCCTTCTTTTGGACCCGCCCCTTGAAGAGGTCGTCTCCGATATGACAGCGAATTCTCCATAATCCTGTCCTATAGGAGACGTGAAGGGCGGGATATATGTCAATCTATTTTTTTCCATTTGGCCAATCATATGTCTGTCTGTACAAACTTCCATCCCACTTCATCTTCAACCCAAGGATTGGTTGCTCTGTTCTTTGTTCAGGGCTCATGATTGGTTTTTTTAATTCCGCCCCTCTCTTCCAGCTTTTGCAGGCGGGATTAGCACGCAGCTTCCTGCTTCTGCCAAAAAAAATAAATAAATAAAAGAAGAAAAAGAAAAGAGGAGAGAAGCGAAAGAAAATGTCAAGAAGATCTTTGATTTTTAATTGGCTTTCGGGCTTGTCGGTCAATCCAGGTTCTGCCCTCTGATTGGTCTGCCTATCTGTTCATCTTGGTTCGGGGGCGGGATTTCCCCAAGAGACTCACACCTTGTTGCCACTGGTCGAACAGTGCGCCTGTCTGAAGCTTCCGGCCTAGGATTGGAGGCGGACGCGGACAGGTGGGCGTGGATTGGCTAGGGAAGCCGGTCAGTGTGAGGCGGGGGCGGGGCCTCGGCGGCTGGTTGCGCGTGTCCGCCGCTGGCTCCGCTCTATCCGGCTTTGCTAGGGGAGGTGAGTCCGGCCGCGGCGGCACCGGCGGCTGAGGAGGCGGCGGCGGCTGAAGAGAAAAGCGGCCACGGAGGCCGAGGAGAAAGCGGCCGCAGGCGCGGAAGCCGGGTGGGGGGGAGGGGGGGAGACGGAGCAGCCTTGAGCCCTGCAGGGGCTGTCGCACGGGGGACCCACCCGCTCTCCCCCCCATCCCTCCTAAGCCGAAACAGCCGACGGCGGCGGGGGCAGGAGTCAGCCCGCTTCCCACCGTCCCCCGCCCGCCCGCCCGCCTCCCGGGGCAGCTCTTCTTCGGCCCGGGACCCCGACCTCCTCCCGGGGCGGTTCCCTGTGCCTGGGCGCCCGAGCGCTGCCCGCCGCCCTTTCATCGCCTCCCCGTCCCTCTCGCCTTCACTTTTGCCCGGGTCCTCTCTGTCCTCCGGTCCTGCCGTCGCCGCCTCTCCGCGCTCCGTCCCTCCGGCCTCCCTCCCTGGCTCCTTCTGCACAGGAAAGTTTTGGTACAGCCCCCCCGCCCCCGCCTGCACCGGGTCAGCCAGGCTAGGAGGAGGGGGAGATGTAGGGAGGCCTGAGACTTCGAGGGGGGGAGCTGGAAACTGGTTTCCCCGAAGATTTCCCCCGGCCTCTTTGACTTGAGAGGGGTTGGACTTTTTTTTTTTTTTTTTTTTTTTTAAACCGTGTTTTTGAGGAGGTGGGAGGTGTTTAGAAAAGGATGTGGGAATGGAAGGGGTAGCTGAGTCAACCCTCTTACGAGATTCCGAGGGCGGCGTGCTACCTGATCCTTTTCGCGTGTGGAGTTCAGGGGGTCGGGAGGTTTGGCCTTTATTCCCACATTCAAAGTTGGAGCCTCCCCCGCATTAAGAATGGAGTTTTAGTACCCACTTGTGGCAGGAATCCTGGGGGGAAGGGGTCCGTTTTCTTTTTTCTTTTGCTTTTTTTGTTTTTCCTTTTTTCTTTTTCTTTTTCCTTCTTTTTTTGTTTTTTTGTTTTTTGTTTGTTTTTTGTTTTTTCTTTTTAGTAACCCACACCCTTCTTCCACACACTCTCACCCAAATATCAAACATCGAGATCCTCCAACTTGTTGGGATTGACTGATGAAGACATAAAGCTCTTAGGCTCTATGTTTTTTGAGGTGGAGTGAGTGGTTTTTCTTCATTTTTAAATGGCCAAATGACAGCTTGACCCAGTTTGCTTTCCAATCAAAGGGCATTTTTGTTTTTGAATGTCTCTTTGTGGCCCAAGAGCCAACGCAAAAATGATGGCGGCTTACAATGGCGGGACATCTGCAGCAGCAGCAGGTCACCACCACCACCATCACCACCACCTTCCACACCTTCCTCCTCCTCACCTTCACCACCACCATCACCCTCAGCACCATCTTCATCCGGGGTCGGCTGCTGCGGTACACCCCGTACAGCAGCATACGTCTTCGGCAGCTGCGGCGGCCGCAGCAGCGGCTGCAGCCGCAGCCATGTTAAACCCTGGGCAACAACAGCCATATTTCCCATCACCGGCACCGGGTCAGGCTCCTGGACCAGCTGCAGCAGCCCCAGCTCAGGTACAGGCTGCTGCAGCTGCTACAGTTAAGGCGCACCATCATCAGCACTCGCATCACCCACCACAGCAACTGGACATTGAGCCGGATAGACCAATCGGATACGGAGCCTTTGGTGTTGTCTGGTGAGTATCGAGAACACGATTCCTCGTGGTTCACTTGGCCGAGTCGTGCTTCCTGGTTTGTTCCGCGTTGGCCAAAAGTGGAGCAAGCGTCTCAACTCACATCTGTAGGAACCCATCTTCACATGGCGAAGAGGCCTAATGCGTCGTCTTAGACTTGTGCTTTGAGTCGTGACAGATGTTGGCGGTGCACCTTCTCATGAGTGACACACATAAATCGGCTGACTAATGAACTCTCCTGTTAAGAACCCGAGGGTATCTTTACTACTGAGTGTAAGATAAGTGGATGGATGGATGAAGTACTTATTCCTTCAAAGACCTTGACCATTTCTCATGTTTTGATTTAGTAAGGATCAGTTGTTCAGTTGTAGCAAGTGTCAATGATTGATCCCAACTTAGTTTCTTTATTATAGTCTCAGGCTTGGATGTACCTTGTGTAATTACTTTCTAATCCTTTGCACCTTCTTGAGCCTTATTTTGTGATCTTGGTCCTCAGAAGGAAGGTAGGTTTCATAGTCAAAACAATTAAAATCATTCCGTTGAGTGGTTTATTTTCAACCATAAAACTGAAGTTGAGAAGTATGTAGCTTACTTATCCTTCTGATAAGAATGCATTAAATATAGCATCACACATGAGTAGCACAAATGAGGTTAGTAGACTGGAGCTCTTCAGTGGCCCACATTCGTTGTAATGTTTAGTGTCACGCTGAAGTTGCTTTATCCTTTGGTCAGTTGCTATTACAGGAAGTATACTTTTTAGCCAAATGAAACTTCTTTACTTTTACCAGTGGTCAGATATACTTTAAAAGTCTAAGGATTCAATAAATGGAATATCTTGATGTGTTACTCTTCTTAGGAAGATTAATAGTTTATAATGTATTTGTTCCTTTCAAAAGAGTATATAAACTAAGTTGCTTCATCCACACAAACAAGGATTAGGGATTCAAGTGTGAACAGATGAATTGATATTTTCAGTGTATTCAAATACAGATTCTTAATGTCAGGAAAAGCCTTCATAACAAGAAAATGAATGCTTTGGAACCAGCCAGTGAAAAATACCTTTTTTCTTTGTTTTTGAGGCTAAATTTGAAATGAATGTCATTTGCATATTTCAGAATTTATAGTATAGGAAACTAAGTGATGTGATTCTTAATTCCTTTTTTTTTTTTTAACTAGTAGATTCCAGTTTTTCTCATCTAGTCTCCAAGGAAGTTATTGCTACATTCTGACTTCTCTAGGGTATGTGGGATTCCTAGTGGGAAAGTGTGTAGGCTGCAATAGTTCCTTTTCAGTCTCTGCTCAGGGACCTGCCTGTTCTTGCTTTTCTTGTTCTCTTCCATAATCTATCCTTAGAGATTTCATTGTGAACTTCCAGTTCTTGCCTGACCCTTGCGGATTTCCCAACTTTGGGAGAGAAGAGAACAGGAACAAACAAACAAACAACAACAAAAAAACCCCACAGAAAAACAGACCAAAAAAAGCCTTGTTTTTTGCCTTAAACTTTGTCATTCTTTTAGTAACTTTAAGAATTTGGATTTTTTTTTAGATGTGGTTGTTCTCATAGTACTTTCTGTATAGTGCTAAAAACTAGGGATACTGAAAAGTAAAGGATTCTCATCATTCTTAAATATATAGGGTTATTTACTGTTTCTGCCATGGGTGATGTGCCTTGTAAAAGTTTTGACTTAAAGTTTATAATAAGAGAAAACAATTGAAAGGGGAAACGTGAAAAAACAGGAGTGCTGTAAATATCTTACACTGCAAACACTATGGTGATGGGTACTGTGAATCACTCATACCTGAAAATCCAAATTTGTTTGACTTTAGTTTATAGTGTTTCATTGCCCTTTTTATCTCTTACCATCTCTGTTGTACACCACTTGATTTATTAACTATTTGTAAGTCTCTTGAGGGTAAGCACTCTACTGAAATACTATTACTTTTCTTTTCTTTTTTTTTTTTTTTTGCTTTTTGATATAATGTTTTTACTGTGTTGCCCTGGCTGGCCTGGAATTCATATTCCCTCTCCCTCTCCCCTTCCTCCCTCTTCTTCTCTTCCCCCCCTCTTTGAGACAAAGTCTTACTGTGTTGCCCTGACTGGCCTAGAGCATGCTATGTAGATCAGTGTAGCTTCAAGCTTGCTTGGATCTTCCTGCTCCTACTTCTTAAGTGCTAACATTGCAGAGGTCTGCCATCACACCTGGCCATAAAGTGCTTCTTTCCTCTAGCACCTAGTACACTGCTAATATATTTACTGCTTAGTTGATCCCTTACTCCTTTGTTTCGGCATTAAAAAAAGTAGTCACTTCTCACAGTCCTGGAACCTAGACAGTCAAGACCAAGGTGGTGGCAGGTTTGGTTTCTCTTAAGGTTTCAGAAATCTCCTTGCTTCGTAGTTAGCTGGCTGTCATCTTGCTGTGTCCTCAGATACCAATGATCTTTCTTTCACTGTATAACCAGGTTTTCTTGCATTGAGTGTTTTTATCAGTTGTTTCAAGTGAAATATAATTTAGTTTGAAAAAAAGGAAAAGTACTAGGTTTGTTTTTAGTATGCAAATGCTTTTCTATTTTTATATTTGCATATTGATGACTTGCAGTTTGAATTGCTTATTATATTTGGAATTTAACTTCTATGTGATCTAGTAAGATTGCTAAAACTAGAGATAACCAGTGACTTTCCAGTACTGTTCTGAAATCTAAGGTATAAGTGAGATTTTTCACTTTCTAAGTAACTGAAAAGGATTTTTTAATTTATAAAGTACCTTTTGAGCCTGAAATGATTATTTTCTATATTGATTAAGACATAAGAATATTCTACTAATGACATGTCATTTAAATCAGCGTACCATTTATAACTATCAGACACAGAATTGAACATAGCCATTTAGTCATTTTGAAAGTATTTTTCAGGGAACTTTCCCTATTTCTTTTTCTGGACTTTGTGTCCCACGGTACTAATTGTCAAAAAAGGTGAATATAATTTTGAGGAATATTGTTCTTCAGGTTTTTAGCCAGGGAGAGATATTTATAGAAATAATGCCAGCATTTGCCATTTAGATTTATTGCAGAACAGTTTAGTCTACCTGACTTGATTTATCTTTCTGCTGAGTTTAACTAGTAGAATAACTTATCAGTATTGGACAGTTGTGCAGAAGTAGTGAATCACCCATTAGCTTGCTGGTAAAGATGGTGCTTTGACAGTTCAATTAAGGTTTCATTAACAACTGTCTGCAGTGTTTTATCTCAAAGTAAGGGTTCCAGCTTACCTGGTAATGTGATCAGGGATAGCTTGAGATATATTCATTGCCAATGATACAGTGTTGTTCAGAGGTTATCAAAACATCATATATAACTTGACCTTCATTATCAGATGTCAAGGCTTCCAAATACCCATATGGACATTTTCATAATGCAAAAACAAAACATAAAACCATGCACAATGGTAACCTCAGTCATTTGGTGAAGATAATATTAATGTACCATTTTGTCTGTAGTTCACATTTGCTAGAGAAAATTGTTCTTTAAAGAGGTGACAACTTTGGGACAAAGAGCTTCAGGGTCTTCATAAGGTGTATAAGAATTGGAGTAAGCTGAGCACATGAGAGGAGTTTGAGGATTGCTAAGCCCAGAAGTTTTTGATACTGGAAAATAAGTATACAGTGGATTAAAGGTATATGCTATGTTGGTAAAAATGAATCAGTAGAAAGCTTCTATTTTATAAATTGAATGTTTTTTTTTTTGACTTGTCTGATTAAAGATCTTTGGATTAATTCAATCTGTTGTCTTTGTACTGTAAATAAAATTGGAGAGCTTTTAATTTATTTTAATAACGTCAGCAAGTCACAGTAACTTAAGTGTTACTGTGGTAATACTTAGTTATTACTGCGCGGTGATCTTAACAAATTATCTTTCTATTCTGTTTCTCATCCGTAAAATGGTGATAGTAATTCTTATCTAAGAATTGGTATGAGGGTTAAATGAAGTGATCCTTTATAAACCAATGAACATGCTGTCTAGTACACACTAAGCTCTCAATAAATGTTGTAGTTATTGTTGGTTTAAAAAAAAATCAAATGTCTGTGTTTACCTTATAAAACCTAAAGTAGGCATGGTTTAAATGCCAAGACGTGACCCCTTAGTTGTGCTACGTGCCAAGGAGATAAAGAAGGTTGAATTCAGAGTCAAGGGGAACTTTTTTTTTTCCTGTTTTCTCAGTTAGAAACAAACAAAAAGTATAGTTAGTATGAGTTTGGTAGGTGTTCAAGTGAGATTTTCTGTGCTGTTTTAAAAAGTATTACGATTTATATACTAGAAGGAAATTTTCTTTTCAGAATGTAACAGGTGAATGTAACATTGTGGAAATTCATTTTACTTCTATTTGGATGAAAAAGTGTAAATTATTTAAGAAAATCCCTGGGAGATGGGGGAAATTTGTGTGATTTAATGAAAAATTATTCAACATAAATCCTTATGTATGGCAGAAATTGTTCAATTTACTTCTCTTATGAAAGTCAGAGACATTCCACTCTCGACGCTCTCTCTTATCCTGTTACTTCATAAAGATCAAATTCTACCTTTAAAAAATTGGGATATGTTTGGAGAAAATCCTGGACTTAACTTACATCAGAAAGAGTAGTATATATAAAAGTGTGTATTTTGTTATTCACCATGTTTTACAGGTTAAGATTCTGTAGTGTTGAAAAGTTTCTCTACTCTCAGCCAAGATTAACAGCCACAGCTGGATTCTTGGGGTGGGGGGTCTGCTTTGTGAAAAGAGCTTTGAAGAAGCAGAGTCTGCACCATAAAAAGGAAACGGTTGCTCTTCTAGACATAACAAAGCATCCGTGTGAACAGACCTTTAGAAACTGCAGGTTCATGGTCATAAAAGAGAAAGAAAAGAGTTAGAGAATAAAAGTTATACAATCTCATCATACTGCACCAGTTTTCTGGTGATTGAAACCCTGTAGCCTGTATCATTCAAAGTGATTTTGGATTTAGGCTCATGACAGTATTATCCAATTTACATTCAAAGAACAAGAATATACACACATCAGAACAAAATTAATTGCTTTATTTTTATTCTTAGAGATTAATGATCTGTTATTGAATATCAATGTAGAAAAAAGGCAAATAATTTTTATTTTAAAAAACCATTTCAGAAACATTACACTAGCATGCATCTCTTCAATAAATGCTTTTTTGTTAGCCATCAGTTAGTAGCACTGGGTATATGTCTACAAAGAGAAGTGGGGCTGATTTATCTATTTTGTTATACTAGAGGAAGATTGTTATAAAATGCAGAGACTATGTGTTTGAATCAGAATTTTGTGATTTTACCCTCCATTCATGCTAGTTGTAGAGATGTTATCCCTTGACATACAAAATACTCAAGTACTGCAGCGTTTTGTTATTTTCACAGCTTGGGGGTGTCAGTTTTCACTGACTTTTGTAGTATAATCAAGTGGCTATTCTCGCTTGTTTGTTTTTTTAATTAGATTAGTGTGTTAGCAATTCAAGGATCCACTTTATATGCTGTATGTTTTTCTTTGTATGCTGATTTGTTTCATTTGATGGGAATTGTCAAGGAAAAAACTTCCATTTGTCATTTAACTATTAAGTCAATGAAGTTGATGGATATATTATATTTGGATTTTAGTTATAATTCCCTGTGTATCCATAATACTGCAGTCAGTTATTTGCTAACTGAGTTATCTAATGACCATCTACAATGATTTCCTAACTAAAATAGCTTGTCACTTTGATTCTGTTGTTGCTTGGGGGTAACACAAGAGTGCCTGAGGTACCAGTCAATAAACTTGTGACAAGTCATTGGTACTTCGGAGGTACCTAGCCAAGAAACATTAGTTAAAATTGTGACACTCTGTCACTCTAAAAAGATGACTTTTAAGATGGAATCTATGTTGAGGTTGAAATTTAATAGTTGTAATGGTGTGAGTGGCATTGGTATTGTACAGGGATGAAAGAGAAACCATTAATAATGATTAGTGTTCTTTACCTACCTAGTTCACATCTGTGGTTTGAATTAGTTTCACTAGTTGAGTCATATCTTCTGTCAGCCAGTGAACAACGCTCAACTTCTGTGAAGCTTCTGCTGTTATTTCTATCTTGCAGTGTATTATATAGAGGTACAGGTGTGCCTAGGTTGTGATCTTGCCTTGATAGACTCTATAAATAGCTTGAAAAAAATAGCATTGTTATTCTTAGGTAGTTCCATAGCTTTAGTGAAGAGTTGAAACTAAATTTAGAAGTTGAGTATGGTGTTTCATACCTGTCTGTAATTGCACCCCACAAGAAGGTGAGGCAGGAGCATTGCTGTGAGACCAAAGCCAGCCTGAAGTACATAGTGAATTCCAGACCAGCCAGGGCTCAGAGTGAATCCCTATTTCAAAAAAACGAAACAACAGAAAGCCTCAACCAGCAACAGCCTTAACACAATATTTTTCTCATAATATCTGTTTATTATTGTGCATTAACTATTTACCAGTTACTATGCTAGGTGGTAGGCATTAAAGATTAATTTTGTTTGTAATTCAGTTTGTAATTCAATACCATGAACACATTGTAGAGATAGCCCCTGGATATAATGGAGATATAAAGAAGGAATTTGTGTATGTGGGGGGGTAAATATGCTTAAGCCTGCTTGTTTGAAAATGAGCGGTTTTTTTAATGTAAATTTGTCACAATAAAAAAGTAGATGGACCCATATGCTGGAAACCATAGGAACAGAGTTGCAGAAAATATTGTGCATGGGGTAGTAGGAGGTGTAGACTCAAGCTAGAATAAGAAAAGGTTGGAATGTTGTGCTGAAGTTAAAGGTACTGTACCGGTTTCTCTTAACTATTGCTGTAAGAGAGCACCCAAAGTCAAGCAACTTAAGGGAGAAAGGGAGATTTATTCAGCTTACAGTTCCAGAGGGGAGATATGGTCTTTCAAAGTAGAGGTAGCATGGCTGGTTGGCCAAAGCTGGAGGAGGGTACATCACTGCAGACATCTTGGAGGCTGAGAGCTGCAAGACTGCTTGCTGCAAAGGCAGACTTCTCCTAGAGGTAGAGTGGTACTAATCCACCTCAAGGCCCACCTCTTGTGACTGCCTTTCTCCAGCAAGGCTCTACCTCTCAAGGTGCCATGACCTTGCCAAACACATGAGACTGTGGGGGACACATTTCAAACCATGAGACATGTACTTTAGTCTGGTATGTGTGAGAGGATAAGAATCTTACTCTTTTCATGAAGAAAGCACATACAAGGTATTAAAATTTCACAAAGGAAATATTTAGGGGATTTTCTTTAAATTCACTTTTATTCTTTTGGAGTTTTATATGTGAATAAAATAAATTTATGTCATTTTCATCCTTTTATTACTCAGTTTCACCTCTTTCTCCTCTTTTACCTACTATAATCCTCCTTTCCTGCCAGTCTCCATCTTAATTTCATACTCTTCAGTTTGTGTGACCCATGAGTTTCATCTGGGTTGTCTTTAATGGCATGTACTTGGACACTTACTGGAGCGTTGATGATGTCAGTAGATAGGCCACTGAGAAAAGTAGCTTCCTTCCCAGAATTAACCCTCAATCGTTTCCCAGTTTGGGATCTTTCCCCTTTCATGTTGAAATGTTGATCTTGTGCATTGAGTTCGTGGAGGCAGCAGCCCTGTCATGTCTAGAAGATATTGTCTGGCCAAACCCTTTCTTAACACTCAAGCTCTTAACAATTTTTTTAAAAAACTTTTATTTCTTTAATGTGTGTGTGTGTGTGTGTGTGTGTGTGTGTGTGTGTGTGTGTGTGTATGAGAGAGAGAGAGAGAGAGAGAAAGCACTGTGTGTCCCTGTGAAGGACCAAAAATAACTTTAGGAATCATCTTGGATTGTGTCTACCCCCTTTTAACTTCGCTCTGGAATTTCCCAGGGTCCAACCACCAGAGCCTAGAAGTACAGGCCACTGTCATTTCCTCCTGGCGTGGGACCTGAGGTTAGAATTCAAGACCTTCTAATTGGGAGACAGTCTTAACTCCTGAGCCATCTCTTCAGCCCTGAACTCTTAACAGTTCTTATCCTCTCCACTTGTAACATTCCCTGAGCCTTGGGATTGTGAGGCGACAGGGGGAGGATTTGGGGGGTGATTTAGATATCTCATTTAGAGCCTAATAGTCCACAGCTAATTATTTTCTGAACTTTGATCAGTTGTGGTTGTCCGTATTAAACACCTTCCATTGCTAAAGGAAGTTTTTAGGTCAAGTACTGAGAATGTCCTTAATCTATGGGTGTAATAATAAATATTCAGATGATGGGGAAATATTTTTAACTTTATGTGTACATGTTCACATATGTGCTTATGTGTATGCAGGTACCCATGTGTGTGCGTGGAGGACACAGATTGGTGTCTAATACTTTACTCTGTGTCTCTCCATCTAATTTTTTGAGACAGGGTTTTACTTTATCTAGATTGGCTTAGCAAACCCCAGTGATCATCTTTTGTCTAGTTCCCCATCATTGGCAGTACAGGCACGTACCATCATGCTTGGTGGCTTTTATTTGGATGCTGAGGATCTGATATCAGGTCTTCATGCTTGCATAGCAAGCACTGTATCCACTAAACCATCTTCTCTCCAGTCTTCTCCCCATGCTCTTTTTTTTTTTTTTGAAAGCTTCTTAAGGGGATGTGTGGAACAAAAGACTGAAACCCTACAAATGACTCGAGTAGACTTAATTAATTCTTTGGATATGTAAAAATAAAACAAAGCAAAATTTAAAAAAATATAGTAGCCATGGGCTACCTAAGCCTTAAGAAATGCTTTGTTGTAGATGGAAGAAGCTACTGGAGACCAAATCAAAGCTCAGAGAGGAAAATGTTTTCACAGTGAATGACAACCCAATATGGTAGAAATTTATTAGAACGGTACGATCCTTGCTCACATAAAAGGCCAGGAAAATTAGGATGGAGAAAATGCTGTAACATTTGTCAAGTAGATTATTGCTGGTACTTTAGAGAATGATTATGTTTGATTCTAAATATTTTAAGTATTAGCACTTGATTTTTTTGTTAATAAAATTTTTCCACATCCTGAGGTTTTGTTTCTAGTTTAATACATCAAAGAACTTGATGTTTATTGTATGCAGAATATTGCTTCCTTGGGAAGAATTTATTTATTATTATTGATAGGATAATAGACTGTGAAACTAAACTTGCCTAGGAGACAAAAGTGCTGGTTCTAGCCTTGCCACCAACAATCTTGTGATCATGGTGAAAAGAGTTTTAAAAAAGTAAAAAACCCCAACACAACAAGTAAAATATATATATTTTATTTAACTTACATCCAGTGTACTGTCATTTCTACATGTAATCACTAAAAACTTATTAATGATATATTTTCTTTTATACTAAAAACACATCCCTGTGTGGACTAGCTACATTTTAAGTTTTCAGTAGACACATATTCTACCTGTTTTATTGAGTAGCACAATCCTAGAGTCTCCTTGGCCTTTACTGGATTTATACTCACTTCAGAATCAATCACCGTTAATGGAGACAGGATTACTTTTGGAGTAGTCCTGGTCATCCCTTCATCTCCTGGAGTCAGTTGTAAATAAAAGGGCTGAATCCCAGCAGTGGCTTCTGGGACAGCTGGCCATTAGTGACCAAGGTAACACATTCATTTAACTTATTTCAAATTGAAAAGAATCTGACCAGTTACATTTATAAAGCAAACTGACTAATTTAAGATATTTGGGAGTATTTTTTTTTTTCTGAAGCTTTCTAAAGTAGCAGAAGGTAAAATTGGTTTTTGATCTTTGCCATGTTTGCTTTCTGTCCAAATTAGAGCAGGTATTTCAATTGGTTTCTTTCCTCTCTCAGTGTTGTGGTTTTATTATCCAGATAAAGGTCTCGTCTTGTTTTCAGTTTAAGTAATATAGAGTTTGCCAGACAGCAAACTCCTTACAGGGAAATAAACAACTGAAACTTTGTTTATCCATTCTTTGACCTAAAATTCTTGCTTTGAGTTACAGAGAGAAGGTGAAGAGATCTTGCATTTGAACAAATAGATAAAATTAGTCATTTGACCTAAATTGCAGCTTCCCCCCTTCTGTCTGGGTGGATAAAAATCGTTGTCTAATTTACATAAGCAGGTGATTTTTCTTACATGCTAATTTTCTTAATGTGTCATAGCACAGAGCTACAGAATTGCAAATTGTTTAAGTAAATTGAAATAAACCAAGTGACTTTTGTTTCACTGTATCATCTTACCAGTAGGAGTACTCAGAGGCAGCAGTATCAGATGATTGATTGTCTCATTGGCCATCTTCAGTTAACAGGCAGCCTGGTGCAAAGGTTTTTTTTTCTTCACTTTTTTCTCCACCTTACTCTCTTCGCTAAGGAAGCTATTCATTTCTATTCTTTCAGTAAAATTAGAAACTTAGTAATGCAGAAAAAAAAATTTGAGTTTTCTTAAACTTAGAGGAGCTAAGCAAATCTAAGAAGCAAAAACTAAACATTGTGGGTATTGTGCAGAGAAAAGGGTATACCATATTCTTGGTTTGGATGGGAACATTGAACTGTTTGGTTGGTTGGCTTCCCCTCTATTCATTTTCCCAGATTCTTTATATTATAGTAATTGGGATTGCAATGTTAGATGGATGTGTACTACTGTCACAGTTCAAACTAAAAATTGAGTATTTTTTAAAAACCCATAGCAATTAATGATAAAATAACTGATATATCCTTTTAATAAAATAGAAATTTTTAAAAATTGGGAATAGGGAATTCGAGGTGAGGGAAAGTGGGAGAAAACAGCTAGTGAGGTCAGAGAACAGCTTCCACCATGTAGGTTCCTTGGATTGAACTCAGGTTACCAGATTTGTGCGCAAGCACCTATACCCCTGACTGACCATCTTGCCAGCCCTACAATGGAAATTTTAGAAAGGTAAAAACAGTTGGCTTTAGGGATTATTTCCAAGAAGTCATGAGGATAAATAAAGCACCTTCTTTATTAAAACATTCAGTGTTAAGGTTAGTAACTAATGCTGTTTAATTCCTTACATGTTATAGGGAGGGAGAGAGGAGAGGGGAGAGAGAGAGAACAAACATCTGTGTGTACAGTGTTGGCAATTGAACCTGGGTTCCCCATGTACTAGGCTAGTACCCTAACCACTGAACTACATGCTCAGCCCTAAATGTTACACTTGTATTCATTTACTGGCATGAGGAAATGAAGTTATACTCCTGTGGCCTGAAAGTTTTACCACATTTTACAATGGTTGAATTCAAACTTAGAGGAGCTAAGCAATTTGTTCAGTCACAATGCTAGTTGATGACTGAGCCAAACCCTTTGTTCTTTTTCTGCTTTATCAGTAATACTTACCCAACTAATGTCCTTTGAAAATGGAGGAAGTGTTCTTATAAAAGCATAACAGGACAAAAAGAACCTATAAAAGAAACCTAAAGCCAGGTATCTGGGAAAAGGAGAAGCTCAATATTTAAAATAAAACTCCAAAAATTTAAAAGATTTTTTTCAATGCTATATCCAGAAGCCGTTCTTCTGGATTAGCATTTGCAACTTTTGCTTTATCTGCTTTGAGGCTATTTCTTTCCTGAGCTTGAGTTTTGATTAGATTTGCACTTTTAAGACATTTCTGGTAGCTGCATCAACTTAACTGCTGCATGTAATAAGTTTGGCAAGCTCTTCAACTAGAGAAAGACTGCAGGTTTTAAAGCTTGTGACTATTTTGGAATGCTATTTATTCTCTTAATACTTAAAATGAAATTCAGTGTGAATCAAATGTGTAACTGAAACACGTACCAGTCAAAACTAAGCTTCAGGCAGCTAGAAATATTCCGTTCTGCAGTTTTCTTGTCTTGTGTTATTTATCTCAGGTTTGGAATTAAGAGAACATTTTCAAAATAAAAATCCTGAAGTCTAGTTTTACAAGTTTGTGATAGGGTATGATTCAGGCTATTGCATTATTGAAATTTAAGTTACTGTATGTTTTATTTTTAATTTAAAATAAATTACTGTAATATAGTCATGTGAACTGATGATGATGTGATTTGTGTTATACAACTCACTGCTCTGTATTTTTCAGTACCAAATAATTCCTTTGTAAAGCTCATTTTCAGTAAATGAGCTATTGTTTCTCAAAGGGTAATGATTATTTTTATACATAGTACAAAGCTTCAAGAAATAGATTTTGAAATCTAAAATATTAGTTTCTGCTTGGGAATGACTGAAGTTATCAGTTTCATTGTGTTATACCTCAACTGTGTGTATGGAATGAGCAGTATTTGTTGTATTTGTTTCTTAGGCTATAATATGAGACACCGGTTTTACTAGAAATTAACTGAGAGCGAGCCTTGAAATAGTGTAGTCTATTGGTATAAGTGCAAAAACAGTGATTTTCTTGTCAATACAGCACTCACACTACATAATTTTATAATCTAAAACTATGTAGTTGGAGTTCAAGTTGAAATGGCTGTGCTAGGCCACAGTTTGTGGTTTGGTTTACACATTTGGTATCAGAATCTGTACTTAATTACTGAAAGTACCTTAGCAGGAATGACATAAAAACAGGGGCACTATACTGTTTAGCTGGGTAGCTTTATCAACATGTATTAGCCTATCTCAGTAGCTGGGCAAACTTTAGGCATCTAGTTTTTAGGTGGTGTGTGGTGACTTATGCTTGTAATCCCAGCACTTGGGAGACCAGACAGAAAGATTGCTGTTACCTTAAGACCTGCCTGGGCTACAGAGTGAGAGCCTCCCTTAAAAAAAGCAAAAATCAAAACAAACTACCCCCAAACAAATAAAACTCCAAGAAAAAAAAAAATTTTGTAGCTTTATGTTCTTTTCCTCATGGTCGTAAAGACAAATCCATTCGTTCCTGTCTTTTTCTCTTAATGCTAATGATAACCAGCACTTGAGGACTACCGTGGTGTGTTCTCTACCCATGAGTGACAAAGCTTCATGTCTCAGTTGCTTCATTTGAGCTTAATATAATCCTAGGTTGGATGCTTGTTAAGTTTTGTTGAGTTAAAAGTTTCTAATTTTAAGTCTGTATGGGATGATGGTTCTCAAAGAGGATTGCTGTCACATATTTCAGGATCCCTACTTCCTCCTGCCATGGAAGAATTTATATGATGGATCACTTCTGGTAGAGTTTAGACAGCCTGCATGGCGATGGTTTTGTTGTGTTTGGATTTCTTTTTCTTTTTTTCTTCCTCCTCTCTTTTTTTGAATAAAAATCTTAATCTAAAAATAGTTTATGGTAACAACTGAATTTCTAGAAACAGTCTTTTATTTTGAAAAGAAGTAGTTTCTTATTTAAGACTGGTTTCTATAATTTACATAAAATGCTATTGAATTATTTAGAAAAAAATACCCTTTTGAATGCAATGATGGATCTCATGTTAGAAAAATAGTGAATGATCCAGTTACTAGAAATTGTGTCCAAAGTCTTATCTGAGAAATAAAAAAAATTCAAAGCACTCTGTTACTAGCACAGGGGAAAAACATTAATTCTGAGCTTTTTCCCCCCCTGTTTTATAAATTTAAGAATAAATGTTAATTTAGTATTAGAGAAGGTCTTAAAACTAGTAAAGAAAGGTAGCTTACTGCAGTGGTATTAAGAATATAATCTGTGTTTTTGGGTTTCTGATCCCTACCTCCCAAAGTATAAATACTACTATGGTGACTAATATCAAGCCACATTATTCATTCAACTCAGCATAATTGGCAAAATATTTACTGGTATGCAGTTAGTATAAAGGAATCACCATGTGAAGGCATAAGTTATACTAAAGCAATTAGGAAGTAATTTCTAAGTTGTCAATTTTTTAAATTTATGAGCATTACTACCTTTGTTATTGTATTCATGTAAGTTTATGTAACAATGTTTATGACTGTGTTTCATAACCTACAAAACTCTAGAAACATTTAACAGTCTTTCATCAGCAGTATGAACCAATGCTAGCATACCATTAGTTTGTTTGCACCTTTATGAGGATATTTGGTCCACAATTGGGAAGATAAAGATGCATTCATGTTCATGATTACAAAAATTAGGTCCAAGTGAATTAAGTGTGAAAAACAAAGCCAAAAGAAGAAGAAAATATCGATAACTTGTTGTATTTGGTGGAAAATACCCTGCTGCTTTGACTTCAAAGCAAGATAAGAATATCATTTGTTTTTGAAGAAATTAGAAATGTAATTTTGGTAAAATATAACAATTAAAAAAAAAGGTTTAGGGGGCTGGAGAGGTGGCTCAGGGGTTAAGCCTCCGCCTTGCAGGCGGAAGATCCTGAGTTCGGATCCCAGATCCCACGTATAGACGCCAGGCGGAAGCGGGGGCGGCCTGCGCTTCTGGACCTGGTAGGGCGGAGCCTGTGAATCCCGGGGCAGAAGGAGGTGGAGGCGTCCATGGTGGTTCGCGAATTCGTCCGTGGTTCTACACATACACAGACACACACAGACACACTCACACGCGCGCGCACATACACACGCACATGCACACAGTTGAATAAAAAAAAAAAAGGTTTAGATGGGGCTGGAGAGGTGGTTCAGGGGTTAAGCCTCTGCCTTGCAGGCGGAAGGTCCTGAGTTCGGATCCTAGACCCCATGTATAGACGCCAGGTGGAAGTGGGAGTGGCCTGCGTTTCTGGTCCTGGTAGGGCGTAGCCTGTGAATCCCGGGGCAGAGTAAACAAGGAGGAGGTGGAGGCATCCATGGTGGTTCCTGAATTCGTCCGTGGTTCTACACACACACACACACACACACACACACACACACACACACACACGCACAATTGAATAAATAATAAAAAATTTTAAAAAAGGTTTAGGAAAGAGGAAGGAGGGAGGGAGGGAGGGAGGGAGGGGAGGGAAAGGTCTTGGAGACAAGAGGAACTCTGGGTCTTGCTGGTCAATCTAACTGAAACAGTGAGAGATGACCCGGTGTTGAGTAAGAATGAAGACCTGGTTTCTTAGTTCTAGCACACACATTAAAAAAACAACAACAACAACAACAAAAAACTGGACATGTGGCTGAAGAAATGGCTCATAAATAAAGGCCGTCTTGTAAGTAGAAGGTCCTGAGTTCAGATTTCAGATGTGGGGGGGGGGTGCCAGGCTGAAAAAACAGTGGCCTGCACTTCCTGCTCTGGTGGGTGGAGCCTGGGAAATCCCAGAGCGAAGCAAGGAGATAGAAGCAATCCAGGATGATTCCCGAAGTCAGTCATCCTTGGTTCTCCACACGAACACACAGTGCCTCTGATACAAATAGATAGATAGATAGATAGATAAATAGATAGATAGATAGATACGGTGCCCTCTGATAAACACAGGAAGGAGGGAGGAAGGAAAGGAAGGAAGGAAGGAAGGAAGGAAGGAAGGAAGGAAGGAAGGAAGGAAGAAAAAGAAAGGGCTTGGAGACAAGAGGATCTCTGGGTCTTGCTGGTCAACCTAACTGAAACAGTGCAATCCAGGTTCAGTGAGAGACCCTGTCTCAAAACATAAGATAAAGCATTGGACAAAACTCTTCACATCTACCTCTGGTCTCTATACATGCATGTGTATACATACATACCCACACAAATAGACCATGCATACCTCATGTGCACATATATATTCACAAAAGTAGAAAAAACTGAAAAGTTGGAGGAAAATGTTGGCAATACATGTAGTAAATTAGTATTTTTAATATTTAAAAGAACTCTTAAAATCAGAGGTGAGTAACACACTAGAAAATGGGGAAAGTCCAAAAATGGGTGGTTAATTGGAGTCAAATTGTTAAAGCATTTTCAGGCTGGAGAGGTGGCTCAGTGATTAAGCCTCTGCCTTGCAGGCGAAGGTCCTGAGTTTGGATCCTAGACCCCATAGACGCCCCGCGGGGGAGGGGGGGGACCTGGGAATCCCGGGGCATAAACAAGGAGGTGGAGGCTGTCCATGGTGGTTCCTGAATTTGGCGGTGGTTCTACACACACACACGCACGTACGCACGCACGCGCACAATTGAGTAAATAAAAATTTAAAGGATTTTCACTTTTGGTTATAAAGAAATGGAGAAATGAAGCAACACTTTTTTAAATTTTTTACTTTTTTATTTATTTTATATTTATGTATGTGTATATGTGTGTGTATCAGAGGGCATTGTATGTCCCTGTAGAAGCTCAAGGTTGACTTTGGTAATTATCCTGGATTGTTTTTACCACCTCCTTACTTCTCTTTGGGATTTCCCAGGCTCTGCCTATCAGGGTCTGAAGTGCAGGCCTTTTCCGCCTGATATTTTTTACATGGGACCTGGGTTGTAAACTCAGGACCTTCTGAGTTCTGTCTTTTGCAACAGACAGAGGCTTAACCCCTGAGCCATCTCTCTAGGCCAATGAATCAACACTTTCAACCTGATTTTTGTTTGTTTTTTGAAATCGTTTTGCTCATTGTACCTAACCCAGGCTGATTAAATTTCCTCCCACTTTGGCCCTAGATACTGGGATTACAATCATTGTACCAATATATCTGACTTAGTTGACATTTTAAAGTAAATGACAACTCTTTGAGTTTTGCAGGTGTGTTGAAAAAACTCAATTTTTGATGTGGTATAGCAGACGGAGCCTTGTTAGGAAGTAGCTTCTCAACTACATGCACAATGCTTTGAAGAAAGATGTATTTATAAAGATGCCCATTTAATGCTATTACATTTATAATCCACCACATTAAATGCCTATGAATAGTGAAATAGCTTTACTGATACCTACAATTTAAAAGAGACTCAATATTAAAGATCATCCCTTAAGATTTAAAAAGGTTTACTCATGTTTCAGAAAAATCTAGAAGACTGTCTAACAAGCTTATTTTGGTAAGACGGGATTACAGTTTTATTAAAATGACCTCTACTTTAATAAAGCTCAACATTTTTCTTTCTTGTAAGGAATAACCCTAACAAGTACTTGATAAGAGTTCCTATTTTTAGAGGAGAAAACTACAGCTCAGAGAGATAAGTAACCTCCCAAGGCTATACACAACTCCTAAGTGACAGAATAGGTCTTCAACCCAAGTCCTAGCAAACCATTTCTGTCTGTATGACTATGAGAGTGATTCTAAAGAATAATAAAAGTAAATATCCAATATACTATCTAGCCTAAGAACTAGAACATGGGTTGGAGAGATGGCTCAGGGGTTAAGACACTGCCTTCAAGTAGAAGGTCCTGAGTTTAGATCCCAGGTCCCATGTAAAAAAAGTCAGGTGGCCTGCTGTTCTAGCCCTTGTGAGCAAAACCTGGAAAACTCCAGAGCAAAGCAGAAAGGAGGTAGAAGCAATTCAGAATGATTCCCAAGTCACCTTTGGTCTTGTACAGTGACACATAGTGCCCTTTCACACACACACCCCCACATACACAGGAAAAAAAATTAGAACATAAGCAGTATTCAAGATGTCCTTAAGTACCTCTCTCTATATCTGTGATATTCATTCTATCTTTTTTTCCAGTGTGTGTGTGAGTGTGTGTGATGTGTGTGTGTGTATATTTTGGGGGATGTGTGTGTTACGGTGCATGTGTGGAGATCAGAGGACAACGTAGGGGAATCAGTTCTCTCTTTCCACCATGTCCTTTTTTCTTTTTTTTTTTTAATTTTTTTAAATTTTTTTATTATTATTTATTCAACTGTGCGCATGTGCATGTGTGCGTGCGTGCGTGTGTGTGTGTGTGTGTGTCAGTGTATGTGTAGAACCACGGACGAATTCGCGAACCACCATGGACGCCTCCACCTCCTTCTGCCCCGGGATTCACAGGCTCCGCCCTACCAGGACCAGAAGCACAGGCTGCCCCCGCTTCTGCCTGGCGTCTATACGTGGGATCTGGGATCCGAACTCAGGACCTTCCGCCTGCAAAGCGGAGGCTTAACCCCTGAGCCACCTCTCCAGCCCCCATGTCCTTTTTTCTAATTGACAAATGTAATAAAGAATTGAAATGAGTTTGCTTTATTCCTTGTCAACATTTTAATAACTCTTTCAGGAAACAGATGAATTGGGGTTTATACAGAATTTATATATTTAAGAGCAGGGATAGTCCATTTATTTAAGCTCCTCAAGCTGCAACAAAGACTGACCTATGTTAACTATAAAATGCTTCTTCAAGAGCAGTGTGTGGCAGTTTGTAAGTCCATAACTTCTGAGGCTGAAGGCCTGAGGTTATAGTGAGTCTGAGGTTAGTTTGGACTATATAAAATGAGACTATCAAAAAACATCAATGAACAAAAATGTTTTAGGCGTATCTTTAAATATTTTCTCTATCTTTCTGTATACATGATAATGTCAGAAATATTTGGGAGAGAGGGAGAGAGGAAGGGAAGAAAGAGAGAGAGAAGGAAAGAAGGAAAGGAAAAAAGGGGGGGGCAAGAGTTTGAGGATAGACTGGGCTACACATCATGAGTTCCAGCAAAGTCAGAAATAAAATAGAATAGAATAAAGTAAAATTAAAAAAAAAACATGAATGTAAGTTTGAAAGGAATTTCATTTTAGGGATTTGAGAGTTGATAGTTCCTGAGTTTTAATACTGAGGACTACTTCTACTTAAATAGTTCAGGAGCCCAAAGAGGTCTTGGTTGTTAGTTTTAATAGACTTCTTGAATGTTTCATGTTGTTGAGAGTTGGAAGTTGAAATATTAGTTTTTTCCACTTTAATAGAAGTCTAATCTTACGGAAGCAAATTTTAAAATGCATTTTTAGGTAATGCAAGTTATTTCCTTGGATACATCTTGTTTGTAAAGAAGATGAAAAATCATTTTATCAAGTGCACTAGATTAATGGCCTTAGTATTTATTCTTATTTTTAGTTTTATTATATCCAGGGATGTAGTACTTAAATAAGAATAATTGTTACCATAATAATTTTAAGATAAGATCTCACATAACCTAGGCTGACTTTGACTTCCTTACTTAACTGAGGATGATCTCAAATTTCTTTCTCTACCTTTTGAGTGCTGAGATTCCAAGATTAAAGTCATGCACTACCAAGCCTGATTTATTCAGTGTTGGGGATTGAACCCTGTACTTTGTTTATGCTAGGCAAGTACTTTACCAACTGAGCTATCTCCCCAGCTCCTTGTTCAAATTATTACAAAATTAATTGTTTTGAAAAATAACACTGTATAATTTAGAAGAAAAGACTTGGGGGTGATGACTACTTCAAAACTTCAAAAGAAAGAGGGTGAAATATTCATAGGCATTTTATTTTATTTTTTTTTTAACGTGGGACCTGGGATCCGAACTCAGAACCTTCTGCTTGTGAGACAGAGTCACAACCCTGAGCCATCTCTCCAGCCCCCTCATAGGCATTTTATTTTATTTTATTTTATTTAAGTTTTTTTTATTATTATTTATTCAACTGTGTGCATGTGCGTATGTATGTGCGCGTGCGCGTGTGTGTGTGTGTGTGTGTGTGTGTGTGTCTGTATGCGTGTCTGTATGCGTGTGTGTCTGTATGCGTTTGTGTATGTGTAGAACCACGGGCGAATTCGGGAACCACCATGGACGCCTCCACCTCCTTCTGCCCCGGGATTCACAGGCTCCGCCCTACCAGGACCAGAAGCGCAGGCCGCCCCCGCTTCCGCCTGGCGTCTATACATGGGATCTGGGATCCGAACTCAGGACCTTCTGCCTGCAAGGCGGAGGCTTAACCCCTGAGCCACCTCTCCAGCTCTCATAGGCATTTTAAATAGTGACTTTGCCATTCATTTAGCAGCTTCATTCTGAGTTTTATTAACCTCGTGATCAAAAGAGTTCTGCATCGAATACTAACGTGCATTTTTTTTTCAGTTCTCTTTCACTGAATATAAATACTATTATTTAGCTTCCTGTAACATTTAGAACATCTGAGAATGGCCACAGATCCTTTAAGTGAATTTGTAAATTTTTTAAGAGATCTTTTTTTTAAGAAGAGATAAAGCAAGTTTATTTAGTACATATACTACATAGAGTACAGTAGGCACAAAAATACATAACAAAACTACTGTCCTCTCTCTGACGCAGTTTATTTATTTTTTTCAGTAGCGGGGATTAAACCCTGAACTTTATGAATGGTAGAACAAATCACAGCTACATCTCTAGCACCAAAATCCTTTTTTTTTTTTTAAATTTTTTTAAGCCAGGCTTAATTGTGCATGCTTACAATCCCATGACTAGGGAGGCTGAGGCAGAAGGACTGTGGGTTTTCAGTCAGTCTGGGCTATTAAAAAATTAAAACATGCAATTGTACAATGTTATAAGTGAACATACTTAAATTTATTAAAATGCACTATGCTTTATGATAATGAGGAAGATTTAATAATACGAATTTAATATTAAATTTTGTGTGCTGAAGAATTCACACTAATTGAGAATAATAGCATCAGAAATTATTAACTGATGATAATAATTGTTTTAATCTTCAAGAAGTCACCCCTTTTTGATATTTGATAGCTAGAACAATTTATCCTTACCACAAACATGTAAGTACTTCAGTGTGTGATAGTACCATTCTTGTTTTAAAGTTTAATTTGGCATCCCAAGAAGAAGAACCATTTAAAATTGAGGATTTATATATATATACACACACACACACACATACATACATACTTTTTTTGGGGGGGGGAAGCTCTTGCTCTGTAGCCCAGGCTAGATTCCAAGTTGAGATCCTCCTACCTCAGCCTTCCCAGTCCTGAGGTTATAGTCATGTGCCACCAAGCCTAGCTATGTATTTCCCCCCCCCACTGTGTATTCATTTTCTCATCTTGTTTTTCAAAGTTTGAGTTTTCAGAGTTATATACTTTATTCATTCTCTCTTCCTTTTCACTGCCCTCTCTTCTTCCCTTGTTTCTTCTTGCTATGCAACCTATAGGCTGCCTCAATGAATGATCCTCTCGCCTTAGCCTTCTAATTACTGAGATTACAAGTGTATGCCCCCCCCCAATTTCTTAAAAAGTATTTGCTGAGATGACCTCCCAAAGAGAAGGTAATTTCATAGTCTACCAGTCCTTCATTGCTTCTATTTGTCTGCATTATATAAAGTTCTTAATTCCTATCTCCAAAGATGGTGTTTGTAGAATCAAGCTTGTAGAAATTTCATTCCCTTCATTCTTACACAAATTCATTTAGTAATATAGAATATCTTATTTCTTCTCAGGAGCTTTATAACAAATGAGGATTAGCAGAAAGGAATTAAGACAAAATGAGAACCCTGAGAAATGCATTTGGAAGCTAAGAAATTAAGTGAATGAAGTGGGGAAAAAGTGTTGGCTTATTCATTAAAAAACCGAAAGCCTTGAGAAAAAGTTTAGGTAGAATAATGTTTTATGGAAAGTCCTACTAAAATAACAGCTCTATTTGCAGCCCTTTAAATAGCTTAAATAGCTCTGATTTCAGCTAAGTACTTGGGTGGCTGTCCAGATTTAAGATGTCAAAAGCAATTTTCTGAATTTAGCTATAGATAGAATTTATAATATCTTATTGATGATTTGAATGATATCATAGAAAGTTTATTAAATTTATAGCTCAGTGAGAGCCAGGAAGGATGATTATAACATAGTAGATAGTAGGTATTCAGAGAGATGTAAGAATAACAGAAAGTACTTAATAGGCAGTTGAAAGTCTGGGTTTAGTATCATCTTTAGTTTAACAAGTACTAGGCTTTTAGCACTTAGAGTAAACTGGAAATAAAGTAATATAATACTATACAAAGAAGGCAGACATGAAACAGGTTAAGGTCAGTCTCTTGAGAGAGCCTATATAGGCTCACATTGCTGTTTATCATTGATGGCATGATTTTAAGCAAGTTACTTTACTAAATTATTCCTCATTTTCCTTATTTATAAAATAGATACTGTAATGGTATTTTTTTCTCAGGCTTTTGTAAAAATTAAATGTAATAATGATTGGGAAATGCTATAGTATCTTGCTATATAGTAAGCAGTCAATAGAGGTTAATTGATTTTACTTTATATGTTATCAATCAGTGCTTGCCATCTTTGTTTTATGGAGAAAAATGGAGTGATTGTAGTATTTAGGCTAGTATGTGAACCCAAGAAGGCTTTTCTGATATAGTCTCTACCTGAAGAAACATACGTGAATATTTATAAATAAATTGCTGTTAAAACATACATGGGACCATAAGGCACATCAAAGAAAGACACACATACACACAATGCTTACCGTGGGAAGACACAGATGAGATATCCAAGGTTTCAGTTTGTACAATTTTTTTTAAATATAAATTTCATTTTGTGCAACAGGTGCACAAGAGATCTGGTTTGTTTAGGGTCCTGGAATTAATTTGCTTAGGGACCTGGAATTAATTCGTTATAACTAGAGTGTAGGGGAAGGGAGAGATTTCAAAGAAATGAGAATAAGAGGTCACATAATGAAGGCTTTGTTTGCTCGTATCTTCAGATTTTATTAGAATCTATCAGATTTCTTTTTTTCTTTTCTTTTCTTTTTTTTTTTTACTTCAGATTTCTTTTTAAAAGTGACTCACTCATAGATAGTACTAAGGTGAATGGTTTGGAGTAGCAACAGATCTGGAAGGTGGGAAATGCTATAGCATTCAAAATGAGTGCTATTTGTATTGTGGACCTTATTTCAGAGTGGCAGCAATGAGTAAATACATATTCCCATATCCCATAACTTGCACAGAGCTCACTTCTAGACATTCAGAAATTTTTGGTAATTTGACATGGTTCATAGTTTATATTTAAAACCTTTGCTACTTTGCTGGATTCTCAGAATTCTCCAGCAAGTTTTAACACTTGTCTCAGGTCAGTTCTTTTCCCTGTTCCTTATTCTGCTATTTCAAGCTCCTCAGGTTCCTGGAGCTTCCATCTCCTCCTTACTGTATGCAAATGACATCATCTGTTATTTTATAGAGAAATAAAACCGAAGGATGCAGTGACTGTTTAACTTCTTGTTCTACCCTCAGACATTTATATCCATATATTTTACATTCCTCGACTTTTTGTTGCTGGATCCTGTTCTCATCCAGTTTTTCTCAAGGGCTTTGGTCTATCTATTGGTCCTCCGTTTTCAACCTCTACTCTTGTATAGTACTTTTCCTTTAGCCTATAAGTCTACTGTAGGCTTATCTCTGAATTCAACCTTTATCACTTTCTAGAGTACTAGCCTGACTTTTTTCCTTCCCTTCACAGCCATGTTGCATGAAAGAATAACTACATTCCCAACTCTCTATCTCTCTCTCTCTCTCTTTCCCTCTTTCTCTCTCTTTCTCTGTCTGTGTGTGTATTATGTATTTCAGAGAGAGAGAATGAGGGGGCAGAGGAAGAGAGAGAGAAAGAGAGAATAAACACATAGGTGCATGCATGTACTGGTAAATGGTTGGAGGTCAGAAGACAACTTTAAGAAATCAGTTCTCTCTTTCCATCATGTGGGTTTCTGGAATTTGAACTTAGGTTGCTGGGTTTGCAAGTGGGTGCCTTACTGAGCTATCTGGCAGACTCTGTATGTGAATCTTAATAGCAACCTGTTTACAAAGATTGAAGTATTTTTTTCTTCCAGGTAGGGATTATGCCAGATTGTAGATCATGCAACATTTTTACATTCCATACAGTTCAAACTGCTCGGATAAATGGCCAGTGACCTGTTATCTAGCAGTTAGGTACTTGATCTAGTAGGCACATTTCATTCCTTATGACTTGAATTGCATGGATGGAGAGTTTGTTTCTATTGCATTTGTGTATTGTAATTTAAAACCTCTTCACAGGCATTGCGTGTTTGGGTTACTTCTAGCTAGTGCTTTTGTAAATAAAGTTGAACCGAGCATTCATATTCATTTATACATCTGGTAAAGACATTGACTTTCATTTCTCTTGGGTAAATATCTAGGAATATAATAGCTGGGTCATGTTTAAATTTATGAGAAACTGGCAAGCTATTTTCAAAAGTGATTGTACGTTCCCCTCAGCAAAGTATGACTTTCAGTTATTCCACTTCCTTGTATTTGGCAATGTCTATTGTTTTTCTCTTTAATTGTAGCTATTTTAATAAACATATACTGCTATCTCATTGTGGGTTTTTTTTATTTCCTTTATGGTAAAGATGTTGACCATCTTTCCAAATGCTGCTTAGCCATATTTTTGTTATTTTTTTAGTAAAGTGTCTGTTTAAATTTTAAACATTTTAAATTGGTTTGTTTGTTTCCTTAATGTTGATTTTGTTTAGTTTTTCCTTTTGGGGATTTTAAGAATCTAAACCTAGAATCTTTCACATGTTAGGTAAGCGATCTACTTCTGAGCTACATTCCTGCTCTATTAGGTGTTTTAAATGTTAATTTTTGACATTTTGGATGTAAGTTTTCTTTCTTATATGTAATGCACAAATATTTTCTTCTACTCTATAATTATTTTAAAATTCTGTTAAAAGTCTTTTACATTGCAGACATTTTAATTTTGGTGAAATCTATAAAGTTAATCAGGCTTTTTCCCCATATATTCTTCTAGTGTTTTACCTGGAAATTCTTGGTTCACCCAAGTCATGACTATTTCTCTTAAGTTTTAGAATGAAAATTGTATGACTTAATTTTTTATCTGCATTTTACATTTATCCACATTTTGTGTTAGGAATTGTTTTGCAACAAAAATTTGACCCAGGGCTTTCTTGCCTCTCATGGTACACCATGTCTGGAGTCCATGAGTTCCTTTTTCATCTTTCCCTCACTGTATAGATTCCATGCCTGGAGTCTGTGAGTTCTTGGGGGCTCTCTTGCACCTTTTGGTACTCCATGTCTGGAGTCCCTGAGTTCTCCAGGCTCCTTGCCCCTCATGGTATTCCACATCTGGAATCCATGAGTTTCTGTCTGACTTTTCGTGTCACCCCCTCCATGTCTAGAGTCCATGAATTCTCCAGGGCTCTCTTACCCCTAACGGATTCACATCCATGAGTTCCATTCTTTCTTTCCTCTGATAAACTCTGCCTTAATACTCAAAAAAAGTTTTTTTTGACCCAATCAACTAGGGGAGGTTTAATTGCATCGCAGCTCACATACAATTCTAGGTTACATCCCATCATGATAGAGAAGTCTTAGCAACAGGAACTGAGGGAACTGGTCACAGCATTATCCCTAGTCAGTAACAGAAAGCAGCAGATTTATCAGTGCATGCGTGCTTCCCTGCTGCTCAGCTCATTCTTACACAGTTCTGGGTGTTCTGCTTAGGATCATCGTCCTGCCCACAGTGGGCAAGCTTTTCTCACATCATTTGTGCAATAAAGACAGTTCTTACAGGCATGCCCAGAGGCCAACCTTAATCTAGGGAATACCTCTCAGGTGGGTCTGGAGATCTGGCTCCTAGGTGTCAGGTTGACAGCTAATACTAACCATCAAAGATGTAATATTTAGATAGAGCTGCTTTTTCTTATTGGCATGTGGGTGTCCACTTCTTCCACCTCTATTGAATATATGACCTTTCCCCATTGATTTATGTGTCTTTGTACTTTTCTCAAAAAATCAGTTTGCCACGTTTATGTATATTTCATTTTTCTTTAGTCTATAAAATAGAGGTATTTTTAATTTTCTAAAGTATATTTATTTCAAGTTACACCCTTGTAATATAATTTTATTGTGATTAGAATATATGATTTGCATGCTATCATTAGCTGCTCCTTATGCCTCCTATATGATTTAAAAAATGCTCCATTGTGTTTGAAATACATGTTTACTCTGCAGTTAAATAGTATAGTATTTTATATATGGCCACTAGCTGAAGTTTACTAATTGTATTACTTGAATAGCATATAATTGCCTAAATGGTATGCAGTCTTCAATAGATAAATAATATTGTTAAGATTTCTTACTCTGGATTTACATTTTTTTCTCATAGTTCTTCCAAGTTTTGCCTTACATGCTTTGAAGCTCTTACTATAGGTATATCAAGTTTAGAATTTTTTTTCTTGTGATAATAGAGACTGTATTCTACCAGTTTATTCTCCAGCATTTTTTTTTTTAAGTTTGAGATAGGGTCCTATATACTGTCGAGGCTGAACTCAAACTTGGAATCCTTCTGTCTCAACCCCCGAGAGGCTGGGATAAGAGGCACTTGACATGTAAACCTAGTTACTTGAGTTCAATTTTTGGAACCCACATAGTAGAGAAAAATAATTCCCCAAATTTGTCTTCTGGCTTAAATGCATATGCCATGATGTTTCTGCATATGTTCACCTGTGTATGTATGCATGTATACGTCTACACATACAATAAATAAAAACTTTAAAGAGCCTTTGCCAACATGCTTGGTCAAGTTTAGAATTTTTGTCTTTTTAGTATTATTGAGCTTTCTAAATACTTGCTCAATCTTATTTCTAAAACTTTTTCCACAAATTTGGTTTATTTCTAATTCAACTGCCACTTTACTAAGGATTTAGAGTTGAAATTTAGGGCTTTGTGAATGCTAAGCAAGTGCTGTACCATTGTTCTCTTTTTACTTTTTTTCTGTTTTAAAAAAGGGACTCAAAAAAAGGAAGAAAGGGACTCACTAAGTTACTCAGGTTGGCTTTGAACTCTGCTTTTTCTGTTGTTTTTTTAATTATTGTTTGTGCCAGTGATAGTGGTATTTTGTGACAGGGCTTGGTTTATACAGATTTAAATATTCATTTTGATTAGGTTTTAGTCAGCACTTAAGAGACACAGTATTTTCAGATTTCAATCAGACTTAAGTCAAGATCGATTGTAACATCCAAGTTAAGTTTACCTCCGTGAGTTCTACCTTACCTCCCCCTTCTTATGTCCCAGGCATAAAAGAGGGGGTTTTGTCATCTTTGATTATTATTTGTTCCTAGTTTTTGTATAGATAGAATCATACTATAAAGGTATTCTTGGAGACCAGGCTTATTTCGCTATACATGGTTTTATATTGTTTATACACACTGCTTACTGTTGATGGGTGTTTTGTTTTATTTTTTTTCTCTTTTTAGTGTTGAATCATATTTCAATGTGAACATAGCATAATTTATTTATGTATCTTCATGATGTTTCCAACTTTAAGCTATTATGTAAGTCTCTATGAATATTTGTTTTCTCTGGGGATAAACATCTAGGTATAGAATTGCTGAGTTGTATAGTACATTTATATTTAACTTCATTAAAAGGGTCAAATAATTTTCCATAGTAGTTTTACAGTTGTGTGATACTGCCCCAAAGCTGAAGTTCCAATTCACAGTATATATATCCTTGCAGCTATGGTATAGTCTTTGAATGTAGCCATTTTAGTGTGTGTAAAATTGTATTTCATTTTAATTTATATATAATTATATATGTAAATAAACTATATATATATATAATTTATTTAAGAATGAGAAAGAGAGTAGGTGAATGCACTCCATAGCAGGCATATGGGCTGAGGTCATCTTTTCTAAGTTATTCTCTTTTTTACCATGTGAGCTCAGGGGATTGAAATCAGGTCACTAGTTTTGCAACCAGGTGTCTTTATCTGCTGAACCATCTTGCTGGTCCTCATTTTAATTTTAATTTGCATTTCTGTAGTGACTTAGTGATGTTTAGCTCTTGTAGGGATCTTATATTCTTTCTTCTGCATCCTTGTTTCTTCTGATCTATGACTTGTCTTTTTATATTATTAGTGGTGTCTTTTAATGATCAGAAATTTTTATTTTGGAGAAATAAATTTATTTAGTTTCCCTAAAGGGAACCATTATTCCAAGAATATGATTTTTTTCTAGAAGTTTCATAGCTTTAATTTTTATGTTTAAGGGAATTTTTGTCTCATCAACTTTTGCATATGGAGTAAGACAAAGAGTTTGAGAGTCTTTACTCTTGCTGTTGAGGTTTTTTGTTGTATTACCTTTTTTGTCTCTTAATTATAACCTGTTTTCATAAATACTTCTTAGCTTTGATCTGGTATGGAAAATCAGTTGACTATGTAAATGTAGTTCTGCACTGTCACTCCATTTCATTGTTCCTTTTGTTTATTCTTGTTAATGCTACCTTTTCCTTGTTATTATAGCTTTGGAGTGGAGTTCTTCAATATTACCATTATTGATATTTTGACATGATAATTCTTGTGGGAGGCTCTTGTGTATATTTATAAAGTGTGCAACATTCCTGACTTTTGCCTGTATCTCTCTCCAACTATAACAACTATCTCTAGACAATGCCAAGTGTCCGCTGTTTGAAAAAAATTAACCCTTATTGGAGAGCCACCAAGGTTCAAGTAACTCTGGAAAATTGGATAGTGCAATTTCTCCTTTTTATAATGTTATTTCATTCAAGAAGTTGTTTCTATTCTAGAATCTTTTCCTTTTCATATCCGTGTAGAATGAGTTTGTCAGTTCCTGCAATTTGGAATATTTATCAGAACTTTATATCAAATAGAAGAAATTTGACTTCATATATATGCTAGCCTTTAAATTCTTATGGCAGTGTTTTGGAGTTCCCATTTTAAGGTCTAAAATACACCACTGCTAAAAGATTTTGTTAAGGGCCAAGTTGTAGGGTACTTGACCCTGTGTTCAATTCCTAGCAGTTTCCCACCATAACACTTATTTTGTTAACCTTATCACTAGATATTTCATGTTCTTCAATGTTATTGAAACTAATAGTTCTTTTTTTAACTTAATACCCAATATCATTAACAAGTAGGCCCTTCTGGTGTGCCCCCAATCTTCCATTCCATTAAGACACCTTGCTACTTGAGGGGAATCTCTCACCAGTTCTGTCATGAAGACCCCATGAACAAGAATTCCTCTATAAATGAACTTTTTCTTATTTCAGCCACTAAAGAAACAGCCTTTTAAAGTGTCTTGACATATTTATAATGGTCTGTCTCTTGATGGCTCAGGTGGTTTTCTGACGTGTCAGATAAGTAGCCCATTAAAATCTAGTCTTTTTAAGCCAGTAACTTCAGAAAGAAAGAAAAAAATCTCTGGGTATAGTGTTATATATAATTATGAATTTATGTTTTCTCTTGCTCTGGCTACCCGGAACTCTTACTTCCCTTCTCCTAAGGTTATTCATATATTTCAGAATACTTTTTGATCTAGCAACTTTATGTGTGTTATCAACATGTTTAGCTTACTTTTATTCAAACATATTCGGGAGATAACTTTTAAGCGATTTTTGCAATGTGACAAGATAAATTATGAAAAAATAAGTAAAGTCCATTCATATTCAGAAAATTCAAGCTTGAAATTCCCTTTTCCCCACTTCAGCCATGATAGGTTCGCCTCCTCTTCATCCACTTCCATGTGCTACTTTTGTAGCTATTCTCCCTTCTGACTCAATTTTACACATGTCTATAATATATTTTGATCATATTCACAGATACCTATTCTCCTATTTTATCCCTTTCCAATTTCCTTTAGACCTTGCTTTTTCCTAACACGACTGCCTCCTACTTCCATAACTTGTTTGTAAACATTGAGTTTAACTGGAGCTGCTTGTAGGCAAATGAGTGTGGGGTTATTTAATGGATCATGGACAACTTACCAGGGCTACACCCTTGAAGAAAAACAACTCCCTTTCCTCTAAAAGCCATGAACTGGCAATAACTTCTCAGCTAGGCATAGGCTTCAAGAGCCTCTCTGCCATCCATGCTGGAATGTTCATGAGTGCGATGGCTTTGTCATGTCCAGAAGACAGTATTTCAAAGTGCTCCTCCCCATCCTCTAGCTCTACTTCTATACACTCTTCTGGTGATGTTCTCTAAGCCTTGGGTGGGGGAGGTGCACCTAATAGTCACTTATTCTCAGTATTTTGACCATTATGTGTGTTCATTAACTGCTTGCCCATTGCAAAAATAAGCTTCTTTGACCAAGGTTGAGAGCAGTACTAATCTATGGCACACATATTTAAAAGAAAATTTGACAGCATATTCATGGAGCAAAACGAATAGTACACATGCCCTAGGGCCCATGTTCTCCCCAGTCATGGACTTTTGACCAGGTTTACAGTACCAGACATAAATTCCCTTCTGTGGAGTGTGTTTCAAATTCATTCAGAAAGTGATTGGTTATCTTTGTAACATTCATGCCACCAGCAGGCATATCTTGCCTGTCAGGTCAGTATTGTAGCAGTGTGCAGAATTCAGTGCTGGGTAAAACTATTGATGTCTTTTTTCCTCAGAGTCCCGCATAGCACCCTCCAGCACTATGAAACTAGCCATCAGGGAGGAAGTTTACAGGTCAGTTCCAGTTTGATTTTTCTGTCATGCAAACAAACCCATACTTCTTTACGCTTGTTTTTCTTAAAGAAAAGTATTCCTATACACACAAAGATAAGAGATTTTATTTATTTCCATTACCTTTATATGTTATAGTCATTCCCTAAAGTTTATTGAATTTAGTTTTCAAAAATGTTTATGACTAGCTGTCTTAATTTCTTTTTCTGTTGCTGTGATGAAATACCCTGATAAAAGCAACTTGAAAAAGAAGGGTTTGGTTTTGGAGAGGAGCAGGTACACAAGATACTCCACACAAGTTAGGGCCACAGTAGCCATAATCGGACTTTGATGACCTGTGCAAACGACCCCCCAAAGTCTAGCATGGATCACAGGCACTAGGATCCTTAGAAGCAAGGGATTAACAGTCATAATAGAGTTCCCATACTAAAGGGGAGCCCAAAAAAGGGCTCTGGGCCATGCTACTGAGTCCTTACACCTCACTAGAGTGGAAGACTCAGAGGGAAGTTTGGCATTCACACAAAAGGATGCTCCAGGAAATGGGAGAAGGGGAGGGAGGGGGGTGAAAGAAAGGGGAAAAGGGGGGGAGGATGCAAGGGGGACTGGGGAGAGGTAGAGGGTAGGAGGGGACCGGGGTATCTATTAAGCTTGCATGATTGGGAAAAAATAAATAAAAGAAAAAGAAAAAGAAGGGTTCGTTTTGGCCCACAGTTTGAGGGAACAATTCATCATAACAGAGAACTCAAGGAGACAGGAACTTGAAGCAGTTGGTAACATTGCATTCAGTCAGGAAGTAGAGAGCACTGAATGCCTACATTCATTTCAGTCTCTCCATTTTATATGGTCCAGGATCTTTGTCCAGGGAATGGTCTTATCATACAGTTGAGATGGTCTTCCCATATCAGTTATATAATTAAGATGATCTTTAAAGACATTCTTAGGCTACTTTAATCTAGATAATTCCTCATGGGTATGCTTAAAGGCTTCTCTTCTGAGTCATTCTAGATACTGTCAAGTTAACAATCAATAGTGACCATCACATCATTTCTTGAAACTTCTATCTAGAAGTGTTAACTTGCTATTAGTTTTGAGAAAGAAACTCTTAAACCAATTAAAGCATATTTGGCTTGATGAAGATTATTTTATATAATGTTTGGTAAATTGCTGGGGCTTATCACATTTAAGAAGGGACCTATGCTGTAATTAAAGTATTCTTGGTCTTGCAATCCAGAGGACCCAAGATAGTATAATTTTGGATCTCAATTCCAAGTTGTGACTCACTTTAAAAATCATGTACTTTGCGTAGAGTAGAACTTTTGCCTTTCAGTAACTTTTTTTATTGTTGTTTTGAGACAGGGTCTTGCTATGTATCTCATGTTTGCCTAGCATGTACAAAGAAGGCCCTGGGTTAGATTTCCCAGCACTCCAAAGAAAAAAAAGAAAAAGGTAACCACTCAGGATGTGGAGGCAGAGGATGATGAGTACCAGGACAGAGACAAATGAGAAGAAGTCCTCCTGGCACAAGACAAAAACAGTTAAGTTAAGAAAAACTAGAAGAGAGGTTAGGGTGACTTAAGAGTAGAGAAGGCACAGGTCAGAGGGGAGGAAAGAGCAGATCCCAATGTGAGTGAGCAGGTGGCTACCAAGCTGGTTTATGATGCTCAAACGAGCATAATTCACTTGTAAAAATTTTTTTCTGATAGACGCCTTTTGTTTTAACATCTCCAAAATCAGAATATTTTTAGACTCATTCACATCCCATAGATTATGGCATATTTACCACTCAGGACATTGTTAATGAAATACATGACAATCTTATTGCTCATAAGGACAATTGACTGTATTACCTATTAGTTAATATTGTGTGATCTGGCAGACAGATCACTTTGTGCAAACATTGGGAAACAGACTCTAAGCATTAAACTCATCCAAACAATTGACTGTAATGTCATTCTAACAGAAACATCTCTAAAATGATTTATTTGAAGTTAGCATCTACTTTTTAAAAAGATCTTCTGATGAACATGCTGAGTTTGTATTTGCTGAGAATTTTTATTCAAGTATGAGTAATCATTATGTGGAAATGCAATTAACTTTTTCCTACCAATTATTTGAGGTGCTATTTTTCTTGAAGCATGTGGGAATTATTTACTAGGCAAGAGCAACTTAGGCAACAACCTCTTAGTATTGCTTAGACAGCATCTCTATGTTTCTTGTGCCTCAGGTTTATCTGTTTCATATTCTTGAATCTCTTTGGAATTTTGACAAATTATTGAACTATCAGACTATACAATATGGGTGTTGCAGTTCACCTGCATAGTTGCTGATAAATCACAATCAAAGGACTTAAGGGAACAAAGGGTTTATTCTCTTAGGATAGACTGATTACATTTCCTCATCCAACTTGATAGGAGAGCTCGCACAACACCAGGGCTGAGAGACTGGCCACACCATCTCTACATAATGGCTGAGAGAGGGATGATCCTTACTTGTCAGACTAGCATGTCTGGCCAATTGTATACAAGGATGCCAACTTTCTCAGTCAGCTCTCTGTATTTTATTCCAGGGCCTAATCCCACCCACCATGGGCTGGGTCTTCCCCATCAGCTAGACAATCTTCTGCAGGTTTGCTCTGGGCCCAACTCAACCACATTCTCTACAAATGTGCTCAGAATGCAAACCCTCAACTGTCAAGTTGATACCTGTGCCTATGACAATGGGCATTTGGATACAAAGTGTTTCAACTTAAAAATATTATACATTTTTCTCTTGAACTTAAGCTGTAAAGCCCTAAAGCCAGTAAGTCTCCTCCATTATGGACTTTTAAAGCCTGTGTTTTGGGTACAGATCCACATTCTAGGCCTTTACCTTCATTCCCTAACTACCTTACCCCTTTCTTCTTCTCTAGATACTTATTTACTCTTTCATCTTATCTCTTTAAATTTTACAGTGAATACTTTCTTTTCAGCTACTTTCTATTTGATTTGGAACAGATAAAATATAAAAGCTGAAATCAGCAACATACAAAATCTATGTTTTAACATTTTTTTTCTAGTGAAAATAGCAAATCGAAGCTAGTGAAGTGATAAGTCCAGTTTTCTTTTTCTTTAAATATTTTATTTATGAGACACAGAGAGAGAGAGAGAGAGAGAGAAGAAGAAGAAGAAGAAGAAGAAGAAGAAGAGGAGGAGACAGAGGAGGAGGAAGAAGATTTAATAGCTTTTAGAAGTCAGTTCCTTCTACTATGTGACTATGTGTGTTTCTGGGAATCAAACTCAGCTTGCCAAGTTTGTGTAACTACTGTTATTTTCTTATACTAGGATTGCTTCATTGTTTATAGTTGGTCTCCTGGTGGCCAGTTTCACTCACTTTGCATTTTATTTTTGCACTTACTTACAGACTCTTTGGACAATTGCATAAAATGATGTTTGTAACTCACCTTGTACAATGCCAGACTCTAGAGTAGTCATTAAATATCTGATTTATGGGACTCTCTTCCCACCATTCCTTGAATTGTTAATAAAGTTTATTGCTTTGACAAGGCATCAAAGAATCTCTAAAGAAAAACCTTAGCCTCTCTTTCCAGTTTTATTGTACTTTTATGGATTCTACATATAGATTGAACACTCCTAACTTGAAATCTAAATTCCAAGTGCTCTGAAACTGGAAATTTTTTGAATGCTGATGTGAAGCTTATATATTCAACAAGTTAAATTTATGATGTCAATTCTCTAGAATCAAAAAAATTCAAGTTTAAGTACTTTTGGTCCTAAATATTTTGGATAGGGCATACTCAGCGCACATGTGTGTGTGTGTGTGTGTGTGTGTGTGTGTGTGTGTGTGTGTGTGTGTGTGTGTGCGTGTGTGTGTGTGATGTGTGTGTGTACTGTATGTACATTGACACATAAAAGATCTCCAGAACTTTCTTGTCTTACAAAACTGAAGTGCTACCCATTGAACAACTCCATTTTCCCTCTCCTCTTAGTCTCTGGGAGCAACATTCTACTTTTCTGTTTCTGTGACTTTGACTGCTTGGATACCTTATTTAAATATAGTCGTGCAATATTTTAGCTTTTTCCATAGGAATATTTGACATTGTATTATTCTCAAGGTTCATCCATATTGCAGTACATGACAGAATTTTCTTCTTTTTAATTTTTTTTGTTGATAATATTTGTGTATGAATGTGTGTGTGTGTGTGTCTGCACGTGCACACGTGTGCGTGAGAAAGATTTCTTTATGCATTCATTTGTTCATGGACAGATGGTTCCACCTCTTGGTTATTACGAATAATGCTACAGTATGCATGAGTATGTGGATGTCTCTCTTCACGATCTCATTTTAGTATATGCCTGTCATCATAGCACTTGGGAGGTGGAGGAAGAATCAGGAATTCAAAGCCAGCCTTGGCAATCTAATGAATTCAAAGCCAATCTGGTTACATGAGTTACTGTCTCAAAACAAAAAGATATTTTCAATTCTTTTGTATATTTATTCAAAGTCAGGGTTACTAGACCATATGGTAATTCTATTTTTGACATTTTTTAAATATTTATTTTGTGTGTGTGTGTGTATGTGTGTGTGTGTGTGTGTGTATCACAGGGTACTGTGTGACCCTATGGAGGACCAAGGGTGACTTCTGGAATCATCCTGGATTGCTTCTACCTCATTGCTTCCCTCTGGGATTTCCCAGGCTCTGTCCACCAGGGCCAGAAGTGCAGGCCGCCTCAGTTTCCACTTAGTGTTTTTTAGGTGGGGCCTGGGATCTGAACTTAGGACCTTTTGCTTGTGAAACAAGTAGTAACTCCAGCCCATTGATGTTTTTGAGAAGCTTTTGAACTGTTCATCATAATGACTGGGCCATTTTACATTTTACCAACAATATGTAAGGATTCCAATATATCCCCATTTTTGCCAATATTTGTTATTTAAAAAAACCTATTGTGTGTTTGTGTGTGTGTGTGTGTGTGTGTGTGTGTGTGTGTGTGTGTGTGTGTGTGTGTCGGGCACTGTGTGTCCCTCTGGACGACCAAGGGTGGTTTCGAGAATCTTACTAGATTGCTTCTACCTCTTTTTTGCTTTGCTCTGGGATTTTCCAGGCCTTGCCCACTGGGCTAGAAGTAAAGGCCACCATCTTTTCTGCTTGGCATTTTTTACATGGGACCTGGGATCTGAATTTAGGACCTTCTGCTTGGGAGGCAGAGTCATAACCATTGAGCCATCTCTCCAGTCTTTGAGTATCTAATTTCATTCTCACATGTTGATATCCAGTTTCTCCAGTACTGCAGGACACCTTCAGAACATTTTCAAATCTCTATAATTATATGCAGTATTGTGTGTGTGTGTGTGTGTGTGTGTGTGTGTGTATCTTTTAAGAAGGGAATCTGTTTTATAAGAGAAATAATTATTTAAGTGTGTTATTGTTCCTGACTAGGAAAAATTGTGTGTATTATTGTAAGTAACTTCTGCTGCTGATGAAGTGGAAGAACCTCTCAGTAAATAGCAGGATGGGACCAGTGTCAAGTGTACATTTGCAGTTACTTTAGTTCTTTGATTTGTTTGTAGTTTGACATAGCTGAGGTTGGCAGATCACCAAAGTACATAATCTTGTGAAATATTTTGAAAGTTTGTTGAAAACAGAAAACTAAACACCCATAATGTTAGCATTAGTTGCTTCCAAAAGATTTCTTTGATATAGATTGTTTTCAAATTGTGTAGCTTGTTTTCATGGAGCTTTTAGGCTTGGCATTTTAAGAAATAAATGATAGTAGTTATTTATTCTTAGATGGGCAGCTACAAACAATACTAAATAAATTTTAGAAATCACCCACCAAAATATACTGATGCAAATATAAATCAAAAGAACTAGAGGGAAATCTTCTAGGGTAAGAAATCTTGTAGGGCAAGATTGATGAAAATTCATCCTGAGGCCTCTGTTGTTAACCCTTCAGATAGACAATGATGTATCTATCACCTGGATTAGCAGAAATAATTGCATTTTATGTTAATTTGAAAGTTACTCATTATCAGATTTCTTTTGATATTGACAATTCCAAGGAAATTTTATGTACCAAAGCAAATCAGCCTGCAAAAAATTTACTCAAAGCTTGTCAACTGTACAAAGGGAAGCTTTCCATTCTAAAATTTCATGCTTTTTTAAAAAGTAACTCTTTAAATACCAATGCAACATATTAAAACTGATTTCTTCTAGCAAGTCTGCCCTCCCCCTAAAAAATCTTTTCTATATAATATTGTGTTTTTAAACATTGGCTTCTAAAGGTGATGTGTGTGTGTGCGTGTTGTATATCATAATATAGAAAATTCCTTTGGATTGCCTGAATTAAAAGAAAATTTATTTGACAAGATACACCTTCAAGATACTCTAATGTCCAAGTATGAGTTCGTGCTAATGTGTCCACCTCACTTTTATGAGTTCTTTGTGTCTGAAATTGGGAAGCCCTCTGCCCTTGTGAAAAGGGTGGGTGAAGTTTAAAAGACAGCACACCTTCTCTGTTCCCTGCTGCTCTTTTTACTGCCGAATCAGTTTGAGTTGAAGAATTGAATTTATATTGATATCTAAAGTTGATGGTCCAAAGAGGTTGTTGCTAAATCTTGTCAGTTTTTTAATTGGCTAGAGTCCTTTTATCTGTAAAAGCTTTGAACTATAAACACCGAGGATAATATGTAGTGACTAAGTAATATAATATATGCAGGTTTGCATTTTAGGATTTTCTTGTTTATTCTAAAAGTTGCATGTAAATAGTCATTTAAGAAATAATTTTTAACCATTAGAATCTGTTTCATTCTGTAGTTCAGTACCAGGGTTTCTTTTGTGGCTCTTGCTAAAATAGTGTTTTAGTTGATCATAAAAACTGTGTATGCTGAAGACTGGCTATTTGAAATAATAGTCAAAAGCTTTAGAAATAAGCAGAAGAAAAGTCCTTCATTAAGTTGTTTTATTAAATTTCATTCTTCCCACACTCTCATTACTATGCCATCCCTTCCACAGCTTGACATGTAGAAAATTGGCCATGTTGCCTTCTTGTGTGCTCTGAATTATGTACATCAATGAAGTGGTTTGATTTCTAGATTAGGGTAGAAAAATTCTTGTTATCAAGATGGTGGCTATTCCCTTTGTATATGTGAAGATTCCTAACACAGCACCTTGTTGGTAAATAAATTAGTATATTTTTCGCCCGTCTTTGTGTAGCACTTGGATTTATATGTAGAGATGCTAATGTGTCCAAACCACTTTTAGGAGTTTTTGGATAGAAGTGTGCTGTTTTATGCGATTTTAACAGAGTCATCTCTTTCATCACATTTCAAGAAGGAAATATACTAGTGTGCTATATAACTTGTGTCTGTAGGGAACACTAATCAGGCCTATGCATCATGTGCTTAATTTCTACCTCTAATGTGCTGAATCTCTATCTCAGGAGTAAAGAGATTATCTCCCTCCTCCTTTTATTTTCAGTACTGTGATTGAACCCAAGGTCTTGTTATACTAAGGCCCTTCCTGTACTTGCCTTAGATTTTGAATTAGGATCTTACTAAGCTGTCCAGGCTGGCTTTGAATTTATTTTGTAGTTCAGACAGGTCTTGAATTTGTGTTCTTCCTGCCTCAGACACTTAAGTATCTGGGATGATAAACTTGTGCCATCATACCTACCTCATTTTTGTGTAAGGGGCTGGCCTAGAACTGTGGCACTCAGTGTGGCATTCCTCCTGTTTCAGCTTCTGAGTGGTGGGATGCCTACTAGCTCTACTAGTAACACTGATGTGTATTATTGTTGATGAGTATATTACAGAGTAACTTGTAGCAACTAATCTCTTTTTGCAACTAATCTCTTTTTACAACTCCAATTTTAAAGTATTGGAGTTTCGAGCACATATTATCCATGTTAATTATAATTCTCACTAACCATTCAGTGGATATGGCTTTATCTTTCTTTTTTTAAATCTTTCTTTCAGAAGTAGGATTCTCATATTACCAAATAACCATGAAATTTTTTTGTATGACCATAAAAAAGACATACTATAAAAAAAAGAATCTAGGGAAGTAGCCATAAAGGGAAATTTGTAGATATACCAAGTGGTCTCTAGATTTATCCCTCACTAGATGTTGAGCATCCATGTCTAGCAAAAAACATTTGTAAAAGAAATGTACCATATCATGGTTCATACAACTAGGACTGTAGAGACTAAAAAGGGACTTAGGACTTTAGAAGGCTGAGAACCATTGGAGTCATAGAGTGCTTAATGCAGAAATTCTAAATTTGTGTGCCTGCACATCATCATTAATAACTCTGAGCGTTTTATTTTTAGCTCTTAAGTAAAGGTAAATGATCTATCTTAGTTGGCTAGCAAGGATTTATATATATTTATTTAGAAAGGTACCCAGTGGTAGGTCATCAACAAATGATGCAGCACACAATAGAGATAACCTTTCCTGTCTTATAAATAAGCCATGCCTGCACAAATCCATATAAATGAAAATAGAGAGATTTGTTTTACTTTGTTTTACAGCTCTGGAGACCAAACCTAAGGCCTCATACATCCTAGACAGTTGTCTTATCATTGAGCTTTTTTTTTTTTTTTGAAACAGATACTGAATTTATTGGTTGGCTATGAGTAGGAAAAGAGACCCTGTATATAAATATATACTAGCTAGTTACAATTTGACCAAGAAGTTTCCACTGAAAAGAACAGTAAAAGCCCTTGTTACCACCAGTCCATATGATATAAATTCAGTTTCTCGTTACCAAAAAGCTGCCTAGGCAAATGTGACATTCTTAGCGCTTAGTGCAGATAATGTGCTGGGTTGTGTTACATGAGTGGTAAACAAGAGTTAGTCCAGTGCATTACACAATATAATATACTGTGAATAAAGACTACTCTATTATTTTAGATACTACACAACATATCAGTCCTTAAAATATATGTAACCAAAAGAAGAGCAAACGAACATCTTAAAATACTGCTTATGATTGGGAGACACCTCTTAATCTGCTCTCTGAATTATCTGCAACACCTGTGCTGGATATTACAATTAATTCACTAAAAAACAAACTCCCGTGACTATCTTGCTTTGGTTAAATTTTTTCATAAAATGTTGACATAAACCCCAAACCTTCAACATCACAATAGAAACTAATTCTGTAAGTTTAAATAGTAAAAAAGTGAAATAGTAAGCAAGGTCTTTATAGCTCGTGGTTTTACCATGTAGCCCAGAGTGACTCCAAACTCAGTCTTACTGCCTCCACTTCCTGAATTCTTGGAATATAAGTAAGTGCCACCAAGTCCTGATGATAAAAGCTTCTTGAATTAGAAAATACCATTTTACTTAGTATACAAAAGGTACTGTCACAAACAGGAAAACAAACAAACAAAAAAAGTCATCTGAGCACTTCTGAATCATCTGAACTGCAAATTGTCAACCTTCTTTAAGTTCTCTACTGTTGTCTTTTGTATGTTTTATAGTATTGTTCCATACTGTGCAAATCTATTTCATACATTAAGTTTCAGTATATGACTAATCAGAAAAAGTGTTTTCGGAATAATGATTTTATTTTTTTATTTCAAGTGTTTAAGATTTAATTTATTATGTCAGGTTAAAATTATTGTGTCTTATGCTTGCTTCCACTATGATACTATTTTATAGCAAATTTTTCTGACTGATGCATATGAAATAATTTACTGTATCCTACAGAATATTTTTCTATTGGGCTTCTCCTCTTGAGGACTTTTGTTTTTTAAAGTATCATTCCAAAGAAATAGTTAAATTGAAAACCAAATAAAAGGGAGGAAATAACTTTCTATTAGGTTTATTCTGGAGCTCATCGTATGTTATGCTCTGAACTCAAATGTACTAATCTGAAATATGTCTTTTATATTATTAGATATAGAAGGTTAAAATATTTGCATGGGTACTTTTGTTGCTTTAAAAATTACTGCTTTTGGTGCTTGCTTTTGTAGCACATGTACTAAAATTGGAATGATACAGAGAAGATTGTCATGGTCCCTGCTCAAGGATGACATGCATATTCGTGAGGCGCTCCATATTTTAAAAAAAAAAAAATTGCTTCTGGGACTAAGAAGGTAGCTCAGTCAGTAAAGTGCTTGCTGTGTAAGCACGAGGATCTAAGTTCAGTCCCTTGCACCCATGGTGATGCACTTTTGTTGTTGTTTTTTTTTTTTTTTTACATGTGTGTCTGTGTGAATCAGAGAACACTGTGTGTGCCTGTGAATCTGAATTATTCTACCTCCTCTTCGCTTTGTTCTAGTTTCCCAGGCTCCACTTCCACAGTACACAGACTGGTGGTTTTATGTGGGATCTAGGATCTGAACTCAGGACCTTTTGCCCTCAAGACAGAGACTTAACTCTTGAGCCATCTGTCCCAGTGAGTAGTGCATATTTGTAATCTCAGCACTTGTTTGGCAAAGACAGATTCCTGGAGCTTGCTGGCCAGCCAGTCTGCCCTAATCCCTGATCCACATATCCTAATAGGAGACCTACCTTCAAAAACAAGGTGAATGTATACACCTGTTTTCTCCCTCTCATTTCTTCATTGTGGATTTGGGTATGCTAATTAGCTAGTTAAGATAGTTTACTTAGCACCCACAGCAAATATTTCTTGTAAAAATATAAGGCATGGGCTGGAGAGATGGCTCAGCAGATAATAGCATTTGTCACAAAAATTTGATGACCTGAGTTCAATTTCAAGAACCCAGGTAAAGGTGGACAGAGAGAAATGACTCCACAAAGTTGTTCTCTAACTTCCACATGCATACACACTGTGACTTGTGTGTATGTGCATACTGATAAATAGATAAATATTTCTTAAATCATATTTTAAAATATTAAAATTGCTGTTGTTCTTCACTAACCTGCAGTGGCTTGAAAAATACTTTTTTTGTTTTTCATCTTTTTTGTTTACTCTGGTTTTGGACTGGGGTTTATTTGTTTGTTTTCTCTGAGTTTCTATGTACGCCAGACTGGCCATTTGTTTGCTTGTTTTTGTTGTTTAATTGACTTCATGTTTAATAATTTTAGGTAGCTCACTGTTTGCTTGTTTTTAAGAGTATATATATTTTTTCAATATATCACTATGTGATCCAAAAGCTACTGAAAGCTTTACAATGTTTTCTTTTTCATCTATCTTCCAGCCACCCAATTACCCTTCTTAGAGTCAGAGAAAAATGTTACTAAGTTTCCTTTTAAACATCCTTCCTGGAAATCACACATAATTTCATCTATACTCATTGGCTAAAATTGAGTCACATCACTATAATAGCCACACAAAGAGAAGAAAAATACCACCTTTTAATTGAATGCATTTCTGCCTTGAAAAAATTTACAGTTCTGTTTCTGAGGAAAGGGAGAATATGCTGTTAGATAATAGCTAGAACAGTGTATGAAAATATAATCTTACAGTTTTGTTATTTTTAAAATTTTGTACTCATTTTTTCATTGGGGGGGCACACATCTTTACCGTGTTGGTTTTCAGGGATTGAATTTAAGATCACCGCCAGGTTTGCAAACAGGCATCTTACCTGCTAAACTGTATCACTGATACCTTGTTACTTTTTAGAAAGCATTTGTGAATTCTAATTCACAAATTATAATTGAAATTATAATTGTTTCTATTTTGATGTGTATGTGCGTATGGGTATATGTAAATGTGAATTCGTGTTTGCGTGTAAGTGAATGCATGTGTGTGAGTGCAGGTGTGTATGCACATGTATGCTTGTATGTGGAGACCCAAGGTTGATACTGGGGAATCATCTTCCATTCCTCTTCCACCTCTTTTGAGGTTGGGTCTCTAATTAAACCTAGAATTAACAGGTAGGGCTAGTCTGGCTAGCCAGATTGTTCTGGGAATTCTTCAACTCTGCCTTCTGGGGCTGGAATTACGTGCAGGTTGCCACACCTGTCTGGCATTTCGTGTGGGATCTGGGAATCTAAAGTATTGTACTTTTTCTTATGAGGCAGGTGCTTTAACCACTGAGCCATCTCCTATTCTGATCCTGGTTATTCTTATACGTCTCATTTTTATTTTTTTATTTTTTATTTATTTTTTTATTTATTCAATCGTGCGTGTGTGTGTGTGTGTGTGTGTGTGTGTGTGTGTATATGTGTGTGTGTGTGTATGTATGTGTGTATGTGTGTGTGTGTGTGTGTGTGTGTGTTTGTAGAACCACGGTCGGATTCGGGAACCACCATGGACTGCCTCCACCTCCTCCTTGTGTACTCTGCCCCCCCCCCCTTCACAGGCTCCGCCCTACCAGGACCAGAAAGGCAGGCCGCCCCGTTTCCGCCCGGTGTCTATATATAGGGTCTAGGATCAGGAACTCGGGACCTTCCGCTTGCAAGGCAGAGGCTTAACCCCTGAGCCACCTCTCCAGCCCCTACATCTCATTTTAAAATGAGAATTAAATTGATATTGGGTATATTGCAAGCAGAACAAATTTTGTAAAGGTTTTGGTGAATCTTTACCAAAGACAAAGTAAATGAATTTTCACAGAAACAGGAACATTAATCACCTTACATTTGTGTGAAAGTTCCTGCCTTATTTCTAATATGCCTAAAGTTTATAACTTTAAGTTTCCTGATTTTTTTAATTTAATATTTTATATAGATGGCCTTTATGTTACAAATGAGAGACAATTTTGGGAATGTTTGTCAAAGATGAATTAGAGTTCTGTAGGCATTAGCAAATGGTATTGGAATTTGGAAAGATTTCTTTATGTCTTTTTTTTGTGCATGTGTGTTTAATGCTATATAGCCTCCAAATCAGAGATTCTGTGGAAATGCTAATCACCAGTGCAGTATAGAGGAAAGTAGTCAACAGAAAACTATGATTCCATCAACAGGATGGGATTATTTCAACTAATGGGACTAATGGATGGGGCTATGGTAGGGAAACAGGTTAGGGTAAGTGCAGGAAGGCTTATCTGGGGCATAACTGTTGTCTAACATGGCAGTGGAATAGAATGCATATGAAGAAAAAAAGAAACAGCTAAAAATAGATTAGGCTTTGAACGCTAGGATGAGAAATTTGCTTTCATTCACTTTAATTTGATTTTGATGAAGCTTATATCGGATAAATATATTAGATAGATGTTCAAATTGGATAGTCTTTTAAGATATCTTTTAGTGCCATGAATGTATAATTTTTGGTGATATGAGGTTAGACATGTCATAACTCTGGTGTCAGCTTGAGAAATTTACTAATCACAGTTTATAATAAAATAGACAAGGTTACAAGGAGGAAAAGCTTGGAGAAATTAAAAAATTCAACTTCGAGAATGTTATGTCTTAGAAGTGTTTTTCTCTCCATAACTCTTTCATTTTTACCCTCAGAATTTAATTCTGAGTAGTCTTTGTGATTTTTTTTTCCTCCGAGTTTTCCCACAGTCTGGATTTCACTGGATCCATCAGTATTAATAATAGTATGTTATTGTTATCTTTTTCTTTGGGTATATATGTGTATATGAGGGGATATATGTACATGTTGTGTACGTGTTTCACATATGAGTGGGCATGTGTATATATGGATACATATATATGTATGGAGGCCCAAAGTTGACATTGGTGTCTCCTTTGATCATACTCTACTTTTATTATTAAGCCAGGATCTCTTAATTGAATCCAAAACTCACCAGTTGGCTAGGCTTTGCCCTGGAGATTACCTGTCTCTGTTTCCCAAGTGCTGAGATTATAGGTGGCTGCCATGATTGCTGCCCTCCCTGTCCATTTATTTATTTTGTGTGACTCTGTGGGGGTGTGATTGGATGTCCACAGAGCTCAGAGAACTACTTGCAGGAGTCCATCTCTCCTAGAACTAGTGATTGGACTCAGGTTGTCAAACTTAATGACAAGGGACCTTTACATTCTGAGCTCCATTTCTTATTTTTGATATTAGACATTAAATAATGATTAATGCCTAGATCCATTAATGTGTTAAGGTTTGCAAAAATTATCTAATTCTTATTATTCTCATCAGCCAAAATACTTCCATAAAGTGAAACTTTGCTTCATGTTCTCTACTTGTTGCTGCCAACTAATACAGTTTGCATAAAAGATAGAATAAGTGTAATATATTGTTCCCTTTTATCCCCTATTTCTTTGTCTTTTTATGTAGCTTAGTTTACATTTTTCAGAATTTTATATAAATTTCAGACTCCTTTATAATGAACTTTATCAACGGACTTCTTATACTCAGTTTTGTTTTGTTTTGTTTTTTGAGATTTCATCTATGTGATAACCTAACTTATTGTTTCATTTCTTAGTAAGAATCTAGTATGGGTATACCATAGCTTTTTGTAAGTTAACCTGTCAGGTTAATGTTTGGGTTGTTTCTAGTTTAAGGTTCTTGCAGATAAAGTTGCCATGGATACAAACTTTTATTTCTGAGAGGAATGAGAGGAAAACATAGTAGACATACTATTTAATTGTACCTACTAATAGTGTTAGATACCTCCTCCTTTTGAGACTTTTTGCTCACTTTTAAAACTTTCATTTTTATTTGCGTGCGTGCATGCGTGTGCGTGTGCGTGTGTGTGTGTGTGTGTGTGTGTGTGTGTGTGTGTGAGAGAGAGAGAGAGAGAGAGAGAGAGAGAGAGAGAGAGAGAGGACCAAGGGTGACTTTGGGATTCATCCTAGATTGCTGCTTCTCCTTTTTGCTTCACTAGGGTCTGCCCACCAGAGCCAGAAGTGCAGGGCACTGCTCTTTCTGCCTGGCATTTTTATGTGGGAACTGGGATCTGAATTCAAGATCTTCTGCTTGCAAGGCAGAGTCTTAATCTCTTGAGTCATCTCTTTAATCCCTCTTATAACTTTTAGGTATTTTAATAACTGTTGTTAGTGATATCTCATTGTGTTTTGTTTTAAATTTGCATAACAGTTTTATGATTTGTTAGTAAGTTCTCTAGTTTTTTTGCTTGCCTTTGGACTTGAGAGGTAGTCCAGGCTGACCTTGAATTCACTGTACTCCTGACTTTGTTTTCCAAGTACTGGGATTACAAGTGTTCGTTATCAAGCTCAGCTGTGACTTGTCTTTATTTTATATTATTTTGCTGTGTCTTTTGAAGAATAGTTACTCTAAATTTTTATGACTGCCAATTTATCAAAATATTTATGGATCATGAGTGTTTTTATGGCTCAATTTTAGCTGCCATGCTGACTTTTTAGCTGGTAACTTTTTATTGTTATTTTAGTGATTGCTTTAGGGTTTATACAATACGTGTTGCTGTTATGCTATTTTATGTATAGTCCTCTTATGTATAGTCACAAAAGTCCTCTTCTGACCTTTGGTTCTCTTGTTGTCATTATACATTTTACTTCTGTACATATTCTGAACTCCACACTGCAGTGTACTTATTTTCTTTTAGTCTGTTTTCTTTTAAGATTTAGATAATATGGAAAGCTATATTCACCCACATTTGTTTTTTTTCTCTAGTGCTTTTTCTTGCTTTGTGAAGCTCCAGCTTTTCACTTTGTATCAATCCTTATGCTTACAGAACTTTCCTTGTTATTTTGTTTTTAAAGATTACAAGTCTGTTAATGATGCTCTTAACTAATGACAATAATATCTTAACCTTCATTTTCAAAGCTTTTGTTGCTGGGTGTGCAACTCTAGGGTAAGAGTTTTTTAAATATTTGTAAGATGTGGTCTAGATGACACTGTTTTTCACGAGAAAAGTATAGTTATCCTTATCTTTGTTTATCTATGTATATATTTTTACCCCCTTTTGGGTCCTTTTACTTTTTTTTTCTTTATTGGTGGATATTTTGCCCACTTATTTTGTTTGTGACAATGGGTATCAAGTCCAGGATCTCAGGAATTAACATAGGCACTCTGCCACCAAGCTACATCTCCAGCCCTGTTTTGAACAATTTGATTGCTATGTCATTTGTTTTTTCTCCTTGGGACACAATGAGTTTCTTGGCTCTGAAGACATAATATATTTATATCTTGAAATACATAGAAAGAGTCAACCAACTGACTCTAAATGTACCAACATATATAAATAATAAGGATTTTAGTTTTTTAAATATTTAAAAATTTTGTGGGCATGCATATGTGATATGTGTGTGTGTTTGTGCAGTTGTGTGCAGATGGGTGTACTCATGAGCGTTCATGTAGAGGCCAGTCTCATTGAACCTGGATTTGCCATTTCAACTAGCCTAGCTGGCAAGCAAGCCCCAGGATCCACCTATCTCTGCATGCTTCCACTTCAGCACTTGAGTTATAGGCATATACCATAGCACCTGGCTTTTATGCGAGTGCTAAAGATCTGAACTCAGATCCTCATGCTTACACAGGAAGTACTTTTCCCACTAAGCCATCTTTCCAGCCCCATACATAACAAAAGTTTGAAAAACAAGGCTAATGTGAGAGAACAAGTTATATAAAAGCCTGATCAGTGTGATACCTCATATAAAAATTTAAGTATAAAACAATTATGTTTTTATAGACACTGTTATTTGTAACAAAATTTTAAAGTGTGGATATCAAGGATTCATACTATAGCCTTAATTCTGGAGAGGGATAGATTGAGGAGAAGGTAGTCTTTAGATACATTAATAGCATTTAATAAAATAAAAGATGAAAGATTTATATGATCTAAAGAGAAACCATAGTATAGTATGTATTAAGATATATCTGAAACCAATGTGTCAAACATTTTATCTGGACAAGTACAACACTAATTTCTAGGTTTACAAATGAATCTAAAGGGCTGGAGAGATAGCTCAGTGGTTAAGCCTTTGCCTCCCAAACAAAAGGACTTGAGTTTGGAAAAAAAAAATGCCTAGTGAATATGGAAGGGACAGTAATTCCAGCCCTAGAAAGCAGAGCCTGAGAAACCCCAGAACAAAGCAGTAAGATAGAAGAGCAATCCAGGGTAATTTTGATGTCACCCATGGACAGCCCTCACACATATGTACACACAGAAAGATGCAAAGAAAGAAAAGAAAAAGCCACTTATAGTGATACATGTCACAAGGGTAATTATGGCTCCTATCCCCTTCATTTTATTAGATATAATATAATCCCTTCCACATAAATCTCACCTAAGTAGTTACGTTTCAATAATCTACCAAATAAAAATTTTCCCATAGATCCAAGACCTATTCCCTTAAGAATAATGACATGAACTTTCACAGACATTAGTATATTGTAGTATATTGGAGATACATTTCAAGACGCCTTCCCATGGTACTAGAAATCATAGAACTCTGTATATACTTCGTTTTTTCCCTGTGTCCTGCAGTGTTGTCCGACAGTACCAGAGTTTATCTCTCCTTCCATGTTTTGTGCCTGTATGCCCCTTTTCCATCAACTACTTTTGTGCCTTGAGGAGATTATTAAGTTAAAAATGGTTATTTGAACATAGCAGTGTGATATCTTGACAGGGGGTAGGTAATATATGCACTGTGGAAAAGCCAATGGAAGGATAAATCATATTCCAGGAAGAGATCATACAGGAAGGCCTGAGATTACATCATTCTACTCAGAACAGCACTCAATTTGAGATTTAGAACTTAACTTATTTCTAGAATTTTCACCTAATATTTTCAGACTATGACTCATTGAAGTCTCAGAAAACAAAGCCCAGAGAAATGGGACTCCAGTAAAACTGTCAGATCTATGGGACCATTCTCCTTTCTGTTAAGGAACTCTTATTAATTTCACTCTAAAGTATCCCAAAAGACACATTCCAGATTTCATGGCATTTAAGGCAAGTACAACGTCATACCTGAGTAATGGCCCCTTCTTAACCTTTCTTTTTTTAGTTAATGTACTTGTTACATATAAAAATTTTTTGTCATGTTGAAGTATTGCCAGTTAGGTGCCCCTTGTTGAACCAGTGAGACCCAGAAATCATTAGAGCTAACAACATACAGGTTTTTCTTAAGTGTGCTGTCAAAGATCATAACCTTTTCGGATTGCTGGTATGTAGCACTTGCATGGTAGTCTTTTGTTTCATTCCTAATGGAAAATAGTAAAATATCCCTCTATCAGCACTTAACTTTTCTTAGATCTCATGCTTCAGGCCTTACTGCATTAAGATTGGTGCATTGCCCATAAGAAAAAGAAAAAGTTGAATTAGAAATGGAAACGATTTCATTTTCTTCCTAAAAGAATTTAGGTCATCAAAATGTGCCATTTAATATGTTAGCAGTTTCAGAAAACTTATTGATACATACACTTTGCTTTGCTCTGGTTCTCTCTTCTCTCTCTCTCTCTCTCTCCTTTTCTGTCTCCCCTTCTGTGGGGGGACAGAGTCCAAGATCTTGCACATTCTGAACAAGTCCTATCACTGGCCTACATTTCTAGCCCTTTATTTTATTGAGACAGGGTCTCACTATGCCACCCAGCTAGCTTTGAGTTAATTTTATAGTTCAGTCTGGGCTCAAACTCATTCTCCTGTATTTGCCTCAGGAGTGCTGGTTTTACAGTGTGTGCCAGCACACCAGCTCATATATCTCTGTATAATACAAGGACTTAGAAGAAAAAGGCAAATAGTCCAGAAAGCAAAATATATAAAAGTGCTTCTAAATCAGATTTCTGAGAAATACTGTCTTCTAACTAGCATGTAGTAACTGACTAGAAAGAGAGTTGGAGGGAGGAAGGGATGTGTATTAATGAAACAGAAGATTTAAGTTCCTTTTACTACTTTTGTTGTAAATTAGATACAGTGGATCTCTTAAATACAGTTCTGGCTACATGCTTATTTATTTTTTGATTTTATAGTGTGTGCATGTGTGAGTATGTGTGTTCATATATGTATGTACAAATCCAAAGTTCACATTAGGTATCCTCCTCAATTGCTTTTCACATTATTTATTGAATCAAGATCTCTCACAAAATACAGAACTTGTCAATTCCAGCTAGTATAGTTAGCAAGCTTGTCCTGGGGATCCCCATCCCATCTCTGCCTCCCAAAAGCTAGGATTGTAATAGCTACCATATCTATTTGGCTTGCAAAAGATCACAAATTTAATGGGTTTCACTGTGACATTTCTATACATACATATATTTGTTTTGATCATACATAGCTTATCAGCCTAGGACTTACTGTATTTTATCAGTTGGCCTTAACTTATTCCACAGGCTTGGCAAGAGGAACAGTTTATAATAAAAAGAATCCTGTGAAATGTAATTATGGCCAAAAGGATATTAGGAAAGTGTGGAAGGACAACTTTGTAACTGCTACTTATAGAATTTCACAGTTCAGAGAAAGGAACTTGGCATATAGTACAAAGAACACTTACTAGACAGTCCAACAGGCTTTAATTGAATCCCAGTTCTTCCTCCTCTGTGATCTAGAGCAAGTTTGTTAGTTTCTGTGCATGTCAGTTTTCTAGTTTGAAAAATGAAGGTAACAACAGTCCTTCCCATGAAGATCTCCCATCAAAGGCCCTCAAAGTTTGTTTCATTTGTTCTGCTAATCTATTAATGTTGTACTGGATGTTTCAATGGTTTCTGTTGTTGTTAATAATTGATGAACATTATTATCAGGCCTTGTTCTTCAGTCAGACTTCCTAAATCAGGATGTAGTCCATATTGTAACACAGTAGAACTTCAACAGTAAGGTTGGAAATGAAAAGGATTTGCTTTTAAAATGTTTTGGTTCACAGATTTTGTGCATATTCTCCTTGGGTGATATTTCATAATTTCTGAACATACAAAATGTCTCATTTTTATTTAGCTTTCTGAAAGGTCATAACTTTTCTGAGCATTGTATGATTTATTAAATGTTCTTTTTTAGGAACAAAAACACCCTTAAAAACATGAGTTTAGTTCATGAGTCCATGTCTGATGACTTATATCCTAGGAACCTAAAAGCAAGAATGTGTTTCATTGTTTAAAATTTGAGGGCAAGAAAAGAAAGACAACATGCTAATAGTTTTATGCAGGTGAAAATGATGGTGGGTGTAAAAGCTGAGATGCTTGGATTGCAAAAGATCACCAATTCAACTTGCAAAAAGAGAAACTATTTTTGACATAATTAGATTTCAAGATGAATAGAAATAAAACTAGTCTTAGATATATTTGAAATGCAAAACTTAATCTTTACTAAAACTCTTGTTTCCTTTATCTTCAAACTGTGTTTTTTTTTTTTTTTTAAATTGTTTTCTCCATGTACCAAGAAACAGTTCTCATCCTTGTAGCAATGGAAAAGGAACCTCCCTAGCCAGCTCTTCTCTTCAAAGTTCCTGGACTCGTTTTAAGGGGAAGAGTGATAGTGATCTGCCTGTTGGTAAAATAAGATTATAAGGAATGGTGGTTGCAAAAAGAAGTAGTATCTGTCCTCTCCATAGAAATTGTTACTGTTAATGGCAGGAAAGGATTGTCTTTTTGAAACAAGAGACAAGAGTTATCAGGGTGTCCTTGTCCTACTCCTCTGCTTTCTCTGAAAGTACAGTGCTCCTCAAGCTAGGAAAGTTTGGTCAACTTGCACAGTGGTCTGGACCCTAGAGAAGAGTTTGCTGAAATTTTTACATGGCAGTATTATGTTCATTCCATTCCTAAGGCAAGATTAAGAGCTGTGTGGGATGGAATCATTACATTTTTCCTTTTTAATTTTCAGACTGTAATTCACATAGCTGTGGAAGAAATTTAGATCTCCCAGGAAAAGATACTTGTTTACCTAGCTCTTGCCGGCAGAGGTGAATCCTAATGCTCAGAATTGCAGTGTAGCTGTATATGTTAATTGTCAGGTTCTTTATTCTAAAGCAGAGTGCTCATAAAACTCACATCTTGATCAAGCTGTACAGTATCTTATAATTCCAGAATTCCACAATGAAAATATAGATGAAATGACTTCTGTGAAACCATGCCACCCCATTCCCAGGATTGCTTTGGCATAACTTTTAATGTGACTGACTTTACAAAGGAGAATTTGCATAAATCTTTATAGTCAAAAAATACATCAACAACATAGCCAGATGACACTGATACTCACTGTGAGTATTCTTTCTGGCTCAAATAAAATAGTCATGTTTTCCCCTGAATATGTTCCTGTCCTTTTATTTTGATGATGTATTTTAATTGTAAATACATTTGATTGATGTATTATAATTAAAATTATAAAGTCAGACTGGAGATCTTTTTTATTAAATGAAATTTTATTTTACTTTTAAATTATAATCAACTTTACTAATTGTACAAATTTAATGGGTTTCACTGTGACATTTCTATACATACATATATTTGTTTTGATCATATTCACCTTCTCTACATGCCTTCTTCCTCCTCCACCCATCTCTTTCCTAAATCCTTAGACTCAAAATGGAGACTTCATTTGTTTCAGAATGTCCTGTGCCTTATTAATTGATGACATTCAAGAAATTGTCAGCACGGGTATTCTTTTGTAGGTCAAGGGTATACTTATTTTGGAGAAAGAATGGTGATTATTTAACTGATTTTAGGCAAATCTAGCTTAGTTAGCACCCTAAACTCCAGTAAAATAAGGAATAATTTTAAAAGAATATTTTAAAAACTGTTAAGTCCTTCATTCTACTATGTAAAATAATAATACCTACATAGAAAAAGTTTACTTTTAGCCTAGTTTTCCATAATTAATCTGAAAACATATAGGGCAACCAAAACCATGCAGAACTATTGAAAGTTTTTGGAAAGGAAATCTTCCTATATATATTTTTGATCCTCCTCCAGGATAGCCTCAGATCACTGCATCTTAGAGGTTAAAATGAAAGGAGTATTGAAGGAAGAGAGATGTCTGCTAATTATTTCTGCTTGGATTGAGAAAGATGCAGGAATCTTAAGATCTGGTATCCTGATATGTGGGTGTCAAAAACAAAACTTTCAATTAATTGGCCATTGATAAACCTATCAAAAGCCCATGCTCTTGAATCTCAACATCTACTTCCAGATAGTAGAGAGAAAAGGAAACAGAGGCAGAGCTGGAGAGATGGTTCTTGGGTTACGACTGCCTCACAAGCAGAAGATCCTGAGTTCCAATCCAGAATCCCATGTAAAAACAGCAGGCAGAAATGGCAGTGGCCTGCACTTCTGGCTCTGGTGTGTGGAGCTTGGGAAATTGCAGAGCAAAGCAAGAAGGAGGTAGAAGCAGTCCAGAATGATTCCCGAAGTCACTCACCCTTAGTCCTCCAAAGGGACATACAGTACACGTACACGTACACACACACACACACACACACACACACACACACACACACAAATAATAATAATAAATAAATATTCTTTTAAAAAAGAAAATAAGCATATTCTTCCCTGAAGCAATTTGTGGAATACGTAAGGAGACCCTTTGTGGTCCAAACACTAGTTAGGAGTTGATGAGCCTGCCCTTGCTCCTATGCTTAGCATTGTCTTGCTGCTGCACCACAATTCATCTGGGCAATACTCAATACTAGAAGTTTATAATAAAATTTTCTTGAGCAAACTAGCTTGTATTCAGTTTAATTTCGTATATTATTCTGCTACAGTGTTGGATACAGTAACCTGTACATACTGTCCCAACACTTGGAAGAAGGAGTGGGAGGATGGGAAGTTAGAGATCAAGTCTCCTGGGCATCATAGTGAGCCCCAGGCTGGCCTAGGCAGCATAGGGACACACAGTCTTGAAACAAAACAGCACCCATACAGGTTATTTATTATAAATGCATAACTTCTGCAGGTAACTACCAAAATGTTTACATAGTAGAATATTTACTTACTGCTTATGGAAAATTTAGAATTATGTTGTAATTTATAATTAGTTATACCCCTAAGTGTTTCTTTTATTTAAGAAGATTTAATAGTATCATCCTTTTTGTAACTTGATTTCTTTGGTTTATCAATAAATAAACTCAAATATTTCTATCTATGCACATATTTACATACAAACTTACATTTTGCTTATTTATTCTCTTGTGTCATACTAAATTGCAGGAAAATTTTGGTAAATGTTATTTTTGTTAGGTAAAATCCAAGTTGTATTTTACTTTTATAAATGAATTGTCTTTGCTGGGTATTAATACCTAAACCTAATGATATTGGGAAACATTGATTTTTTTTTAAAGGAAGGACAATTTTTTGCCTTGAATAGCTAACAATAGTGTATTTTCCTGCCTGATATTACATGTAGTTGTAGGAAAATAAAACATTTATAATAATGATACATACTTATTTTTAGTACTTTCAGATAAGATGATTGTTTTTAAATTTTAGCAATCAGAAAACAGTTGAGGATATTATTACTTGTAACTTGTGATTTTCAGTGCTTTTGTTAGTCTCAATGACAGATTGAAGTTACTTTTTTTAAAATTTTTTTTTATTCAACTGTGCATATGCATGTGTGCGTATGTGTGTGTATGTATGTGTGTGTGTAGAACCACGGATGAATTCGGGAACTACTCCGCCCCACCAGGACCAGAAATGCAGGCCTCCCCCCCCTCCCCCGCTTCCGCCTGGCGTCTATACATGGGGTCTAGGATCCGAACTCAGCACCTTCCGCCTGCAAGGCAGAGGCTTAATCGCTGAGCCACCTCTCCAGCCCCTGAAGTTACTTTTTTTTTTTTAATAGTGTGTTCCTGGGGTCCATTTTTATCTGTTTATCTGTCTCCCTATTATTTGTCCATCCATCCACCCATCCATCCACTTAAACGTCCCATGCTGCCCTGGAATTCACTATGTCCTAAGACAACCAGAGGGACTCTGCCTCTGCTTGCCGGGCATTTAAATTTACCTGAGCTTTAGAAGAATCCCCTTACCCCCTGTAGAAGTGCATGACCCCCTGTAGAAGTGCATGTCTTATAGTTATACTAGTCAATAAAAGTTTCGTTCTAGGGTTTAAGACTCTGCCTCACAAGCAGACAGACGGTCCTGAGTTTAGATCACAGATCCCACGTAAAAACACCAGGCAGTAATGGTGGTGGTCTGTGCTTTTGGGCCTGGTTGGCGGATTCTGGGAAATCCCAACGCAAAGGTAGAAACAATCCAGGATGATTACCCAAGTTACCCTTGGTTCTCCACTGGGACACACAGTGCCCCCCCTCCCCGTCTCTCTCTTTCATATACACACACAAAATAAATGAATAAAATAAATAAAGTTAAAAAAATGTTTGGTTCTAGATACTTTGTATTTCCAAGTTCTATAGTTTTCTGTAATTTTTAAAAGTATATTTAATAGACTAATTCATCCTGAGAACTAGAAATGACTGGATTCAACACTGACATTTTCTTTCATAGATAAAAAGAAATTGCACTTCATATAATACAAATCTAGAAAGTGTACACAAAGGCATGTTTTTGCTTGTCTCTCTCTAAGGACAAACTATAAGTAAATTATTTTTTAATATTTATTTTGTGTGCACACACATGTGTATTAGAGGGTACTGTGTGTCCCTGTAGAGGACCAAGGGTGGACTTCTGGAGTCATCTTGGATTGCTTCTACCTCATTTTTGCTTCACTGTGGGATTTCCCAGGCTCTGCCCACTAGGGCCAGAAGTGCAGGCCACTATCATTTCTGCCTGACGTTTCTATGTGGGACCTGGAATCTGAACTTAGGACCTTCTGCTTGTGAGGCAGAGGTTTAAACTCTGAGCCATCTCTCTAGTCCATAAGTAAAATACTAAAATAACTCAATATGTGGGTCAGAGTTTTCTTCAATGAAATAGTTGTTTGCTTTCGATCTTTGATGATAACTCTAGAGTAAAGCCCTAAGTATTTTTCTTTCCTTAATGACAAGAATTAAGCAGGGATTAATAGACTTATATGTTCAAGTTGGGGTAAAAGAGGGTAGGAGCTATTTACTTCTTCTAATATTAGAAGTCTGAGTGTTATGATACATATTGCTTATTTATGTCATATTCCCACAACAGAAAGTAAAGCATCATTGTAGAAGGTACTGGAGTGCAGGAAAGGGATCTTTGTCCTGTCTCAGCCCTTATAGTTCTGGGATTTCAGGCATGAACCACTGGTCCATGGGTTTTAATACACTAAGACTGAATAAACATACTGTTCCTCTTTTTATATACAAGTGAATGTTTTATAGGATTTACTATACTAATACATAAATATGACATTTTTCATTCCACATGCATATTATTAAATAGCTATTTTATTATGTAGTCAAACATCTATTTTAAACACAAGTTTCTTTAAAAAATACTTTATTTGAGAGGGGGAGAAGAGGCAGCATACATGCATGCATGACATACAGGCGGAGCTCAGAGAACAACTTGTGAAAGTCTGGTCTCTGCTTCCACCATTTATGCTTTCAAAAATGGAACCAGGTCATCACCTTTTCCAGCAGGCACCTTTATTCACTCAACTATCTCACTGGCCCCAAGTTCCCTTTCCCCTTCAACTGTTTATCTGCATGGAGGAACAGTTTTCTGCTATGATTCTTGGACATGATCTTATTTAAATTGATATATCTGCTGTAAAAATTCCCCCAAAATATGAAACCTTGTTTCAAAAACAAAGCCAGAACCTAGAATGAATAAAAAGAACCTTCTCACTCCTTTGCAGTGAGTACTCTTTCCCACCTCCAGCTGAACACAAATACTAATTTACTTTCAGTTACTATAGTTTTATCTTTTCTAAGCAAAAGTTATTTTGTAAACACTTATCTTCTCATATAATTGGAATCATATAATAACATAGTGTTTGTGTCTTGAGATTCATTTATGTTTTTTCTAATTGTTGTTTCATTGTTTGGCTCCCATTAGCACAGCATTTGCCTGCTATATACAAAACCCTGGGTTTGATCCACAGCATTACATAAATCAGTTGTGGTGATACATGCTTATAATTCTAACATTCTGGAAATGGAAGCAGAAGAATCAGAAATTCAAGGTCATCATTGTCTACAAAGGAATTTGAGGCCAGTCTGGGATATATGAGACCTTATCTCAAACAAAGAACCAAAAGAAAAACAATTATTTATATTATTGAGTTATATTCTACAATATAGATACACTTTGATTACTCATCACTTGATTGAATATCTAGATTGTGTTAAATTTTTGGCTATTTTGTATACAATTTTTTGGTATGAAAGTGCATTTTCATTGCTCTTGAGTAAATACCTATGACCAGAGTTGCTCTGTCACATGAAAGTGCATACTTCCTACCTAAGACTGCCACACTGTTTTCCAACATGTGGGAGCACATTCCATTCCCACCAGCAATGGATGAGCATTCAAATTGCTTTGTATCCTCACTATCACTTATTATTTTAGTCTTTTTTTTTTCTTCTAGGAAGTTGTGAGGTTTTTTTGAAACAGAGAAACGATATACTTGCGATATAATATGATTAGTAGCAAATGTGTTATTTGAAAAAAATACTTTAGCCATTCTAGTAGATGTGCAATGGAATCTTGCTGTAGTGTTCATTTTTCTGAGTAGTTCCGTTGGGTTCCTTGGCTGTCTTAGTAGTACTTACTAGTCAACTGCAAATGTTTACAATTTTTTTTTTTTTTTTGCTCAGTTTGAATTAAATTGTTGGTTTATCTGAACACAAGCCTTTTGTCAGATATGTTTAAAAAATATTCTGTCCCATTTAGTAGCTTGCCATTTCCTTTTTCCTGTGTGTAGGTGTTGTGTGCAGGTGTGTGGGGAGTGGAAGTGTGTATATATGTGTGTTTTGGGGGTGGGGGTGTAGAAGAGGCCTCTGTGTGTGGAGGCTGAAGAGTGACATCCTGGATTGCTTTGCCTGCCTGGTGGTTTAACATGGGATCTTGTTAGGCAAAGAGCCATCTGAGCCATTTCTCCAGACCAACCATTTCTTTCTTTTTATCTTTGGATTTGAGTTGTAGTCAAGAAATGTGTTTTATTTAATCCATACCCACACACACAAAAAATTAACCACTGAAAGTTTAACCGTCTTCTGAAAGTTTAGTAGTTGAAGCTCTCACGTTTAGATTTGGGATCAACTGAATTCATTTTGTAAGTGTGAAGTATGGGCATGATGTATTTTCTCCATATGGATATCCTATTTGTTTAGCATTACTAGTTGGAAAAACTATCTTTGCTCCAAGGTAAAAATTACCTTACCTGTATTTTGAAAATCTGCTGGCATATAAGCATGGATCTAGCTGTTAAATTGGCTAGATACAACAGTGCACAATGATATTTTTGACTACTTTACTGCTGATGAATTGCCTGTGTGTGTGTGTGTGTGTGTGTGTGTGTGTGTGTGTGTGTGTGTTCTGTTTCTATATAAAAACTTACTCTTGACATTTATCTGATATTCATATATGCATTCCAGTCTTGGGCTTATTGTTTATATGGTAGGTTCTTATGTGATCATTTAATCCTTACCTGTTTTCATGTTTGAATTTATGCTTCCTATAGACAGCATATTGTTGTGTACTGTTTATCTAGTGTGACAGTATTGACAATGTCATTTTTAAAAATGATTTATTTAGGGGCTGGAGAGGTGGCTCAGGGGTTAAACCTCTGCCTTGCAGGCAGAAGGTGCTGAGTTCGGATCCTAGACCCCACATATAGACGTCAGGCGGAAGCAGGGGGCGGCCTGCATTTCTGGTCCTGGTAGGGCGGAGCCTGTGACTCCTGGGGCAGAGTAAACAAGGAGAAGGTGGAGGCGGTCCATGGTGGTTCCCGAATTCGTCCGTGGTTCTACACAGACATACACACTGCGCGCACAAACACGCATACACGCACAATTGAATAAATAATAAAATAAATAAATAAATGATTTATTTATGTGTGTATGTGTCTGAGTGTATTTGTCCATGCCATGCATAAAAGTGGAGGCCAGAAGAGGATGTTAGGTGTCCTCTTCCATCATTGTCTTCCTGTTTTTTTGAGATGGGGTCTCTCCCTGAATCTGGAATTCATGTCTCAAGAAGGCTGGAAGCTTTCTATCTCTGCTGTCAGTTGGAGCTGAGGTTATAGGCATTCTCAGAGATTCCTGACTTGTTACATGAGTGCTGGAATCGGAACTCAGGTCCTCATGATTGCTAAGCAAGAATTCTTAACTGCTAAGCCACTGCTCCAGTCCTCCCCATTTTTCCTCAAAGACAAGGTCTTGCTGTGTAGTGCCTAAAATCTCCATCCTTCTTCCTTAGTCTCCCAATATCAGTGCTGATGTTACAAGTTTGTGCCAATGTGCTCAGCTAGTTAGTCACCCAACTTTTTAAAATTGGGGAATTTAGTTTGTGAGTCTTTAATTAGTGATGCACTGAAGTTGTTTTCTGCTCTTTCTTGCTTTTTGTTTTTAATGTTCCTCTTCTGTCTGCCCTCCTCTGAATAACTTAAACTATACTTGTATCAAGATAGAAAAAGGTTATGTTAATTTTTAATCATCTCTACAAGTCTCTACTTGGCTCAAACATTTTTGTGTGTTGTCGACTTAAGTAGAAAAAAGTTTTCTACTAGTGGATATTTAGAATATTTTAGATAGCTTAGTGAGTAAATCATTTATTATTTGAGTCTGACTTCATTTTCTTTAAGTAATTAATTTAGTATATGCGGAAGCAGGTATATGTACACAGTGTGTGAATGAAAATCAGAGGACAACTTTCAGGAGTGAGCCCTCTATTCCACCCTGTGGGCTTCAAGGATTGAATTTGGTTCATCCCACCTGCACAAGCACTTCTACCCACTGAGCTATCCTTGCCCTGACCTGCATTTTCTTCTATAGTTTCCTCACATGGGGCACAGGTCTTCTTAAGGACTTCAAAAAAACTTTGACTTTTTTTTTTTTTTTCATAACATGTAACACTAGTCATGATTAGCAAATTTTTATCTATGATTTCTGCCATTTCTCACTTTTCATAGTTTAAAATGTGCTCTGGAAGTAAAAAAGGTGGAGGTATAGAAATTCAAAAACCATTTGCCGAGATGCATAATATGCTCTTTTATCATGAGTTAACATTTTTTTACCCTCATTTTTTAATTATATCATATCCCTTTTTTCCTGAACTTTTACAGTAATTGGATTTTTTATTTGAAAGTTGTTTATGTTCAGCAATATATTAAAAAAATTTACAAAGATCTGTTTTAAATTTATTTATTTATTTATTTATTTATTTATTTATTTATTTATTTATTTATTGTGTGTGTGTGAGAGAGAGAGAGAGCACTGTGTGTTTCTGTGGAGAGCCAAGGATGACTGACTTGGAGAATCATTCTGGATTGCTTCTACCTCCTTGCTTCCCTCTGGGATTTCCCAGGCTCCACCCACCAGGACCCACAGTGTGGGCTGCTGCTGTTTCCGCCTGGCATTTTTACTTGGACCTGGGATACGAACTCAGGACCTTCTGCTTGTGAGACAGTCTTAATTCCCGAGCCATCTCTCCAGCACAAAAGAGCTGTTTTATAGTCCTCATTTATTTTTTATTCATTATTTATTCAATTGTGCGTGTATACGTGTGTGCACGTGTGTGTGTGTGTGTGTGTGTGTGTGTGTGTGTGTGTGTGTGTGTAGAACCACGGACGAATTTGGGAACCACCATGGACCGCCTCCACCTCCTCCTCGTTTACTCTGTCCGGGGATTCACAGGCTCCACCCTACCAGGACCAGAAACGCTGGCCGCCCCCGCTTCCGCCCAGCGTCTGTACATGGGGTCTAGGGTCCGAATTCAGGACCTTCCGCCTGTAAAGCAGAGGATTAACTCCTGAGCCACCTCTCCAGCTCCTAGTCCTGATTTATTACAAAGATTATATTGAGATTTTATTTACAGAATCATATAATAAAATTGGAACTATGTTAAGTTTTAAGGTTTTTTTTCTGTTTTTTTTTTTTTTTCGGTATTGAGAAAATATTCTATTGGTGAACTTTTGATGTTAGGGTCTGTGTAAGTTTTTTGAAAATAGGCAAAAATCTTTTATCTTCTTAAACTTAGCAAGTGCTTGTCTCTATGCTTAAGATCTGAGTGTAGTCTGTCATCTGAAAATGAAAAAGATTTAGTCTTAAATTCCAAGTGAAATAGTTTCAAGATTGCCGATTTCCTTGAAAAATTTATTTTTATAACTTTACCCACTAATTTTGTTAGGTACAAGTTTGTATAGCATTTATTGGGAACAGTACCTAATAAGTGAATTCTGTTTCAACTTGAAACTCCCTGTTACTATTTGTCTGAAGATGAATATATTGCCTTTAATGTTCAATTTATTACATTATTCCTGGAAGCTAATATAATCTATAAGAACAAAGACTTTGAGATACTGTTGGAACCGAAGTATGTATGGCGGCTTTTTTTTTTTTTCTTCCTTAGATCTTGGCAGGTTCTCATTCTGTTTTTCCTGGGGATTTGTGACCTGATAGAAGTTGCTATCAATTCTGTTTTATCAGAGTGGGACCAGTCGGTGGAAGAGAGGGGCTACATTTTAGTTATTTTTATTGGTAGTCTTCACGATAACATTTTTTTTTCTTTGCAAGCATGCTTCACATTCGTTGGCTTCATCACTCTAGATGGCTAGTTTTGTCCTTTCTGAGGCAAAACAGGTCTAAAGCAGAACAAGACTGTTAAGGAGAGAGTGAGTCAGAAACCAGCATCCACATGAAAGTTACTTGGAGTTATTTGGTATAAAGAGTAATAGTAATAGTCCTGAAATGGTTTTATATGAAACTTGGTCAGTTCAGGGCAGTCCTTTCATTATGGTATTTTCATATAAATATAATAAAAGAAACAGATCAAGAACAAACTGATGTTATCCTGGTTCTACCCACTTTATAGTTAGTTAACCTCCCTCCCTCCCTCCCTCCCTCCTTTCCTCCCTTTCTCTCTCCCTCCCTCCCTCCCTCCCTCCCTTCCTTCCTCCCTTCCTTCCTTCCTTCCTTCCTTCCTTCCTTCCTTCCTTCCTTCCTTCCTTCCTTCCTTTTCTCTCTCTTTCTTTCCACCTTCCACCTCTCACTGCTAAAATGACTACACTATTGAATCCCATTTTCAGATCCTCTTGACTTGGTAACCTTCCTTCCTTCAAATGATTTTTCTGTTAAGCATTTGGATCTTCAGAAAGATGCTAGACCACAGAACATTTTCCTGTACTCGTTTGTATTCTGCATAGTGATTGTTACCTTGAATCTTCACTTTGGTTTTAGGTTTCTGTGGTAGTTGAAGGGAAACAGGTACCTTCTTTCATAATGTTTGTCTTTTACTTTGAACCTGCAAAGAGGATTTATAATCCTCTTGCCCTGTAATATATACCTGAAATTCTAGCTGTAACAGGTGGCTTCTTTAACATGGCTAATGAACTGCAGCTGGAGCATATGCATCCCTCTTTACCTCAGGTTTATAGTTTGTAATTATATTAATCTATATATTTAACAGGTAATAATTTTTTTAATTGTTTGATATTAAGGCTGGTATGCTTCAGATGTAAAACTGGATGATTTTCATCTCCTTCCCCAGGTTTTTCAAATGGGATTCTTCAAAGAGCTTCAGGTGTCATTTGCTGGTTTGGGGTGGGGGAAGGATCTGAGTAGGGAAAAGTAAGGTTTGCTCTCATCTGATAAATCTCTTCAAAGGGTTTGAGTGACCAGATAGGTGTGCCCCCCCTTTTAAGTAAGCTGTTAAAGACCCCATGATTCAAGCATAGATTGGTCACAGAAAGCCCTTGTTATCTCTTGCTAGCAACTTTTCAGCTAACCCATTTTCCCAGGTGAGTATGAAGTAGGTATCGTTTAGTATTATGATCATCAAATGAATTATCATTTGAGAACCTTTTTCTCCTTGGCTTCATGCAAACATGCTTCAGTGCCATAGCCAAGTATAGTGTTTATTTCTGTTATAGGTGATTTACTTAAGTTCCTTTATTGCATGGTTTACCATAAATTAAAATCAGAAGTAAATTACAAATACTTATCACTGTGTTTTTCCAGAGCATCTTTGTTGTGGTTGGAGGGCATACCTTACTATACCTATATAAACTGATTTATTTCTTTTTCTTTTTAGTTTTTTTGTTTGTTTGTTTTTGTTGTTGTTGGTTTTTGGATTTTTTGTTTGTTTGTTTTTTGGTGGGTTGTTTTGTTTTAAAGACAGACTTTCACATAGCTGAGACTGGTCACAAATTTGCTGTGTCAAATGACCTTGAATTTCTGATTTTCTTGCTTCCACCTTCCAAGTGTTAGTATTGTACATGTGCACCATTATGCCTGTTTCATGCAATGTTTGGGGATTAAACATAAGGCTTCATGAATGCTAGGCAAGCATTATACCAACTAAGCTATATATCTGCCCCCCCTTTCAGTTTTTAGAATATTTCTGGCATATTTAGAACTGAGTGTGATGGTACGTACATTCCTGTAATCCCAGCACTTCAGGAGGTGGAGACAGGAGGTTAGGAGTGCAAGCTCATCCTTGGCTATACAAGTGCTAGGCCAGCCTGCCTATGTTACATGAGACAGCTAAAAGCAGAACATTTTTACATGTTCAAACCTTATTGTCATCTAAATTTTGTTATGCAGCATGAGTTATTTATCTATTACCATCTTAAAATTTTCAATTAATATTTAATAAACTACATAAAATATGTGTCTTAAAACTATTGTGAGATTAAAAATTTGTATACACACTTGGATGACAACAGATGTGTTTCAGATAATTCAACAAGAAATCAAGGGAAACAAAGAAAAGATAAAGCCAAGAACTGGATTACATACCAGAGGAGACAGTTGGCAAACTGTCAAACCCAAAATTGTCCTCAGTAATGTAATAAAACTTTTGAGTAAATAGCAGGCATTATTTGTTTTAAACACACAGATTTATTACATTTTTTGCCTCTCTCTCCTTCCTTTCTCTTCCCTTTCTCTCTCTCTCTCTCTCTCTCTCTCTCTCTCTCTCTCTCTCTCTCCTTTCTAACCTTTTTTTCCTTTCTCTGTAGCCCAGTTAGTCTTGAATTTGCAATCTTTCTATCTCTACCTCCCAAGCGCTGGAATTACAGGCACGCAATCTGCCTGCCTACAATTTTTTTAGTAAATATATTCAGCATTTCCTTCAATTCTTCAAACATTTATATTAACTGACTTTTAAGTCTTTTTCAGAATATAACAGCTGAACATGCCCAGAAATAGTTTCTATTGACCGATTTTTGTTTGTTTGTTATCTGAGTGTGGGCCACATGTATTGGGAATAAAATTGAGTCTCAAATTAAGAGACTATTACTTAAAGTGAGGTGGGCAAGACTGGTTTATTCTTTATCAAGGTGGTACCGTTCAACCAAAGGCTGGATTGCAAAAGTACATGGGGCCAAGATGGTTGTCACTTTTATCCCTAATCAGGAGGGAAACTTGACTCTACCACATTGGCTTGGCTGGAGTTCAGCCTTACAATGTGAGAGCCAGTTGGCACATGGAGAACCAAAGAAATAAAGGAAAAGAGCTTGAATTATTTGATTATTTGGAAAGGTTGAAGCAATGAATCAGGGTTTTAGGTACGTGGGCATTGGCCGTTCTAATAAAGGCAGGTGTATGATGAGTGGAACATGAAAGGAAGCAAGATAGGTCTGTGTATATACACGTTTACCACAAAAGGAAGGAGAAGATAAAGTTATCTTAGACTTTGACAGTTACTTTATGTTTCTTACACGTGTTCCCATTTTTTTACGTGTCTTATAATGTCATTGTTAAAAATTGGACATGATGATAGGCTGGAGAGATGGCTCAAGGGTTAATAGTCTGTCTCGCAGGCAGAAGGTCCTGAGTTCAGATCCCAAGTCCTACGTAAAAACACCAGGTAGAAATGGCACCAGCCTGCACTTCTGGCCTTGGTGAGCAGAGCCTGGGAAATTCCAGAACCAAGCAAGAAGGAGGTAGAAACAATCTAGGATGATTCCTTAAGTCACCCTTGGACCTCCACGGGAACACACAGTGCCCTCTCACACACACACGCGCGCACACACACACACACACACACACACACACACTAAATAAATAAAATATTTAAAAAATTGATCATATGGATAATGTAGCAGCTGATCCAATCCTTATTTCTTAGGTTGTCATTATTATGTTTCCTTAAATAACTATTCTAGAATCACACCTTCATGAGTGCAGCTGATCAGGTCTCTGCTTAAGAGTATACATATATGTGTTTCAATTTTAATTTCTAGCCTAGCCTTCTTGGAATCTCTTTTGGGTCTGATCTAGCTTAAGGGTCAGCCAGTGATTGGTTAATGATTACAGTCAAACAGGAGCCAGTAAAACTTCCTCTTCTGTTGACCCAGCAGAGTGCCTGTGTTGAGTAGCACGCTGGTTTCCAAGCATGCCTTAGCTTTTATTTTTTCTTAGCCGTTTAGTTCTTTTCCTTACATGTAGGAAGCCTCTCAGTTTGCCACTAATATGTGGAGAGCTTAAGCCTTCTGTAGTCTCTGGACATGTACTCAGCCCTCAATCAGCAGAGACCATGGTTAATACTGGTTACGATAACTTAGTAGGTAAGGCACCTGCTCAAAAACTAGTGACCTGAATGTCCACATGATGGAAGGCAAGAAATGACAATGAAAAGTTATCCTCTGACTTCTACCCATGCATCATGGCATGCATGTGCCCACCCCCTCCAAATAAATAAATAAATAAAATACTTTAAAAGAGAGCAGTATCTCCTTGTTGAATTTCTGATTTTATTAGTCAGCTGTCTGATAATCTTTCCATGTAGGAAGCAACCTCAGGCTAGCAGAGATGTAGGCTTTCTCTCTTTTCCAATAGAGTTGGTGCTTTTAGGTCACTAGGTATAGATTTTTCACCCTTCGCTTAAAATTGTGTTAAGGCCTTTGAACAGAAACTGCTGGTTTTCATTGCCTGGCCTGCTCAGTTAGCACACGGGCCAGTGTAAAGAGCAGTGTGGTCAGGGAGCAGCCCCCTAGCAGCAATGCCATTGACCCAAATTGTTCTTACTCAAGTTTCACTATTTTTTTTTTTTAATACTTTAAATTGTCACTTAACTTTGGTCATTGTCTGGAGCTCTGACGTGTGTTTTCTACACTGTCATCTAGTTTTATAGTTGATCTGGGGAGAAAATATGCTGACCTCTTCAGTTTGCCACAGCTGGAAGTCTTGCCTCTTATTTTGTTTTTATAATATTTTTGGTTTTGGTTATTTTTAACAGGCTAACTAATTAAAAACCTGAAGTGCATCTATATATTGTAGCTGCTTCAGCATTTTGCTTCACAATGAAAGAAGTTGGAAGATTGTGATTAGATCAGGGGTGGGACTGTAGTCCTAAATTCTGCTGACAGCTCTCTCCTGTGGAATGCTCCTCAATAGCAGATTCTTGTGTAATGATGAAGAAAATGTTTACTTTTGAAGTAGGCAAATTCCCTTGAAAGTCTACCAAGACCTAAGAAGATACAGCATAGTCTTTTCTATGGGATGGCCCAGGGAAAGAAATGACAAGAATATATTAAGCTATTGTAGTTGTATATACATGAGGAAAATAATGGAGAGAATAATTTTTTAAATTACCGTGCACATTTCAAGCAAAAATGCTTTGCTAAGAAATTAAGCAGTTTATCTTTTTGAAAAGTGTTTTTCATTATATAATACACAGAAGCATATGCAAACAAAATGTTCACCTCATTGATTTATCACAAAATACACATCTCTATAATCGTCATTCAAGTGAAAAAGACTTGCCAGCACTAAAAAGCTCCCTGTACCCCTCTACCATTATTCCCCAGCATTCTAGCTTTTATGGTAGCTACTACTTTTCTTAATAGTTTCTGTTTCCTAAGTGTGTATCCCTAAAATTCAGAGTTCAGGTTTGATTATATTTCTAATATTAAGGAAGTAAAATCTTACAGTATGTGATTTGATCCTTTTTTCAGAATTAATATTTATGAGATTCATTTTTGTTGTTGCTTGTGGAAATGCTTTGTTTTAATTGCTATAGAGATTCTTTGTGTGATATAGAACTGATTTATCCATTCAATGCAATGTTTCAGGTTTTGACAATGTATAACTACTATGAACACATTTATGTATGTTTCAGTGTATATACATATTTCTTTTCAGTGTATACTAAGGCATAAAGTTGTAGATGAAAAGGCCTTACACAACGCTAGGCCATCACCTTACCAATGAGCTGTAATCCCCAGCATTAAATTTTTTTGATGTTGGGCCGGAGAGATAGCTCAGGGATGAAGCCTCTGCCTTACAAGCATAGTGTCCCAAGTGTGGATCCCAGATCCCATAAAAAATGCCAGCAGCCTGCACTTCTTTTTCTGGAAGGTAAGCCTGAGAAACTTCAGAGCAAAGCAAATAGGGGGTAGAAGCAATCCAGGGTGATTCCTGAAGTCACCCTTGGGCTTCCAAAGTTACACAGTGCACTTTGATATACACACACACACACAGACATACAAGCAAAAATAATAAAATAAAATAATGTTTAATGTCTTCATAAGCATAGCACATTATAAAATTATTCTTTCGTATGGCATTTTCTTTTCTAGTAGTTTTAAAATTTTGTTTAGCATTTTACTTACTTATTTGGGGTGTGTACACACACATGCATGCCATGGTACACAGGGTTGAAGGTCAGAGAACAACTTTCAGGAGTCAGTTCTTTTCTTTTACTACAAGGGGCTTCTGGGGATCAAACTCAGATCACCAGGTTTGTGAGCAGGCACCTTACCTGCTAAGTTAGCTCACCAACCCCTTTGTGTGGGCTAATATATACTATAGAAATCACTAAGTCTTTCAAGGTTTTTAAAAAAACTTTTACATTCCTCAGTATTTCCATTACTGAACATCTATCTAACTTTTAAGAAATCATCAATGGGCTTAAAAACAAGTTCCCTTTTGTTTCATAGTTTTAGTTTCCCTTTGCGACCTCTCTTTGCCCAAAGTTTTTAAAATGCAAGCAGGAGATATGAATTATTTTGACTATTGCTTTACACAGAAACCTTTTCTTCATTGCAACTAGTTTTCTGTACCTATGCAATATTCATAGGTCTCTTTCTAAGAGATGACTGAGGCTAGTGAACCACGAAAACTTCTTAAACATGGCTGACTGGGCTGTATTACGTTCATCCACTAACGGGAGAAATCCTTGTGAAAAGTCAGGGTAGCTACGTTCTCGCAGAGGTACTTGACAGTGACTGAAGAGGAAGAGTCTTTATAACTCCACAGAGTACATGCAGATTATAACCTGTCAAATGTTGGTTAGAGAAAGCAGAAAGAAGGACTAAGGTCCAATTAAGACATATTTTCTAGACTTGTAAAAAATTTGTCTCATAGTTTATTATTTTATCAAGTTGACTTAATGATATATATCTCATCAGGAAATGAATTTCAAAATGACTATGAAGGCAATTTTACTATTGGAGCTAATCTCTTTAACAGCCAACATTTTGTCTTCTTCTTCGTGGCTGATTCCTTGTTCTTTTCCATAACTCTGAAAACAATTAAAAAGTAGCCATATCACATTGTTAAGACTACATTGCTTTGAAATTTCTTCTGCCAAGCCCTCCAGTTTAACTTGGGGCAAGCTTTCAGGACAAGGGCAAATTTTCATTAAACTGTCCACCAACACATGGCTTCATGTGTCCTTTTCCATTTCCAAACACAGTCTCTGTTCCCCCTCTAGACTATCACAAGCTAGACTTCCACTGCCTGCGTCCCTCACAGCATTGCTGTCTTTGGAGCTCTCACAAGAAAGGCCCATTTGGCCCCATTGCCAAGACTGCAAAGACTTTCGCAGCACCAAGTCCCAAAGTTCTCCATATTTCTCCTAACAAACAGTTCCAAAGGCACACTAGCCACATCACAGCATTGGCCATACTGCTGGGTACCAACTTCTCTCAGCTTCACAAACAACTTCACATTGCGGTACCAGATGCTCTTAATCCCGTAGCAGTACCCCATTCCTAGTACCACAATTTGTATTAGTCAAGTTCTCTAGAGACCCAGAATCAACAGGATGAATATATAAATAGGGAATATATTGTGTTGGCTTACAGATGTGGCCGAGGTCGTCCAATGATGGCTGTTAGTAGCTGCTCAGTCCAGTAGTCCAGTGGGTGATGGCTGAAGGCTGGAGGATTCCTAGAGAGTCTTTAGTCTAGTTGAAGACTTGGAGGGTTGGAGGGCTAGAGGAACGAAGAAACAAAGAAACTTGGTGGCTGAAAGGAAGAGCCATTCCTAGCACAGCTACAAAAGTGTCTCTTCTCTTTGGTGGTTCCCTTTTATATACGGTCCACTACTGGGAGGTTCCTATGAGATCTATAGCGGCTCCAATGGGATCTAGGACTGGTCTTGTATTATCCAGAACTTCTTCAGGTGGTCTTAGCAGATCTTAGTTAATACCAGATATGTCAAGTTGACACTGAGGATTAACTATCACAGCAGTCATCTAAATATTTGAAGTTTAGGAGATTGTTTTAGTGAGATGTATACTATTTTGGTATAGTTGACACAGTAAGTGTAGTATATATAGCAAAAAATAGGGGTTTGATAACAAACCATGAATAGAATTATAAGAACTTCATTTTATTAAATCAAGTTGAAACGTTTTTTGCTATAAATTACTTGCTTTGAATAGGGGAAAGTCTGTGTTGGAAACATGAACCTGAAAAGTGCTTTTAAAAAAAAGACCTATTGAAAAGATTATTCACATAAAAATGAATGAGGAACTTAACAGTTTCTTGGAGATGCTTTTCAAATAACCTAATTATGTTTTAAGTAAAAGTTAAGAAATTATTTTACTAAATAAAGATGCTTTAAGTGGCATTTTGGTGCCCAGGTCAGTGTCTCCAATGCTGTTTCACTCTCATTTCATTCAGCCTCAGCATTGTCAGTACTTTAAGCAGATGGGTGACAATGTACAGTGTCCTAAGACCAAGAAAATCATACATCAAAATAACCACAACAGATCTGAAGTTTGCTATTGTATGACTGTATTGTCACAAACTCTCTGTGTCTCTGAAAAATGACTCGCACATTCTCTTGTTCTGAAAATTAGTTGAATTTGGTTCTAAGTGCAGAGACATGATACAATTGGAACAGATGGAAACAATTCTTTCTCACAATCTTTGGAACATTTGTATGTGTGTGTGTGTGTGTGTGTGTGTGTGTGTGTGATGTGGGAGAGGATTGGAAGTGTACAAGTATGTGTGCAGAAGCGAAGACCAGAGGATGGTATTGAGTTTCTTCCTCTGTCACTGTGTCCAGTGGAGGGCACTATGTGTCCCTGTGGAGGACCAAGGGTGACTTCAGGATTGCTTCTACCTCCTTGTTTTGCTCTGGGATTTCCCAGGCTCAGTCCACCAGGGCCAGAAGTGCAGACACTGCTATTTCTGCCTGGCGTTTTTTGTTTTTTTTTTTTTTAATTTTTATTTATTATTTATTCAATTGTCCATGTGCACGCGTGTGTGTGCGCGTGTGTGTGCATGTGTGTAGAACCACGGATGAATTCAGGAACCACCAAGGACACCTCCACCTCCTCCTTGTTTACTCTGTCCCAGGATTCACAGGCTCCACCTTACCAGGACCAGAAACGCAGGCTGTCCCCGCTTCCACCCGGCGTCTATACTTCGGGTCTAGGGTCCGAACTCAGGACCCTCTGCCTGCAAGGCAGAGGCTTAACCCCTGAGCCACCTCTCCAGCTCCCTGCCTGGCGTTTTTAAATGGGACCTGTGATCTGAACTCAGGATCTTTGCTTGCGAGACAGAGTCTTTTTTTTTTTTTTCCTTCCTTTTTTTTAATTAAAAATTTAATTATACATTTTAAAATTTTTTACCAGTTCCCTCCCTCCCCCCTCCTCCCCCCGAACCCCCTCCTTCTCCTCCCCTTCCCCCAGTGCCTCCCCCCCAATTCCCAGAGAGTCCTTTATTGTGTACGCCTAACTCTCCACTGGGTCCTCCTCTCCGATGACATATAAGGACCCAGTGGCATTTCCATAAGCCCTTTCTCTTGTTCCCCTTAAGCATAAGATCACTACTATGGCTGTCAATCCCTTGCCTCCAGGGGTCTCGGTGCCCTTAACAGATGCTAGACTTCATGAGGACAACAGTGCGCTGGACATTGCGCAGGGCATGCAAAGTCCCATTATGATTGCTTTGGCCCCAACTATTGTTGAGAATCTTGCAAATCGTTGCTCCTCCCATCATTTTGCTCTTACAATCTTACCGTCCCCTCTTCCGCAAATGTCCCTGATCTCCAGGATGGGGAGAGATTAGGCTGGCCTAGTTCTATGTGATTGATATAGAGGCGAGACAGAGTCTTAATCCCTGAACTATCTCTCCAGCCCTTTATACCCTATTTTTAAGACACAGTCTCTTACTGAACCCAAAAGTTGTCCTTCAGCCAGACCAACTCTGGAATCGGTACTTTGCCCCCTCCCCCTCAATGCTAAGGTTACATGGTCATGCCTGCTATTACAGGGATTCTGGGGATTTGATTTAAATTTTTATACTTGCATAGCAAGCACTCTTACCCACTGAACCATCTCCCCAGGCCAACAATCCCTTAAACTTAATTTTTTAATGCGGTGTTTGAAAAGTCAAGTATTGGGCTAGGAATGTAGCTGAGTTGGTAATGTATGCCTAGCATGCACAAAGTTAAATCTCCAATATGGCATAAACCAGGTATGGAAATACACGCCTGTCATTCCAAGACTCAAGAAGTGGAGCCAGAAAGATCAAAAGATCAAGGTCATCCTTAGCTATACAGGGAGTCTGTAGACATTCTGGGATACATGAGACCCTTCCTCTTTCTCCCCCCCCCCCCACCAATCAACTATTATTTTTTTTTATTGTGTGTATGCCTCTGTGTGTGTGTGTGAGAGAGAGAGAGAGAGAGAGAGAGAGAGAGAGAGAGAGAGAGAGAGTCAGAGGGCACTATCTGTGTCGGTGGAGGCCCAAGGGTGACTTCAGAAATCATCCTGGATTGTCCACCTCCTCTTTGCTTTACTCTGGAGTTTCCCCAGGCTCTCCTGTCTAGAATTAGAAGTACAGGCTGCTGCCACTTCCTCCTGTCATTTTTACATGGGATCCAGGATTGGAACTCAGGACCTTCTGCTTCTGAGGCAGAGGCTTAACCCCTGAGCCATCTCTTCGGCCCTCAAGTATTAATTTAAAATTTAGGAAGTATAGTTTGAATGCATGAGATGCCCATGAACTATTTAAGGCATCCAATATTTAGTCAGTAAAATAACTGACTAGTTAGTAAATTGTAGATCTAAGGATGACTCCCCCCCCCTTTTTTTTAAATGAGGAAAATTATCCAAAGTGTTATGTATTATCTCAGTAGCTGGGAGCTTCATTAACAAGTACTGTTGCAATAACCAGGATATTGCCACAGGAGAGAAAGTTAGCAGAGCAAGCCTTTGAATAACAAGGAAAATAAGAGAGTTACTATATATCGTACTTCTGTACTTATCTGGGCTGTGTTGTACTATTTGTACTGAGTTAAAACATCTCCTACCTCAAGTTAAAGAGAGAGCAAATCAACACAATGTGCAATTATTACACTGCCATTCACATTCATTAGAGTTATGTTGTTACCAGTCACAGACACGAATAGCAGAATAAAATGCTGCTTTGTGAATTTTACCTTAAAACATTCAAGGCATGGCCCTTTAGTCTGGGTCATTTATTTCCAGAAGGCTTTCATTTTAGAGTAGGCTTACTTACCAGTAAGAAGAACAAGTCAGAGGTTAGGAATAAGTATAACAGAGGGCTCATGTTAAATCACTTTATTTGTTTTTTAAACATTTTTTAACTTTACTTATATTGTGTGTGTGTGTGTGTGTGTGTGTGTGTGTGTGTGTGTATGTAGGCACTGTGTGTTCCTGTCAAGGACCAAGGGTAACATTGGGAATCATCCTGAATTGCTTCTGCCTCCTTATTGCTTTGCTGTGGAATTTCCTGAGCTCTGCCTGCCAGGGCCAGAAGTGCAGGCTGTCAACATTTCCTTCTGGCATTCTATGTGAGACCTGGGATTTGAACTCAGGACCTTCTGCTTGTGAGGCAGAGTTTTAACTCCTGAGCTATCTTTTCAGCCCTTTATTCTTTCTTTTAAAAGTTAGTATTCATATATAGGGCTGCTAAAGTTATTTTTAAATTATTGAAGTACTATTTAGTAACCATCAATAGCTGAGTTGGGCAAAAATCATCATTGAATGCCAAAGGTATCAAATTGGAGTTTGATTTGCACACTTATAGTTGTGGGGAATAGTAATTTTACAGTAGAAAAACCTGGCAGACACTTCATCCAAGTAACTAGAATTATAATGTGTCTCTTCATGTACACTAAGAAGATAATACTTCTGTAATGTTCTTGTCCAGAATGTACAGTTGAATTTAATTATGAGAAAATACACCAGACAAGTCTAAATTAGAAAATAACCTATTCTTCAGAAATGGTAGTATCATGAAAGACTGGGCGAAGACTGAAGAGGCATGATATACATATGATCAAAACTTTAGTATTTTATTTACATTTTGTCTTTCTAGTACCTAGACACTATATTAAAACAAAAGGGTAACTGGGGGATAGGAGTGCCAACTAATAGTCTGACTATAACTTATCTCACTTTCTGACTTTATATAGATTTTAAGTAATGTTGCAGGTTTTGCTTTTTTATTTTCTAAGCCATAATCTCTAGTCTTAGGAGTAATTCACATTTCAAGTATTGAAAATTCAAGGCCAGACATGTAGCTCAATGGTAGCATGCTCTTGTCTAGCATGCACAGTGCTCCAATCTGATCTCCAACTCTCTGAAACAAAACTAACAAACAAAAATCCAGGTTTTATTGATAAATGCCGGTAATCCCAGCACTCGGGTGTCTGAGACAGGAGGATCTTGGGTTCTAGGACAGTCTGACCTATGTAGTGAGACTTTATTTAAAGAAAGAAAAATACTGGGCTGGAAAGATGGGGTTAAGACTCAACTCACAAGCAGAAGGTCCTGAGTTTGGATCCCTAATCCCACATAAAAAAACCACCAGGTAGAAATGGCAGCAGCCTGCACTTCCAACCCTAGTGAGTGGAGTCTGAGAAATCCCAGAGGGAACCCAAAAGGAGGTAGAAGCAATTCAGAATGATTTCCTGAAGTCACCCTTGGTCCTTCATAGGGACACACAGTGTCTGATACACACACACACACACACACACACACACACACACACACACAAAGTAAGTAAATAATTTTTTAAAAAATTAAAGAAAAATACTAATCTAAAAAATACTTGTTTTACCAAATTTTCACCAAGTAGAGTCAAGAGGAATATATGGTTTAAGAGTTCATAAACACTTGGGCAAAGTAGTAATCATTAGAATGAATTGATAAAGAAGCTAGGTATAGATAGATAGATAACAGTAATACTTTATTTCCAAGAAAGCAATGTGATGATGGTTGCCTTTTTTAGTGTGTAAAGAAAAAAAATTGAGTGATTATAGTTATTTTATGGGTAATTAATTAGATAACCATATCCCAAATTAATTATTGGCATCTAGAGCTGTATCTACTGCCAAGATCTGTTCTTAGTTCTGTTCTCTAATTTAATCAATAACTTGGATAAAAGCATAGGTGGTAGTGGAACACATTTTTAAATTACCTAAGTCTAGGAGTGGTACCAAAAGCGTTGGATGGTAAGAACAAGAACTGAAAGATAGTGGTAGTTGAGAACGATCAGTAAGAACTCAGCTAAATAGATATGATAGGAATGAGCCAATCATAGTGTAATAGGTAGATAGAAGAAAGAAAATCAGTTGTCAAGTAGCCAATTGCTTAATTTACTCAGATTATTGATTGGTTTAAGAATTTGTGGGTGTTTTAATGTATGGATTGAATACAGTGAGGAAAATGGAAACTACACTATTTCAAAAATGAGTAAATATACTAGAAATTGGTTATGCAATTGGTTTATAAGCTAAAAAAGAAAAAAAGGAACACAAAAGTGATATAGAGATAGTACCCACTAGAAGAGCTAGCAACCAAAAGGGAAGAAGAGATCACAATCACTTAGAAAGTAGAAGACTTCATAAGCTCCCACTCAGACTTCTGAAGGAGGAACATTGTTCAGTCTATGCTAGTACTGAAGTTCTTTTTTTTTATTATTTATTCAACTGTGCGCATGTGCGTGTGTTATGTGTGTGCGCGTGTGTGTGTGTCTGTGTGTGTGTGTATGTGTGTGTGTCTGTGTATATGTAGAACCATGGACGAATTCGTGAACCACCATGGACGCTTCCCTCTGCCCTGGGATTCACAGGCTCCGCCCTACCAGGACCAGAAGCGCAGGCCACCCCCACTTCCGCCTGGCGTCTATACGTGGGATCTGGGATCCGAACTCAAGACCTTCCGCCTGCAAGGCGAGGCTTAACCCCTGAACCACCTCTCCAGCCCCTGAAGTCCTTATTACTAAAAAATGGTTATCTATATTTGAAACCAAGATGTGTAATTTGTTTAAACATCTCTTTCATATTGAAAACAGTTCTGAAAACAAGGCATAAAATTAGTTTGCTTTTTACCACATTAATATTCTATACTGCTACTTCCCCATCTAATCCTTCTTCTACCCGTTTTGTATTAAGAGATCTCTCAGAAGAAGTGTTTATAGAAATATAGACAAGCAAGGCTTTATTTATTTATTTGTGTGTGTGTGTGTGTGTGTGTGTGTGTGTGTGTGTGTGTGTACGCATAGAAGGTCTCACAAATTCAACCATCATCCTGCCTCAGCTTCTAAATGCTAAGGATTACAGACCTGTGCTATCATATTTGACTTAAACAGTGATTTTTTTTTTTTTTCCTAAAAAGGGCAGAGGAGTTTGGTAATTAAACATCTTTGTGTGAACTTTTAAATTCTTCTTTTGGCACTGATTCCTTAATCATTATTATGTCGCTTTAAATGTTATATTAAGGTAAAAATATTTGTCATGATCTAAAACATTGGGAATAAAGTTTAGAATTGATTTCTCTTTTTCTCCTCCTCTCCCCCAAACATTGCTTCTTTAGGTCAGTAACAGATCCAAGAGATGGAAAGAGAGTAGCACTCAAAAAGATGCCCAACGTCTTCCAGAATCTGGTCTCTTGCAAAAGAGTCTTCCGGGAATTGAAGATGTTGTGTTTTTTTAAACATGATAATGTAAGTGAAATTGATGTTTGGGGAAAACTATTTCCTAAGCCTACTTCACTGAATTAGTTAAGCCCAAAAGGGAGTCAAAAAGTATATGCAAATAAACTTTTGAAATCAACTACAGATTTATGACAAACTATGAAAAGCAGTAGGCATACCAATGAAATTAATGAAAATTTATTGGTAGACCTTCACACATTCTTATTGAAAGGGGCACACACACAGTTTTCTAACCTATGTTCTGTGATTGCTTTCTTTTTATATGTACTCTCTGGTTTTTTGTTTTTGTTTTTGTAGGGCTGTCTTAAGTTTTCACTATGAGATCAATAGTTTACAGCATGGGCAGCATATTAGAATCACTTGGGAGCTCATTTTATCAAAATTTTATTTAGAGGTTTGAAAGTGACACTCCATGGTATATGACTTACATAAATAACCCTAATATCAAATTAGAAAATACTACACCTGTTAAGTTCCAAACTAACTTCAGAATTACAGTGTGTACTCTACACTTGTCAGCTTGGATATCTTTTTTTTTTATTCTAAATATTTAAACTACAAGGATGTTTCAAGGTTGGAGAAAACTAGTATATCTGTGCGGAAAATAGGTTTTAAAAAAAACCACAACCCAAACTGCAGCACACTAGACCCTTTTGTGATTTAAATGAATGCTAAGATTCATAGACTGTCAAATTAATATTAAGTGAAGCAAAGCTGATGTTGATATAATTCTAATATTCAGCACATACATAAGATGTATGGCCCTTGATTGTATTTTGTTTGATATTTAGGTTAGTGTTGTAGAAAAGTTTCTTCTATAAAGACAATATTGCTCTTATGGTAATACAGGTTAATTTATTTAAGATTCATTGTGCTTTGCAATATAGCATCTCCTCAATTAATTCTGAATTAAAAATTTAATGTGTGTAAAATGTTCTTGGAGGTCATAAGCACTGGGCTGTTTAGTTTTCATATATAAAGAATTGTTTCAAGTTCTTCCTATCATTCAGTCTGTACTATTTTAATTGGTGTAGTTAAAACCATTGTCAAAACGGGGTCTGGAGAGATGGCTCAGGAGTTAAGACTCTGCCTTGAAAGCAGAAGGTCCTGAGTTCTGATCCCAGGTCTCATATAAAAAACACCAGCCAGAAATGGCATTGGCCTGCACTTCTGGCCCTGGTGGGCAGAACCTGGCAAATTCCAGAGCAAAGCAAGGAAGTAAGAGCAATCTAGGATGATTACTTGGTCCTCCACAGGGACACACAATGCCCTCTGATACACACACACACAATTAAAAATAATCTTGTCAAAATGATTTCTTGTCAGTGTGTACATAAAACTTTATAACTGAAACTTTCGCCAAAGTTTCAGTCTCACTTTAAGAAATTTGCAAAAAGTTTGGGTAATCAGTAAAATTCGGACTATCAGGCTTATTTTATGTTTCACTTGAAGCTCTTTGGCTTAAACATGTTTATTTTATTGATTACCCTTCATTAAATCTCTTCCCTCTTCCTTGTCCCCCCTTCCATTGGTTCCATGTTTTACTTTGTAGCCTTGGCTAGTCTTGAACTTATGGCAATCGGCCTGCCTTAGCTGCTAAAGGTTAGAATTGCAGGCAAAAGTCAACCATGTTAACTGAAGTCTCTTTTCTTAAACTTTTTTTTTTTCAAAATTATATTTTTGGGCTACACAGGGATATAGCTCAGTGGTAACTGTTCTCCCAGCATGTGCAAGGCCCTGGGTTCAATTCTTAACACTGAAAGAGGATTTTTTTTTTTAACTACCTAGAAGTGTGTGTGTATGTTTTTAATAAGTTTCAAATACAGTTCAAGTTTCTTGTTATAACCAGCAAATGTCTTCAAGAGTTTGGATATATAATTTACAATACTGTCTAATGTTTGTTTAGTTATCTATTTCTTGAATTTATCTCAGTGACTCTCCCGGCAACAGTATAAACCTTATATACAATATTAGACTTGAGTAAAGATGTCTGTAATAGAACTGGGGAAATGGCTCAACAGTTAAAGTGCTTGCCATACAAACAAAAGGGCTAGTTATGGTGTTCTAGGCAAATTCCAGCCCTAGAACTGGAACCTGGGAATTTCCAGAGCAAGCTAACTAGTTTGATTAGCCCTGTCATCAAACTCTCTGGGTTTAATTAGAGACCCATCTTCAAAAGAATAAGGTGAAAGAGTGTCCCAGTATTAACCTTGGGCCTCCTTATGCATATTTTCACTCTTCTTATACATATGTGCGCTCTTACGTACATATGCGTGCACATACATGCATACACTTTCCCACACACACACACACACATATTCACACAAAAATGGAAAAGGCGGGGGAAAATATCCATGGTAAAGAAACATTTCAAAGGTGATTTCACACATTTACTTACTAAAGACTCCAATGGCTTATCTTTATAGCAATCTTGACTTCTGTTTTAAAAGACAGTGATAAAATAAGTCTTCATTTATGACCCATCCTGTAGACTAATTATGTTCCAAAGACAGTGTCAGAATGAGTAGTGTAAGTAAAGAAACTGAATCTTGAAAAACACACTGTTTAAAACAGCTAATTTCAGGGTTGTTGGAAAGCTGGTTTTAGAGTCAGAACCAATTTCAAACTTTTTGTTTGTTTAAAAAAAGTCTTTTTAATTGTTCAAAATAGTGGAGAAAAATATTGCCCCATAGCAATATTATGTTACATGGTTCTAATATTTTTCTAATAGTGTATCTTGGGACTTCTATAAAGTCTAAATTTTCTCATTTGCAACACAAGCATGATGAAAGCAGAAATAAAAGTGCTTGATTTCATATACACATATTATGTATACTCTCCTGAGTAGTACATATATGGTAGAAAGGCAGCTGGGCTGGCAAAATAGTTCATCTGGTAAAGGTACTTGCTTCACAAGCCCAAGTGACCTGAACTTGATCCCTGGAACCCATGGAAAGGTGGAAGGAGAAAACTGACTCTGTCACAAAGTTGCTCTCTAACCTCCTCATCCACACACTGTGTTGTGTGTGCCATAGGATTGGGGAGATTGCTTCACCATTGAAGACATGGGTGCAAGCAAAAGGCCCGGAGTTTAGATCCCCAAATCCCATGTAAAATGTGAAGTGGATGAGATAACCCACCTGTAATTCTAACCCTGAAATATAGAGCCTTGGAATCCTCCTACCATGCTGACTAAGTCAGAGTAGCCCTAATTGTGTTCTGAGTTTAAGTAGAGACTCAGACTCAAAACAGTTTTGTGGAAGAGCAGTTGAGGTAGAATAATTTATAGTATCCCTGGGCCTCCATACACATGTGTGCCCACCCTCATGTAAACATACATACACATAACCCATACACACATGAAATGAAAAATGAAGCTTTGGAATTTCTGAGCTTCCTCAGAAGGAGAGTGCCTGTGACAAATTGTAGGAGTATTCTGAAGTGATGCAAATAATTGAAGTTGAAAATGATGTGGAATCACTGTTTTACACCAACCAGTTTCTGCTTTGCTTGAGCTATCTCCAGAAGCATCTCAAGGCAAGCATATGCCACAAATACTTGTGAGTGGATCTTATAGAAAGAGTGCAATATTAGGTCATATGAAGGATATGAAGGGGGTAGTCAGATGTTTAATACATATTGCATTGCTGTATGTCAGAAAGTATGTTAGACACTTAAATATACTAATTCATTTTTTCCATAAAAGTCTTACCAGATAGAACTTTGTTAACCCTGATTTGCAGAGAAATGAAAGACTTAAGAGTTAATTTCACCCAATATTAAGTTCAAGAGTGCAAATTTATCTAACTCTAGAGTCTATTTTCATTAATTCAGTAAGTGTTTATTGTACATATGCTCTGTATCTAAACCACATTAGTTATGGAGTTTCTATCTTCAAGTAGTTTTAATGATTTTCCTACTGTGATACATAATATGATAAAGGTGTTATGGGGGGACCTGCCTACATGATTATGCATTGTGTAGATAGCTGGATAATCAAACCTGGAGACATATTCAAATTGCTAGGAAGCCCTAAAACACAGATTTATGGGTCTCACTTTATACTTACTAAGTTGGAGTTTTTGGAGTTGAGTCCCAGATATCAGTAATTTTTAAATCTTCACCACATTTAAAGCCAAGAACCACATTATTTTGGAAAAACTAAAAATTGTAGAAATTTACAAGATCTAAAGTACTTCAGATTGGAGAAAGCAGTCCTTAAGACAAGCCTTTGAGAATGAAATTTGATTGAGTTTAAGTAGAAGAAAGGAATATTGGCATTTAGAAAGATGAACCTAGTCATTAAAGGAACGTTGAATTGTAATCTGTACAGCTTTTTATTTATGTATCTGAGAATAGCTACAAATCCCTGGAAGGCTTTGGAATTTAATCTTCAAACCTTCAAAGTCACTATGTCAGATTCATTGATTTCAGGTGATCTGACTGAATTTATGTGTCTGTGTGTGCACACACACACCTGAGTAGCTACTTTTATCATTGTAAAGGAAAGGCTCATCTTGGATGCAGTAACTCAGGGAAGCAAAATATGTTCCTACTGATAGGCTTATCTTTAGTATTTAGCCAATACCTAAACTATTGTAAACTCTGGCTACATCTTGTCTCTATGACTTATGACATAGCTACATGACAGCTGTGCATGTGCATGCATTGTCTTGGGGTCAGCATGAGAAGTGATGATTGATTTGTTTGTGTTTTGATTGGGTTTTATACATGATAAAAACCGTATATTCCTTTGAGAAGCTGTGACTTGAAAAACTGCACACAAAGCCCAGTTTTTAACGTCACCTAAAACTTGACTTCTAAAGCCCATTTACAGAGCCCTGTCCTCCACACACACACATACACGGGCATCCACATAGACACATGCTCTCATGAATGTGTACGCAGGTACATATACATACAAAGAATGCTCTCTTTTATGCCTTATACATAATTGAGTTGAAATGGATCATACACTTAAAATGAAAGGTAAAATAATAATCTAGAAAAAATATCTTTATGACTTTGAGATAAAAATTTGCCCCTAAAACTAAATGTATTGTACCAATCTGATGACTCAGCAGTTATACCCCTTGTTAAACACTCAAAGCAAATAAATACATATAGCTACTAAGAGATGTGTATAAAAGTGTTCCTAGCATTTTGATTTATAATGGATGGAAAACTACACAAATGTCTTCTACAGTGCTCTAAATAGATACATGGTATTACATTCCTTTCATACAGTAGGATACAGATGAATCATTCACTAGCCCACACAGCAACATGGATAAGTATCAGACGTATCAGTATTAAAGGCGCTGTTAACAAAACTTTACTCTCCTTGGCTCAGTCTGTATGACATTCAAGAATCTGCAGATTGAATTATGGATTATGGATGACAGAGCTAGAGTTGTACAAGAGGTTGGCTGAAAAAAATAAGGAAGATATTTTCCGATATTAAAGTGTTTACTTTCTTGATCTGAGTGATGTTTATTTACATGGATATGCATGCATAAAAATTCATCAAATTATATTCTTAAGATTTGTCTATGTTCAACTCTGTAACAGATGGTAGTAATAACGAGGTCTTAAGGAATTTAGAATCTACTAGAGAGGGGCTAATTCCTTTGTTAAACATGAACTTTAACTAGCGTAATTGTGTTTATTACTCTTGACTTTGAATCCTTGGTAGATTAGAAACTCATTAAATATTTGGTAAATGAACAGTTTTCTTCTATTTAGGGTTGAGATTATTCACTGGAATTAACTATTGTATTAATAAAGGGACAACTGAAGCTAAACTATCATATAACCACTTTGTTGGGACTCTTCTAGCATAGCAGTTGAAAAAAAAATTTTTTTAAAAGGATAGCTTTTGGTCTAGGGTACTGTCTCAGGGTTTAGGTCTTTGCCTGGAAAACAGAAAGACCTGAATGCTGGGCAGAAATGGTGACAACCTAAAACTCTAGCCCTGGAGGCAGAGCCTGGGAAACTCAAGCAATAAGGAAGTGGAAACCTGGGATGATTCCCCATGTCACTCTTGGACCTCATATGCACAAACTCAAGTGTTCTGCTGAGTACACATGTATACACAAAAAAAGGGAAGGAGAAAAGACAGCTTTTCTCCAGTTCTTAGAAATTTAAAAAGTGTGCACATCTGGTCCCAACCATCATTTAATATTTAATTTTAATTCATTTTTTAAAAATTGTATAAGTCTATTTATTTTCATTATATATCTTTGGAAGATTTGGTGGGGGGGGTTTCAGATACTTTGACTCCTTAAAAGGTTACCTTTACAAATGTCTTTCTATTTATGCCTAAAGATCATTACTTTTCCTAAGTAATAGTGGGGTTGTATAAAAACTCTAGCCATTTACATGGGAGAATTGAGCCCAAAGTTCTGAGTCGGAAGCGCTACTGCTCTTCCTTCTCATTCGTTCATTCCCATTGCTTCTGAGATACCAAAATCTTATCCGATAATTGAGTACAGCTTTGCTAGCCAGACACTATGGCCAGCACTTCTGATGAACATTTTAGAGTAGAACCAATCGCAATAAAACAGCATGCATTAAGAAAATCCAGGAGAGTGTAAATTACTGTACCTGTGAAACAGTCATAGCCAAATGGTGTGGATACAGCAAAAGTCTAAGGCTGTTGAGACTTTTCTACAGAAAGCCTCATTCTTTCCTCTTACTGTTGAAAATTTATGGTTGTCACTTTCTTGTAGATAACCTCAAATTATAGTAGGTAAATTTAAAGTGTAAAATAGCTTTGCCTAATGGACATTGTTACTCACGGCATTCTGTTTCTCCCCAAGACAGAATATATGTTGTTCAAATACAGAGTTCGAGTCCGAAGGATACTATGTAAAACATTTCTTTCTCACTGCCTTCCATAAGCTTCATGTATTCGTGTTAATTTTTTTACTGTCACTTGAGTAAGAAACATGTGCAAATTTGTGACACTAGTAACTCAAGATTTAATAAAATATATAGAAGTAGAAAAACTGCTTTCAGATAATAAAAATTTTCCTTGAAATAGCTGGAAATTTTGTTTTTTGTTTAATTAAAATTCTAAGCATAAACATTTTAATTCAAAAAAAGTTTAGGTATTCCTTATTTAAAAAAATCCAAAATATTTTAAAATCTAACTGATTTTTAAAGAAACACTGAAGCATTACTCATCTATGATATATAAAACATTGTTTTAGGTTTAAAACAATTTTTTAAAAGAGTCTCACAGTATAGCTCAGACAGGCCTGGTACTTTCTGTATAGCTCAAGCTAACCTCAAACTCACAACAGTCCTCCTGCCTCAGCCTTTCAAGTACTGAGATTATAGGCATGAACTACCATTACCAGGTATAAACCTTTTTTAACTCCTGATTTACAATAATGCCATATTATTTAAAATGAAAATTTAAATACTATTTGATGATACAAAACAAAACAGTTAATAAATTAATCACGCTAGGATACTTAAAAATTAATAATTTTTGGTATAGGGAGATTGTTCAGGGGTTAAGTCTCTGCCCCGCCCGCAGAAGGTCCTGAGTTCAGATGCCAGGTCCCAGGAAAAAAGCCAGGTAGAAAACAGTGGCAGTTTGTATTCTGTCCCTGGTGGGCAGAGCCTGGAAATCCCAAAGCAAAGCAAAAGTGAAGCAATCCAGGATGATTTCTGAAGTTATCCTTGGCCCTTCACAGTGACATACACTGCCCTTTGATACACGCATGCACGCACTAAATGGACAAACAAGCAAAAGGTTTTTAAAAGTTTCTTAAAAAAATATTTCCCCCCATCATAAGGCGTTGGGAGCCTCAAAATCTATTTAACTCAAAGAAGGATAAGAACCTAAAAATGGACAAGACATTCCACTCAAGGCAGGACTACTGCATCAAGGAACTCAGTGCAGTAAGACTTGTCCCTCCCAAACCTGCATAAAGACTGATATGCCTACATGCCCCCCATACTACCTAGGAACTGAAGAAAGATAAGAATATACAGTGGAAACTTGGGACTAAGGGGGATGAGTAAAGGGAAATGCCCCTATCGATAGGATGGCCCAAAGAGTGGCAAATTGGTATGCCACAGAGGCCTGAACCCCCACAAAAGTAGACAAGCCAGAGGGAAACTTGGGGTCCATAGAAGTATACAGGCAGGAGGGTGGGAGGGAGTAGAAGGGATTGAAGAAAGGAAGGGAGGGAATGGGATGGGGGGGGATGAAGAGAAGCAGGGAGGAGTACTCAATATGCTTGTAAAAGTAGAAAAATAATAAAAGAACATGAGATATAAATAGTATGATAGTTAATAGGTAGATAAAAGTTTAAAATCAAATTTTTAGATTGTATGATTAACAGGTTTTTAATCTATTAGAGATGTTTTATTAAATGTGTGGTGGCGGCTGAGTTCTAAATGTAGCATGAATGAACATATGGATAAATAAGGCCAGGTACAACTACATGGATACTCTTAATTCTCAATCTTTTTCTGCCCACTTTTACATATTTCAAATTCTCTACAAGAAAAGAAATTTCTTAAAAACTAAGGTGAAAATTGGAAGATTCATCTTCCTGTCACACTACTTCCTGTTCATTTCTTCCATGTTCTTTAGACCTGGTACTTTTCATAAGAAGAATAGCTAAACAGCTTAGGGAAGCTGACCTGTGTATTATTTTACATTGGTAGAACACTGCTTTTATAAAGGTCTGGAGTTTCAAATGCTTGATATCTTCTTTTTCCATTCTAGTGACTGCCTTTCTTGTACTTAGAATAAAATCCACACTACTCATTGTAATTTAAATTAGAGGGAGCTGTTCCCTGCCTTTTTCTTCAGAATTCCACCAGTCTGTTTTCCTCTGTGTTGGCCCTGCTCTTTGCTGACCACTCTTATCCAACTTCCAAATCTGAAAACAGGGTTACTTCAGGAAAGCTTTTTCCTCTACGTCTCTTTACATTTTTCCTTCATAATAATAGATGTCATGATTATGTGTTTGTTTCATGCTTATCTCTCCTCAAATTAGGGATAATTACTTTGTTCCTATCAATCTAAAACCTTACTATGGTAACCTTCTGGTAGGATGTATGTAGTAAAGAATTGAACAAAAGACTAAAAGAACGGTAGAGATAGGCTCTATGTGCTCATAAAATAAGATGTATGCTTAAGAGTATGTTCTTAAAACCAGGCATATCTCTCCAACACATTTCTAGGCAGGGGTTTTGATAGTATATTGTATAACCTAGTTGTCTCTCAATTTTGATTTAAAATTGTCTCTTAGATAGTTAAGGTTACAAACTCATCTTAAGCACTATGTTTCTTGGCTGATAAATTGATTCAGTAGTCAATTGTTACTAAACTTTAAGTCAGTAGCGTTCATAGCATTTGCTTACGCTTGTGTCAAATTTTGTTTTCTTTTTAGTTCTCTAAATTTGACTTTTTTTTTTTTTCCTTTTCTCAGGTACTCTCTGCCCTTGACATACTCCAACCTCCACACATTGACTATTTTGAAGAAATGTATCCTAACCAGGGGATGTGAAAGAAGGGGACAGTTTTTAAAATTTAAATTGTTCTTTTAGCCCCTTTGGGGAGGTTCATGTCTTGAATTATATCAAACCTCATCTTTGCAGAAGTGGTTGAATACCTGAAAACCAGGTAATTTCGAAATTCCAAGTGTTTGGCAGAGCTCAATATTATCAAGATGTCCACTGTGGTGATACAGAACAGGACATCTGAATAGATACTTTATTTCATCTCCATACAGTTTTATAGATAATTACTATACCACTTTTCAGATGAAACCAATAAGGCATCCCTGTTGTAGTGGACCCCAATAAAGTGGTTTAGCCATATCCAACAGCTACCTCCCAGTTAAGAAAATAATACTGCCCTCGCTTGCAATACTTGGGGTATGGGGAAGATTAAAGTGCTAAGTAAGTTAAATGCCCAGTGTTCAACAAGAAGTGAGTGGCCTTAGTAGTGACCATGGTGATATAACTGTTGTTTGTAGTCTTCATTAGTTGGCACACTGCCACATTTTTTATACATGTAATTTAATTAACTCCTATAAAAATCTTCTGTGAAAGGTATTATGTTTACTCTTGCTTTACAGAAGAGTAAACTGAGGCACAAAAGGTAAGAAATTTGGTCAAAGTTATAGAGTTAAACTTGGAATTAAAGTCTAGTTTAGTTCAGTTTGACTCTACAGCATCAGTTTTCAACTCCTACCTATATGATTCTCTTCTTTTACTACTATTACTGTCTAAAATTAGCTCATTTGGAATCCAGAATAATAATGAACTATAAAATACGGTATATAATAGCTTCTAAGACTATGTAAGGAAAAAAATCTTAAGACATAGATGAGGCCATCTGACATTCCTAGGCAAAGTATTAACAATTTCCATTTTGCAATTAACTGGATCAACTTACATGAAAGATGGGAGTCCTCAGTCATTGGCTTTGATGGACTCATGTTGTGCAGTTTATTCAAATTTTTGATAGATATTTTAGACCTGTTACTCAGAATGAAAGCCAATATGATATATTCTTTTTGTGATTCAGTATTGAAATAATGAAAAATCCTCATTCTCACACAGGTAGGTGGTAGGTAATTCCATCTTGGGCAATTATCTTTTATAATTTGTATGGAACAATTATACACTTCCCAAAGAAGAGAACAGCTAAGCTAGCTAGAGAATAGAGAACCTTACAGAATGATAGAATTGTCACTGATCCACAATGCTGGGATGTTCTACTCTGATCACCCAGAACTCTTTTAAGTGTTGTAATTTTTGGTGACATTTGAATGCAGGAATCCTTTATGAAATTGATTCTTTTATGCAATACAACTTAGCAGAAAGAAAAGGCTATCTTTAGCTTCTAGTTGATAAGGTCTTTGTGCACCTGGTGTTTTGTACTAGATCAGATCTGACATGCTCTTTTTCCCAAAAGGTGATGCTATCCACCTGTAATCCCTTCACTTAAGAGACTGAGACAGGATTGTGAGTTCAAGACCAATCTAGACTACATGAGTTTGAGGCCAGCCTAGGCTACCTAGCAAGACTATGCAACACACATACACACACACACACACTTTACAGAATTTACCTTAGAGTCAAAGAGTAGAAGAATTTCTTTTCCCCCTCAGTTTTAGGTCATGGTAGCTTCTGAGGCAAGACATTCATTATTATATTTCATAGACTGTATGAAGATTGCCTAGATCCTCATCAAAGAAAAGCAGAGTGCTAGTAGGAGTAGGCAGTACTTGTTTCTTTAACCTTCAGTTGGTGAGAAGGCATATTCTAGAAGGTACTTTTTATCAATTTATAGTGCTATTATTGCCTCTTTGGAAAGAAGTTGCTGGAATCAAATATTTAAACTTGAAGAGATTCTCTTATTAAATATAGATTTTACTATATTATAGGTTATATCAAGTTCCCAAGGTTTGCCTCAGGATCAGTGGTTCACTAGAACTTAAAAGAACCAGAAATATTATTTATTCTCATGGTTATACTTTATTACAGTAAAATCAGTAAAGGAAGAAGGCTCAGACTAATATGAGGTTCCAGTTATACTTTTTCAGTAAAATCGTAAAGATAATTTAGTTCTGCCAGCTATGATGTATAGCAGCATGAGCAAATAATACAAACCAGGGATGCTCCTCTGAGCCTCGAAGTTCAGGGTCTGTATTGTGGGTTAGTTGCATAGATATAGAGCCACCATACAACTTGATCTTAGTTGATTAGTCTCCAGCCTTCTTTCCCTTCTCCCGCTAAAAATCAAAGGAATATAGCATAACACAAAGTATACAAAAACAGGTGCTTACCAGGAATAGCATTGTAGTCATATGAACACTTTTCTAATTCATTATATCCATTTTGTTTTACATTATAGTTCAAGCACAAATAGTTAATATCAAACATTAATTTTGTGTGCTTGAGTATATCATTCCTTAAAAAAACGTGAAATTTTCAGTGGTAGGGATTCTTAATCACTATTAGTTTTATTATTTAATTGTTACTGAGAAAAACCTTGATTTCATTATAGTTTCAAATATTTCCAGAAGAAAAATTATCATAGTTAGGCTTTGCTTTTGTTTTGTTTTGTTCTAATCTAATATGGAACGCTTCATGAATTTGCGTGTCATCCTTGCACAGGGACCATGCTAATCTTCTCTGTATTGGTCCAATTTTAGTATATGTGCTGTGGAAGCGAACACATAGTTAGGCTTTAAAACCACGAATGGTGTAGATGGCTTGGTAGCTGTTATCAGTTTCAGCCCATTTTATTAGTTAACACATGTCTCAATGAAATTCACCCCCCCCAAAAAAGTTCCATTAATGGTGAAGTAAAGGAACTTTGTCATAAAGTATTTATGGAAGCTTCTAGAACAACACCATTTTAGCTCCTTTATTTTGCCTCATTTTAACACTTTTTAGCTTCTGATTTAAAAACTGACGTACTGCTCTTAAATGAAAAAAAAAACTCTTAGTCTAACCTCAGTATTCTCATGTCTTTTATAATTTTTAGCTATATGTAAAATCATGCACAGAAAAAAGGTAAGTGCTTTCTTGTCAGCTGACATTTTAAAAAACTGAATGGAATTAGACCTCTAGTTGCCATAGAATTCTCAAACTGTTGAGGGAGGGGTGATTTAGAAGATTCCTGCTGTAAAACAGCTGATTGATGAACATGAAGAAATGTCTTTTTAGTTATGTATGTGTGCCCTTTTACTAAATCTTTCCATTTCTCCTAATAAGGGTTTTTTTTTTTACTTTTTTTTTCTTCTTTAGTGCAAATAAATTTGTTGCTGAAGCAGGGGGAAAAATCTGTTTTTGTTTCTCTAAAAAATAAGAGAACTTATTATCTAAAATATGAATATTAAAGATTAATAGTATCTCAAATTACCATGTGATTTTGTCTGTGACAACCATTCCCTTTGTAATATCTCAGAATTAGGCACACATTATTATTACACATGGTTTTAAGAGGTTTTTTTTTTCCTCTATGTGTGTATGGGGTGTTGTGTATGTGTTTATGTATGTTTGCTTGCATGTAAGTGGGCACATGGGTGAGGGTGTATATCATGAATGACTTGAGTATGTGTGCGAGTGGAGGTTCGATGGTGATATCAGAAATTATCCTTGATTGCTCTTTCACCTTATTGTTGTGAGCCTGGGGATTCCCAGGTTCTACCTTCCAGGACTAGGATTATAGTCTGCCAGCAGACCTGTCCAGCATTTTTATTTTTATATGGAATCTAGAGATCCAAAGTCAGGTCCTTTTGCTTATAGAGAAAGAGCTTTAAACACAGAATTACCTCCACAGTCTTACTCATGATTTTAGACAACAGATTGTTTTCTTTTTTCCCTTTTGAAGGATTACTGTGTTTTTGTGGATTTTTAAATTGGATAATATATTTGACTTTTAAGTATAGTTAACCCTCCCTTTTTGTATATTCCACAACCAAAATTCATTCATCCAAAGATGGAAAAATATTCGTGAAAAATTTCATCTGAACCAAAAATGAACAAACCCTTTGCTTTGTCATTTTTTCCTAAATGATACAGCATAGCAACTATTTACATAGTATGTATACTATAAGTAATCTAGGGATGATTTAATCGTTAAAGTATATGAGAGGGACTAGAGACATACTAAGTGGTTAGTGCATGAGGACCTGAATTCAGAATCATACCCTGCACCACACACACACATAGGAATGGGATCCGCACAGTTGAGATATAATTACTGTACCATTTATGTAAGGGAGTCTGGAGTTTGTGGATTTCGATATTTGATTCAGGGCCTGGAATCAATCTCATGCAGATAGAAGGACCAGTATATATAATCATGGGATGATGTTCAGTAAATTGCTTTTAAAGTTCGAGACTCTTTTGTTTTATAGAAAGTTCTTAGTATATTACAGTAAATCTAATAGTTTATTTTTTTAAAAAATAGTTGAGATTTAGGGAGAGAGAAAGTAAAGAAGAGAGAGACTGAGTGTGGAGAAAAGAAACACACATGCCCTGATGCATGTGTTGAGGAAGGACAACTTTTGGAAGTCAGTTCTCACTTTCCACCAAGCCTTGAACTAAGGTTACTAGGTTTGAAAGCAGGCAATTTATCCCCTGAACTATCTCAACTGGCCCTTGGGTATTTTTTATTTAAGTAGTGTGTACATGTGGGTAGAGTCTAAAGTTGGTATCCAAATTGATTCTCCATCACTTCCTGCTTTTTTCTTAAAAATAGATCTTTCAGTCAAAACTAGAGTGCGGTGATAGGATTATACCTATAATCTTAGCATTTAGGAGGTGAAAGCAAAAGGATCAGAAGTTCAAAGCTAACCTTGGCTAAATGAGACTTTCTCAACCCACTGCCCTTGGGAGGGGGAAAATTAGTTAAATAGTGTCACCTTAGAAAAACTGAGTTTTTAATGAGCATTTTTATTTTTATGTAATTAGGTGAACAATGTCAACATACAATATTAAGCAAATACTGCCAAGAAATTGAAACTATAACAAATTCAGAAATTTTGTTTAGATTTTGAAATACTATACATCTTGAGATTATTCTTTCAAGCAACTACAAATAGGACAGTGCCTAGAGTGTAATTGTTTTCATACCTGCCTGTAAAATGTGACAGGTATGCCCATGCCCACGTTGTGAACAACAGTGTCATAAGCTCTGTTGCATCTCCTAGCTCTTCGTTTTTTGTAGATTTTGATCTAATGTATCACCCTGGGAAGTGTATTATTATCATCTTGAAGATTATGTATTTTTCTAAGCATGATGACCTAACTTTAAGTTATTATATTTTTCATTTTGTACTTTGAGTTTCTGTTTGGAAATCTATATGAAAACAGTTTGGTGCCTAATTGCTTTCTGCTTGCTGATTTAATCCCAGAGAAGTCAGTTCTAATGGTTTGATTGGAGACAGTATTTATTTTGCCACAGTACGAGTTCTGTACTTTACATAGAGCACATACAAACAGACTCCTTATTACTATATGCTTACTGGGTTGGAAATAAATACTGGTTTGTCTTGGGAAAAGCTTATTTTTAGCTTGAGACATAATTTTAGCCTTTTTATGGATATGATGATGGGTGGCTTGGGTGTTCTGTGATGGGAAACACTTACATTCTAAGTGTGGTAGAAATAAATCTAATGGGGTAATCATCATGCATCCTAGCTTGTTGAGCCAGTACTGGTTTTTCCCACATGTCCTGGTATAATTACTAATGTTTGTTCTTTCATTCTCAGAAATGTCCCTATTTGATGATAGGTTTATTTGATTTTGTTGTTTGGGGTTTGTTTGTTCTTTCTTTTTTCTTCTTTACGTGTGTGTGTGTGTGTGTGTGTGTGTGTGTGTGTGTGTGTGTGTACTTGTGGAATCATCCTAGATTTCTCTACCTCCTTATTACTTTGTTCTGGGGTTTCCTGGGCTCTGACCTCCAGAGCTGAAATTGTAGGCTTCCACCTGCCTTTTTTCACATGGGAACTGGGGATCCAAATTCAGGTGCTTTTGTTTGCAAGGCAAAGATTTCACCCCCTGAGTCATCCCCCAGTCCCATTTGTTAATTTGTTGAGATGGGTTCTCACTATGTAGTCTACACCACCTTTTTACAATGTTCTTGCCTCCACCTTTCTAGTATTGCAATATACAGATATATGCCACTAAGCTACTGGATGATAGGTTTTGGGTAGTTTAAGCAGTTTAAAGGTAGTAATTTCAGCTATAAGAATCTCTAATACTGTGAAACAGCTCTGTAGCCTTCAGAGAGTTCTAGGAGTCAATGCAGAGATAAGAGCAAACAAATGACATGCACATATAAGTATATTCTTAACAGCGTCAGTACTGACAAGAGCCAAAAGTCTATGCCCTGGGAGTTATAAAGATTCTCATTGTAAGAATTTCTTACAGATTTATTCCATAAACAAACATTACCCTTTTTCCCAGGAGTTTTGTCTGCTTTATTCAGCACTGTATGTTCAGTATCTAACAAACAGTATATATACAAAATTAAATATTTTTAAATGAATAAATAAAGTGGTTTCTGTCCTGCAGGTTTATAGTCAATATAATTCAGTCATGTAAGTAATAATTATTATAAAGATTTTAAAATATAATTAAAAAAAAAAAAGCCAAAGACTGAGTATAGTGGCACAAGCCTGAAATTCCAGCCCTTGGGAGATAGAGGCAGGAGAATCAGGAGTTCAAGACCAGCCTGGGCTACATGAGATCTTAAGAAAACAAAACAAAAACCTAAGGATGCAGACTGAGAATTCAGTTTTCACTTTTTTTCCATTTTAGTTTTCCAAGCTAGATTATTCAAAAGCATTTGATAATTTAAAGCAAACAATGAAAATTCTTTTGTTTACTTAGTTGTTACCAGTCTTGGTCTCTTAGCTTTGAAGCCTAGGACAGAAATACAGGTACAGCAAGAAATTTAACTGAACACTCATGGGACAGCCACATTCCTAATTTGACTTCTATTTTGTCTGTATCCAACCAATGTTGTTTATTTATTCAGCTAAATATTTAGTCCTGTTCTCATTTCTCTGAATATTTTAAAGTGTCAGACATTATCTTAAACACTTTACCATGTCTTCATTTTAAGATGAAGAAATTGGAGCTCCAAAAGTTAAATAACTTGTGTGAGGTCACTTACAGGCCACACTTGAACCATTGTTATCTGGTCTGACAGGCCTTGAGTACTTTTAACCTGCTCTACTCTGCTGCCTCTTAATGCTTCCCTCCATAGAGAAGTCTGAGGGGAAAAACAGGAAATAGAGAAATAGTTATCACATGTGTAGAATGTGACAAAGGAATATAGATGGCAGTGTTAGACTTTAAAAGAAGAAGGTTGGGGGGCGGTTCATAAGGAGACCATGTGGAGGAAAAGGCACTTCAAATATTCAGAGGAAAGTTGAGTTTAGACAGGTGCCATTGGAGAGCATGGATATTCCAGTTGATCAGAACCAACAGTAGGGATGGATACTCAGTCTTCCAGTTGATTAGAGATTAGCATGCACAAATAACAGAAATTAAGTTAGTTGGCGCCAATTCATACAAGACCTGAATATTGAATTGAAAATGGATAATAATTATATATATACAACATTGTTAATGCATTTAATGCTGCTAAATCGTATGCTTAAAAGTACTAAAGCAGAGCTGGGAAGACAGCTAAGTGATTAAAATACTTACAGCATAAGCAGAAGGACCAGAGATTGGATCCCCAGATCCCAAGGGAAATGCCAGGTGAGTGTGGCAGGGTACTTGTATTTCCTGCCCTGTAAGGCAGAGCCCGAGAAGCCCTAGAGCAAGCTGGCTAGTCAGACTAATCCTGTAGACAACTCTGGGTTTAACTAGAGACCCAGTCTCAGAAAAAGAAAAAGGTAAAAGAGTAATTAAGGATAAGTCCTGATAATCCTCCCTTGGCCTCCACCTGACATGCATGCACACACAAACAACATACATATACAAATGGAAAAAATTATTAAAGTATTAATTTTGTTTTGTTGTATATTTTATCACAATCAAAAAATTTAAGCTTGATGTCCTTGCTGCTAAACTTGATGACCTGTTTGATCCCGAGCATGCACGTGATAGGAGAGAGACTATTTCCACAAATTGTCCTCTTGACCTCCACATAGATGCCATGGCATGACCATGTACCTCCCCCTACCCCCTCCACACACAGAGTAAAGAAATGTTTAAATTTAAAAATGATCAAAGACACTGTTATGAAGATCTAACTTTTGGGACAGAGATAATGACTTATATACAAATTTTAGAAAAGATAGATGGCAAGATGGTACTACAATGCTTGTTTTATGCCCTAACTCTGAAAAAAAAAAGATGTACTAGTAAATAATATGAAATATAGCAAACTTGTCTTTACCCTGTCGAAGCTCATGGTTGGTTTACTAAGAATGATAAATAGTTTTCAAATATTATAACATCAGAGCAGTCAATTTTATCATAGAAATATTAACCTATTTTTTTTTTTTTTGAGACAGGGTCTTGTATTTCTGATTTAATTTCTGATCCTCTGGTCCACCTACTAAATGCTGGGATGATAGGCATGGGCTACTACACTCAGTTTATGAAGTATTTGGGATCAAACTTTGGGTTCTTGCATTAGTAAGATAATGCATAATTTTAATGTTTTCAGTGGTATTCTTATCTGATTCATAAATAATAAATTCATATTCTTAAATCTCTAACCTTTGTTGCATATCGGTTCTAATTAAATAATAATGTGAAACAGTGCTAGTAAATGACACATCTGAATACATAATCTTTCCTTCTGTAAAATGTAAACAAATGGATCAGGCATGGTATCTGGAAAGAGAAGGCAGATCATTTTAAGAGAATAACTATTTTATTTTATCTCTTCCTAGCCACCATGTAAAGTACTCAGGGACACATTTCTTTTTTTTTTTTTTTTTAATTTTTTTATTATTATTTATTCAACTGTGCGCATGTGCATGTGTATGTGCCCGCGCGTGTGTGTGTGTGTTTTTTTTTTAATTTTTTTTATTATTATTTACTCAGGGACATATTTCTTGATGTGCCTCTCTTAGATCCTTTCTTACAAATTTTTTTATCCTCTGTATATTTTGAATCATCTCTGCCATTCAGAACTCTTTCTTTTGATGACTGCTAAATCTCTAACTAACAGTCAATGGCACTGGTGATGAATGGTCCTGTGATGGGTGTGTTGAGAATTTCCCTACCTTCAGAACACCAGGGGTAGCACTAGCAGCAGTCTGCTTCAGGTTTAATGACATCATTCATTCAATTTCGCAATAAGTCATACTGGAGTCATGTTCATAAGTTGTTGGGCAGAATGCCATTTGAAACATTTTCTGGACACAATAAATTTTTTCAGACCCGTTATCCGGTAAGTTTAATTTGAGTCTTATTATTTGAAGAACATGTTTATATTTGTCAAATTGAGAGTGAGATGTGTGTTCTAGTTTAGTTGACTGGTAAGTGCATCCTTTACTCAAAATAAATTAAGAGATACTTGAATAATTTGACTTTTCATAAATGAAGTTTAGAGCAATAATGTATCTAATAAAAATAGAGACTTTAAAAAACATTTTTGGTTGTTTAGTGTGTGTGTGTGTGTGTGTGTGTGTGTGTGTGTGTGTGTGTGTAAAAGAGGACACTTGAGTGTATGTGTCTGTGGATGTCCAAGGGTGACATCATTAATCATCCCGGATTGTTCTATTTCCTTATTGTTTTGCTCTGGGAACCCAGGCTCCACCATTTCTGACAGGCATTTCTACATGGGATCTGGGGATTGTTTGGGAGGCAAAGGCTTTACTTAACCTGAGTCATCTCTCCAGCTCCCCCCCCCCCTTTTTTTTTTTTTTTTTTTTGAGACAGAGTCTCCTGTAGCCCAGATCACCTCAAACTTGCTATATAGGTAAGGATAACCTTGAACTTCTGCTTCTCCTGCCTCCATATCCCAAGCGTTGGGATTACAGACATATGCTCCACTGTGGATTTAGATACTAGAACTAGAAGCAAGGGCTTCTGTAAGCTAAATAAGCAGCTAAATAAGCATTTTACCTGGTTATAGTCTCAGCCCTTAAAATTAGTCTTTTACAGAAAAAAAAAAAAAAAAAACTATTCTAGTCTTTATGGCTCTGTTCCTTGGCTTTTTAAAAAACTTTTTTTTTTAATTTTTTTCTTTCTTTTTTTCAGGCATGTTCTTATTGTAGGCAGGCTAACTTGGAACATTTAGTCTGTAATGCAGGCTGGCCTTGAACTCGTGTTGATTCTCTTACTCACCCTCCAGAGGACTGAAACTTCATGATGAGCCAGCACTCCTGACTATTCTTTGGCTCCCAATTCTGGATTTGTATGCTTATGTATTTGCTTTGGAGAGTTATGGTTACCAGTCATCAGGCTCTGACACACACATTTGACAGACATAAGAGCTTGCTTCCAGTGCCCTTTGTGTGAAGGCTAAAGTTTAAATTGACATCTTTTTCTCCAATATATTCTTGGTTTTTGTTTTTTATCTTTATTTTTATTGTTCTTCTTGTTTAGTTTCATTTGAGTCAAGATTTCATGTGTTCCAGGATGATTTGAAACTCCTGATCCTACTGCCTATACCTCCCAGCCTCTAGGATTAAAGGCATGTACCATCACACCCAGTTTTATGTGGTGCTAGGGATTGAACCCAAGGCTTTGTGCATTCAAGAAGATACTTTGTCGGGGGCTGGAGAGGTGGCTCAGAGGTTAAGCTTCCGCCTTGAAGGCGGAAGGTCCTGAGTTCAGATCCTAGACCCCACGTGCGGAAGCGGGGGCAGCCTGAATTTCTGGTCCTGGTAGGGCGGAGCCTGTGACTCCCGGGGCAGAGTAAACAAGGAGGAGGTGGAGGCAGTCCATGGTGGTTCCCAAATTCGTCCGTGGTTCTACACATACATACACATGCACACACACGCACAATTGAACAAAAATGAAATAAAAAATATTAAAAAAAAAAAAGAAGATACTTTGTCGACTAAATTACATCATGGCTACTTCTTATTTTATTAAGTATGTGCTTGTAGTCTTAATGACAACAACTTGTCCAGGAACCTTCTGTATAATAGACTGTAAAATGACAGCTTTCCAGCTTACTTGCTTTTTCTGGTGGTAGAATTGATTTTTTTTTTTTTTTGTCAATTTTAAATTGCAATTGAGGTAGTTTTAATTTTTGACATTCTATACAGCAAATTAGTTGCTTTAAAAAGAAAACAAATTTGCTTTTGCCTGGGAGAGAGATGTCACACTCCAACCTTTTACAAAATGACCTTTTATTCCATTGATTTCTCTAGAGGAGCATAGGCATGCTTCCGTAAAGGTCAGTGATTCTAACTGAATCACACACCCAAGTTTTTCTAGTCACACAGGCACCTTGTTTTTTGTTAGGAAGATGATGAGATTTAATGCTGACCATTTTGTTACAAGAGGATGCAGTTTGGTTGCTGCCTCTGACATATTGCTGTTTTTCATTCATGTGGAAGGCATTGTTTGAAATCAGCAATATCCGCAGATTAGATTTTCTCTGTCCATATATTAGTGCTTTGCTTTCATTTCAGATCCGATCAGAAATCTAGTTAGAAATTTCCTTTGTGAACATAATTTTAGAAGGGGAAAAAGTTAAGAAAGATTTTATTTATCAAATCTCATATTTATGGTTGTAGATTTTTCTTCTCTTAGCCAGAAATGGCAAGACTCCAGAATCGACATTTAAAGAATGAGTATTTTAACTGTCATTCTTGTATTTATAACAGAATCCATATTCAAGGGCTCAATAAACTGTAATATACAGATAACCCGGAACCTCACGAGCACAGGATTACACAAATGAGCTGCCACCTGGCTTAAAATGAAGACTTAAAAATATAGCTCAATTGGTAGAGCACCTGCCTAGCATGCAGGAAGCCCTAAGTTTGACCTCTGGCATTACATAAACTCCAGTGATGGTGCATGCCTGGAATTCTAGCACTTGGAAAATGGAGGTAGGAGGACTCAGAGTTCAAAAGGATCAAAAGTTTTAAGGTCATCTTTGACTTTTAAAGCTAGCCTGAGGTCCCTGTAAAAATGACTTCACATATGTAGGTGGTCTTACAGGTCTGGGTAAAGTTCCATAAATTGCAACAAAATGATACCAAACTTCATTTTTATTGTAAAACTGGAAACTGTATGATACTGTAAGTTATCAGCCAGTTTTTCTGAATATAAAGTGTGAAAACAGAGCAGTATTTTGATCTATTTAATAATTTGTGGGGTTTTGATAATGAATGAGCATGCATGTAGAAATAGTGACTGCTTGATATTGTTTCTATCTACTTGCAATCTTTCAGTACATCAAGATTCCTATATGTTTTAGAGTATGATAAAAAACAGATGTGAGTTGTAAAAAAAAAAGCCTGAGGTACATGAGAACCTGTCTCAAGAAAGAGAAAGATGGAGAGATGGGGGAGGGGAGGAAAGGAAAGGAAGAAAAATAAAGACAGTAAAAATAAAATTGGGCTGCCAAGATGGCTCAGCGTATAAGGGTGTTTGCCTCACACACATAGAGACTCTGGAATCTCCATTGTGAAAGGAGAAAAGTGACAGTTCAAAGTTGTCCTCTGACCTATCATATACACCCAAAAAATAGATAAAAATGTTTTTAAAAGTTATGGAATTATGACCAATATGACTTGACAAATATTCAAGTACTAAGGTTTCTTTTTATTTTAATCTGGCTTAGTGTTGGTTGCTATCCAATATAAAATAGAAGTAGAATGATCATTTTCCATTATGTGAAATCAGTAAAAAATGGGAATTAAGATTAGGTTTTCAAAATTTTCTGTTCATATTTATTCTATAGGAAATAATATGCTCTGATAGTTTCTCCATTTTCCCAACCTAGTTAAATCAGTTAAATACATTTATTTTGTTCTATAAAAGCTTTCAGAGTAACAATATTTCTTGCATATCAGTAGCTCGTACATAGAACATTACATGTGTGCTTCAGTTGAGCAGGCAAGCTAGCCAGCTCTGCTTTGAACAGCACATGATGAGTTTTTTAACCCGATAGGTATTTTTATGGATGACAGTACTTGAGCTTTTTTCACGTGTACAATTTGAACTGCCTATAATGGCTAGCTCTGTTAAAGTACTACTCAGTCCTCTATTGAAACACAATTGCACAACACTTTATCAACCAATAGGAGCCATTCCTAATAGTTTCTGTAAGTTTGCCTAGTTCTTACTGAGTCTGTAAATGTTGTGTATAAGACTGCATCCACAGTTGACCTTTTTTGACTTTACCAAACTTTATTAGTAGAAACTCTTAACACAAGTTCCTCCTTCAGCTTGAGATCCCAAGGACTTCCTCCCTGTAATAATCATTACCATTACGCGTCCTTCCTCAATTTCTTTGAAAGCCCTTCCTGTCTGCAAAAATACTACCCAGGCTTTAGTGTATTACAAATCCTGTAAGTGTATTAAAAACACATAAAGTTGAATTTTTCTCTTTCTTCCTTTAAGAAGAGGTACTGTGGTTGGAGTAACTTATTCACATCAACTCTGAATCACCTCTCTTCCAAGTGAAGGAAAAAGGGGGGAGGGGCTTGACTCTAGTCTTTCCACCACTCCATTAAAATATAAATGTATTTCTAAAACTCTCCAGCTGGTGGGAATGAAATACTGCTGGGGGCCTTAGCTATTAGAGGATAATATTGAATAACTACAAAGCCACACCTAATTTGAGCTTCTGAAAAGCCTCGGAACCTCATTATCATCTCCTGAACTGCTTAACCTTCTGCTTAACCTTCTGATTGTCAGCCGCCTGACATATTTAATTCAGATGTGAGGATTTAAGGAAACTCATGAGACTCTATTTATCTTCTCTTTCCTGTCATATCCCACTATTGTGACTTTATTTTTGAAGGTTGCTAGACACCAGGATTCATGTGTTACGTGGAGTCCTAGAGGTTTCAGAAGCCACTATAAATACATCAGTCTTGCCTTAATTGAAGGATACAGAGAATCAGTAGGACTTTTAACTGCTTCACAGACCAGCTGCGTCTCCTGCTGTCAACTGGATTTGAGAACAGTAGCTCTGGAAACTTAATAGACCTCTGATGCTAGCACAAGTCTATATCTTAGAGTGAACTTTACATGTTACTTATTATATTGCTTTACTTTACGTGTCATTAAATATCAATATTACTGAATTACATCACAGATTTTATAATTATTTGAAAATATTTTTTTCTTATCTATATACCTTAGAGAATACAAGAGAACCATATGGTAGGAAATAAGATTAGGTTGCACCAAGCCTGCAATTCCATCTTCCTGGGAAACTGAGGCAGGTTGGCCAAAACTTCCAAGGTCAGCCTGGGAAACTAGCAAGACCTTGCCTCGAAATGGAAAAGTAAAAAGATTGGGAGATATACCTCAACACTTTAAGTGATTGCTGAAGAAACATGACTGTTGTGGTCAAAATGTTTTCCAATATAAAGAAAGAAAGAGAGAGAGAGAGAGAGAGACTACATTAAGAAGTGAATATCCAGGTGTGGGCATGCTTATAATCTCAACACCTGAGAAGCTAGTCTGGAATACAGAATGAGATCCCATTTTGTTAAAATAGATTTAAAAATTTCTCTTTAGTGTTGCCTGAGCTTTTCCTTTTGAAATCACTTTAGTTTTGTGGAGTGATTATCAGTTTCTTTCTTTCTCTTTTTTTCTTGTTCTTTTGCTTCTACCTCTCCCAAGTGGGAGGGGGAGACTCTTGGAAGAAATATACAGTTATAGGCTGGAGAGATGGCTAAGGGGTTAAGACTCTGCCTTGCAAACAGAAGGTCCTGAGTTCAGATCCCAGGACCCATGTAAAAATGCCAGGTGGAAATGGCGGCAGCCTGCACTTCTGATCCTGGTAGGCAGAGCCTGGGAAATTTGAGAGCAAAGCAAAAAAGTAGAAGCAATCCAGGATGATTCCTCAGGTCATCCTTGGTCCTCCATAGAGACACACAGTGCTCTCTGATACACACACACTAAATGAATAAATACATAAATAACAATTTTTTTAAAAAATACAGATACATATTTTATCAAGAAAAGATTTTGATTTCAGGCAGTCCTTAGTTCAAATTCTGTCTACCACCTTCCAACTTGCTATCTTTTGACCTTGAAGAAGTTACTTAATACTCTTCTCTGGCAATTTTATCAGTGATCATAGTATTCTTCCTAGTGGGACTGTTGCAGAAAATAAATGGGTTGATGTGTGTAATGTATTTGTCCCAACACCAACACTGGGACAATGGGATTTCATAAGGTCATTACTTTTCTTTCTTCCTATAGCAATGACAGTGACACCTACTATTTTGATTTTCTCTTCTTCGTGTCAGGCACTATGCCATTCTAAATCCACATATCTAAATCCTGACAGTAATAATATATAATAGACATAATTGTGCTTATTTTATAAATGTAGAAATGAGAGATGTTATTTGACTTGCCTAATGTTATCAGGCTAGCAAGCAGCAAGCTTGTAACCCTGGTCATTTTTATTTCAATATCTCGCTGCCTCCTGCTGCTAAATCCCATTTAATTTCTCATTTCAAAAGTTCAGTTTCCAGGCTTTTTCCCTTCTAAAGTACTTTGTTCTTAGCTTGTCCTGGGGTTTCATATTTCTGAGGTTTACTTATTCTTTTCAAAAGCAGAGTATAGATTGGGAGTATAGGTTGGGAATAAGAACTGGGATGTATCACCACCTCTACTGCATGCTAGCTCTGACTTTTGACTAGTTCATTTCTAAACTTCTTTGCTCCTTTGTGTAATGAGGATGATCATAGGACTTGTAAAAATAAGTGGGAATATACAGTTGGATGCCTAATATAGAAATTTTCAAGTACATGTCAACTGCTTTTCTTTTTTGGTTAAGCTGCTTTTTCTATGAACATTAAAATCTTTTGTTTCTTTGTTCTTTCTGCTCGATTTGTATATCAATGTCAGTCTTTTTCTAACCTCTTGACTATTGCCTTATATTCATCCATCTTTTTCTTCTGTCCTGTCACTGAATTAACATGTTCTCTACATCCACTTGGTACCCAGTCAGTATTTATTGATGCTAATGATGATGGTTAAACAAAGATGCTCTTGGCATCAGTCCTGCAGTTTCAGACTGCTTGAGTAATCATGACTTCATAAAACAGAAAAGTACTCAATCATCTTACTTGTAATTGACGGTCAGGATTTGATGTCAGTGTTTTGTTTCTGTGGTGATTATGTAGCAGAAATACTTTTGACAGGACACTCAGGATTTCTGTTGTGACATTATCTTGCATTCTTAAATTGCTTCTTAAAATAGATGTAGCATCATAGAGGTGAGTTAATATTGATCATACCTCAGATTTGTTTTCATTGGAGCAAGAGTTCAGGAAAAGCTTAACATTCAGATGTAGTTGGCTGCCAGGCTTTAGATTAGTTTTCTGATCTTTTCACCCATAATCTTTTTTTTTACCTCAGAGAAAATTACAAAGACCTGTGTTAAATTGTGAACACCCCTCTATTTTTCTCTGTTTTTCTGTTCCTACCTCAATTTCCTTGATCTTCAGAAGGTTCCCTTTTTCCTTCCTCTTTCTTGCCTCTAAATTTTGATTTTCACAGACAGTTTCTTGCTGAGCAACCTCTGTAGGAGTCAACAGGATATGCTGCTTTTGCCTGGGCATTGTGCACTTGGAGATCAGCTGCTAATGCTGGTATGTATTATCCTAAAGAACGCTGTGCTGTCCAGATTGAGCTCATAATTAATAGTGTGTGCTCACATCATATTTAGGTTTTTTAAGCTTCATTGTTTGTGTGTGTGTGTGTTTGTGCACACAAACACTCAGGGATATACTTGTCTTGGTGTATGTGCAGAGGTCAAAAGACAACTTTCAGGAGTTCTCGTCTTCCACCTTTACATGGGTTCTGGGGATCAAACTCATATCATCAGTCTTATGCAGCCAGTGCCTTTACCAGCTGGGCCAGCTCCCTGCTTCATTTTATTTTTAATGGAAGAAGAAAAATGAATGAAAGAAATACATCTTTTTGCAAAAGAAGTACAAGATTGTTACTAAAAAGAAAATTAATGCCCCAACATATGTTATAGATTTCATTTAACAGAAAATAAATGGTTCTGTATCTTTTTTTTTTTTTTTAGACCGAAGATTGGACCCAGGTCCTTTGTACATACAAGACCAATGCTGTGCTACTATGCTGCATCCTGAGCCCTTTTTTTGAGATAGTGTCTCACTAAATCTTACAGGCTGAGCTTGAGCTCACTACATAGCACAGACAGTTCTCACATTTGCTATGCCCCCTTCATCAGCCTCCTGAGTAACAAGGCACAGGTATATGTGGCTACACCCAGCAGATGATTAAATGATTGCCACACTGTGCTTACCCAGACCGAGGAGCTGATAATGATGGTGTCCATTGTCCTCCCCTTTCCCCTCCCCCTCCCGCAGAGCATGGAACCTTACTTGCTGTCTTCTTCATCACAGAACCAACACCCCATGTTTGTTTTCATCATTTCTAATGATTCCTAAACTTAATGTTTTTCAACCTCTCATTAAAGGTCTGTCTTATATCTTCAATATCCTAAATCAGAGTTTGTTTTGTTCTGGTTTTTTTCCTTCACTTTCCTGTCAAGGGTCACTAGCTCACAGAGAGCCCTACTACGGTCTAAAAATTACCCTGGAGGACTTTGTCCTTTTTATACATACATATGTACATACAAAAATGTACTCATTTTAAAGTTTTTCTCATCCATTTAAAAAAAATAATGAGGAATGTAAAACTATTTAACCACATATATTTCATAGATGAAGAGAAAATACTTCTTGAATCATCAAAGTTTTAGAATTTGACTAAAGAAGAATAAATGGAATAAGATTTGAAGGATGTAGATAATCAAGGTAGGAACAGGCAAAGTTAGTGAGATAGAAGATTTTGATTTTTGTTTTTTTTTTAACGTGGGACCTGGGATCCGAACTCAGAACCTTCTGCTTGTGAGACAGCGTCACAACCCCTGAGCCATCTCTCCAGCCCCGAGATAGAAGATTTTCTTGAAGTTTTTTAACCTTTGTATTTCAGTTATTGACAAAAAGAATTAGTTACATCATTCAGTTTATCATCCTCATGTTCCTTCACTAAAGAGGCAGATCAGACTTGAGGATTATTGTAGTCTAGATTTGAATGCAAGTGCTGAATCAAGCATCTTAACCTCTTCTAGTCTCAATGTATTCAATTTATAAATAGGAATAGTTGCAAATTAATAATTATGAATATTAAGTTAAATGGTGTAAAGAGGCACACACTAACTTTTACAAAAACGCTAAGATACTGTCCCCTTTTCTTCTCATTGCCTATAATTCATAGTACAGAATTCAGCTGTCCTTTATGAGAAGTCTACATACCATGATGATATTTGGTTTAAAAAAAAAAAAAGCAGAAGGAGCTGTCAGGCTGGTTTAGTGCATCTTGCCAACATGCCTGATGACCAAAGTTCAGTCTCTGAAACTTACATGGTATAAGGAGACAAATGACTCTTGCAAACTGTCCTCTGACCTGCATACTCACATCATGCACATACCAACAAGATGAATCAAACAAATGGGAGCGCTGGAGATACAAAAGCAAGCTCCAGTAAGACGTGGCTTGATGGGGAGAGAAAGTGTAGCCTGGGATCAAGAAATCTGAGCTAATCCTGGTTTCATGCTGACTGGGAATATGATCTTAGGTAATTCACATAAACTCCCTTGCCTGAGTTTATATTGAACTAATATTTGAGAAAGTATCTTTAAGGAAAGCTTAAAATGTTAGTTTTTAAAAAAAATTAACTCTTCAGAGAATCCAGAGGCACTGTTGTTTGTCAGGCACCTGAAGCATAAGCACATTAGGCCTCCTCAAATACATTTGTAATGGTTCATTTGCATCATTCATTTTTCTGAAGCAAATCAGTTCATTTTGAAATTCATATTTCATGCAGCTACTTAACTAATTGCTGCAATCAGCAGCAATTTATTTTATAGCAGGGTTGTTCAAATCACTTCAAGGTTAGAATTCCATGCACAGTGTATTTTTAATGATCATATTTTTAATGGCAAGTTTTAATAGGGGAAATGGTTAATCTGCTAATATTCTCCTGAAAATCCGAATTCTGATTCTGTAGTTTAGCTTCACCAAATAGTAACTTTAAAAGACCACAGCAAAGTCACTGACCCAGTAGGTACACCAGCTGTTGGAAAAATTGTCCTGTTTAAAAAAAAAAAAATAGAAGGGAAGAACATCCTGTTTTTATTCTTGTATAGAGACCCTCATTAAATTACACAAAAACAATAATCAGATAGAAGCTGTTCAAGTTAATGGCACCTCTGAGTCTCTGTCAAGAGAGCTTTATTTAATGTGCAACAGACCTGGAGTGATGCAGGTGCCTTTCAGGCCCTCATTTAATTTAAGCTGCTTTAGTTGGCATGGCAACTAGTTGAGACATCTGGGAGACATTATGCTGGGGAGTGAGACTTCAGAGGATTTCTTTTAGAGCAAAGCAGAAACCTTATTGTAAAGCTCTGTTACTTCTGAATTTTTACAGCTACAGCATTAAGTTTTCAAAATCAGGAATTATATTTTTCTAAAACAGCTTTAGTTGTTGGGTTGTCTTCATGAACTGCTATATTCATGGAATGAAAATTTATTTCCCATAGGAATTTACTTTGCTAAAATAAAGCATGAAAAAAACTTCATCTCTGCAAAATAGCTGTCTTAATCTATTTAAAAAAAAAGGCCCATATCTTAAATTTTCAGTGTTGTATATTTAGAAGTGATTAAAAGAAAGCATTTCTGTACACAAAAAAATGATAAAGGTTGATAAGGAGCTGTATGCAGTTTTGCCTTTACTTTCTGAAGTAATTAGAATTTACTGACCTGTCCCTGTTGTGTTTTCCAACCTGATGTATCATCTTCTCGAGAACAAGAAGTATCAAAGAAGCATCTGTTCACACTCACATTAAACATCTTCACAAAAGGTTGAATGAAGGGTTTTTCAAGTTCATGGATCCTGAAGACAGTGATACAGTGATGTAGTCATTTGGGCTTAGCAGAGAGAATGCTTCGTGATTTATGTTTTGTGAGGAATTGTGCACATGTGTATGTGGTCTTAGTTTAAAAAGAATTGACATTTAAGCCTTATTTTTCAGTTTTTGGTACCTGGTAATACTTTCTTCTATATAAGAGTGAGCCATTTGAAATTTTCATAGTCAAGAAATAGTCTAGTTTGTCCAAATCTGCTTAAGCCTGTGGTAAAGATCATCTTGCCCTGATGTTTTGTAATGCCAAATAAAATCTCATCTTTTTTTTTTTTTTTCAGAAAATATTTTTTACTTAAGGTCAGTTCCAACTAGCATGTTCCTTTTGCTCCTTTCATTGAAGATATAGTGACTGTTGGAAGAAAGCATATGGCATTACTTCCTGCTTATTCTCTCTGTTTGAGGCTTTTCTATCAGTTTGTTCTTTTTATAAGTCAAAGTAAAATTTACTAAGTGCTAGCACCATGACTTCAACCTGATAACATGAAAATTAAGGTATTTTCCTTGTGCTGCTTGGCATTCTTACTAGCTGCCATGCTCAAGGTTCTGGCATCACAGCCAGGCTGTCAGTTCTGAAAATACTTGAGGCAGAATGGAGCACAACCAGCACTTCACATCCAGGCAAAAACTTTTAGTGCTGGCAGGAGCAAAAAGAATTGTCAGTAAATTCAGCAGACATAGCAGACATTCCATAAAGACAGTGTACTTCAGTGCTTCCTTCTTTAAGACTATTTTTCCTAAATAAAACTGTAGGTTGGCAACTGTCATACTCCACTTTGGCTGCCATAAGAAACTACCAAAAACTGAGGAGCTTTTAAACAATAGAAATTTATTTCTCTGAGTTCTCCTAGTTGTGGAGGTTGAGAAGTTAAGACACTTGACCGATTTTGTATCTGATTAGGGCTTGCTTTTTTGAAAGTTCAGTCTTTGCTGTAACCTGAAATAGTGCAAGGAACTAACAAGTTCCCTTGGGCCTCTTTTACATGAACACTAATTCCATTCATGACCGCTCTGCCCTCTTAACCTAATCACCTCCCAAAGGCTCTACCTTCTAATAGTTCAGGATTAGGATTTTCAGCATACAATTTTGGGAAAACACATATTTCAGACCATTTGAACAACACTTAGTAATGACATCTGTGGAAGTTTTTCTGTCTCATTTTTTTTTCTTCTATGTAATTACTGTTCTTTTGCTTTTGTCCATTGAGATTTCTGGAGCTAATACAACTCATGGCACACTACCTGTAATCCCAGTGCTGGAGAGGCAGAGGCAGGAAGATTGAGAGTTTGGATCAAGCATGGGCTATGAGAGTTTGGATCAAGCATGGGCTATATAGTTAAACCTTGTCTTAAAAGTGTGTGTGTATGGGCTGGGATGTGGCTCAGGGGTTAAGCCTCTGCCTTGCAGGCGGAAGGTCCTGAGTTCGGATCCCAGATCCCACGTATAGACACCGGGCAGACTGGGGTGGCCTGCGTTTCTGGTCCTGGTAGGGCGGAGCCTATGAATCCTGGGACAGAGTAACAAGAAGGAGGTGGAGGTGGTCCATGGAGGTTCCCGAATTTGTCCGTGGTTCTACACACACGCACACACGCACAATTGAATAAATAAAAAAAAGTGTGTGTGTGTGTGTACACGCACGCTCACGTGTACACATCTATCTGATTAGCATAGTGCAAAATAATAATGGTTTCCATTTTCTGTCCTAGTGGGAAAAAATTTTGGTATATACAAAAAGGTTAGTATCCTTAATATGCGTAGCAGTCCTACCAATAAGAAATGATTACCTCGGCTTAAAAAAAAATCCTTGGGCGGAGGAGAAGAGAGGGAGGGAACTGGTCTACCTGTTAAGTTTGTATGAGCGGAAATAATAATAAAAAAATCCTTAATATGGGTAGCAGTCTTACCAATAAAAAATGATTACCTCAGCTTAAAAAAATCCAACCAAGAGGTTGAGAATATAACTTAGTTGGTGGAGTGTTTACTGAGCATGTCTGAAGCCCTGGTTCAATATCCAGCTCTACATAAATGGCACATAATCCAACATAGTAGAGGGAAAAGCAGGAGCATTAGGGGTTCAAATTCATCTTCTGCTGCTTAGAGGAAGTTGAGCCAGCCTGGACTACATTAGACTATCTAAAAAAGACCAGGAGGAAGAGAAAAAAACAAGCTAGTAAAGTACAAGATTTCGATTTGCCTTTGCTATCACTTGTCCTATTTTTCTTTCTCTCATGCTCATATGTACATGTGGCCAGTAAAAATGAAAATGGTTTCAGCCTGAAACATTTGGTTACCATTCCTTCCTGTAGCCACTCTAAAATGTCAGTTAAGGATTAAATATTCAGGCAAAAAGAAGCAGAAATCTAAGCGGATGGTAGAAAGAACACAGAAAAGGTTGATTCTTGGCTATAGAACATCAAAAGGGCTGAGGAATTGTACGATCAAGTGTCTTCTCACAAAAAAGAGCAGAATCCACATGAAGGATCAATGACGAGCCTGTGTATGAAATAGTAGGCTGCTTCATCTTCCCCTATCCTGCAGGAGACTAAAGGTTTTGTTTCCTGGTGACAGCATGCTAAACTGACACAGGACACTGGCATGCTGATCTGTACCTCCAAACACAGACTTCTGGATAAGCAGATTAAAGAGAAGATCTACACTTAATTGATACACCCTTATAAAGCAGTCACCTCATACAGAGCTGCAATATGCTGGGACAATAATAACCTAACATTCAGACCAACCCATATTACAGAAAATTGTTATCTAAGCATTTATGATAAAAGATTATATTATCATGAGTTCACTATTTTTAAAAATTTCAAGTGATGTGTATGATACTTTGACACCAAATTCTGTTGCAAGGACTCAACATTAGGAGGTAATATTCATCCATTTGATATATATAAAATATTTATCAAGATTATCTAAAGTAGTAAAAGAAAATGAGTATAATGGATTTTCAGCAGTAATGAATTGTTCAAGGAGTTGTATCTATATGCTATACCTATCTTTAAGCATCCTGCTTCATTAGACCATTCAATGACAGATTTTGTGTTATTTTATTTATATGCCTACATTGTTAACTTTAAGAGACTAGACAGCAATGTCGTGAATAGTAATCTCAATCACAGGTGTGTGTGTATAAAATAAATGTGGAGATACATATTCATGCTTATTTTCATCAAAGTGTAACTTAGGGGACAGGATGTAGCTCAGTCAGTAGACCAATTGCCTGGCATAGGTCAGGTACATTGAACATGCTTAGTCCCAGGTCCAGGAGATGTGCTACATGCACAAACCCAGGCCCTGCATGCTGTCAGCTGAGCTACAATCCCCAACCCAAGTTGCATTTCTCACTTTCTTTATGAGGTAAAATATATATATTTCTTCTTTTTTTTAGAGGATAAAGGTAGAGTTTATTAGAGAAAAGAAAGGTTGGAACTCATGGACTCCAGACATGGAGTGCCATGAGGAGCTATGGCGCCTCCATGAAAAGCAGAAATAAAACAGAGCTCATGGCACTAGAGTGCCATGAGGGGCTAGGGAGCCCACGAGAACTCACAGTGTCTAGGCATGGAATTCATGAGGAGCAAGGAACAAGAAACAGACTCATGGCACTAGAGGGCCATGAGGGGCTAGATCGCCCTAAACTATTTTTTTTATTATTTATTCAATTGTGCGTGTATGCATGTGTGTGTATGTATGTGTGTGTGTGTGTAGAGCCACGGACGAATTCGGGAACCACCATGGACCACCTCCACCCCCTTCTTGTTTACTCTGCCCTGGGATTCACAGACTCCGCCCTACCAGGACCAGAAACGCAGGCCGCCCCGCTTCCTCTGGCGTCTATACGTGGGGTCTAGGATTCGAACTCAGGAACCTTCTGCCTGCAAGGCAGAGGCTTAGCCCCTGAGCCACCTCTCCAGCCAAAATATATATATTTCTTTAGAAAGAACCCAGATGATAAATCCTAGGGTTAAATATTTAAGAATGTAAAAACCTTAAATACTTTGCTTTATATATGACAAATCTTAATAAATAAATTTGAAAATAAAGAGTTGTCTGCTGGCTGCTATTGTAGAAATCTGGAAGTCTTAAGGCAGATGATGACAGTGAACATGATGGAAGCAGCCTAATCACAGCTAAATTTTTAAAATTAAAACAGGATTTTCTCATGCAAAGAGAGAGAAAGAGAATAATGCCAGTGATGGGAGTGGTGACTAAAGAATGTAATATTCAAGAAAGTGGAAGTGGAAAAAAGACTGAGGACCAAGCCCTGGGGTCTTTCAACATTAAGTGGTTCAAGAGAAAAGGGAATAACAAAGACAGAAATACTAAGGGAGAAGAAAACTGGTGTTAGTATCCTGAGACCATTTGAAGAAAATCTATAATGGAGGATGGAGTTTTCAACTTTGGTATCAAATGCCATTGTGAATTCTACCTACTTTCAAGTTGAAATAGGCTTATGAAATGTTCTAGTTAAATTATTAAGTTCGAGGAACCTGCAGAGGACAGAGAACATTCTTCAGAGCTCCTGATCCCAAGTCGCTGTCTGGTCTTGCTGCCTGCCAGTAGTTTCCAGATTCGGAGCTGGAAACTAAGCAATGGGTTTGCACGGAGAAGATGGTGATGGTGACAGAAACCCACAAGAAGTCACAGAGAACAAGGACCCAGCAGGGAACCAGCCCGTGTCCAAGGAAGAACAGCATTTGAAGGCGGCTGTGGCCCACCATTTTGCATGCATCTTGCAGTGCTCCAGGCAGATGGAAAGATCTCTGCAGCTGTGCTCTCAGCAGCTGCAGACTTTGTCAGGATCTCTCCACACTCTCCAGCAGCGACTGGAGACATTAGTGCCAGGCCTTTTCCAGTAACCGGAAGTAGACGTATACATGACATGGAAGCAGGCCGATTTTCTGTGGTACTCCGGCCAGATTAGAAATAAAAACAACTTTGTGTACAATGGAGTTCATAATGAATTTGAAACTTTTTGGGTTCTTTCATAGATAAGAGAGAAGGGGAATATTGAGTCATGCCATTTCTCCAGTTTCAGTATCTAACAGCAGTTTCAGCATTTTTTAAAATTTGTGTGTATGTGTGTGTGTGCACGCGCGCACACGATAAAACTATGGAGACCTTGATGTGCAGCTCAGTTGTGGAGAGCTTACTACTGTCATCTGTTTCCCAGCACTCTGCAAGCAGAACCAAGAGGCTCAGAAATTTAGGGTCTCTTTGGTGACAAATGAGGTTCACAGTCAGCCTATTTTACTGAGATTGTATCTCAAAAAAAATGTACATAAAACTAAAATCTCCGGATTCCTAATGAAAACATTAAAAAGAAAAATGGTTATGCAGAAAGCTCAGATTAGGTGGGAGAAAATTGCTATGGAAAACAAGGGTCACAGGGGAACATGAAGTCTTAACAGTTCAGCCTTCTGAATGTCAAATCATGGGTCTTTACAAAGTATGGTGCCTGAGGGATTTCTATGGTAATGGTAAAGTCAAGGTCAGAACCAGGAACCCAGATGCTCTGCCTCTGGAGTCCCAGCCAGGTGCCTTAAGTTGCTTTGTAGATCATGGTCAGCAAAATCCTGTGACTTAAAGGGACCACACATTTTTTAGAGACCAAAGTCAAAGAAAGCAAAGAGGAGATCAGGGCATGAAGCAAGTGAGAGCGCCTCATGTTTCTTTCCTCTTTGGCTTTTCTGCACTCTGGATCTCTCCAATTTCTGTCTCATTTTCTACATCAGCTTTGGGAAATATGGCTTCTTGGGGCCCAGCCTGTCCTTTTATATGTTGGTTGGGTGAAGCTAGCCTTGTAAGCTCTCCATCTTCCTCAAGCATCTCTGGGGAATACAATAGCCCAGAGTAGCATGAAGAGATATTTTTATTTATTTATTTAATGTGTGTGTGTACCAGCAGGCACAGTGTGTCCCTGTGGAAGACCAAGGGTGACTTCGGGAATCATCCTGGATTGTTTTTACCTCCTTACTAGCAGAGATTTGTGTATGTGTTTGTATCAGGGCATTGTATATTCCAGGTTGGCCAAGGATGACTTTTAAAATTTGACCATACAGAGTTTTTTATCTCTCTAGCAAATATATATGGTGCTGGATTGCTTCTACCTCCTTGCTTTGCTCTGGGATTTCTCAGGCAGCACCCACTGGGGAGAGAAGTGTAGGCCACCACCATTTATTTGTGTCTGGGATTGTACAGGGGACCTGTCATCTGAACTCAGGACCTTCTGCTTGCCAGACAAGAGTCTTAACCCATGAGCTCATCTCTCCCGCCTAAGCTTTCTTTTTTTATATTAAAATCTTTTTATTTGAGGACATCATTAACAATTCTATTTTATTACAGGTTGTGGTTATTCTGTGTCTGAGCTATAACAATTAATTATCTTTCTGAATTACATTTGCAAATTGAGAGTTATTTAATATATACGCATATATACAGTTATTTTCTATAAAAAAAAAAAAATTATTAAGTTCATGTAAACTTTTCATGGGTTTTGAACTCAGGCAAGGCAAAACAAATCTGTCTAAATCTAACAAAAGATGATTACTTAATATTTATAACAATCGTGTTTTATATAATTATGTGTTTTGTAAGTATTTAGAATTTCACATCTATGTAGCTGCCAAGTCTCTAGCATTTGGTTTATCTGTCATGTGTTGCTGAACAGTACTCAAGAATACTATGGGGTATGTAATTTAGCTGCAGAATTTCATAAGCTTAATGCAGTCATTAATGAAAGAATTAAGATGTTTAGACTGTAAGAAATATGGATTGAGTTAGCCTTTATATGTTTAGAGAAGTATCATACTTTATAAAGGTAACTTAAGCTGTGGTTGATGAATAAATTGTGAAGAAGTCACCAACCCCTTGTTTGGTTCAAAGGATATAGTTTCAGTTACATGTCTAAGATCTTGAAACTATTGAGTTTTCACTCTTGGCTGCTACTTAAAAATAATTACTTTTGATGTTCTCTTTTATAACGATTAATAAGGAAATTTCTTAGTTCTGCCTGCACAACGCACACATACACAGAGACACACGCATGCACACATGCATATGCACACACAGAGACACACGTGCACACACACGAACACACGCACACACACACAGACACATGTATGCACATGCACACACAGAGACATGCACACACGCACATGCACACACATGCATATGCACACACAGACTCACAAACACACATGCACACACAGACACACACATGTGCACACAGACACACACACATGCACACACATGTGCACACACAGACACACACGCACACACATGCACACCCATGCGCACACACAGACACACACGCACACACATGGCCCAGAGCACCCTGCTCTGTCTCACTGATCCGAGCTCCTGTGCCTTTTCCCACTCACTGGCTGCCTCGGTGAGCGTTTACGGAGTGCGCTTTGGAACCAGGCACTGGGATCCTGTGTTGGACGTGATCATGGTGCCTCTGGCTTGAGGAGCAGGGACCAGAGAGGCTGAGCATAGAGCCAAACCTGCAGGTAGAGTCTAAACTAGCAGATGTGGCAACAAGGTCATTTCCAGTGCAGTGAGTTATCGACCACAGCGGAGGAAGCCACCGAACACAAAGTGCTTCAAACGTGGCCGCCGCTCCTTTGTTCGTGCTTCACTCTTCAGGCAGGGACGGGTGGAGAGGGCCTGTCGGCTGCACATAGCAGCATCTACAGGGGCTGCGGGGAGGGCTGGCCAGCCACTGAGGGCTGGTGGCTGGGGTGGACACCAGGACTTTGGGTTTCCTTCCCACACGGCAAGGGCAAACGTCTCACGGAGTAGGTGGGTGCTGATGAAAAGTATTCAAACAAGTGTCAACAGCTGGGGGGCTGCAAAAGGGCTCCTGGTCGGGGAGCTATGTGATGGAGGCCATAGTGAACCCCTCTTCCTGGGTCTCATCCACAGAACACGGCTGTCCCAGCTGCCTCGCGCGTCCCTCTAGCCCATCTCTGGCTGTAATTTCTGCATGTGCACTTGTCGCTGTCATTTTGCAGGGGAGAGCTGTGCTGGAAGCAGACGGCCTCCTGCTCGCATTCCGAGGGGAAGGCCCGGAGAAGCAGTCCACACATGCCCAGGGCTGTGCTGGTCTCCCTGTCAAGCACATCCTCCCCCACCCCCCAGAAGGCAGATTAAGCAAACCCTCTTCTGAGAAAGAAGAAAGAGTATCAGTCATGAAGGAATCTAAGAAGGCTCCGCTCTTCCAGTCTCAGCAAGTCCAACACCTGAGCCAAATTCCAGTGAACCAGTGGACCCCAGGCTTGGGGAGGTGGGGCTGGGGGAGGGGGCGTTGGGCCAGAAGTCTCCTTTGGAATTTGGAATTTAATTAGCTGGAGATGGGTGATCTGCTCCTTGGGGAGGGTATTTAAATGATACGAAAGGTATTTTCCCCCCAGGTATCTGTTCAGGGAGCCATGAACCCATCAAGATAAGGAAGCGCAGCGACTTGGGTCATTTTAAAGGAGTTCCAACCAGTTAGGCTGCTCCAGACGCTGGCTGCTGGCAATTAGTGTAGGAGACAGCAGGTGGATTGGGGAGACCCCCCCACCCCCGCTTCTGCAGGCACAGGCAGGCAAGCTGCCTGCCTAGCATCAGCACGCATCCCCCAGACAGACCCAGGTCCTGGCACAAAGCTCCCACTCCAATTGGCTTTTTCACTTAAAAATGACTTTCTTTTTTTTTTTTTAAAAAGAGGTGAGAATCTAATCCCCTTCAAAGGTAGAACTATTCTAGTTACCACTGATCCTTCCGCTAAGTAAGACAGGCTTCATTTCTTCTTGCTACTGAGGTATCTAATTTTATTCAAAAAAGCCCTCAACAATGTCATAATTTATTGTGGCAACGGGATGGCTACGTGTCTGGACTCGCTGGCTTTCTATTAATTTTCTCCAGGAATCTCTTCCTTTGCCGCAGAAGCCGTGCACGCCTCTCTCTGTGGGTTTCATTAAGGCTGTTTGAAGCCATGATGACGAGATCATTATGTTTCCGGAAGACAGTGGGTTTTCAAAGACTTGTATTTAAGGGACTTAAGAAGGCTGCTGGTCTTGGTTCCTGCCCCTGAATACTTTTGGGGGGCTGTGATCTAAGTATGCACTAAGTGGTGTCACTTTCTTTCAGCCCCCCCACCCCCCACTCCCATCCCTCCTGTGAACTGACACGTGGGATAAACAGCGTGTGAGAAACACAGAACCAACTGTCTGTCTTTTTAGGAAGGAAACTGAGGCAGGAAATCTTTCTGATATGGGCTCACCGGTCCATTCTTTGTCTCTGTTTTTAAATTAAGGAAACCATTTCTTACAGCCACGCCATGCGCTTCCCCCTCCCCCCAAGGCTAGCATGACTTTCTACTGACTGGTTAGTGAGAAATGCTAGATACAGCCCAGGCCTGTGAGGATGAGCAGGAGGACAAGGAAAGGAAGGCCGTCCATTCTGATCCCCAGAAGCGGGATTGAAACTTTCTACTACGATGCAGAGAGAAGGAGGTGCGGCTGGGGCAATTTTAGAAACAAAGAATTCACAGATGCCAAGGATGCGTCTGTCGTATTTACGTTGTAATCAGGACACTCTAAAGTTACGGGGACCCGGCTAAAAAGTCTCTGTTTTGTAGAGAAGTTAAGTCAGGACTCAAAGATGCCAGCCAACGCTGCCAGGCTGGCGGCGAAGAACACGGGTGAGAATGGGAGCCGTGTTTTTCCTGGGCCCTGGCTTCTCTGCCCTGCTTGGCCTTAGGATGGCGGGCCCGTGGGGGTCCTGCCCTGCCCTCTAGACTGTGCATTGCCATATCCCGTTCTTCTGCAGACACACGTCACTGGTTGGACCAAGGTTGCTCACCGGCCTGGAGCATCTGCCTGTCTTTGCCTCCCAAGCACTGGAATTACGAGCATGGACCACTGGGCCTGGCTTTTTTTTTTTTTTACATGACTTCTGTACCGACTGAACTCTCTCTCCAGTCTCCTGACATCTTCACTTGGCAGGGGAGACCGTTTCAGATGAGAGGCAGGTAAAGGACATTGTGTTACAAAGCGTTGCTTTCAGTTTTCAGAACATGCAGGCCCAGACACACACGGGGGACTGGTTTAGAAGCACAGAACTAGTCACGGCCGCAGGGGCTTTTGATAAGAATCTTTCCTGCCCAAACGGGACCAAGGGTTCATGACAGCGGTATTCACGGATGGCGAGGTCAGTTTGCAGCAAGCCGTCCTCTCAAGGTATTTATGTTAATCAATGGACGTAGAAAGGCATACCTAGAACATAAGCAAAACACGCACAGCCGTGGGGGGACCGTCTTCTGTCCTTGTCTCCACAATCGAGGGCCCTCCAGAAAAGCTTGGCCAGCATGATGGTTCCCTTCAACAAGAGGTCTCCCATAATGCTTCAGTTGCCTTGGGCAGGAGGGTAGGTGTAGTGGCTGTGGTATGATTGGTTTTGCAGGAGGGGGGAGCTTTGTTCTTTAGGGTTCATCTTTTCTAATTTCAACATTTTTGTCCAACTAAAAAAATACTAAAAAGCAAAAAGATGGGCTGGAGAGATGGCTCAGGGGTTAAGACCTTGTCTCGAAACCAGAAGGTCCCAAGTTCAGATCCCAAGTCCCACATTAAAAAAAACATCCAGGGGAAACCGCAGTGGCCTGCACTTTTGGCTCTGGAGGGTGGAGCCTGGGAAATCCCAGAGAGAAGCAAGGAGGTAGAAGCAATCCAGCGTGATTCCAGAAGTCATCGTTGGTCCTCCACAGGGACACATAGTGCCCCCCCCTTACACACACACACAATTAAAAATAAATAAAAAGCAAAAAGAAAAAATACCATTCCAAATAATACCAGTCAGCAAAGCTAGAAACGGTGCAAGCTTAAACACAAAGCTTAAAGTCAGCATGGCTTGACTGTGTCTCCCAAAGTGCACGTATTGGTTCTCAGCGCAGCCGTGTTGAGAGAGGAGAGGAGACCTGAGGGGTGGTACCATGATCGCAGAGTGGGCTCTCTGTAAGAAGACAGGTCCCTCTTGTCTGTCTCACCCACCATGCCCTCCATCTTCAGCCAGCAAGAACTCACGTGACAGACGCAACAGTAGAGTCCTGTGATTACTCACTTTGAAGCTTTGAGACGTGTGAGCCCACACAGCTCTGCCCTGATAAATACAGGACGCTCGCCCAGGGATCCTGCCAGGGCAGCGTGCGCAGACAAAGAAGGAAACTCTGTGAGCTGAAGGAAGGGGTCGAGTGTGGTGCAGGGCGGGCTCAGTGTGACGTGACTATGTGGTTCCCTGCACTGATGTTACCCAGGTACCATGAGACCTGCCAACAGTTTATCCCCATCAGGGTGGGGCTCCTGTGATCCTGCCCCTCCCTGAGGGTTCATGGGCAGAGGGTGGCTGGGGGAGGGGCTTACCAGGCCCCACCCCTCCCTGAGGAGCTGTCGTCAGCTCTTGGCTGCTGGGGGGGAAGTGGCATGTTCTTCGGGGGTGTAGCCCATGTGAGGGGCCCATGCTCCTCACCCGTAGCTACACCGCGTGTATTAGTCAGGTTCTCTAGTGTCACAGAATCGGCAGGATGAATGTATAAAAAAGGCATTTATGGAGTGGGTTACACAATATGGCCGAGGTAGTTCCAACGATGGCTGCCAGTAAGTGCTCCGTCCAGGAGTCCAGTGGGTGACGGCTGAAGGCTGGAGGATTCCTAGAGAGTCTCTAGTCACGGTGAAGACCTGGAGGATCGAGAAAACAAGGAAACCGGGTGGCAGGAGGGAAGAGCGTTTTTTTAGCATAGCTTCAGAGACTCTCCTCTTCCCAGTCTCCTGTTCTGTGGTTCCAATCAGATCTAGGGCTGGTCTTTGTATTGCAAATGTGCTGATCCAGATAATCTCTTCAGGGGGTCTCACAGCTGATCTTAGTTAATGCCAGGTGTGGTCAAATTGACACTCAGGATTAGCTATCACATTGAGTCACCAAAAATAAATATAAACAAACATGCACGTAGAAGGAGGACTCCTTGGATAGATATGGGGGTCAGTGGGAGAAGGGAGGGGACAAAGAGAGGGTGGTGGCGGTGACTATTATTCATGTCAAAATGTCATAATGAGGGGCTGGAGAGGTGGCTCAGAGGTTAAGCCTCTGCCTTGCAGGCAGAAGGTCCTGAGTTCGAATCCTAGACCCCACGTATAGATGCCAGGGGAAGCGGGGGCGGCCTGCGTTTCTGGTCCTGGTAGGGCAGAGCCTGTGAATCTCGGGGCAGAGTAAATAAGGAGGAGGTGGTCCATGGTGGTTCCCGAATTCGTCCGTGGTTCTACACACACATACACACGCGCACACACACACATACACACACACAATTGAATAAATAATAAAAAAAAGTGGCACAATGTTAAAAAAAATGTCATAATGAAGTCCATTGTTATGTATAATATATAAACATTGAAAGGAAAAGAAATTTCTCTTTCTAATGCTTCAGCTGGTAGAAAGGAATAAGCCAGAGCCCTTAAAAATCCCTTGGAATAATCCAAAAGCCCCCATAGTTATGGAGACTACAGTACCTGCAGGGGGTCCAGCTTCCTTCAACCTTCCAACCTTCCAACAGGGTCCTCAGCCTACAGTCTGGGGAAAGACACCCCCAAAAGTAAAGCCCTCTCTTGGAGGGGGCCTGCCTCTGCTGTCCATGCCTATCCAGGGCAGAGACTTCCTGATAGCCCACCCTCCCCGAGAGACCCCCACGCCCTGCACGTTCCAGCCTGGCTTGGTTTCCACTCTTGGGCTTCTTAATTTTTACTCGGGAAGAGCCTGAGTGGTTCATGAAAGGACTGGCCCGGCTCCCTTCGGAGAAGCGGGCGGGTTGAATTTGTTTCTTTTGCGGCAGACGCTGGTTAGGTAAGACGCGGAAGAGACAGGTGTGAGGGGTCAGTACTCAAAGAATCGATGAGCAAGTGGGTAGTGGCTCCCACGGGTGAGAAGCGTGTTCCATTCCGTCTAGAAAAGGGGCTCAGCTTTGAGGTTATAGGAGCACACCGCCCACCTGTCGTCCTAGCACTTGGAAGACTGAGAAAGAAGGATCTAGAAGTTAGCAACTACTGAGCAAAACCCATTTAAAACAAAGCAAAAAGAATGTGTTGAATTCGAATGATCCCAGGATGAACTAAATATTGATGTGATTACTAAATTGTCACGGAGTCTGGATTCTTTGTGTTGGAACATGGCATCTCCCGAATTCCACAGCGATGTGTGTGTGTGTGGTGACCGGGGTCCTCAGCTTGCAGTCTGGGGAAAGACACCCCCTCCCAAGTAAAGCTCTCTCTTGGGGGGCCTGCCCCTGCTGTCCATGCTCATCCAGGGCAGAGAAGGCCTCAGGGCTACGGGGCCACATTCCTTTGTTCTTCTCTGGGGATTCATGGTTAATCAGTGCATTGTACTGAGGCCCCAACCTCCCCTCCTTTGGGCAAACTGAACCACGTTGGAGCTATAAAAGCTGGACCATAAATCAGCGTCCTTACAATGGCAACGTTCTTGAAAGCCCCTAAGCCTTGTGTGCATTCCTTCTAGTTAATCAACAACGAGGTGCGGCCTCCCTGTTGGCTCAGTGGAGGCCAAGTTAGCCCAGAAGATGGATGTGTAAGAAGCAGCCACCCAGGAACCAGCTTCAAAGGCCTCCTGCCCCTTCCACATAAGGCTTTGTTGGCTGAGCAATTTGTATGAGAAAGCAGATAGGCCGCCTCGAACCCCTGCTTGAACCTATTTTGCCACTGTCTTAACATCTTCTCCCTTGAAGTGCTGGGCTCTGTGTCATAAAAAGAGAAGGTTTTTTTTTTTTTTTCTTTTCTAAAAGTCGGAAGGCCCTGGCTCTCTCTTTTAGAGTGTGGCCTTTGGTACTGATTAATGGGCTAGGCCCAACACACACCTTGCTGTCTTCCCGGCATCGTTTGCATGGGGGACACATTGAATGACAGCTACAGGATCACAGAAGTTTCTTGATTATTCAGGGAACTCATCCTCCCCAAAGCATGTATCATATTTAACTAGACCAGCACTGATTTAATAATCAAAAGAAAACCTTCTGAAATGCATAACTAATTTCTTTCAAGTCCAAAGCTTTCATTCATTCACATAAGTTAAGGAGAAAGGAATGCAGCGAACGGGGTCCAGGTTGTCTGAGAAGCTCAGGCCTACACACATGCGCCGTCTCTCATGGCCCCTCCAGAAACACATGTGCAGCCTTTGTTTGCTGGGAGCCATGTGGCCTTCTTCAGATGATACTAGGCCAGATACTTGGGACCTGTCATAATCACAGAGGATCCTGAATGAATGAATGAATGAATGAGTCAGCTGGGGGTCAAGCTGTATCACTCAGAAACGCCTGAGAACTTCTGAAGTGGAAAAGTGCAAGAACAAGGTATCCTTGATCTTTTGGGACCAAAGTAGAACACGCAGGCCCCACACTACTTAAAATGTCTCAGGGGACAACTTCCTCCACGTCGGGGAGTCTGCTTTCCGCCACCTCTACCACCTGCAGTGGCTCCTGGCTTTGCTGGCTCCCATGTACCTGTTGGCTGTTTCTTTCCCAGGACAGCCCAGTGAAGGCAGGCACAAAGTATATCTGCTCGCAACCCACAGTGGGAAATAAAAAGAGAACACTCTGGTCCGCCCTTTCTACCAAGTCTTCTCAGGGTCTTGCCTCTCGGCGCCGGCCACTAAAGGAATATTCTCCCAAGACTCCAAAGACCTTCCCTAGGAAATCTAGCTACTGAAACGAGGCGAGAAGGAGCAGTATCCCTCCCGGTAGTGGGCAGCGTTCTTTCGCCTTTAGGTGGTCTCAGGAACCCTTCCAGTTGCACTGCCTCAAGAGCTGCTTTGAAAGCCCCTGAGTGCTTATCCTGGCAGATCCATGGGCATTGAGCTGCTGCCAGGAGCTTTGCGGCAGAGGGAGTGGGCCAGGCCTCATGTGGTTTCCTGGATCCGAATCTTGCTTTGGGCTTCTGCTGCTGGGCTCCTTACAAGGAAGAGAAAATCTGACTCATGTCGCTGACTGACCAGCAGGCAGCTCCAGCCATGTCCTGGGAGGCTTCTGGCCTCACTGGCCTGGAACTTTCTTCTCTGTGCTAACAAACCAGAGCGCTTGTGTGTGCCCAGGAAGACCTTGAAGTCTGTGTTACTGTCCACTTCCTATCCTCTCAGGCCAGGAACAACGAGAGCCGGAAGTGGCTTAGAAGCTGGACCACCCCCCAAGACAGCTGGAAGAGACATCACACAGCCCCCTTGCATGCATCAGGCCTGCGTAAGTTACTCCCCAGGAGTCGTGGCTCCTAGATCTTTGCAGGAGAAACCTCAGAGATTTTTGTACAAAAATCACATATCTGAACCCCGCCGCAGCGTGCTGGGGTCCTCGCTTCCTTCATATGTTCAATTCATCTGTCCCAGCGGAGACGATGCACGATTTGTTAAGGCAAAGACATAAGTTATTCGCGGGGCTGGGCTCTGCAGCTGCGGCTGTGTAACACGTGGCCCATAGGCTCCCGCAGAGTGGGATGGGTCTGGCCTTAGCCAAGAAAGCAAACTTTGAGGCAGAAGCGCAGCTCTTCTTACCTTTCTGTGAGACCAGCCGTTCCCGTCCCACATGAGCCTAAGGTACCAAGGAATGGCAGGCAGCAGCTCCAGATACACGGATTCATAGCAGTACCATTGAATGCATGCATCCACGCAGGCATAAATGCATGCATGCACGCAGAGATGCATGCATGCACAAAATACAGTATGATCATGCAGTGCAATATTCAGCCTTAGAGAGGAAGTTCTGACACATAGTCCAGCACAGATGGGGCGAAAGTGAGAAGCACAACTGTTGGAAGATTCCACTTACTTGCAACACCTAGAGTAGATGAATTCATAGAGACAGGAAGTAGATAACAGCCTATGCGGCGGAAGGCAGGGAAGAAGGGAAAGATGTTGCTTTGTGGATTTAGAGTCAGTGTTTGGGGTGACAAATAATTTGGAACTAGACAGTGATAATGGCCTGTGTTACTGGCACCCCAAGGGCCAGGTATGTGCCCCGGTTCAGCCCCCTACCCTCATTAAATTAACAAGAATTCAAATAGACGCTGAGGGCGAAAAAGAGAAAAGGAAGTTTATTCAATGGCGCCACACAGAGAAGAAGCTTATTCTAGTCCAGTTGTTTCTTCGTCAAAAGCCGGCGGTAAAGTTGAAATAACGGGGCGAAGCAGGAGACATGGGTGACGGAACAGTTCTGTTCTGGGGACAGTTCTGCCCACGAGCCTGCGGTCATCTGGTGGACGGGCAGTGCGAATCTCTTCTGGTCGGAACCAGTTCCTCCTTATTCCCAGCATGAGATTCCTGGGGGAGTTTCAAATCTCAGGGTCCATATCTTTCATAATTCCCATAGTCAGAATGGTGGGGGAAGATCAAAAGTTATCTCCCCATTTTCTGATTTACTGCTCTGTTATATTGCTGTACCCATAGCATTATGAATATGCCAATGCATTAAACCATGTACTCAAAACAGATTAAAATGCAGCTCTTCTTATATATGTTAGTAATATAATAAGATTATATATAATATAATAAGGCTTCATATGTATATGAAGTTCTGTTTTCCCTTCCAATCGCTGTAATGAGGTCCAGAACTCTCAAGTCTATTAGTCCTAAACCACAGTCTGTTTGACCTCCCATGTCTCTGACCCAGCTGCAGAGGGAAGACGCCTGGTTTTTCCAGCAGGGTAAATGCAGCCTGGCTGGGCGGGCAGTCCCAGTCCTTCCCTTCCCACCAAGTCACAAGCAGCAGAGTTGCCCCAGAGTTCAGAGCTCTGATTGTCCTGGGGTTCCTGTCTATGTCCTCCAGATCCCGTGGGATCTTGTCTCGAACAACCCAAGAGAGAATCCAGATTCTCACTGATTTAAAGACAGCATTGCATTTTGATAAACCCATTGAAAGTCAGGTATAGCATGAATCAAAAAAAATGTGGGTGTGGCAGCACATACCTGTGATCCCAGAGAGATTTCCAGTTCATGGCTCAGGGTGGAGGTATGTACTCCTGCGCCCCAGGGTAAAACCACAACTCCACAACTTGAGACCCTAAAAACAAAACGTGCCTCCGAATGTGTCTAACCTCCCACGCATGGCAGATTGGCCCAGCCTGCCTTTAGAACATCATGTATTTGCCTCAGCTGGGCAAAAATCCTCTCACACAAAGCAGGGGTTCAAGTCAGGATCTTGAATTGGTTGGATACTGTTCTAAAATCAGAATAGTTTCATGGGTATATTTTTTTTGTCTGATCGTAAAGTCAATAAATCATATGCTGAGCCCTTGTACGTTGGGAATCTTGGGATGGGCAGGCGGGTAGAAGCTTGTTCATGCAGGACGGACACAAGACCCGACTCACCAACAGAGCTTAGAAGGGCTGGGAGTTGCTCCTGTCCAGCCACTAATCAAAGCATGTGGTTAGCAGGCTTCAATCTGCTCCAGTTGTTTGCATATTAAATCAATTTTGCATGCAGGAGGCATCCCTGAATAAATGAAGTGCCCCGTCAGACCCCCTTGCTTCTCCAGACGGTTTGGAAAAACCTTACCGTGAGCTCTGTCTCTTGTCATATCAGCTATAGATGTTGTATTTTTATTATTAGCTTATCAAACATGGTGGATTTATTGTGCACGTGACCCATGCTCAAGTTCTTTAGAAGTGTCCTCTCCTCATGAGGAGGAGGACGCTAGCCCTGCTTATTGTGCAAATGAGGAACCAGGGGCCCAAGGGGTCAGGAGGAGACCAAGCACCCCACTCTCAGTGTTCACTGTGCTCCTGTGCTCCCCACAGGGTGCAGGTGGCAGATGTCCCCTCCACCCTGTCCTCCCGTCTCCTGGCCTCCCTTTGCGTTGAAGGAGACAAAGCAGCAGGCTGTGGTCGGAGCAGACAGCCCACAGGGGCTCTCTGCACAGCCCCGGCTTTGAGAAACAAAGTAACAAATGTAACCTTAGGGTGAGCAGCCTCCCGGGCCTCTCAGCACTGGTACTATTCTTGCAGCTGTTTTGAACCCCGGGGCAGAGTAAACAAGGAGGAGGTGGAGGTGGTCCATCGAGGTTCCCAAATTCGCCGTGGTTCTACATACACAAGCGCACGCACACACACACGCGCACACGCACAATTGAATAAATAAAAAAAATTTTTTTTTAAAAATAGGTTTCAACATATCATTGACCCCCCAAAGTCTAGCATGGATCACAGGCACTAGGATCCTAGAGGCAAGGGATTAACAGCACAATAGTGTTCCTCACACAGGGGAAAACAGGAAAGAGCTTCTAGGCAATGCCACTGAGTCCTTACACCTCATCAGAGAGGAGGACCCAGAGGGAAGTTTGACATGCACACTAAAGGATGCTCCAGGGATGGGGGGAGGGGGCACTGGGAGATAGGGAAAGAAGGGGGATAGGAAAGGGAAAAGAGGGGAGGGAGCAAAGGGATCCAGGGAGGGGTAGAGGGAGGGGAATGGGGTACCTATCAAGTTTGTGTGAGTGGAAAAAAAATACACTATAAATAAAAAAATAGAAAGGTTTCAAAGCAGGGGATTGCTGATGCCCCCCCCCAGGAGCTCATGCCAATGACTGACTTCCATGCTGGAAGTCCGTGGCAGTCTCTAGTTGTACCCACCTCTTTCAGAGGTCCACTTCCCCTTTTTCTTAGACAGATGCCGCCCACTTGGGAGCCTGCGGTCCTTCCCATAGGCCTCCACGTCCTGTCCCCCCAGCCCTGACCCCGACGCCGTGGCAGCGCGCTGTTTCCTCCCCGTGCCCGTTCACACATCTCATCCCTGTCTCTCCACACCTAGGAGAGGTTCGATGAGGGAAAAGGGGGTGCCCCTCGCAGAATGGCAGGGGCAGTGGTTCAGGGACAGGTTGGTTAACTGAGCTGCTATAGGAGACAATTGGGGGCAGAACGAGGCGAGACCACCACACTGAGAGAGGGAGGTCATTCCTCATTCAGAGATCTAGATTACTGAGCCAGTAGGATATTTGAAAGAAAAAAAATTAAATGATTTATTTATTTATTTATTCATTCGTTTGTTTGTTTGTTTGTTTATTGTGTGTGTGTGTGTGTGTGTGTGTGTGTGTGTGTGTGTGAGAGAGGGCACATGTGTCCCTGTGGAGGACCAAGGGCGACTACAGGAATCATCCTGGATTGTTTCTACCTTCTCCTTGCTTCTCCTGGGATTTCCCAGGCTCCACTCACCAGTGCTGGACGTGCAGGCCGCTGCCATTTCGGCCTGGCATTTTTATGTGGGACCTGGGATATGAACTCAGGACCTTCTGCTTGCAAGGTAGAATGTTATCCCCCGGGGCTTCCCTCCAGCCTGCCAGTGGTGTATTTGGAAACAAAATTGGGACCATCCTGCCATCCTTCAAGGTACCGCAGATGCGAGGGGCCTCTGCCACCTTCCATGGGCTCAGGGAAGCAGGCAGATGTGTTCTTCCCATGAATACAGAGCATAGGCAGAGTCTGAGACCCCCAGCCCAGCAGGCAGGGTCCTGGCTGACTTCTCTCAGCAATCCGGCACTTGGAATGCAGCCTCCCCAGAGGGGCTGACGTGACAGGATGACAGTGGTCATGAAATCCCTCGCCCTCGAGTGGCTCCCGTAGCGCCCCTGCAGCGTCCCCCGCAGCTGCAGCCCAGACATTCCCTGTGCATGACATCCTGGAAGGCCTTGGGCTGATTCGTCACCATATTCCTCGTTAGGTCCCAAGAGGCCGAGAAGATGAGCCCAGGAATTCTGCAGCCTGTGGCCAGGAAGAAGATGGCGTCTCCTAGTGCCAGGATAGACCCTCTGTCTCCTCACCTAAACTCGGGGCAGCTTACGATGCCTACTGTTTGCTGTGGCTTCAGGAAGCAGCCATGTCCTCTTCACATTATTGAGTTGCTTGGGGTCCTCGGGGTACGTGCAGCAGTCCCTGTGGGCCTCCGTCTCCCCGCCCTCTCCAGGCAGAGCTCCTTCCATCTTCCTTCTCTCCGAGTGTCCCTTCATCATCTGACACGTGGCATCTTCTTTTTCTCCACTAACCCTCCCCTCTCCCCAGCCTCTCCTGTCCCTTGAGAGTCCTTCTCACAGCATCAGCTCTTCGGGGCTGTGTCTGAATCTGTGCTCCATCGAGGCCTTGTAGTGTTGGGGAGCACAGGTTGGCATTTTAATCCCCCTTTGGAAAGGTAATGGACCACCTCAGGAGGTAAACTGAAGCCCAGCAAAACAGTAGAAGAACGCTTAGACACAGGCGTGACTAATGGAAGCCTCCAGCTCGGGTCTTTCCAAGGGAGCAGCAGCCCACTGGGAAAAAGTGTGTCCGTACCTCTGACTGCTTGGAGCCTGGGCAGGCTTGGGGGGCTCCCCACTTGTGACTCCTTTCATGTTCACATAAAAGCCTGTCATAGTTGGACACAGGTGTCAACTCGATAGCTGAGGGTTTGAGCTCTGGGCACATTTGTGGAGAATTAGTGGTTGGGTTAAGCCCAGAGCAAACCTGCAGGAGATTGTCTAGCGGATGGGGAAGGCCCAGCCCATGGTGGGTGGGACTAGGCCCTGGAATAAAACACACATAGCTGGCTGAGAGAGTTGGCATCCTTGTGAACACTTGGCCAGTCATGCTGGTCTGGCAAGTAAGGCTCGTCCCTCTCTCAGCCATTATATAGAGATGGTGTGGCCAGTTCCCTCGGCTTGGTATTGCATCAAGCTGGACTGAGAATTGCAATCAGATAATTGTAAGAGGGAATAAACCCCTTGTTCCCTTAAGCCGTTTGATTGTCATTTATCAGCAACCGTGCAGGCTGACTGCAACAATGCCAGTATATCTCTTCTATCTGGAAGTTTTTTTTTCTTTCTTGGGATCTTGCTGAACGGCGACAAACCCACGGCTGGGCCTGGTGCAAGCAGCCCCCGGCCGGGCCTGGGGAGCGCCTGGCTGAGCGCTGGCTGGGCAGGAACAGCTCCTGCAGCAATGACCGAGGTCAAGGGTGTGCCTGGGGCCTGGAGCTCGGGCAGCTGGACTGCAAGGCAGCAGCTTCTCTGTCACTGCAGATGGGAGACAGGTCAGGAGCACACAAGCTGTTTCCCTGACACGGGGAGAACAGACACCTGCTGGCACAGCAGACAGGCCAAGCCCAAAAGCAAGGAAGGAGTGGATACGGAGGAGGGGAAAGGGTGAATCATCGACCACATAAGCCCAGGAGAAGACGAGGGGAGAACCGGCAAATACGTAGCGGAATCTTTGTACTCTTCAGTTGTGTTTTACTATAAAAGGAGGCAGGCCATACAGCACCTTACATATAATGGGCTCAAGGTACCATAAGCCACTGTTGTGTCAATGGCTGTTTATGAAGCATTCAGGTGTGAGATATTTAGACAGCTCCAGAGAATGGATGTTGTTCCCATTATTTGTAATGTTTCCAAAGTTAGTAGGACAATGTGGTGAATCTAGAAAATACTTCTCTGGTTTAATTTCTATAAGTGATGTTCAGAGAATGGTGGTGACCTAGGCACTGCCTTTTCAGCAGCACAAAAGAAGCTCATGATTTTAGGGGCAGCACTCTACCTGGTGACAACTCTCCCATATTAACGGTTTGTCAGACTCTGGAAAGAGAAGGCCCCGCAGGAAATTGTCTTTCACATTCTTCAGTGAAGCCCTCTGCTCTTACATAATATGATTTTTTTTTTCAGGGTTTTCTTCTGTAAGCTCCAACTGCACAGATGCTACCATCTACCTAGAATAACCTTACCAAACTGCCCTTTTATCATTTTCTAGAAGCCAAATGGTTTAGCCTGAGGACTACACGATAGACGAAAAACTGATTACTGAAGGGTTGTGGAGAAAGGTTGATATTCATAAACTCAGGTTGAGTTTGGGAGATTCTAAAAATGGACTAAATTTCAGGGCTTGCATGCACAGGAGTTACTGGCCATCTTCTGTGCCCATCCTTTTGTTTCATGAAAAGTAACAGAATCACTATCATTCAGCTCATTCTGGCATGAGGGTGTACAAGAAGCTTCTATTTCAGTCCTCACTCCAAAAGATCAGAGATTTTTTCAGAGATATTCTTACTAAAGGGAGATAAGCTCAGCAACACCTAATCACCTACTCAATGAAGTTTTTCTTCAAGAAAATAAGAACTATTTGGCTATTTTAAAGGTCCTTATGTTGAGAAAGAGTGTTTGGCTAGCACGCCCAAGGCGTGGGCTCCCCAGAACTGCATGCCCTTACTTCTAATTTAACATCAAATCCAAAAATAACAAAATAGCCTTTTGCCCAAACAAAAAGGTATTCAGAGAAGAAGGCAGGCTTGGAAGACCAGAATAAAGATCAAGTGAAAAGCAAACATTTCATTTTATATAATGATACTTTTTCTTCAAAAGAAAAATCTTACCTCGCAAAATCTGATAAAAAAACTTTGACATGATCTGAGCTGAGTGGCTGAGGAGAGACGATAATTTATGTAGATCACTCTGCATCAATTCTGTGAAACGTATCTTGAAGTTTTAAGTTAAGGAGATTTCAGAGATTCGGCCCCCACTCCCTCAATGCAATCCCGTTTTAAGGGTAATTTGTTCTTAAGGCTGGGAAAACTAAAGGAAGCAAATGTCTAGAACATGATAGAGGTGAGAGGTCACCATACAAGATAAAAACAGCAGCAAAAATTAAACAATGAATTTGTTTGAACGTGTGCATGTGTGTGTGTGTCTGTGGGTGTGTCTGTGGGTATGTGTATATGTGTGTGTGCACATGTGTGTGCATGTGTGTCTCTGTGTGTATATGTGTGTGCATGTATGTGTCTGTGTGTGTAGATGTGTGTGTCTGTGTGTCTCTGTGTGTATCTCTGTGTGTCTCTGTGTATGTGTGTGTGTGTCTTTGTGTATGTGTGTGCACATGTCTGTGTGTGTCTCTGTGTGTGTATGTGCACGTGAGTGTGTGTCTGTGTGTGTGTGTCTGTGTGTGTGTGGCATGTGTATGAGTATCTGTGTATGTGTGATGGGGATCCCTTCCTCCTGCCTCAGTCCACTGCTGCAGTTTTCTGCATGGCTCCTGATCAATCCACAGCAAACAGCTGAAGAGAACCAGGGGCTTGATCGCAGCCTACCATCATCCGTTCTTACAGTTCTGACTCAGGCTCCGCAGGGGAGCCACACCAACGCCAGGGGCTGAGGCAGCTGATCACTGGTCGCACCATATCCACAGGCCGGCTGAGAGAGGAGCCGTCCTTACCTACCAGACCAGCATGTCTGGCCACGTGTACCAAAGGATGTCCATTTCCTTTCTCAGTTCCCTGCATCGTAACCACCTGCCCAGGACAAGCCCCCCTACCACAGACTGGGCCTCCGCATCAGTCACACAACGTCCTGCAGGTTTGCACCAGGCTTAACTCAACCACTGACTCTTCGCAGATGTGCCCAGAACTCCATCCAAAGACACCTGCATCTAACTGCAGCGCCCCCTCCGGCCTTCCTTTACTCTAGCACTAAGGAGGTCTTGTCTCCCGACTCTTGCTCAGTCTGGCATTGCCCTCAGCACCCGGGCGGTTGTGATCACGAGGCTCCCAGAACAGGCGCTCCCCGTTCCTGAGAGCTGGGAAGGGGATGAGCTATCAGCTCACCTTCAGCTGAAGTAAAAGCATCTGGAGAGACCCTGGCCCGGCTTATTACGGCGCCGATGGCGGAGGGTTACGGCGAGAGTCTGGGTGGAGAGATGTGGGTGTTGCGGAAGGGGACTCTCGCTGTGGGCCTTGTCTTGATGGACTGCGCCTTACACACAGTGCTGTGGGCAGCCCCTGGGCAGCCAGTGGAATGCAGACACTGCCCAGGGTGGCAGTGAGCTCTTTGCCAGCGACCCAGCAAGGAGCACCTGAGTCCCCAGGGGCTCGTCTGACGTCGCTTCTAACAGATCTGTAAGTCGCCGGACTCCCTGACAGCAGAAACCACTTCTCCTGGGCCTTATTTCCACGCGGGACAGCTCGGGAGTCCTTGCCAGTCTGTGGACACGGGGGCTTGCGAGCAAGCGGAATGAACAGTTGCTGGCCCAGGACTAGCAGGCAAGCGCTGCTTCTGAGCTTCTTACCACACCTTGAGAGTCTCTCAGCTCTCCTCCTGGCTCTACCCCAGGGGTCCCAGTCCCTCCTCAGCCAGCCTCCCAGGACCGGGAAGAATGGGTGTCAGAATGGGTGTGGGGAGAAATACTTTGGTCTGGGCCTTAAGATCACTGCCGAATACCACTAGCTAAAGGAAGACTTGGCATCTTGGGGTGCCAAGATGGCAGGCGGCCCTAAGTCAGGGTCGACCCCACCCCAGGGCCCACTCCTAGAGGAGAGCAAGGGAAAGCAGGCCAGCAAGCAGGCTACCACCAGACGCTGGGCACAGCGGCCCCCTCGGGTGGGCTGCGAGGGCCGAGGGATCTGCGTTCCTTGGTTGGCACTGTGAGCAGCAGGGCTGGGAACAGGGCAGTGCCAGAGCCAGGACTGTACTGTAACATGCAGAGTCCCCTAAATTAGCCTCGCAAAGCACACACAAAAGGAAGGCAGTCACTATATCTGTCTGCTTTGCGGTGTCCAGCTGATAATCGCCTTGAGGCCACGCTTATCAGCTACCGCGGTTCAGAAGATAGTTGGACTCATCTCCTCTCTCTGAATCAAACTGAGAAAATCTTGAAGTTTTAAAATGCTTAAAGCCAATTTTGGGCAGGGAGAGGCAGGGCAGGAGTCCAGGTTCTGAGGTTTGCAATGTTTTAGTCCAGCAGAGAACTCTACTTCCGAGGTTACAGAAATCACTGGAAGCTCCTGGCTGCCAAGCTCCTGCCATGGCCCAACGGGGTGGATTGGAATGTGACCTTTAACCTCTCTCACCTGCAGCTCCCTTTTCTGTTGCATGTAGCCATGAGGCAGAGCAAAAGGCTTCCCCAGACACTTGCACACAGAACACCCCAGTGTTGTTAGGGTGGCAGGGGAGGGGGGTTCAGGACACCTTCACCCAGCACCCTGGAGTGTGACACCTGCCAAGATGGCTTTACCATGGGAGAACTTCAAAAGGCCAGAAAGATGGCTCAGGGGTTTAGCCTCTGCCTCCCAAGCAGAAGGTCCTGAGCTCAGATCCCAGATCCCATGTGGAAACGCCAGGTAGAAGTGGTGGGGGCCTCCACTTCCTGCTTGGGAAGACGGAGCCTGGGAATCTCCGGAGCAAAGCAAAGAGGAGGTATCGCAATCCCAGGGTAATTCCTGAAACCACCTTTGGGCCTCCGCAGGCACTCGCAATGCCCTCTGACACACACAAACACACGCAGACACACACCCAGAAATTAAAAAAAAAAAAAAAACAGCAACAACAAACTTATTCTAAAGAGAGGCTCTGCCTGAAGCTGCACTGCCAGGGACTTGCTGCAGGGGGCGCTATGGAGAGCAGGTGTGTTTCCATGACTGGGACTCGGTCCCCACGGATCTTGGGGGGCAGGGCAGTTGAAAGAAGTAGGGGGAGATAGGCCAGAAGACAGCTGTCTTAAGGATATTTCCAATTTCCAGTCATTCTGAGTAAATGAAAATAGGTCAGCTGATTTGATTGATTGATTGATTAGTTCTGGGTAAGTTAACATTGACCTATATAATCCTGATTATCTATCTATCATCTTATTTATTTATTTGAAGAGGTTTCTTGCTTTGCTTCCTAGACTGACCAGAAACTCCAGTGTCACACCTGCCACAGTCTCCTGAATCGTTGGGACTCCAGGACACACCACTATACCTAGTTTAACGTTGCTACTGATTTCAAATTTTAATTAAACGAATCCTGGTATGGTTGATGCTTGAATTAAATACTTCTCATCTGGCTTTACCCTACAGATAATTTCAGAAACCAATAAGAATGGTGTATTAAGAACAGGTGTTCAGGTGCTGGGCCTGGAATCCGCTGGCAGAGTGTTTGCCCATCATGCAGGAAGGCTTGATTCAGTCTAGCACTGCACGGGATGGGCGTGGGATGGGCGTGGTGGGAGAACCTGCAGTCTTAGTACCTCGAGAGATGGAGGCAGGAGAATCGCAAGCGTAAGGTCACCCACCCTTAGCTACATAGAGAGTTGGAGGCAGCCTGTACTATGTGCAACTTTGACTCAGAAAAAGAAAAAAAGAAATGGCGGGGTATCCAGATTACCTATTGTCTACCTTTATTTTTTAAAAAAAAAATTAGTTCTTTGGGGGCTGGGAATATAGATCAGAGGTAGGGAGCTTACCACCATGCATAAGACCCTGGGTTCAATACCCTGAAAGACCCCTTGCAAAAGAAAGGAAAAGTCAAAGTTTAAAAATAGTACTTAAAAAAAAAAAAAAAAAGGACATAGTTACTGCAAACAGAACCACATCAGGTGTGGCTATAACTAACTTCCAGTCAGTCGGATGCAAAGGACTGGGCAGTTTTTCTCTTTGTCCTGCTTTCTAACAATTAAGGCCCAATGTGATGGGTGGAGCTTGAGCGTTCATTGTGCAGTGCGAGGCACAGGTTAAAACTGGCACACAGAAGGAAGTCAGGTGACTGGGCGGCTTACTGTTCTGCCACGTTTACAGAAGATGAGAAGTCTTCTCATGGAAAACAAAGCGCTTTAGCTTTTCAGATCTCACCCGCCTCATCTCCCCCATATTTTCCTTGGTAGAACTATAACCAGCCACGTTGACTCCTCTTCCCCGAGTATGTGGGGTACCCCTTTCTGTGGCCGCGTGCCTCTATTCCGCAATATACAGCCTTGGAAGCAGTGGGCGTGGTAAGTGCACATGTGGCAATACAATCCTTTATGCTGCGCGCACCACGGAAACACCTTCAGAGACCTCCCCGGCCTTCACACAAGGCTTGAAGGAAGAGATAAAGGACGCTCCTTTGCCAGTAACAGCCCTGGGCCTCACAATCCCCTTTGCTCCAGGCTTCACGGTCCTTCCAGAACAACTAATAGAGAGCAGAAACTGCTAAGAATAGTCACTGTGGGGCTGGAGAGATGGCTCAGGGGCTGAGACTCTGCCTTACAAGCAGAAGGTCCTCAGTTCAGATACCAGATCCCACGTAAAAATGCCAGGCGGAATTGGCAGCAGCCTGTCCTTCTAGTCGTAGTGAGTTGAGCCTGGGAACTCCCAGAGCAAAGTAAGAAAGAGGTAGAAGCAATCCAGGATGATTCCCGAAATCACCTTTGGTCCTCCACAGGGACGCACAGTGCTCTCTGGTGCGTACACACACACACACACACACACACACACACACACACACACTGAATGGGTAAATAAAGTTTCGTTTTGTTTTTTTTTAAAGAGAAGCAATAGTCACTGTGTCTCCAACTAGAACTGATTATCTTGGCCAAGAATTTTAGGAACTTTTGGCTGCTTAATGTTAGTGTTTTCTGCTCCGTGCGCCAGAAGGGAAGACCCGAGGGCGACCCCGTTCTTAGGAAGGCATCATCATGGCTCACACACCATTGCAGAAGGACGATCTTATCACTGTCAGGTGATCTTCTGAGCTTTCCCCATAGACATTCTTCTGCCGCTGTTTGGAAAGTCCTGCAGGTCTGGACATACAAAGCAAAGAACAAGAAGTACATGTCCTCTGCTTTGGACCACTGACAAAGATCCTATGCTATCCGAAGCTCCACAACTACCAAGCGCATTTATTTAACAGTGCATTCAACTTCCACTGGTCCCCTTCCCACCTCGGTAAGATCACCCCGGCCTGTTGGTCTCTCTGACAGGGTTTTCTTCTAAAATGTGGCAGAGCCGTATTTGTTATTTCCCAAAATGCAGTCAAAGTCAACTAACTAGAAAGAATAGCTCAGAACATTCTCCAAGGCTGGGACCTTGTCATAATTAGGTACAGATGTGAGATAGTTAAGCCCGGGTATCAACTTGACACACCTGGTATTAACTAAGATCAGCTGGGACCACCTGAAAGGATTATACTTGCCCTAAATTCCAATGGAACGTCCATAGAGCCCATAGGAACCTCCCAGGAATGGACCACAGAATATAAGTGGAGAGACTTTCTAGGAATGCTGGAGCTATGTGGAGGTCTGCTGTGACAGCCTCCCGCCTGCCTCAAAAGACTGTATCTACTTCCCCTCTGGAACTGTAAGTTGAATAAATCTCCCTTTCTCCCATAAGTTGTTTGACTTTGGGTGCTCTCTCATAGCAGTACTAAAGAGAAACCGTTACAAGATGTCAACTTGACAGTTGAGGGTTTGAGTTCTGGGCATATTTGTGGAGAACTAGTGGTTGAGTTAAACCCAGAGAAACCTGCAGGAGTGGATGGGGAAGGCCCAGCCCATGATGGGTTGGGACTAGGCCCTAGAATAAAGTATGGAGAGCTGGTTGAGAGAGTCGGCATCCTTGTGTACACTTGGCCAGACATGCTGGTCTGGCAAGTAAGGATCGTCCCTCTCTCAGCCGTTATGTAGAGATGGTGTGGCCAGTTCCATTAGCTGGTGTGAACTCTCCTGTCAAGATGGACTGAGAACTGTGACCAGAAGGTCAAGAGAAAATAAACCCCTTGTTCCCTTAAGCTGTTTGATGGTGATTTATCAGCAACCATGCAAGCGAACTGCAACAGACCCTTTCTTATGCATTGGATCCCTGGAGAAAACAAAATCACCCTCAACCTCCTGTTCCCCATGTTCTCTACCACTGTTAACTATTCCTCTGTGTGTGTGTGTGTGTGTGTGTGTGTGTGTGTGTGCACATGAGTGCAAGTGAAAAGTCAGGTTGGGGCTGGCTGTGCTCAGGTCCCAGAGCATGTACAAGCCCAGGGTTCGATCCCCACCACCACATAAACCAGGCGTGTGGTGGGCGTCTTTAATCCTAGCACTGAGGGGGAGGAGGCAGGAGATCAGAAGTGAAAAGTCATCCTCGCTGACAAAGCGAGTTTGAGGCCATTGTGGGCTATGTGAGACCCTGTCTCCACGGAATCGAGTGTTTGTCAGTCTCAACCCTGGGACTCAGAATAACGCCGCTGCTGGTGAGGACGGGGGCCTGGGAAGCACAGGTCAGTGCTACCACATCCCCCAGATGGGAGAAGATGGTAAGGTGAGCCCTGAAGATGGCATTCAAGGGACTGGCAAGATGGCTCAGTGGGTAAGACACCTGCTGGCAGGCCCGGGGACCTGAGCTGGATCCCCAGAAGCCCACGAAGCCCGCGTGGTGGGGCAGGTAGAGGGAGGGAAGTGACTGCTGAAGATCACCAGGCACCACCAGCGCACACTTGTGCTGAGACTGGCACACGCACGGAAGCAAGGGAACCGGAAGTGATCGTTCCTGTCGCCACAGTAACAGCCTTGCTTGTAGCGTGCAGAGTGTTATGCTAACTTTTATGGCCTCCATTGCCTATGTGTGACGTGAAAGGTCACAGCAGAAAGAGGAGTCACAATTCTGAATTTTCTGACAGTTATGACTTTAAAGTGAGCTTTTAATTGCTACTCTTTTCGTTCGACTTTCATGTTCTGGTCAAGTCTGGTTTCCATCTGAGATGCTCAGCTCTCTTCTGGTAGATTTGGCATTTCTCTGCAGAGGATGGCTGACTGACACTTCACAGAGGCATTCTGGGAAGAGGGACTGAGAAGGATAACACCCTTGTTCTTGAGTTTGCCGTTTGATCAGGGAGCTAATGAGCATATGGGCAGTCAGGACACTGGAAGTGTGACAAGGTACGACCCTGAAGAAGTCATCTTGCCAGCCTCTCTTCTTCCTCCCTCCCTCCCTCCCTCCCTCCCTCCCTTCCTTCCTTCCTATCTCTTCCTTCCTTCCTATCCCTTCTTTCCTTCCTCCTTCCTCCTTCCTTTCTTCCTTCCTTCTTCCTTCCTCCTTCCTTCCTTCCTCCTTCCTTCCTTCCTCCTTCCTTCCTTCCTCCTTCCTTCCTTCCTTTTTTCTTTCCTTCCTTCTTTCCTTCCTTCCTTTTTTCCTTCCTTCCTTCTTATCCCTTCCTTCCTTCCTATCCCTTCTTTCCTTCTTTCCGCCTTTTCCCTCCTTCCCATCCTTCCTTCCTTCTCCTCCTTCCTTCTTCCCCTTCCTTTCTCCTTCCTTCCTTCTTCCTTCCTTCCTTCTTTCCTTCCTTCCCTTCCTCTTCCTTCTTCTTTCCTTCTTCTTTCTTCCTTCCTTCCTCCTTCCTCCTTCTTTCCTCCTTCCCTCTTTCTTTCCTTTTTTCCTTCCTTCCTTCCTCCTTCCTTCCTTCCATCCTTCCTTCCTTCCTCCTTCCTTCTTTCCTTCTTTCCTTCTTTCCTTCCTCCCTTCCTTCCTACCTCTCTCCCTTCCTCCCTCTCTTCCTCCCTCCCTTCCTTCCTTTCTTCCTACAGTATCTCAAAATGTCATAGTTAGGCACAGGTGTCAACTTGATGGTTGAGGGTTTGAGCTCTGGGCACATTTGTGGAGAATTAGTGGTTGGGTTAAGCCCAGAGCAAACCTGCAGGAGATTGTCTAGCTGCTGGGGAAGGCCCAGCCCATGGAGGGTGGGACTAGGGCTGAACAGGTGAATAAAATACTGAGAGCTGGTTGAGAAAGGTAGCATCCTTCTGTTCACTTGGCCAGACGTGCTAGTCTGGCAAGAAAGGATCGTCCATCTCAGCTGTTATGTGGTGATTATGTGGCCAGTTCCCTCAGCCCAGGTGTTGGTGCGTGCTCTCCCGTCAAGCTAGACTACAGACTGTAACGGGACTATCAGTAAGAAAATAAATCCCTTGTTCCCTTAAGCCATTTGATGGTCATTTATCAGCAACCACGCGACGAACTGCAACACAAGACAAACACCAAGTTGCTATGTAACAGAGGGTGACCCTGTCTGACCTTCTTGCCTCCACCTCCTGAGTGCTGGGCTAACAGATGTTGCCCACAACACCCAGTGTGCATGATGTTTGGGATGGTACCCAGAATTTTTTGCATGATACTCCCATCTCCACACATGTGTTGTTCAAAGGAATGCTTTTCTACATTGACTGCAATTCCAAATGTACCTATTAGTCTGTTAAATGTGCCCTTCCCATATACTTGTGTCAGTGAATAACCATTTCTAGTTGATTCTCTATTGCTGAGTTTCACTTCCAATTTTTAATAATTTCTATTCGATGAATCACCAATCTTACAAGTCCAAGTTTGACACACCTGGTCTACCTAAAATTGAGCCATCTTTCTTCCTCTACCCTAAACTTGACTCCTTAAGATTCCCTTGCTCACTGGTGTAAGGCAAGGCCACTGGGCAGAGCCAAAAGAGGATCATAAGATAATGTCCCTGGGTTCTCAACTCTTGGGGTGCCTAGGAAGCAAAGTGAGGATCAGTGTTATTCTGCTCATATTTAGCACAGAAAATTTTAGTGTGTGCGTGTGTGTGTAGATGCACATGGTGCATTATGAGGGTGGTCAATGGACAACTGTGTGGATTTGGGTCTCTTCTTTGACCTCTACATGGGCTCTAGGGACCAAACTCAAACCACCAGGCTCTTATGGCAAGTGTCTGTATCCATGAACTCGACACCGAAGACTTCAAAAATAAAGCAACTAGTTGAACACAAAACATGGGGGGATCTTGGCATGGTGGCACAGTGATAAGGCGAGCCCTTTGGGAGGGAGCTGAGAGACGTTAATGCCAGTCTTGACTTGGTGGCAGCAGCTTTGGTTTCTGATTGTGGCTCCGTTTCTCTCCAGAGAGAAAGGTTTGGCTGAGGATCTCAGTGGTCTTCTCTGAGCTTTGTGACATGGGCAGACCGGGGTGAGCTCCAGCAGGGTCCTGGCAGCTGTGCCTCCCAGTGGCTGGAATGCCCCTTGGGGTTAAGCCCCTTGAGGTTGAGGTTGGGCTGTTCCCGTTCTACCAGAAGCGAAGGCTTCAGAATGTCCCCACAGGGACGTCCCCACCCGTGTGCACTAACACCCAGAAGGATCTTCATCCTCGAAAGACCTGATGTCATTACCTGATGTCACTTGCATTGCGGCTTTGACACCCTCTCCCCAAGGGGAAGAAGGACGGTGGCGTAGTCCACCATGATGAAGGAGGGGGAAAGGTCCTATGTCTGCCGCCTCATTATTCGTGAAAAGTTCTTTAAACTCCGTAACACAGAGCTGGGAACTGTCCCCCCTTGGGACAGCCCCCTCCCGTCTCTCTTTGCAGACCTTGCTTTGCTTTGCTGCCTGAACTGTCCGTGTGTCTGGACTGGGTTCTTTCCTTTAAGAAGACAAGATTGTGGAGAGACCCCTGTGGGAGTTGTTGGCACTCCGTGGAGCTGGAAACCAACGGAGGGAGTACATTCATTCTCTAGGGCTTCCATGACAAAGTATCATGGCTGCAGGGATGCCTTTCTCCAGTCAGAGGCTGAAGCCCCAACGGACCTACCAGCAAAGCTGGTTTCTCTTGAGGCCTCTCTCTTTGGCTTAGGGTTGGACCCCTCTGAAGGCTCCTCTAGTGTTTTCACTGCATACACATTCTCGTGTGTCCACATTTCTTCCTCTTGCAAGAACACAGACTCCATTTCAACAGGGTCGCCCTTCACAGTCCCTGACTACAACCTCAGACATGTTCTGAGGTTTCGAGGGCTGGAGACTTGAACATGAAGCTGGGACAGGATGGTGGGTTACAAACTAGTCGACAGGAGCCAAACTTGGTGCAGTCCAAGTACAGCATCCCCGTCGCACATTTCACAGTGCACGTAGACCCGGAGACAGAAGCCCATAGCCCGCTGGGTATTGACCACCTTCGCCTGTCACGACCAGCCCGTCAGAGGGAAGACACGCTCTTGGCACGGCACAGCCCCCCCACAGCAGGGCTGGGAGCCCGCAACCTGTCTCTAAGATACGGAGCATCTGTCCTTCGACCCATGTAATTCATTCTCTACACTGAAGTCACTCCTAGTATCCAGCCCCACGCGCACCCCAGCACCCTCAGAGGGCTCAATCAGGAGCAGGGCATGATGACAGACGATTATGTGACTCCATGGATTCATAATTCAAAATGAACCCATCAAAACATTTGCTCTTACTTTTAACCCCATTGTGTCCTCAGCAGGAATGTTAAGACACAAGGTGGAGAGGACGAACAGGGCAGACAAAAGTTTTCCCACAGCCTTTAGCCTCTGAAACAATCTAATCCCATTGAAGAGATTTATGCCTGGTCAGGGGCTGGGGCTGGGGGCTGGGCTCCTGCGGGTGGCCCCTCCCGTGTCACCAGACTTTTTAGAGCCCAGCTGCTTGTTGCCATGGTGATTTGGTTACGGAAGGGCAACGCAGGGCACCTAACCTGAGTGCTTTTTTAACCAAACCACATGCTTATTAAAAGAAAGGAGAAAGTTTCCATTAAACTATCTGAACTGATTACATTTAGAAACTTAATAACATTTGGACTCAAAAGAACTGCCATTGAAATGAGCCCCCGGCAGGGCTCCGAGTTCACCAGGGTACAAACACTCCGTGAAGCTTGGCATCTTAACACTATTTAACATTTTAATTAAGAAGGGAAAATTCGGTGTCATTTGCTTCTCTGCGGTCTCTAGGAGCGGCGGGGGACACGCTGGAGAATTCCCCCAAGAGTAGGGTGGAAAGAAATACATTAGCTAATTAGGATGGATGCAAAACCTCCATACACAAGATACATACGCTGCTCGGTGACTTTGTTGGGTCAACTTTGCTCCTCCCCTCCTCTTCCCACGAGGAGTTCTTAGAAGGGAGCCATGAACACATCTTCTTTTTCTTCTTCTTTTGAAAAATACCATTAATTAAAAGTTGAATTGGTGCCTGAGTCTTTTTCTCCACACAGCCAGAGAAACGGGGAGGGGGAGGAAGGGGAAGAGGGAAGAGAAGTAAGACGTTCCAGCGACCTCTTGAGAGATGCTCAGAATTCAGTAACTTTAGGAAAGCTGTCCTCAGACCTTCATTTCAGAACCATCAAAATCCATCGTTTTATTAGCATTTATGTCCTTTCACTAGCCAAGAAGACACCCTGGGGAATGTTTCTTGAGATGGCCCAGTTAAGGAGAAAATGGTATCTGTCCCGGTTTGCAAACGAGCTTGGAAAGAGAGTCTAAATCATTCCGTGTGAGGGGCAAGCTCAGAGGAACCCAAAGGTGGCTCATGGATCCTGTTTGCTGGGTTAGCAGAAATTGTGATTTTACCAGAGGATGCACAGCGAACTTTGGGACTTCCAAACTCAACGTGCAGCCACGGAAAGGCCTTTTCTTGGCTTTATTTTATTGTCCTTTGCTTAAAGCCCTCAACATCTGCCCCGAGTTTTCCGTTCCTTCTGAATGCCATTCGCTCCTCCTTTTGACGTCTGCGTCCTAGTTCTGGGCTGGAGACTTTGCATCCTGAGAACCCTTCTGCCCTGTTTGTCTTGCTGTCTCTTTCAGGGGGCCCCACCCGGGGAGGCAACACCCTGTAACCCCTCCGTCTCTGGACCAGAAAGGGATGGAGAACAACGGAACTGTGTGTTAATTGCGTTAAGGCGCTTTCTCTAATGAAATAGTAGCTTTCTCCATGGCAACGGTGATTAGCCCAAGCAGAATGGCGGGCCCTGCAGGCCTGTCTGTCTGGGAAGTGATTGCCACTTTACAGAACAATTCAGTCAGGATAGAAGTTTATTGTGCACTTTTCGCCTAAGCTGACTGCTCAGGTCACATTCTCCAAAGCCTCCTTCTCCCTCCCTGCGCTGGGTTCAGGCTGCTGGGGGCGGCCGTGGCTGAGCCGCTGGGGCAGGGGGAGCGGAGTCCAGGGAGAGAAGGGAGCTCTGCTCCTCTTGCGGGGGAAGGAGGGGACCCGCCTTTGCAGCTCACGCTGGGCAAGGGCCTTGCAGTGTTGGAGTGCTCTCTGCAGTGGCCAGAGAAACACACGGCATGGCACGCAGCAGTCCTCTGTCACACACTGTACGGTGTTTCTCCAAGTTGGGGAGGGGAGGGAAGTAAACATCTGGATGAAAAGGTCGAAGGATGTGAAGTCATGGCCCTGCCAGGCTTAGGACCTGAAGAGATTGTGGGAGGCATCTACTCTCTCTCTTTCTCTCCTCTCTCCTTCTCTCTCTCTCCTCTCTCTCCTCCCTCTCTCCTCTCTCTCTTTCTCTCTCCCTCTTCTCTCTCCTCTCTCTTTCTCTCTCCCTCTCTTCTCTCCCTCTTTCTCCCTCTCTTCTCTCTCTCTTCTGTCTCTCTTTCTCTTTCCCTCTCTTCTCTCTCTGTTTCTCTTCTCTCCTCTCTCTCTCTTTCTCTTTCCCTCTCTTCTCTCTCCTCTCTGTTTCTCTTCTCTCCTCTCTCTCTCTTTCTCTCTCCCTCTCTTCTCTCTTTCTTCTCTCTCTCTTTCTCTCTCCCTCTTTTCTCTCTCTCTCCTCATCCCATGGTCCTAGCTCTCCTCCTGTCAGCAAGGTAAGCAGAGGACAGAGCTGACATCATGTGCAAACACGGTGCTGAGCGCACAGCTTGGCAGCCCCCATGCCTGGGAAGCGCCAGCAGGATTGTCTAACGGAGGTGGCGGCGGCGCCAGGGCCGCAAGGAGCCCTAAGGTAGTCAGAGGCGCGTGACTGATTCTCTTGGCCTCACTTTCTCTTTTTGTAAAGTGCTGATAAACAGCAGCACCTGACTCCTAGGATTGCTGCAGAATTATGTACAAAGGCTTTAAGGTAAAATTATTATCGCAGAGAATGGCATGCTGTTAAATCTGCTCAGTCTTCGAGGTCTTACAGAGGGTTGAACGGAGCCTCTGCCATCCTCCCAATGTCTGACGGCTCAAAGCACCTTCCCCAGGCGCTACAGACCAGTTAGAAAAGGGCAGCGTCTGGCTGCAAAGCCTCTTAAGTTATCCAAACTCCAAACTTCAGTCCTGGTATCCAGATTATGTGGGGCACGAGATGCAAGGGAGCACTGGATGGGGGGAAGGGAACACTGGATGGGGGGAAGGGAGCACTGGATGGGGGGAAGGGAGCACTGGATGGGGGGAAGGGAGCACTGGATGGGGGAAGGGAGCACTGGATGGGGGAAGGGAGCACTGGATGGGGGAAGGGAGCACTGGATGGGGGGAAGGGAACACTGGATGGGGGAAGGGAACACTGGATGGGGGGATGGGAACACTGGATGGGGGGATGGGAACACTGGATGGGGGAAGGGAACACTGGATGGGGGGAAGGGAGCACTGGATGGGGGGATGGGAACACTGGATGGGGGGATGGGAACACTGGATGGGGGAAGGGAGCACTGGATGGGGGGAGGGAGCACTGGATGGGGGGAAGGGAGCACTGGATGGGGGAAGGGAGCACTGGATGGGGGGAAGGGAGCACTGGATGGGGGGAAGGGAGCACTGGATGGGGGGATGGGAACACTGGATGGGGGGATGGCTGCTCCCAGCCGGGGAGTCCAGAGAAGGCACCTAGGGATGCTTTCTCTTTTCATTAACAAAACTGCTAAGATAATATACTTACAGCAACTTGACGTGCTTAGATTTCTGTGGGAAACAAAAATGCTATTTATACTGGCAAAACATATAATTTTTCACACTTTCAGAAGTGTTGGAAGAAAACTGGATGAAGGCCATGCGTCAAAATGTTTATAGTGCTGAGAAATTTGTAAGCCGCTGTGGTTCATTTTCTACTTTAGAAAATAATTCATTTATATTCTTATTATGACAGTAATACTATCACCCAGACATTCCCAATCCTAAGGGAAAACACAGGTTCTAAATAATACACAAATCACTAGGCAAAGTGCCTCGTAATTATATTTAGTCCACTGACCCATTATCTGGGTATTTAATGACTTAATATTACAACACAACATCCCACAAAGGCATTTGCCCAAGTAACTGTGGGAGACACAGGACACATTAATGAAGACTAGTGGTCTGCAGGGCCAACCTAAGCAGACCGAACCTCACAAATGGTTCTCAGTGTGGGATTCAAGTGTGGCCCAAGAATCAAGAGCATCAGCTGTACTTAAGGGTTTGACAGAATAGCAAGATCTCTAGGGCCCACCTAGGTCTGAAGAATCAGAGTAAAAAAACACATGGTCACTCACAGAAAGACTACATTTCCCAGGCTCCCTTGCAGCTAGGTATGGCCAGGTGCGAAGTTCTAGCCGCTGGAAAGTAAGTAGAAGTGATATATGAAACTTGCCATTTTGGATAGCTGGTTAGAAGCACTGTGGTAAAGGGCAGAGCAGCCCACTTTGGCCACATCTGGAATCCGCATGTTCAGGAAAAAGACAAGCTAGATTCCTGAGGATCCTGTAGCTTCTCAAACCAGCTTTGCCTCTAATTGTCGTCACTGTTATGCTTCTTCATTCCCACATCTTCTCCGATTTGTGGAACCAAAATGTTGTTATTTGTAACTATTTTATCTCTTAGAAACTGTCAGCTTTTCGTGAACCAAGACAAAAATATTGCTTATTTTTAAACTCTAAACATTATGTAGTTCTACATCTTGCCTATAAAAGAAACAATAACTGTTGAAGGATAACTAAATAGATAAGCAAATAATAAAAGGTTGATTTGTTATCAAGCTGTACTCACTGAAATCCTCTAGTCAAAGATGGGTCACTGTGTGCCTCAAAGGGATAGACTCAGATGGGTGGCTCACATCTGTCACAGCAGCACATAGGAGGCTGATGCACAAGTTGAAGTCCAGCCGGGCTACTTGGTGAGTTCTAGCCAGCCTGTATCATGAAGAGACACCCTATCTCAAAATCTCAATATAAGTAAATAAATAAATAATGAAGCAATTGAGATTCATTAAAACTCATTAAATATGTGTAAATCCATGGACTCATGATCATATACACATGAACATAGGATAAACATGTGTGTGTCTGTAGAGGTGTGGAGAGGGGCGTGGGGGTGGACCTAACTGGTCATCTTCAGAGACTAAGGAGGAAATTCATTATCGTGAAAATTGATAGATAAATAGAAAGGACCAAACTTTTTCTCCATGTATACATGTTTACTGTGGAACATGCATATGCATATACATTATTGTGCGTGCCAGTGCGTGTGGGGAACATGTCTGTGTGTTGGTTCACAAGCACATGAATGTGTAGCCTGAGGGTGATATCAGAAGTCACCATCACACATCACTGCTCCACTTTAGAATTTGAATCTGTGTCTGTATTAAACCCAGAGTCTACCTTTATGGATCATGTGGCCAATGAGCTTGCTCGGGGGTTCCCAGGCTCTGCCTTCCCAGGCTCTGCCTTCCGCACTGGAATCACAGGCAGGTGGCCACACCCACTCAGCATTTGATGTGAATCTGGGGATCCAAACTCCAGGGATTTGCTTGTGTGGCAAGTGCTTTAATGGCGGAACCATTGCCTCAGCCCGGTGTCAAACATTTATCCTTTGTTCACTGTATGAGCTGAACCAAAGGACATAAAAATATTAAACTAGAAGTGTTTGCTTGCAGTGCCATTCTGGCTAGTATGTGGTTATACTGGAGTCAATGGACCGGCCTACAGCATATCACAGAGATAAGACATCACATGTTACGGTTTGAAATCGAGCTGACCCCCCAGGCTCATGTGTTGAATCTTCAGTTCTTTGGGAAGGTCAAGAGACCAACTGCTAAGATAGGAATATATTATTTTCATCTCCAAACTAAATAATAAGCCCATGACCGCTAATGGTTGCTATCATACATCTTTTGTTCACTCTGGTCGGAAGAACGCATTGTTACTTATGGTGGAGTCTTACTAAAAAAAGAAAAAAAATTGAACCTAAAGTCAGTGACACTTTAGTCATCAGTTTGAAAGAAGTATGGGGAAAGGAGAATATCTTAAATGATATCGTGAGGATGCAACCCAGAAAATCTATACAGGAAAAATGGCCATGTTTCATCGACAAATAACTGCAAGAAAAAATAACAAGGAGATGGGTCTGTTAGGCATGATAATCTTCCCGAGAAAAAGAAGACTGAGGTGGGCTAGCAAAACAGAGACAGGAAGGACGGCAGCCTGAAGCTAGCCTGCACTACACAGTGAGATCCTATCTCACAATAAAACAGAGCAAATAAGACACGGCAGACCAAGCAGGGAGGAAGGAGGGTGGAAAGAAGAATGAAGGAAGGAAAGAAGAAAGGAAGGAAGGAAGAAGAAAAAAAGAAAGAAAGGAAGAAAGGGAGGGAGGGAGGGAGGGAGGGAGGGTAAAAGAATGATGGAAAGAAAAGAATGTAGGAGGAAAAGGAGTAAAAAAGAGGAAGGAAGGAAAGAGAAGGGGAAGGAGTAAAGAAAGAGAATGAGAAAGACAGATAAATAAAAGAGAGAGAGAGAGAGGGAGGAGGAGAGAGAGAATATCCAGGGAATCCAAGGATTAAAATGGATTTAAGAGACAATCAAACCAGTTGCTGTTTAAACAAAGGGCAATATAATGTCAAAAGACTGTTTTCATTGATGCGACTACTTTCAGTAATGACAGGCTACTGACTGATGATATAAACTCACGTAAATACGCGTCTGACTGCAAAGGATAAGAACTGATCCAAGCGGCTGCTCACCAGTAATTGCGTTCAGAGCTTTACAATCATCAGTTTCCTTTTCTGGTACAAGGGAAACAGTTGGGATGGGATGACTTTATTTGATGGTCGAAACTGAACCAGCACGTTGCCTAAATACATTATTGGGAAAAATGGGGGCGTCTGGCAGCCTCCGCCATTGTGCGCTGCTCATGCTGGTTTCCTAAAACGCCTACGGACAATGGGTCTTTGTACTAACTGTTCTTGCAACTTTTCCAAAATCTTGAAATTGTGTAAAAGTGCAGGATGGCAGGCACGAGGAAGCAGGGAGTCGGGCTCCACGGCCATGGCCCTGGCCCTCCCCTGGCATGGCAGCGGGCACCGTCTGCTCCCCGCAGGGAGTCAGCTGAGGACAGCGTGGGTCGCTGTGACCCAGAGAGACAATCTTGCGGCCCAGGAAAAGGGTTTAGGAGTGTGAGAAGTGGCTCTGGAGGTCTGGGCATTAGCACTCTCTTAGGCTGGAGGACTTTTATTAGCAAACCAAAATTAGAGCAATCAGGAAAAAAAACACAAAAAACCATGAAACACCCTGTATAGTTCAATCTTTATTTTTCCAGGATGAGACTGAAGCCATAGGCCTGGAACAGTAGGCTGTTTGGGGACCTCTCTGTTTATTGACCTGGTCTGGATACTCACTATTATTCTTTTCCCCCCTTTGAAATGGGAGTGGAGAGTCTCCTGAGACCAGACCAGGTCTCGGAATGACTCCCAAATGCTGTTTTGTGCCAATATTCAAATGGACTTCTGAAAGTTGCCTTCCGGAGAGTCTACCTCTTGGCTCTGGCCATACTAATAACAGAACAGTGTTTCAGTTGGAAAACTTAGTCTAAATGGATCTTTACAATATTATAAATCCACATGAAATTAAGTTCTTTTTATAAGAAAAAATAGTTTCCCACCTTTAGAATTGTTTTATTTTATAAGTGCCATATTTTCGAAGTTAACTTGTGTCAAACACAGGTTGTGTATTTCTAATTCCCAAATCTGAATTCTGAAAATACATTTTCTAGAGTCCAAACTTTTTTTTTTCGAGTACTGACATAATGGCATAAGTAGAGAATTCCACGCTTGACCTCATGTGATAAGTCCCAGGCAAAATGAAAGTATGTGAAGAATACTGTCTAAAATCACCTCCAGGGTACGTGCATGAGGCACGTATAAGTCGGCATAAAAGAATTTTGTGTTTAGACTTAAGGCCCATCGAAAGGGTGTGTGAGTGTGTGTGTGTGTGTGTGTGTGTGTGTGTGTGTGTGTGTGTGTGTTTGTATCTCTGCGAATATGTGTATGTGTTCACACCTCATGGTTCAGGCATTTTAGATAGGAGATACTTAAGCTGTATTGAAATACATCTTTATAAAACAGTGAAACGACCAGGATACCACGGCAAAGTAAGCTTCACTTAAAAATTGTTACTGAAGACTGGAGAGATGGCTCAGGGGTTAAGACTCTGCCTCACAAGCAGAAGGACCAGGTCCCACATAAAAAATGCCAGTTAGAAACAGCTGCGGCCTGTACTTTCCGTCCTGGTAAGTGGAGCCTGGGAAATCCCAAAGTAAAGCAAAAAGGAGGTAGAAACAATCCAGGGTGATTCCCAAAATCACTCTTGGTCCTCCACAGAAATGCACAGTGCCCTCTGATATACACACACTCATGCAAAATACATACATACATAAATTAATTTTAAAAATCTCATGTAAAAATGCCAGGTGGAAAGGGTGGCAGCCTGACTTCCTGCCCTGAAAGGTTGAACTGGAAAGTCCCAGCGCAAAACCAAAAGGAGTTTGAAGCAATCAAAGATGACTTTTGAAGTCACCCTTGGGCCTTCACAGGCATGCACTTGAGTGCTTTTTGACACACATACGGAACGTGGCTTAGTAGGCAAGCTGTTTCTCATGCCAGGCATGTGTGGCAGCCCACCTGTAATCCCAGTGCTTGGGAGGTGAAGACAGGATCCTTAGAGCAAGCTGGCTGGCCAGTCTAGCTGAATCAGTGAGCTCCAATACAGTGAGAAACCAAGAAACCCTGCCTCAATACGTAAGGTGGGGCATGATCAACAAATATGACCAGAGTCAGCTCTAGCCTCTACATGCACATACACACACACACACACACACACACACACACACATACACACACACAGTCTACTGCTAGTGAAAGAAATATCAGCAGTCAAAGACAAGGCAAGGAAGTATGACTTCATTGTATCTTAGGATTTGCCCTTGTTTTACTATCTGGCAAGACATCTGCTAGATTGGAGAGAAAAAGTGGAAGCTGAAGAGACCAGCAATGAACCCCTAAGTCACGGCGCTGCAAGCTCACGGCCAGGACACACTTAGCGCTGAGGGAAGGACAGATAACTAGAGATAAAGCGGCTGGGAGAAAGGGGCAGGAGGATCTCAGTGTCACGCGGGCTACATTGCTACAGCCCGGCCCAAACCAACACGTTACAACCACGCTGCCCGCAGAATTCACGGGGCCTCTCCACGAGGTCGATACTGGACGCAAAACAGCAGCATCCACCGTGCCGAGGCCGCACGTACGGAGGTTAGAAAATGGGGTGGCTCAGGAACAAGTGGCTCAGGACGTCTCGGTGAAGGAGCACAACAGGGAGGTGGCGTTGGGAGCACTGGCGAGAAGACAGTGTGGAGGGTTAGTTGGCTCCAAGTCGGCACCTCAGAAGATAACAGAGGACAGCAGAGGAATCGGTGGTCCTCGAGGGGACAAAGAGGTGTTTACTAAGCTCTCCTGCCCAGTGGCACGGCCAACTGCTACCCTGAGTGTAACCCAGAGTTATGACTGGCTGAAATTTAACAGCTGGGGCTTGTAAACTGACTAGTCCTGAGCTGGACAGTGTCCGGTCGCAGCCAGCAGGGGCCGCTCAGCTCACCACTGCGCAAAGTGAGGACTGGCCATGTGGCCTAGTTGGTGGGGGAGCTTGTCCGGCATGCACCAAACCTTGGATTCAATCCCAGCACAGCATAAAGGGGCATGGTGGCCTGGAATCTCAGCACTCTGGAGACGAAGGCTGGAAGATCCACGTTCAAGGCCATCCTCAGCTACATAGGAAATCGGAGGTCACCTGGGCTAGAAACTCTAGCTCAAAAACAAAGGAATGCGATTTGTCACAGGGAGATACAGGCAAAAGCACTTTGTAGAAGCACAGTGGAGGTCCTGCCAGATCCTTCAGGAAGTATTTGTCCAGAGTTTACGATGATGGCTTGGAGCCGTCAGGCCCTGCAGGCAAGAAGGACCCGGGAGGACCCTCTTCTCCAAGTACAAATGCCCCAGTGGACAGACAGAAATGGTTGACAGAGGACAGAGCCAGCACGGAGAACTGAAGCACCGTCCACGTTACGGGCAAGAATCGATGCTGTGCTGAAAGAGAACGGCCAGGCCAGGCCCACGCGGGGCGGGCACAGGACTCTCTGAGATGCCCCAGAATGGGTAGGACAGGGGCGGGGTCAGAGTGGAGAGGAGCACTGCGGGTAGGAGGGGGGCCTTGCTGCACAAGCAGCCCCTGAGGTGGTTAAATAGCCCTCAGACCCCCAGGACGCGAAGGTGGCAGCCGGGCTCCTCCTGGAGATGTCTTCTTTCTCCTTTTTCACGGCAGCAGATCCTCCCCGCATTTGCAGGCTCCTGCGTTTTCAGCCTCCTGGTCCAAGAGGCGGCATTCCCGAGGGGAAATGCCAGTTCATGAAGACCCTCGGGTGGCCTCTGGACACTGGGCTGTGTCGGAGCAGCAGCTCGTGCACGGGCCTGGAAGGGCAGGCGGTCAAACCCGCGGAAGGCGAGGCCAGCAAGACTCTAGGAAATGGGGCGCTGCTACCCCATGAGTCTACATGCTTTTCGCGTGCATGTTGGCGCTGTTTGCCACTTCCTGATGAACTTGCCGCGCTGGCCGCCACGGTCGATGCCTCAGGCCCCTGGGCTGGCCCAGCGCACTGTCTCCCTGAGGCTTGTTCCCGGGCCTCAGCTTTCATGGTGAGTCTCCTCAGGCTGAATGTTCTGGAACAAAGCTGGCAAAACCAGCAAACCACTGCTGTCACTCTGCAAGCACCACCCCTGTGAGAGCCCTGTGCCCCCTTCCTCTCCCTCCCCAGAACCCAGCAGCAGGCTACTTTGCTTGCTTTAGGAGCAAGGACTGCATGGCAGAGGAGGTGCGCAAGACAGGCAGGCGCGGGTTAGATGTCTCCATCAAGAAACGACTGTGTGAAGGGTAAATCTATGTAATACGGTAATTGCAAGGATTGTGAACAGGAGGGATGGGGTTGGAGAGCCACACCAGACACAAGGAGAGAGGGGAACATGTTACAGCAGAGAAAATCGACCTCCAAGGAATGCAAGGGGTGACATACAGTGCCCATCAGGATGGAGTGAAGGGCATTGCAGGAGCAGCAAAACTGCAAAAGAAAATCAACAAACCACAATCCAGAACTTCAGAGACTCTATATCATCCACATAGAACTAAGCCAGCCTAATCTCCCCCCATCCTGAAGCTCAGGGACATTTGCAGAAGAGGGGGCGGTAAGATTGTAAGAGCAAAAGGATGGGGGAGCAATGATTTGAAGAGTCTCCACACTAGATAAGGCTGAAGCAACCATAATAGGACTTTGCATGCCCTGCGCCATGTCCGTCACACTATTGACCTCACAAAGTCTAACATCGGCTAAAAGCACCAAGATCCTTGGAGGCAAGGGATTGATGGCCACAGTAGTGTTCCTATGCTTAAGGGGAACACGAGAAAGGGTTCAGGGAAATGCCACTGGGTCCTTTTACGTCATCAGAAAGGAGGACCAAGGGGAGAGTTAGGCATACACAATAAAGGACTCTCTGGGAATTGGGGGGGGGAGGTACTGGGAGATGGGGAGGGAGGGAGGGAGAGCAGGGGGTTCAGGGGGAGGAGGAGGGGGGAGGGAACTGGTCTACCTATTAAGTTTGTATGAGCGGAAATAATAATAAAAATGTTATTAAAAAAAAAAAGAAACGACTGCGTGAACTGGGGGGGCGGTGCCCGTCCACGGGGGGCGGTGCCCGTCCACGGGGGGCGGTGCCCGTCCACGGGGGGCGGTGCCCGTCCACGGGGGGCGGTGCCCATCCACGGTCCTGGCCTGGGTCCGGGAGGCTGAGGCAGGCGTATATCCATGCTTAGGAGTCTTGACTGGCCTGCGCCTCGGAGCTGTCTCAAGACAAGGATAACCATGAAAAGTTTAAAAAATAAGAAAAAACAGACCTAGTGTTTCCACATTAGATTTTTCACAGTTCTTTAGTTAAAAAAAAAAAAAAAAAAAAGTGGGTAGACAGCCCGGAGCCCAAGGCAAGGTATTGATGTGCACTGCTGAGGTGAGTTGAGTTAGTGACTGCAGCGGTTCGCCTGCATGACTGCTGATAAATTCACTCTCTTACAGTTCGTGGTTACAGGTGTTTGGCCATCTTAGCAGGAGAGCTCACACTAACAGCCGAGTGTACACAAGGACGCCAACTCTCTCAACCAGTTCTCTGTATTTTATTCCAGGGTCTAGTCCCACCCACCATGGGCTGGGTCCTCCCCATGCTAGACAATCTCCTGCAGGTTTGCTCTGGGCTTAACTCAACCACTAATTCTCCACAAATGTGCCCAGAGCGCAAACCCTCCGCTGTCCAGTTGACACGTGAATCTAACGAGGACAGTAACTCAGAGGCACCCCTCTTGCCAGTCCTGGAAAGGCCACGTCCTGCCTCCGAGCCCTGCGAGTACCCCCATGTACTTGTGTCTCGAAGAAGAACCCGGAGTGCGATTACCAGGCATCTCAGTGAGATCTGCTCTTGAAGTCTCTGTTGCTTCAAGGCAGCGTGGCCAGGTCATAAAATCTAGGCCGTCAGTTGAACTTACGGGCAAATCATGGGCAAATCACAAAGCAATGGCACTGCCCAATTCATGTTCCGTGGGAATTCAACTGCACCCCGGCTGAAACCATTATCAAGGAATCTCCAGACACGCCGACATCAATAGTCGATGCCTGGTGGTGGGTCTGGGCGCTCTTTTCTACCCTTGCAGAGGCTGATATGCGTGGGTTCTCCACCCTCCAGGATGCCAACAGATGCCAGTTGACTCTCTCAGGGCAAAGTGGAGTCAGCATATGTGAAAATGCCTTTTTCTCCATAGCTAGAATGTCTCAGCAGTCATGGGAGCAAACATAAAAGGAAAAATCCAAATTAAATAGGGATTACGCCCATCCCCTTTAAGAATTTAAAAATTGGCGCATTCTTTGATTCTTGCATATGAGCACCAAACCAAAAACCAGACCTGCTCACAAGTACTGAGTTCCAGACTCATTAGCCAGGAATTCATTATGCAAAGCAATTGTTCCCAAAGCCAAATGTCCTCAGACACCTCCTCCAATGGGCTTGTCCCTGTTCAGAGACCTGTTCTCTGCCTTATCCCTGGAATCCTTATTTGGCGCTTTCTCTCACTGTCATGTAGACCAGGTGACCATGAGGGACCCTTCCAGGCACACAACCCCCACATCAGCCCACACCCACCTATCTGCCTATCTGTCTGTCAGTCCCAGGTGATCACACAAGCAGGCAGAGGGAAGGACTCGTCTCTTGGAGATGCTCCTTGGTAACTGCACATTCCAAAGCAAACAGACACTGGCACGTCCCTAGGGGTTACAAAGCAAAATTCTTTTATATGCCTCAAATTTACAACTTTTCTTTATGGGTGTTCCCGATGTTCTTAATGCATGAAGAGCCGGCAGGATTCAATGTGGTGCAGTTTGGTCTCGCTTCTTGGGAATGCTTCCTAGACATTCCCGAGCGCTGTGTAAGTGAGGGGCAGACAGGCCTGCATCCTGGATGCTGGGGCTGACACGACAGAGGATTCTCACGTGGACCCCGTCTCAGCTCATTTGACGGACACGCATGCTTCATTTTAGGGAGCCTGTGGGTATTGGCTCCCTAGATCCTTCAGAAAGAAATGCCAAAGGAAGAAGGAATTCAGATTTCGTAGATGACAAGGTCCCAAGGAGGAGGCTGTGCCTTACGTGGGTGGAGACTTGAACCTGTGAAGTTCAAAGGGGTGGGGGTGGGGGTGGGAGACTGAGTGGCAGGGAAATGGGGTCAGCAAAGGTTGAGACCCAAGACAGAGAGTTGCGGTGGGAGGTCATGTGGCTGCAGGGGGACAGAGAGAAAAGGGCTGAAAGACGTGCCGGGGTCTGCTTGGTCCTGGCTGGGCAGCAGTGAAGATCTGCCCAAGACTGGACCAGGCACGCTGGTCAGCTGCCGAGGGTGCTGCCCGAGAACCCGGTCCGCGTGCAGTAGCTGGAGAGGCAGGTGGAGGTGGAGGTGGAGTTACTCTGCATCCACATCCCCTGGAGCTGGAGAGCAAAGAGGTGCCAGGACAGAGCTGCCGCTGCGCCCTCCGGATGGCAGCCGGGTCCTGATGGCACAGACCGTCCCTCTGTCAAGACTTCCCTTCGTGGTTTCCCGAGCCCCAGGAAGAAGAATGGATTCAGAGCTACCCCAAACTGAGGGGAGGGATGGAACCTGAGACATGTTTACATCAAACACGGGCCCAGGGCTGGTGAGAGGGCTCGGTGGGTGTAAATCACTTACTGCACAGTACCGACCATCTGAGTTCAGTCCCTGGAACCCAGTGAGAAGGAGGCATGAAGTGGCTCAGGGGCGTAATCCCAACATTCCTGAGACAAGATGGCAGGTGGAGACAGGAGAACCGGCTCAGCACCAGAACTAACGAGAGAGAACGTGACTAAAAAATGAGGTGGAATCGTGATGCCAAAGGCAAACCAGATGAAATCAAATGGACCACAAATGTGAAAAGACTTGGACATAGAAGAGAATCTGATGGGGGAGAAAGAGTTGCACTGGGAAGGGGGGTGGGACTGGGGAGTAAGGTAGGAAAATACAAATTTGCTGTATGCATGTGTGATACCCAGAAAGAATTTAAAATGTACAAAAATAAATAGGAATGAACGGCTTCCTGAAAGTTGTCTTCTGACCATGTTTTCACTGTAGGCATGATGCGTGGACACACACACACACACACACACACACACACACACACACACACGTGCACACACACACTAAATAAATTAAGACAAACAAATAGTTTTTTAAATCGTCTCAACGAAGTCAAAGAAGGAAATACATTTTCTTGTGTATTTAGTGTAAAAAAAAAAAAAAAGCAAGGAAGCTCGTGCTGCCCCCTGGTGGCCGTTGTCAAAACTCAACAGGAAGAGCTGAGCCCTCGCCCTGTACTGAGTACTCGGTACTAACTGGGCCAGCACTCTGGGGCAGAAAGCCCCTCTTCCTGCAGCGGTCACCCATCGAGGTCGGACGTACCCTGTGGCGTCTCTGCTAGGCTGGTGACTTCTCTTGCCAGATGGATGATGACCGCTGCTGAAGGATTAGCTCAGGACCCCCCCAGGGTCTCAGTGGTGACTGGCACGTGCCCTGTGAGCAGAGCATTTGCCGCAATGCCTTCAGAACAGCCCTGCCCACCCGCCTGTCACTCCTGCCGTCCAGAGGCCGGATGCCCAGCTCTGCACGTAGCCGGCTTCACTTGGAACGAGGCTACAGAAAATGGTTCTGAAATACAGAAACACGCTTATTTTGGTAAAAGTTCCAAATCTGTTTCCAAGCCTCGTCCTTCACCTTGCTTTTCCGCCCACGTAGGCAGCATCCCACAGCACACACAATGCCGTTCTTTCTCCATTCTAAAAAGGGCGCGTTTGATTTCCTGACCTACTTCCTTCTGCTCTCTGCGAACCTGGGTGGCTGTGTGAAACGCAATTCCAAGCTGCATCGCCTCCTCCGGAATATGCCTGCACACAGAGAATAATGCAGGAGGAGGAAGCGAAGCAGCAGCAGTCAGGAGCAGGATTCAAACAGTCTAGTCATTATCAGTTCAAATGTGACCACCTGCTGAGCGAGGCGATACTGCAGCCCATGAAATGGGGCTGATTTTCCAGATACCCTGTTGTTTAGCTTTTGTCTCCAACAAAACAAACAAAAATGTGCGTGAGGGTATGAGGCCTCAACCTCATTTTATTCCTCCATTATGCCACCGAGCGCCCAAGCGGGGTGCCACTGGAAAACGGAGGCTCCGCACGGCTCCTGTGAATAATTGTTTATGCACGTTCTATTAGGGAAAGATCCTCATTAGAAAGTCCTTACCCTTCCAACACAGAGTGCCCTTTTGTGAAGGACCATTTAAAATAAATTCTAATTCCATGGTTTTCAAGACCTGTTTCAATATTGTGAGTCTGCAGATAACTGTAATTTATCCAGTAATAGAATCTTATTGCTTTAATGATTCTGACTGGTAATATTTAAATGACATTGTACATTTCTTAGCATATACCTGAATGCATCTTAACCATTTCTTGGACCATTCAGCAAACAGTAACTATCTGACTACTTTGAAGGGAACATTTTTTTTTAAGATGATTAGGGTCCCAAGCCTTGGAATGGTCGGGCTGCCTCTTTTTTTATGAAACACTAGTAACACTTGATTTGGAGGCTAGAGATACTGTATCTCTGCTGATTGCAGCATGCGGAGAGTGTGGGATTCCATCCCCAGCATGGCAGAAGCGTGGTGTAGTAATACACATTGGAGGCCTAAGGATCAGAAGTTCAAGACCATTCTTAGCTATGCATTGAGGGTCAGCTTTGCGTGCAAGAGATCCTGCCTCAAAAATCAAAACCAAAACAAAGACGCAAAAACAAACCAAAACTCAAGTAGGTGGAATTGATTCGTTTTCATTATATTTAGGCGAGACGTTCCCCCTGAGCCCCTGTATTTGAAGGCTTGGTCGCCGCTGGGGATGCTGTTTTCAAGCCCAGGAACCTCTTAGAAGGCGCAGCTTCTTGCTGGAGAAAGCGGGTCACCTGGGCAGACCTCCAGCCCCAATAGCCCGGGAGCCTCTCCTTCCTGCAACAGTGTGACCAGCTGCCTTGCTGCCATGCCTCCCCACCATGATAGACTGGTGTCCACTCTCCAAAGGTCACGATAAATCCTTAAGTTGCTTTGTCATGGATTTTTGTCATAGCAATGAGAAAAGCAACTAATAGACTCATCTTTTTGGTTAATACCTGCTTTGGGCACAGCATGAGTAGCGGAAGAAGCGTGGAACAGAAAGGCTATGTCTGGAGCCCTCCAAAAGCAGCAAATCTCAGGCCCCAGCCAGCCAGCTCCCCATCCTAGTCATGGAGGTTGAGGTTTTCTGACTTTCTCACTGTCCAAGGTTAGAGTAAGGGGGCCTGAGCCTCGCTGGGCTTGCTGGGCTAACCCAGGCCCCCGCTGTGTACTTTTTCTTCTTCACACTTCTGGTCATCACAAGCATGCATTTATGAGCAGAATGCATTCAGAAGGTCGCGGTGGGTCTGACATTAGCCTTAGATGCCCAGAGCATCATGTGTGGCAGGCAGGTGTTGATGGAGCTGGTCTTGCACACAGAGAATTGGCCAGGAAGGATGTGTGTCCTTCCATTCGCTCGTTCACTTTATTCTTTTCCTTTATCAAAAAATATCAGCGAGCCTTCACTTCTTCCTCCATACCACAGGTCCACTGGGCAACCCCTTCAGTTCACTATGTCTATGAACTTCTGTTTACACATTCTAGCTGCTACAGTCCATTGTGAGGGGTGTGTGTGTGTGTGTGTGTGTGTGTGTGTGTGTGTGTGTGTGTGTGTGTAAAAGCCTTGCTAGCCATCTTTCATTAGAGACCACGTCTCTCACTGCACCTGGATCTTGCCTAGTTTCCTAACGTGACTGGCCAGCAACGCCTAGAGAGCCTGTTGCTACTTCCTTGGTGTTAGGATCACTGGCGTGAACCACATCTGGCTTTTTTTCTTTACGTGGGTCGTGGGAGATGAAACTCAGGTTCTCCTGCCTGCGTGGCAAGACTTGACTAAGGGAGCCCTCTCGCAGCCCCTCTTTCAGAGACTCGTCAACGTCCCAGATGTTGCAGCGGCAGGCGAGGATCCACAGATGGGTGAGGTTCCCACGTCGTATGCACTGACCACACGCACGCAGTCCATCCCCTGCAACAAGAATGTAAGGAAACAGAACGGGACCCACTGTAACGAAGTCAGCTGCTTTCCAGACCTGTCATCTAAACCAGGTTCCTTATTTCCAAACGCTCCCTAAGGAGAGGTTAGGGGCGCCATGGGGAACATTGCCCCCCAGGCGTGACCACCAGCTGCTGTAGGTGCGGAGGGCTTCACGGACGTCTTGGAGTGACGCAAAGTCAGGGGACCCAAGGTAGACACTCTCCTGGAGGTGCTTCTTCCTGACCGCATGCCAACCGCCAGCTGTGCTAGGGAGGCCACAACCAACTGCTCCTGAAGCAACTGCATGCACGAAGCCCGTCTATCTGAACAGCATACGCCACTGAAATTCCAGCTCTACATTGGGGGTATCAGTTCAGTGCTGGTTAAAAGCTGGCCAGACTAGGGGGAAAATTAGTAATTAGAAGTAACCTAAATCTCTGGGCTGGAGAGGTGGCTCATGGGTTAAGCCTCCACCTTGCAGGCGGAAGGTCCTGAGTTCGGATCCCAGATCCCACGTATAGACGCCAGGCGGAAGCGGGGGCGGCCTGCGCTTCTGGTCCTGGTAGGGCGGAGCCTGTGAATCCCGGGGCAGAAGGAGATGGAGGCGTCCATAGTGGTTCACGAATTCGTCCGTGGTTCTACACACACACACACACACACACAGACACACACACACACACATACAGACACACACGCACATGCACACAGTTGAATAAATAATAACAATAAAAAAAATTAAAAAAAAAAAGAAGTAACCTAAATCTCCAGTAACTATAAATCTTTAAAAGCAGACTTTCAACCTACCAACCATCCTCTTTGGCTGGCTGACATATGTAGTTACCTAGCAGCTTAGAGAGGGGGAATGTAATCAGGATTTTTTTCTACTTCTCTTTTGCAAAATCAGGTCCCTACAGTTTTGGGGGAACACCTGTTCTGGAGAGTTCATTAAAGTCCTTTTTATGACTATTCAGAGATCATTATTGATCAATTTATAAAGGCTTTGCCCTATTTGATTAAAAAAAACATGTAACTATAACCACTAAAAACCTGGAAGGAACATTAAGATATTATAGATAAATACATTAGAAGGGATGTGCAAATATTTTAATTAATCTTTCAGCAATTCAAGCTGTTCAGAGAAGCACCAGCTCATTGTAAATGACACGGCAGTTACTCCAGGAAACGCACAGCCATGGTAGTGAGAAGTTACACGGTCAGACATAGGAGTAGTTGAAATCTATTTGGTAATAGAGCAAGAATTCTGAATAGAAGACTTTAAGTTTCATGAAGCTGAAACTCGAAAACAAAGGCAAAAATAGACTGGAAATTAGAAATTACAAGAAAACAGAAACATCTGAACAAGCCACCCCTGGAGTCCTGATGGAAGAGCGTTTCCGGAAACCTGAAATAGCAGCAGAGAACAGCACTTACTTATGTGCACGCAACCTCCGGTGCTTGTGGGGTGCGTGCGCTAAGGCCAGAAGTGACACGGGCGGTCTTCCTCTATTGCTCTTCCCCTGTCACTTGACGCTCATTGGTCCCACCAGGCTCATTTGCCAATGCGCTCCAGCGGACCCTCCCATCTCTGCCCACCCCCGAGTTACTGCAAGTACAGGTGTGCACTGTCATGTCAGCTTTTACTTGGGTGCGGGGATCCAAACTCTGATCCATTCATGCTTGTGCGATGAGCACGCTACTGACGGACCCGTCTCCCCAATCCACATTGACTTTTTAAAAAGTTTCCTTTCTGCAGAGCTCACCCACTGTGGCGAGAAAGGTTCTGCAGCCAGTCTGCCTCAGCCCTCGTAATAGCTGCTGTGAGCTGATCGGTGATGTCATCCCTGCAGGCAAGAAGTCCTAAGCCCACGTGCCTGTGAGCTACTTTGGAATTAGGATCTTTGCAGATGCATCAAGATGAGGCCATGAGGGACCGGGGACGGGGGGGGGGGGTTGAACTCACTGTGGCTGACTGGTTTTCTATGAGATCATCACAGAACCACACACAGAATGAACATACGGCGATACCCAGAACTGCTGGCAACCAGCAGAGAAGCGGGAGGAGACTCCAGCCTCTGGCACAGGACGGGAAGTGACCATCTGGCTGGTCAAGAGTTATGACTGTCCTAAGAAACTTACGTGTCACCATGGGCCACACATAGACACTGTGCGCCTGAAATGTGGCCAGAGAGGCTGTGAACTTAACAAAGTGACTAATGCCGATCTCTCTGGACAGGATGACTTTATCGGCCTGAGAGCCTCTGACCACTGTCTTAGAAATCCAAACTGTTTCTGGAGTTGATCCTTTGAATGAAAACTAAGAACAAATCATCCCATTAAGATTCAAGCGTGCACTTCCACCGAGTACGTACATAGAATCTTTGTTTCAAAAGTTATTAACTCGTCAGCGGTAGCTCAAAAATTCCCAATCTGGCCATGTCCCCGTGTCTTAAAGGGGGGTAGACGAGCATGCAGAACTGAGCTAGGAGCTTAAGCTCTGAATCGACAAACCTAAAATGTTGTTTTTCTTGTTTCATGATCAAAAAGCCCCATTAGTTGAGAGATGCTATTCAGACTTACTGAATAGTGAATTAACAAAGTGTGATGGATTGGACTTCATGAAGTATTCATGAGTTCTCATTTAACGCTAATTAAAAAAAAAAAGAGGCCTATGTTAAATGATTTTAAGACCCTGGCTCAGTCTGACAAGCATGGAAAATTAAAGTTCAGAGGAAAATCCAATTCAAAAATCACATCGTCAAATTACACAAGTTAAGAGTACATTTATGTTTTTTCTTACAATGAATACTTCTATCCTGCTACATAAAAATAAAATTTAAAAATGCAGTCTTTTTCATACTGCATTTAATCAAACTTTAATGATCCTTTGATCTTTAAACAAACAAAAAAATCATCTGTACTAATTGCAGTCTGTTTTGTGCATGCCAGGACACGTGAAGGATGCTGCCTCTCTGGCGGCCTTGACATTCATGCGGGCTGTCACCATGATCGCCTTATCGCAGTGAGGTTAGCTTTACCCGAGTTTTCACAAAATTTTGTTTCTCCACGTTACGTTTGTTTGTGTGCATGTGTATGTATGTTCACCTATGTGCACAGGTGTGTGTACCTATTTGTGTGTGTGCAAGGGTGTGTACGTGCGTGCGTGTGCGTGTACAGTGGTGAAAGGTTGATGTCAGGAATCATCCTTGACCACTTTTCTACCTTATTCCTTTGTGTGTGTGTGTGTGTGTGTGTGTGTGTGTGTGTGTGTGTGTGTGTATGTGTATGTATCAGAGGGCACTGTGTGTCCCTGTGGAAGACCAAGAGTGACTTTGGGAATCACCCTGGATTGCTTCTAACTCCTTTTTGCTTCTTTCTGGGATTTCCCAGGCTCTGCAGACCAGGGTGGGAAGTACAGCCTTTCCGATTGGCATTTTTACGTAGGACCTAGGATCAGAACTCAGGTCCTTCTGCTTGCAAGGCAGAGTCCTAACCCCTGAGCCATCTCTCTAGCCCACCACCTTATTCTTACGAGTCTGGGTCTATACGTAAACTCAAAGCTCAGTGTCAGGGCTAGTCTGACTGACTTCATCTGGGGACTCCCAGTCTCTGACTTCTGAGGTTTGGTCACAGGTGGGATTCTGTGTGGGATTTGGGGTTTCAACTCTGGTCCTTTTGTTTGTGTGGCACATGCTTTAACTGCTGGGCCACCTCCCTAGTCCTATTCCTTCCATTCTTACTCACAGTTAACTCAGCATGAGAAAAGGTAAATCGAGTCACTGGGTTACCAAGGCTTTCATAGGACTTGCTTTGGGATCATGCATGCTACAATCCATTTACAGCTTTTCACACACACACACACACACACACACAATCTCAATTTTTCACTTGTGCATCACAGCAGCAGCGTCTCTAGCAACCTCTAAAGCCCAGATCTGCCTGGTAACATTTTGGTTTGCCCATCTGCCTGTCCCATTTCAGTTCCCAAACCAAGATCTCCACACATGTTCTTCTGAGGTCCCCAGAGACAGCCACATCCTGGTCCCAGTACAGTGCACAGTAAAAGGGATTTTGCAGACAGCTTAATGCTACACACTTAAAACAGGGATGCGACCTCTATTATCTAAACAGTCGCACTCAGTCTCATGATCTCACAGGTCTTTTTACGCAAGCACTTCACCACTGACATCTCCCCGTTAGTGTTTTTAAGACAGCATGTTTACCAGCAATTGTTTCTCTGTGTTGAGCAAACCTACCTACCTACCTACATACATACATTCTGAAGCTCTAAAATGCTAATAACTTGGGAAACAATATATTCTTGGTCTAATTGAAATAGGTGATGAGACAGCATTTTCTGAGGCCAGAAGATACTCTGAGAAGTGACTGGTAATGAAATGAAAATTCACTTGCCTTACATCTCAAAACAGCTGATACATTTCAAAAAAACAAAGAACTCAGCTAAATTAGCCAGAGCAGCATAGGTTACTCGCGCATCCCATTACACGGAGAGAAACCACGCATGCGCCACGATGCATCTGTGTGCATCAGAAGGTAACTTCTGGAAGCTGGCTCTTTTCTTCCATGTGGGCTTTCTTTTCATGTGGGCTCCAGGGATTGGATTCAGGTCACTAGGTTGGCACATAGGTATCTTCACCCTCTTTCTGAAGAATCAGTAGTTGAGACCCTTAATTTGTTTTTAAATAAATGTATGCCATGCATAGATGTGGAGTCCAGTAAGAGCCACACCCACCCTGTTTTTTTTAATACTTTTTTATTGTTTCCGCTCATACAAACTTAATAGGTACACCAGTTCCCTCCCTCCCTCCCCCTCCCCCCTGAACCCCCTGCTCCCTCTTCCCTCTCCCCTCATCCCCCAGTGCCTCCCCCCCCAATTCCCAGAGAGTCCTTTATTGTGCATGCCTAACTCTCCTCTGGGTCCTCCTCTCCGATGACGTACAAGGACCCAGTGGCATTTCCCTGAACCCTTTCTCGTGTTTCCCTTAAGCATAGGAACACTACTGTGGCTGTCAATCCCTTGCCTCCAAGGATCTTGGTGCCTTTAGCAGATGCTAGACTTTGTGAGGTCAATAGTGTGTTGGACATTGCGCAGGGCATGCAAAGTCCAATTATGATTGCTTCAGCCCTAACTAGTGTGGAGACTCTTCAAATCATTGCTCCTCCCATCCTTTTGCTCTTACAATCTTACCGCCCCCTCTTCCGCAAATGTCCCTGAGCTTCAGGATGGGGAGAGATTAGGCTGGCCTAGTTCTATGTGGTTGATATAGAGTCTCTGAAGTTCTGGATTGTGGTTTGTTGATTTTCTTTTGCAGTTTTGCTGCTCCTGCAATACCCTTCACACCATCCTGATGGGCACTGTATGTCACCCCCTGGCCAGAGACAAAAAGCTGTTAAACTGGAGTCTTATTATAATAGCACATTCAAGGGTAGATGTAATAAAAGTAGGAAACCTCAGTGAGGGAGGGGTCAATCACCCATTTGCAAAATGATTACTTTTTATCTGCCAGACTATATGCCCTTCCCTCCTGGTGAGATCATACCCCCTCAGTTGTACATGATCAGGAACGAACGTCTGTGAACTTAACCAGGTGTCACATTACTTACTTGCATTCCTTGATGGAGGCCTATTTTCTCTGCTGTAACATGGTCCCCTCTCTCCTTGAGTCTGGTGACCCACCCTGTTTTTTGACGGGATCTCAGTGGCAATGTGGTCGGAGATGCCTGGATGCCATCTCTCCCCTCTGACTGGGAGATAAACAGGTGTCACAATCAGCCTTTTTATGGAAGCACCAGAGACTGAACTCAGGTCCTTATGTTTGTACAGCAAGCTTTCTGTTGACTGTGCCACCTCCCCAGCCCCACATTTAAGCAAAATTAAGGCATTTTACTGGAGATTTTATAAGCGTACAACCTGATAATTTTGGAACAGAAAATGGTGAGAGATGTACTAGGTCTTAAAAGCTACTGAGACATTTTTCTAAAAAAAGTCTTAAAAGTGTTCTGATGCTTTGGGTAAAGGGGCAAATTCCTACTGTCCTGTGATAGGCAAAGGAACCTGGAAAATGAGCGCGAGAATAACCAAGTGCATAAGCCTCTTTAGACGGCTGTAACAGAACACAGAGGTCGGTGGCTTGAGGCAATAGAATATTATTGTGCATTGGAGGTTTGGAAAGTCCAAGATGGACATTCCAGGGGACTTGGAGTGGCGTGTGGTGAGGGCATGCTTCCTGGTCACCGACACTGGCTTCTTGCTGTTCCCTCTCACAATGGAAGGGAATCCGGGGAGCTTTCCGTCAAGGCCCCTTTACAGGAGACTTGACACCACAAGCCCCACCTCCTAAAAGCCCAGGTGTGAGGCTCAGGATTCATTGCTGGACATGAACCCTGGAGGGACACAGGCTATACCACGCCAAGTGTCGCAACAAACTGATTAAGAAAAAACAAACCGTTGACGCTGGTGAACGGTAGCTCCTACTGCCCGTAAGAGCTCAAAATTCTTTTCCAAAATATAATATGCACCCTGGAATATATGGAGGCATTTTGATGATTCTATTTTTCCTCGTTTATTTTCATGTTCACAATAAAATGTTCTCTATAAAAAGAAGAATCATAAACCATATATATGCTATGATCTCTTTTTCTTTAAGAATAAAATAAGACGTGTGTCTTGTGAAATACGCACATATGTTAGGTAGAAAGTAGTTTGATAGGATATACAGCAAATGTGGATGGTACATAGGGCTCATACATTGCAGACTGGCCTGAACGTCTATGTAGTTGAGCATGACCTTGAGCTTTTTGCTCTCTCTGCCTCTGTCACCAGAGCGCTGGGAATGCAGGCAAACACAAGCCGGTCTATGTGGTGCTAAGTATACATATTTCTATGTAATGACTGACACGAGCCACGGCAGACAGCAACAGCTTTATTTCTTCCATTCAACTCTATCAAATGGATTACTCAAAAAGCATATACAAGAATTTTTAATAGCACATGCAATGAAACTTATTTTGCCTTACAGTCACTGGTTTAGGAAAAAAAAAAAAAACATCACACACACATTTAAGTAACCTGCAATTCAAGCACATCCCAACCATTATCATCACTTCAGTCCCTTCTTAAGTCAGCTGCAATAGATAGATTTCAGTTGTGTTTATATTCTATCTCGCTTGTTATACTGAAATAACACAATATATATCAACTAAACCATTTGCTGTTCAGAAATCTGTTAATGTTCTTCTACATAGTAATTTTGATGTTACAAAACCACACAATTTATAAATGGATGAAAACAGAATAGTCTGCTTAAACAAAAAAATAAGCAATCATTTCTTTTACCTAAATAACTTCAGTTGAATGAACAATATATTCATCTGATAATATAAGCTTCTATATCTTAGAATATAAAAAGTGCTCAGATTACATTTAATAACAATAATGAAAAATCTCAGAGAACTGAAATAATTTAAACAAAAATGGTAGCATGGGCATTCTGAACGATGCCAATGCTGCCGGGCATGGGGTGGTGTGGTCTGAAAGCACAAGGGGATGGGACACTAAGACTACACAACGCTCCTGGGAAAGACATGGGGGTCCAGGAAGCTCCCCACAGGTCTTTCTGTACATGAAATCAATTTGACAAGCCGAGTTACTTCCCTTGATTGTCTGGTCCTAGCCCACTGTGGGTACCCCACTCGGCAAGAGCTCAAAAGAACCAAGGGTGAGTCTCTCAAGACGCCCACACCCCTACGAGAAAGAACACGCGTGAGCACAGCAGCGGAGCTAAGAATTCTTTACATCCAAAAGGCGATGACGTCACCTTCCTGGAGCCGCTCATTTAAACGCCGCCCTGGAGTCAGGCCAGCCGTGCTCCAAACCACAGCCAGGGACGGTGAACGGTGTCCCTCTGGGCTCTGCACTGAGAACCCAGAGCTGCGTAGAATGCTGGGCTCCTACAAGATGACCATCAACACACCTGCCCACAAAGGTGCGGAGCAGCTGATGAGATGGGCCTGGCTGCCGAGCCAAGGCTGCCCGTGCCAACGCTGGCCTCTCCACCTGATCACACCAAGATCAGCGCCATGCTCGCTGCACTCCCATTTTGAGCATTTTCTCAAATTTCAGATCTATTCCTAAGTTACAATGGAGGGAAGACACAAGACCACACGGAGAGCATGATTTTATCTGTATTAAATATGTGGGACGCACAGCGGTTCCCTGCCTTCTCCAGGCCTGTAGGGTTCCAGATTCTCTTAACGTTCATTTCTTAGTGGTTCAGTTGCTTATTGGAGAGGGAGAGGGAGGGAAAGGGAAAAAGGGAAGGGGAGAGAAAGAGGAAGAGGGAAAAGGGGAGGGGGAGGAAGAGAGAGAGAGAGAAGGAGGGAGGGAGAGGGAGAGAGAATGCTCTTCATTATAGAGAAAGCTGAGAAGGTAGTTCAAGCAGGTCTCTTAACTGCTTTCAAGAAATGCTCTTGTAGCTAGAATTCCAGAGACACATAGAATCTTGGCAGTTAGAGCAAAGGGCTTTCTTCGGTCTCCTATCCTAGCCCAGGTTAGCAAAGAATCTGCCACCTAACAGGTCAACCCCAACTGCCAAATGGAGAGTTTACGTGGATGCTATACTTCTAAAATCTCTTATGATTCCCTTCGTTCTAACTAACCGAAGATTACCACTGAAGGTTTTATTCAAATTTAGTGCATTTGGAGGAAAAATGGAAGATGAGTATTAGGATTCAAACTAAGTTTTATGATACGGCTTAAAAGAAATCAATACATAGAAAGCTGGAAATTGGGCAAATGGGGCTGTGAAGTGCTGGTTGGCCGAGCAGGCGGCAGTCGAGGGGGGCTGAGCACAAACGAAGGCCCTACTCTGCTCTGCTCCCAACACACCGGACAACAAGCCCGCTGTGTCCGATGTCCCCTTACCCAGTCGCTTCCCCCACCTTCTCAGCAGCTGTGGGGCGAGCAGGCAAAAGGCCCAACGAAGCCAGAAAGAGAGATGGGAGGCTGGCCTCCACTTCCAGAAGCCAGAGAGAGAGATGGGAGGCTGGCCTCCACTTCCGGAAGCCAGAGAGAGAGAGATGGGAGGCTGGCCTCCACCTCCAGAAGCCAGAGAGAGAGAGATGGGAGGCTGGCCTCCACCTCCGGAAGCCAGAGAGAGAGATGGGAGGCTGGCCTCCACCTCCGGAAGCCAGAGAGAGAGAGATGGGAGGCTGGCCTCCACCTCCGGAAGCCAGAGAGAGAGAGATGGGAGGCTGGCCTCCACCTCCGGAAGCCAAAGAGAGAGATGGGAGGCTGGCCTCCACTTCCAAGTGCCCAGGACAGCCCTCTCTCTGACTGAGGCCACGAGGGTGATCTGTGATCTGCGCATAGCCATGCCAACAGGCAGGTGTGAACTGCTTTTCACCAGTGTCAAATGCCAAGAGTCGTAAAGAATTAGTGACTGTTTTCTTTGGATCAGCCTTAGGTCAAGCAGGCATTACTATTTTTCTATAAAATCTATTTTCTAGATTTTTAGAAACACCGTATTTTACCATCTAAGGTGGGGCACTTCTGAGGGCACGAGGGAACACTAGTAACAATTACGCTAGAAAAACAATTATGCCAAGACCCAGCATGAGCAGGACTGTCCAGGACAAACGTCATCAATGTAAGAAAGAAATCTGCTTAATATTTGCACTTTCTTTTCAAGTTCTCTAAGCCACACAATGTAGCATCAGCAGTAATTTAATAAGGAACATTGAGTGGCGAGGTTTTGTTTTCTAGAGACGTACTTCCTAGTGACGAAACAGCTCACCTTTGGTCTGTACGTAAGGCTTCCCACCATAAACTGATGTCTTGCGTGGGTCTGAGCAAATAGTCTAGAAGTTAAATTTCACCAACAGAACAAAAACAGCATAACTGAGATGAAATTAGTGAGATTCACTAATTTACTTCCGAAAATATGTATGGGGAGAGGACAGAGCAGGGGGAGGCATTTAGGCACATCTTGTTCAGAAACAAACTTCCAGGATGACAATCAATTTGGGGAGTAGGTAGGTCAGAACTTATTTTTTAAATCTTTATATTAACCATGAGAGTCTCATAAATTCGATGTCATAAAATAGTGTAGAAAAGCCTTAAGATCGTCACGATGAACGCATACTTGGTGGACAGCTGCAGGTCCTGTGGGGCGCGGGCCTGTGGGGTGAGGCTCGCTGGGGTGCGGGCCTGGCTGGGGTGCGGGCCTGGCTGGGGTGTGGACCTGTGGGGTGCGGGCCTGGCTGGGGTGCGGGCCTGGCTGGGGTGTGGACCTGTGGGGTGCGGGCCTGGCTGGGGTGCGGGCCTGGCTGGGGCGCAGGCCTGTGGGGTGAGGCTCGGCTGGGGTGCGGCCTTCAGTTTCTGAACAGCAGCATCCTCTCAGAGCACCTCTGCCCCACCAGGCTGGCGTACTGCAGCACGGTGGCCTCCTCCTTCGGGTCCTTCTGGTGGCTCTTGTAGACGCCGTAAGACATGATGGATTTCTTGTGGAACACTTGCAGTCGATCCGGCTCTTTGCTGCGGCCTTCGTCCACTGCAAGCAAGAACAACATGCTGACCACACAGCCATGTGAGGAAGAACAGCTATATGTCAGATACTTGGCACTGTCCGATTTAAGGCATGCGGTGTGAAACATGACCGGCATGTTGGCAGAGCGCTCAGGGACACACTCATCAGATAGAACAGGCGCGCTGCAATGAAAGGTAACAAGAATCTCTATGTGACAGTTAACACTTGCGTGCAGGCAAAGAATTGTACCCAACTGGAAGGCTGGCTGGCTGCATCTCTGGGAGTTCCTGAGACAGAGTGGAGTGTCCCACGCTCCAGCATCTTCCAGCAGAGTCCGTTTCAATGCCCTGCGCCTCTCCACCGCTAACACGTGGCCAGCAAGGGAAGCTTACGGCCGACCCAGCAGGAATGGGGACTCCGGACTGGGCCTGAGAGGGCAGAAGACCCTCTTCCATGAAGCTGTGGCAAACCAGGGCTGGAGCTGCCCCTGTTGGACTTTCTCTGCTGGTTCCTGTCACCCATTCCTCCCTGTAGCTGGTGTGACCTCACCAGCAAATTCTGGTCAATGGAATACAAGTAAGTCTTTTCTGGGAGTTTCCAGTAATCTTTCAAAAGAAACAAGCTCATCTATGCTTTTCTGTCTCTTGCTAAAACCAGTTTAAAACTAACCGCCCCCCACATACACCCTGTAATATACACAAACGATACACAAACACTGAAATTAGCTTATAACTTACTCACCAAAGGTCCTTTTACAATGATCCTGAAATGTCTGTCTGACAAACACAGCAGAGTTAAGCCAACAAAGGCCTTTTCCTGAAGGGACCTTGAAGAGACACAGACCACACCATCTGGCCATGACGGTGTCACGCACCAAGGAGAGCTGTAGCTCAGGGAGCGCAGTCTTGGAAACACGGTCTACCAGGAACTTCTTCCCCGTTCCTGAATATATCACGACTGAGCTCCACAACATGAAAATCCCAGGCAATTCTGAAAGGTCTTTCTGGGGTGAGCATTTGCTCTCTAGTGATATCAAAGTGCTGTCAATCCTATGATCTTTTAATCTACAAGGAAAATTCAGGGGGGCAAGCAAAGGCTTGATCCCCCCACCCCCCGCTATCCACTCACAGGAGAGGAACTACTACACAGGTGTTTTCAAAGCCAAGAGAATCCAGAGATCAAAGCTTTACTTCTCCTTCTTATGGGGATTTAACTCATTTGCTATTCTTAAAGAGACTTAGGAATTTTCAGGCTTTTCTGAAAATAATTCAACGTTTTCTTAATTTCAGTATTTATTGTCACAGCATTATACAATCGTGATATACGTGAGTTCCTTAGAGCTTCTAAAGAAGAGGCTGTACGGGGGCAAATGCCCTTAGATACCAGTTTTCTGGTATCTGGGATACTTGAAATTCTGAATGTGTGTGACAGGGGAAAACGTAGCCCGACTACTGTTCAGAGGCTGGTCACTCTAGGAAGGGGGCACTCGAGGACAAAGCTCAGGAAGGGCTGCACATGGCTTCCTTAGGGAAAAGCAGCTCGGTCCCTTTCCCTTCCTCAGCCTACTTGGGAGAAGCTAGAAAACTGCTCCGGAACTCCATCCTGGAGAACGTTAACACGAAGTCATACACGGTAAGGAAAGTAAGTGTGTTGACTCAGAAAATGTTTTGGTAGAATGAAAACTAACACAATTCTAGGGGCTGGAGAGGTGGCTCAGGGGTTAAGCCTCCGCCTTGCAGGCGGAAGGTCCTGAGTTCGGATCCCAGATCCCATGTATAGATGCAAGGTGGAAGCGGGGGCGGCCTGCGCTTCTGGTCCTGGTAGGGCGGAGCCTGTGAATCCCGGGGCAGAAGGAGGTGGAGGCGTCCATGGTGGTTCCCGAATTCGTCCGTGGTTCTACACATACACAGACACACACATACAAACACACACACACGCACGCGCACATACACACATGCACAGTTGAATAAATAATAAAAAAATTTTTTAAAAGTAACCATTTTAAAAAAAAAGAAAACTAACTCAATTCTAAATGTACTTTTTATAAAAATGTCACTGAATACAACTTAATTGATATAATTCAAATTATCACACATTTCGTCAACTGTATGCGCCGATGGTTTCTAATGCACTCGGAGTTATGCCCACCACGTTATCGGCTTTATCTTCTGAGAAATAAACTCTCTTTCCATCAGCAGCCAGAGTGCCCCCCAAGAGGGGCACCACTGTGAGCACTTGTCACCTTCTTCCTCGCTGGCGACAGCCTGACTGGCAGCTGTGAGGCATTACCCTGTGGCCCAGCGTTGCATTTCTCAGATGCTAACTAATGACGTGAGAGCATCCGTTCATGAATGGCTTACTAGTCATTTATCTTTTTATTGAAGTGCTTTTATTCGTGAGCGAGAAACAGGCATGTACACACGTCGCGGTGCTGAGCTCACAGGACACCTTCCTTCCACCCTGTGGGCTCTGAGGATGGCCTGGAAGACCACCCGGTGAGCCATCTCACCAGCCCTATTTACCTTCCTTAAAGACTTCTAACCAAATCATTGCTCATTTTAAAATTTGTTCTCTCGATGAATCAGAATTTTTCAAAAATATTTTTAATCTCTTAAATGTAGACGATGCATCTGATCATGGTGCCCCTTCCTCCTTCACACTCCCCCGGGACGTTCCCCTAGCATGTCCTGCCTTCATGTCCATATTTTTTAAACTGGATGACAATACAAAATACGTGAGCAATGAAAGAAAATACACTGAAAATGTAGATACTTGCTATGATTGTGCTCCCATGATTAAGAACCCATGATAAAGCTGAAAAACATAAAGCAGCTACTTTATGACACTAAGTTCATAGTGTGACCACATGAGCCCCGTAGGTTGTCCACATGTAGTCCCGGCCCACAATGTGAGCACGTGGAGCCCCGGCCCACAGGAGGCCATTTACATAGGGTGTCCACAGGAGATCACTCATGCAGAGGACACAGATGTGGAATTCAGGGTTTTGGCAGGCAGGGTGAGTATGTCAACTGCTGCACATTCAACTGTCCGCAGGTCAGAACGCTGAATGTAGAAAGAGTCTCATCTCCTCTCTGCCACCATCGGACACACACCCACACAGCAGCCTCCTGTGCCGTGCCTCCAGGGACAGGTGCATTATGAAAATTCTTTACGCAGTCCGGATACTAGATCCTTAGTAAATACTCTTCCTGGTGCACTGTGTGTTTCCTTTCACAACGGCACCTTTGGTTTGATGGAGTCCAACTTATTTATGCTTCTCGTGTCCTATCTGAGAAACCAAAGCCTCATCCCAAGGTCATGAAGATTTGCTGTTTATTTCTTCCTAAGAGCTTTATAATTTCAGCTCTTACTTCTAGGTTCACTCCATTTTGAGCCAGATTTTGTCACTGTGAAGCTGGAGACCAGCTCCGCGTTGGTGTCCCACTGGCCCAGGGTCGTTTGCTGACAAGGCTTCTACTTCCCCCAGCGCTGTCTGGATACACTTGCTCAAAAACACGAGTTTCTTTCTGAACTTTCAATGCTAGTGTGATGAATTTTGTGTTTATATGACTGTCAGAAACATAGAGTCTTAACGTTCTTCTTTTTAAAACTATTTTGGCTGTACTGGGTTTAATTCCATATGAATTTTAGAAATGAACTGTCATTTTCAGTAGGATTTTAATACAGACTGCAATAAATGCGTGGATCAATTCACGAGAACATGCCATTGTAAAAGTGTAGCAGTTAACCTGCATTGTTGCTGATAAAACTATCATCAAATGGCTTAAGGGAACAAAGGGCTTATTTTCTTACGATAGACTGGTTACAGTTCCTCGGCTAGCTTTGCAGGAGGGCTCACGCCAACACTAGGGTTAAGGGAACTGGCCACACCATCTCCACATAATGACCGAGAGAGGGACAATCCTTACTTGCCAGACCAGCATATCTAGCCAAGTGTACACAAGGATGCCTCTCAAACAGTTCCCTCCATTTTATTCACCTGCCCTGGGACTAGTCCCACCCACCACGGGCTGGGCCTTCCCCACTAAACAATCTCCTGCAGGTTTGCTCTGGGCTTAACTCAACTGCCAATTCTCTACAAATGTGCTCAGAAATAAACTCTCAGCCATCAAGTTGACACATCTGTATCTCTGACAAGGCATAACTGTCATTTTCTGTAGGGCCGCTAAAAGGGTTTTCCTCAGACTATAATGAATGCGTGGATCAATTCACAAGAACATGCCACTGTGAAAGTAGAAAGTCCTCTGATGTAGGAACTGGGCTGTTAACCATTTACTTAAGTCTTCTAGAATTTCCTTCAGTGCTTTAGAGGTTTCAGAAGGTTTGCACGGTTACTGTCAGGATTTAGTTTATTAGTACATGTTTTTATGTTACTAGTAACCAAAGTTTATTCAATTCCATCTTAAATTTGAACTTCATGATTTTATAGTAATTTTTTGATATATTGGTCTTTTATCCAGAAATACTGTAGAATTTATGTAATAATATGATTTGTTTTCTGTCCTTTGGGGTTCTCTAGGTATAAAACTGCATTCCTTAATATTGGAGAAAGCAATTGAAGGAGAGAGATGACTTCTGGAAGTTGCTTCATGTGTGCCTTTCCACCTCTTTTCTCTGTTTCAAAAACAGATACTAAAAAAATAAGAGAAATAGTTTTACTTTTCCTGTTCAAGTCGGCCACTTTTAACATTATTTTCTTGTGTGACTCCATGGTTAATGTTTTGTGTACGTAGGTGAGCATGTTCACACCGTACGTGTTTGTGCTTGCACGTGTGTGCCTGTGAGTGCCGAGGTCAAAGGGCCGTTACACGTATCCTTGCCGAGGTACATGTCAGCCTTTGAGACACCATCTCTTGTTGGTCTGGAAGTTTGGCAAATAGGCTAGACTAGCCGGCCAGTGATCAACAATCCAGGTGTGTGATATGTCCAGCTCTTTACAAAGTTTCTGGGGATCAAATTCAGATCTTCATGCTTGCAAAGTAAGTGGTTTACCAACTGAGCTGTCTCTCAGCCTGAATATAGTTTTTAAAGAAAAAATAAAAATATTCTGCATCACTAACAGATAGTAGCTATAAAAGTTTATTAAGGGCTGGAGAGATGGCTCAGAGGTTTAGACTCTGCTTCACAAGCAGAAGGTCCTGAGATCATATTCCAGGTCCCACATTAAAATGCCAGACAGAACCCCTAGTAGCCTGAACTTCCGGTCCCAGAAGTGGAGTCTGGGAAGTCCCAGAGAGAAGCAAAAAGGAGGTAGAAGCAATCCAGGATGATTCCTTTTAAGTCACCCTTGGTCTCCACAGGGACACACAGTGCTCTCTGATACACACGCCACAAAATTAATTAATTACATTAAAAAAGAATGCCAAGATAATGAAAAACAAGGTTATATACCACGATTCTGCTCTAGATGAAGCAAATCAAAGACATGCCAATAAATGCCACTGACATGACGTTGGATCAGAAAACAAAGTAGACGCATGTGCGTGTTTAAGCACATCCGCACGCGCGCACGCACGATGAAAGACCACTGGCAGCTGTGGGACCTGTGGACGGTCTGGATGAGAGGGGGCGCTTCACAGATGCTCCTGACCACTGCGTGGCTGCACTGAATTGTAGGTTATGCCTGTTTTCAAGTACTACGCACTGGGAGAGTTCGATTTCTTTCAACTTATTCTCAAGTCAGGAGAGAGCAGAGTGACAGGAGGAAATGCAAGAGAGTCGAGCTAACAGCAGCGCGCCACACCAGGGAGCTAACTGCGCACGTGCCCACAGCAGCGAGCTAACTGCGCACGTGCCCACAGCAGCGCGCCACAGCAGTGACGAGGATCTGCATGGAGGTGTTCAAAAGCTTTGTTTCGATGCTAGAATTTTTCCCAACCATATTTCCTCACCTTTCTAGAGTCCAAACATTGCATTTTTCACTGTTCTAACACATTTCTACCATTCCAGCCACTCATTTGTTTCTTCCGAGATGCTAGAAATGTCTACAAATTCCACAGAATCTAGAAATGTGACTAACAAGACAACAAAAACATCAGGTAAGATAGACTCATGAGAAAAAAAAAAGTTGATAGTATTTCATATAAATAGATTTTAAATTATCACGTATACAGAATAATTTCATTTCAGGTTCTATTCTGTTCCGTTAGTTTGAGAATCTTTTTTTTGCTTTGCTTTTTGCTTTGCTTTATAGCTCTACAAATCCACAGTATTTGACAAGTGTTGCAGTTTGCCTGCATGGTTGCTGATAAATGACCATCAAAAGGCTTAAGGAAACAAAGGGTTTATTTCCTTATGACAGTTCAGTTACAGTTCATACTCCAGCTTGACGGGAGAGCAGCACCAACACCAGAGCCAAGAGAATTCACCACACCATCACCACATAACAGCTGAGAGAGAGAGACGATCCTTACTTGCCAGACCAGCATGTCTGGCCAAGTGTACACAAGGATGCCAAGCAGCTCTCGGAATTTTATTCATCTGCTCAGGGCCTTAGTCCCTCCCACTATGGGCCAGGCCTTCCCCATCGGCTAGAAAATCTGCAAGTTTGCTCTGGGCCTAACTGAACCACTAATTCTCTACAAATGTGCCCAGAGCTCAAACCCTCAACTGTCAAGTTGACATGTATGCCTCACTATGACAACAACATACAAAAGTAAAGACCTCTTTGATTCCCACTTAGAATGAACGGTAATCAGGTTAATTTCCAAAAAGTAAACTCGGCGTTAGATTGACCTTCAATTTTTTCCAAGAGAATTACACTAGAAACTTCCAAAATTTTAAGTAGGTATCACCTTTAGAAATTTTCTTGGGCATAGAAATCAAGTTAGAAATTACAAAATTAATCTTATGAGCAAATACAAACTCAAGCTTAAAAAATAATAGTCGGGCTGGGTAAAATCACTGCCATAGCAGCTCCATGACCTGAGCTCTGCCCCAGAGCCCATGACGCTGGACGTGTAGGTCACGTCCTTGGTCCCTTGACTCCTACGGCAAGATGGAGGCAGAGACAGGGAACCACCCAGGGCTGGCCAGGGGTCCACAGAGCAGCGAGAACAAGGGAGACTCTGCCCACAGGGTGGAAGGAAGGAAGCCATTATAGAAGTTGTCATTTGACCTCCACATATGCCCACCCCTGCACATACACACACACATATAGACAGATACATACATGGGGGGGATAAAATTAAAAACATAATTGCAGTATTGGTTTCCTATGCAGCTTGGGTCTAGAGATAGAAATAGAATACTAACTGGATTTCTAGGGGCTCTGGATCCAAACCTTCTTTACAACACCAATGACCCCAATCCAGAAATCCATTTTCCTCCCCACTCTCAGCCCATCAGTTCTATCTCTTGTAACTAACTTTTCTGTTAGACCCTTTCACTCATTCTCACAGAAGTTTAATTAAGCATCTGCTACCTGCACAAAGGAAACTCCAAGACGCCCCCCCCCCATTACTCCACTTTCTTTCCTTTTGCAATGGGTGTTTGCCACGGCCTCACCTTACACCCATCCCACCATGTACTTCAGTATAGCTTGGCTTCACTAGTCACAAAGGCCAAGGGTCTCCTTGCTCTTGAAGACAACGACAACAGTTCAGCCTTCATTGTCCTTCTGCCGTTCCTGACATCATCGATCCTGGTTTTCTTTTCATTTCCAGGGCAATATTTTCTCCTTTTATTTTTTCCCTCTTTTACCTGGAGTTTCTCGGATGACCCTTTATTGCTCTGCATTTTCCCCCAGGGATTTTCAATGGCCACTTAAGTCTGACCTCCAAATCCTCCACAGCCGCCCAGAAGCTCCAGACAGGCGGGTGCTTCAACAAGCAGCTGGCGACAGGAACTGTTACGACGGATCCGTTGAGGTAGTGAAGCTGCTTTTAGAGTGACTAAAAACGCCCACTTCTGTGGCTAAGCTTCTACCCACGGAGAGCGCTGCCTTTCCCACGCGTGGGCTGCTGCAGGCCAGAGCCATCCGGAAAGGGCTGGCAGGGGGAGACCAGAGGAATTCTGCCTCTCCCTGAGATGCAAACGAAGAACTCCTGAGGATGAGGGGCAAACCCTACCTGACTGCACAGAAGCCCACATAACTGCAGCAGACGGAACTCTAGCACGGTGACTTTGCCGAGCATCAGAACCAAAATCCCGAGGCTCAGGACGGACACGCCACACCGTCGAAGTGACACAGAAAAATTCCTCATTATGTAGCCACACAGACAAAACCTTCGCTAAAATGCCACAGATTGGTGAGATAATGCAGTGGCAAGAGCCCCTGCTAGCAAACTCAAAATCTAAATTTGATCCCTGGAAGTCCACGTGGTAAGAGAGAAGTGACCTCTGCAAGTTGTCCTCTGACTCTCTCTCTCTCTGTCGCATGGAAGGACAAAACTGCTATTCTTCAGCTTTATCATGTGTTCTTATAACTATCTACGTCCTTTATGTATTTTCTTTTATTGCTTACATATAACTTTATATTGTCCGATTTAAAAAATTAGGACATAAAGGCAGGAGGTGGACGTGCTAGGGAAATGTCCAGAGGAAGCAGGAGGGAGAAAGGGCTATGATCAAATGCAGTGTCTACGTGCATGAAATTGTAAACAAGTAAAAATAAAAAAAAACTGAAAAATAAAATAAAAATCAGTGTGCAAATCATTGAAAACCAATATTTTTAACTCTCTGATCAACATGGCCTCTCTCAAGTTCTCGTAGTAAATAAAAAATAAAATAAAAATCAATGCATAAATCTAAGGGTATGTTAACCATGTGTTGCCACTTGACTTTTCAAATAACGTCTAGAAGAGAACAGAGAATTCCTAAGTGTACCAGTTACTTGCTGTGTTGCTGTGAGAGAACACCCAAAGTCAAGCAACTCAAGGGAGAAAGGGAAATTTATTTAGTTTACACTTCCAGAGGGGAAATAAGTCTTTCACGGCAGAAAAGGCATGGCTGGCTGGCAGAAACTGGAGGTGGGGGCTCTGTGTGTTCACAAGTGGGATGGCCTCCCGTGGGCCGGGGCTCCCCGTGCTCACACCATGAACTTAGTCTCACAGAAGATGGACAAAACTGCTCTTCCTCAGCTTTATCATGTATTCTTAACCATGTGGAACTAGGAGCTCAATCATAACTATCTACATCCTCAAAGTATTTTCTTTGATTGCTTACATATTATTTTATATTGTTCAATTTAAAAAATTAGGACATAAAGGCAGGAGGTGGACATGCTAGGGAAACATCCAAGGGAAGTGGGAGGGACATAGGGGTAGCTATGATCAAATGCATTGTCTGCACGTATGAAATTGTAAAGGAGTGAAAATAAATTAAAAAAAAAAAAAAGAGAAAGACACCGGAGGTGAGCTAAGCCACGTCCTTCAAGGGGCTGAGAGCTGCAAGACTGCCAAGGGCAAGAGCAGACCTCTCCTGGAAGTGGGGTGGAGCTAGTCCACCTCAAGGCCCACCTCCTATGACTGACTTCCTCCCGCAAGGCTCCACCTCCTAACAGTGCCGCGACCTTCCCAAACACATGAGTCTGTGAGGGACACACTTCAAACCATGACACTAAGACTGAGAACATGGCAAGAAAACCACTCAATACTTGAAGAAAACTAGCAACAATGAAAATGTACAAGGCATACTTTACACTTTAGTCAACGTAGATTAGAGAAATGAAGTTTAGTAACTCTTATAATTTCATTTCTTCTCTACACTCCGGGGAGCAGGTGCGCGGCCAGCTAGTCAGTGATCGCCGCTGCTGTCATGGTTCATCCGCTAAATTGCATTGTCGCTGTGTCCCAAAACATGGGCATCACAAAAATGGGGAGCTGCCCTGGCCCCCGCTCAAGAACAAATTCAAGTATTTCCAGAGAATGACCACAACCTCTTCAGTCGAAGGTAAACAGAATCTGGTGATTATGGGTAGGAAAACCTGGTTCTCCATTCCTGAGAAGAATCGACCATTAAAGGACAGAATTAATACAGTTCTCGGTAGAGAACTTAAGGAACCTCCACGAGGAGCACATTTTCTTGCCAAAAGCCTGGATGATGCTTTGGAACTTATTGAGCAACCAGGACTTGCAGCTAAAGTCGACATGGTTTGGGTAGTTGGAGGCAGTTCTGTTTATAAGGAAGCCATGAGTCAGCCAGGCCATCTTAAACTGTTTGTGACGAGGATCATGCAGGAATTTAGAAGTGACACATTTTTTCCAGAAATTGATTTGGAAAAACATAAACTTCTCCCAGAATACCCAGGTGTTCTTTCTGAGGTCCAAGAGGAAAAAGGCATTAAGTACAAATCTGAAGTGTATGAAAAGAAAGATTGACGTGAAGATGTATTCTGATTTATTTCAAGTTCTCCTCTCTCAAAGATTATGTATTTCTGCAAGAAAAAGGGCCTTTTATTGACTTATTTCTTGGAGTGGAGTGTTTGATTGTGGTAGAGATGAAACCAAGGCCTTATACATTGTGGACAAGGGCTCTACCCCAGCCCTGGATGATTATTTCTAAGCAGTATATTTTTATTCACCATTAATCACATTAGATTATATTAAGTATGATATAAGAAACAGTGCTTGGAATGACGGCATCCGTGCCTCTCTCTCAAGGTCACAAAGGAGTCCACAGCGCCTACTAGAATAATGTGCATACAAGAACAAGAACCTGAAACATTAGTTGATGACCAGGGCTCATACAACTAGGAGATAGACAACTAAATTCAAAAGACATGGATAGATTGTAAACAAGAGCTAAAACTCAGACTAAAAAAAAAAAAAATAGATCAAAGTGCATACTGAGAAATGCACATCTCAACAAAGTTCTGATAACTCAGAGGATCAAAAAACTGGATACTTTGTGACATTCTGTGGAGATGGGACAGAAACAGGTAGATCACGGGTCTGAAACATTTAAATCTGTGCCTCATTTTCAGATTCCAAGGGACATAGTAGTGACCAAGAATACAGCAAGCATAATGGCTACAGTACAAATCCAGAGGTAACGAACTGAGAGTGGATGTTACTAGAAATGAAAATTAATGTTAGGAACTAAACTTTATAAAAATGGAAGAACGAGAACTAGAATGGGTTGCCTCTCATGTTAGCAATGAGTTAGATTCTCAAGTAGGCAAAAGAAATAAGGTCTTATGAATTATGTATTATCTTATGTATTATGAATTGATGACTTGAGTTCAGAATATTCTGGGTTATATTATATTCTGCGTGCTAATAATGAACAAAGTTGGACCTAAGGAATCAGGGAAATGGCTCAGTTGGTGAGGTACCCACTGTGCCAAGAGTGAAGAACTGAGTTTGGATCCTCGGCACCATGTAAAAGCTGGATGCAGCAGCTATAATCTAGTGGCGGGGAGCAGACAGGCAGATTCCTGGGGCTCTTTGACTAGCCCACCTAACCAAACAAATGAGCTCCATGTTCAGTGAGATACCCTGATAATAGAGTGGAAAGATAAAAGAGAAATTGCAACTGGTATTGGTTTTGGGTTATGTGGTTGAAGAAAGCACCTGAAGTTGGCCTCTGGCGTCCATACACATATGTGCACAAAGTACATGCAAAAAGAGAGGGGGGGCCAAGGATGTTTGCCATGGCATTTTCTTTTAAATTTGTAAAGAACTCAAATATCAATAAAAATAAATAAGTAAAAAAAAAATTCATTTCTTCAATTTACTGCACTTAATTTTTTCTCTTTTACTATGATCACTATATTTATAGAATGTTGCTTTTCTTTTATCATTTTATGCGTGATGAGTTTTGAACCTGAAGAAAACTCCCCAACGCAGCATTCTCTAAGCTGTGGACACAGGTGACCGGCCCACAGGCCTCGGTACAGGCTCGTGGCTCATGTCGACCATGTTCTTCAGAGAGGCGACAGAAGACCTCTTTAGAGCCAACTACCCTGCTTTTTTCACGCTTTTGCTAATTAGTACTACATGTTTATTACTCAATGTCTGAATTCTCAAATCATCCTTCAATTATTTTTCCTTATTTCTGAATGTGTCTTAAGTGTTTAAATTATTCAGGTTACTACAGATTTAAATTTTCCACAAATAGTATTACTGAAAATCTTCATCAAATATTTAAAAGATGGTGTTAATGTAAATAAACTCACCCAAAAGCTTTTGCCTACTTGGAGAGACCTTGTCTCATAATTGTATCTCCCGAGAGCGGAGAATTCCAGAAACCAAGGCATTTCGAGCTTGGTTTCAGACCCTTCAGTGACTTTGGGGCTGGAGTGATGATTACATGAAGGGGACACTGGACAAACAGTAAGTCAACTGCTCTGCAGACTTTATTCTGGAGACAGCCATAAACTACAAACCACTTTGCTGCTGCTTCCCCAATACTGACGATTATGAGTCCCACATTTAACGCACACAACTGATTCCTGCTGGGGACCACGCAATCTACTTCCACCGAGCCCCTTCCTCTCACTTCAGAGATGTGGCGTAGTGCAGAGAGAGGAAATCTGTGGTTTCTTCACTGCTTCGGATGCCTCGCCCTCCTGCTGGAGGGGGCACGGCCTGTAACTCTTCTGTGCCCACTGTGGCTGTATCCCTCGAAGCTTCATCACCCCGCCACGCCTCTTCTCAGAGCTAGCACAAGGCACCTTCCACGCACTTCACGCTTGGACATGCTTTCGACAATCCATTTTGCTTACGATGAAATGCATTTGCTACCTGCTGAGTGATGTCACCCGATAACCAATACTCTTGCTTTTTGTTTTCATTCCACTACAACGCACTTTTCAATGCCTGCTTTGAAGAAAAGGTTTTAACAATGAAAAGGTGCAACAGCCACTACCATAAGGATACCAACGGTCCTTTCTTACCTTTACACACGCAAGCGAAGAAGCGACCAAGCTAAAGGTGGACAACGACAATAAAATATATTGTGTTCACAAAGCTCGGCTACACGATTTATTCACAAGTCCCTGAAAGTCAAGACTTTCTAAGCTGCAGTTTTTCAGAGTTTATAAAGTATTTCAGAATTTTTCCCAAAAGCAAGCAGTGTAAGTCTCAACCACATCACATTAATAGCAGCAGGAAGTGATAGAATCAGCACTGCAGCTCAGTTTTGTATAAACATTTTACTAAACATTTCAGACAGAAAGCATTTCCTGCATGAACTGACAAAGAAAAGAAAGCATTGTGATCAAGCACAAAGACAGCTACAGGCCACTCAGCCCCCACCTCAGCACAGGTGCTTGAAAACTACACTTATAAAAAGCTCTGTCTTCAGAAATACTTTTGAAACATACAGTTATATAACAAGAAATGCTGCAGTTTGTAGTATAAAGCCAGGACCATAGTCCGAAAGCAAACTCCAGCAGTCTTAGGCATACCCCCAAGCACAATCCAACTAAATGGTTCCTTCCTTGGCTGGCCTTCCCAAGAAGTTTGAGTGCGTTAAGAAAACACCTTTAAAAAACCTAATTTAAAGCCAAGCTGCACTACAAAGGAACCTTTGCTTTATCAAAGGATTCACAAAAGTGATTTAACAGCAGCCTTTTGAAGAAAAAAAATGTTAAAAATACAGGTCAGTTTATAATCGCCAGGTTGCATGCAACCTTTACAAACATCTACTAAATGAAAAGGATTATGTACATTTAGTAAACTTATTCAAATAAGTGTGTCTAAAATTAGTCAGTATATCATAGTACCCAATGTCCCCTGACTTCCTAGTACTTTCTACTTCAAAGATTTTACAGGTCAAAGTCGAAAAATTAAATAATGCCATTAACCTGAGAAAAAGATTTTTAATTTAATACAGAGATCTGAGGAATTACATGACATTAATTTTCAATGAAGATCAAAGCTCTCATATAAGCAATAGCTTGCTTTGGATTTCTAAGGCCGGTACAGCTGACAGGTAAGAAAAATGACCAAAAGAACGTTCTGGAAGCACCACACGAAGCTCCAGGGAGCACGGCCACTGCATTCTGCAGCAACCTCACACCCAACGGTTTACTCTGGAAGAGACGCGCTACCTCCTCCAGTAAGAATACTGAGGTCTACGTGAAGTTACAGCTCAGCTCTTCACACCAGTGCTCAGGGCTACGGCGCTCCTGTTATCACACCCAAGAAGCTACCTAAGTGACTTACAGTGAGGTGAGCCAGAAAGGGTTCAAGCCAAGTTAGCCTACCCCTACCCTAAAGATTACCCCTAAGGTGGTCACACCTTCACTAAAGACTGAAATATTCTTAAAACTTGGGGCTAGAGAGAGAGCTAATTTGGTAAAAATGTTTCTCACATAGGTTCACAACCTTAGTAGCCACATAAAAAGCTGGGGTGTGTGTGGCAGAGAATCCCTGAGTCAAGAAGCTGAATCAGTGAACTCTGAATTCAGTGACTTCCTGTCTTAAAAAAATAAGACGGAGAAAGAGTGAGGAAGACACCCAACGCAGACTTCTGACCTCCGCGACAATGTATCTGTCAGTACAGAACACACACACCTGGCATTTCAGTTCAATGTAAGCCTATCCAGACACTTGACAGAAAAAGTCACGTCACACTACATTTCCAAAACCAAACCAAACCCCACAGCTAGTGAGATGGCTCAGTGGGACAAGCCACTTATTACCAAGCCTGACCAACGTCAATCCCCAGATGTGAAAAGAGGAACGAATACAAAAAAGTGAACCTCTGACCACCCCTCTCACACACACAAGAGCTATTTTTAAAAAAAGGTAAAAGCAGATGATAAGCAATAATAATGTTAGTTTTGAGCAGGTTTCATTTAAATACCTACTGGAGCAATAATCTTTGGATATATTTAACCAATAGAATTACAAAATTAGGTCCCAGTAAAATATAGGGACTACTAGAATCTTAACTAAGATTGATGGTGGACCCTTTAAAAACAAGCGCTTTGAACATTCCTCAAAACAACAGTATAACAGCAGCCACAACAAAAACCAGAGGCCTGCTGACAAGGAAAACTCAGAAACGCACTACTAAACATGGGATGGTCCTTTTACCCTGCACCATCCTTCTCTTGCCATAGCTCTTGCTGAATGGGACTGTTATCCCCAACATTTAAGTTTCCTCGCACAGACCTACCATCTCCAAGTGGAGCGGGATGTCATGACTCACACCTTCGGTCTGCCCTCAGCTCTCAGGTCCAAAGGCAGGTTAAGTACGTGATACCAACAGACAGCATTCATCACTTGGCAAAGAACACTTGCTAACCCAAATCATGAGACATCAATTAGTAACTTACAAAAATCTTTGAATCTAACCTTTTTTTTTAAAAAAATTCATTTATTTATTTGTCACGTGTGTGTATCAGAGGGCACTGTGTGTCCCTGTGGAGGCCCAAGGGTGACTTCGAGACTCATCCTGGATTGCTTCTACCTTCTTTTTTGCTTCCTTTTGGGATTTGTCAAGCTCTGCCCACCAGGGCCAGAAGTCCAGGCCACTGCCATTTCTGCCTGTTTTTACATAGGACCTGGGATCTGAACTCAAGACCTTCTGCTTGTGAGGCAAAGTTTTAACCCCCAAGCCATCTCTCTGGTCTTGAATCTAACCTATTACTGCTAATTGTGAATATGTATTCAGAGGGAAGACAACAGCTACACTGTAAAGGTGTAAGAAACAAAGATGATATGTACTAATCATTTAGCAGAAACACTTGGACCAATGAATTCTCATCACACCAACCCTTCTATCACTGCACAGAACAACTCCTTACAGGAGCTCACAGTCAAGGGCTCGGAAAATACTAAGAAACATGGCCTAACCGAAAACTGCAGTTTCAATCTGATCACAGCATTGAGGAGAAAGAGAATGGGAGGGAGGATTCAGTGTACTGGATTCTGAGGAAAATGTCACAGCGAGGTGGGGCCCATGTCGACTCCACCTGCTTCACACTGATCCACCTTGGGCTCATGAAACATCTTCCAGCTTTTAAGCAGTTTGAGCCTCACCAAAGCCTTAAATATTTAGAGGTCGTAAAACATAGTAGGACCTTAACTTCAAGCAGTCTGGGTTTTACACTTAACTGAAAATAAAGCAGGTTGAGAGTCCATGAGCTGTGAATGGTCACGAAGCCAGTGAATGCAGAGGAAAGACCTTGTCTTTAGAGTTCTAGTTTAAATACTAGTCAGTGGCCAGATGAGCTCCGTGACTGCAATGGCAGAGCCACAGGTAAGTATTAGATGTAAGTAAAGTGAATGTGAACAGATGCTTTTGGAAGTTAAAAACCAATAGCTAGAAAGTACGGTAAGAAGTAGCTACAATAGTTGAGTAATTTTAGGAGTTTGGCAAGATACAGGGTTCCACTGCTTTCTACACAGGAAGATGACAATCTTTTTTCTTTTTTTTTTTGCATTGTAGGTGTGGCTGTGTGTGTGTGTGTGTGTGTGTGTGTGTGTGTGTGTGTGTGTGTGTGTAAGAGAGCACTGCGTACCAGTGGAGGCCCAATGGTGACTTCAGAAATCATCCTGGATTTCTATCTCTTTTATGTCTTTGCTCCAGGGTTTCCCAGGCTCTGCCTTCATGGACTGGAAGTAAGGACGGCTGCCATTTCTACCTGGAGTTTTTACATGGGATATAAGTTCTAAACTCAGGTTCTTTTGCTCACAAGTCAAAGGCTTAACCCTGAGCCTCCCTAACACATGATGACACATCTTAAGAGCCGAACAAATATGGATGTTGATAAGACATAATTTCTTATGTATAAGAATTCAAGCTACCCTGGGCCAACCAAATAACCAGACAGGGGATTCCTTGGTTCCAGGCAACTATAATCCCTTCCTTTGGCATATGGAGTCGCAGAAAAGTCACTGTAAATAAAGTTCAGTATGTCTTTCAAGTGTGATGACTTGAGTTCCATGCTAGCATGTAGATGCAATGACACACCTGTGTGACCCAGCACTCCTAGTGAGATGACGGGGAGATGGGAAAAAAATCACTCAGAAGCTTGCAAACTCACAGACCCTGCCTCAAACAGGGTGGAGGTGATAACCAATGCCTAAAATAACCCTCTGACTTCTACAAGAGCATGCCATGCCCGGGCACTCACATGTTCTCTCTCTCCCCCTCCTCCCCTTTCTCTCTCTCCATGAAACTAAAAAAAGAAAAAAAAAAAAAAAGTCAGAGAAAATGCTGGAGAGTGTAAACGCATGATACTAATAATGGCGTCTAGGAATCAGAGGCTGCCGTAGGGCAGAACTGGCACCGTCAGGGCCCAACAGAGCCCGCTGAGGACTCCACTGTCATGTTAACAATACTGGTCTTTAGCCTCAGAACAGGGCACCTCTCTCCACTGTGCAGCTCTCTGAACAGTGCTTTTCAATTCCCAGCGTAGTGGTCCTGGATGTCTTTCAGTGCATACATTTCTTAATGAAGAATGTTCTTTTATGTTATTATAAATGGATTTTTAAAAAAATACACTCTCTAACTGCTTGCAGCGAGTATAAAAATATGACTTTGCATATTAGTTTTATGTCCTATGATCTTGTTCAAACTTACTTATTAGTTCCAATAGCTTTTTATTAAGCTCCTGAAGATTATTTTACATAAACAATAATCTATGATTCTAACAGGAAATATGTAATTAAATAATTGATTTACAATGTGATTTCAAACTAAGTACTTAGTTTTGTGTCTATTAATTTAATTAGGCTTACAAGAATACATTGTCAGATAATTGAATTAAGTGGGAAATTGAATACATTTACAAGAATTTTAAATGTTTTAAAAATTTAATTAGCATCTTTTAGATATAATCAACCATTATTCTAAAATCCCTTAAAATAATTGCTAAAATTTAAAGATTTATACACTGAAAATAAAATTACAATCTCTATTAAGATTTGACAAGGAATAGAGGCTCTATTAAACTCATTCCATAATAAGTCCTATAAATTAAAACCATTCTCAAAGACATCAAAACCTTTACATGTACATCCACGAATTTGAAGAAATATACAATGGCTTTAAAGACTGGGGTGTCTAGTGTATTTTTAATTACAGTGTGTGATCCTTAAGTGGGTTGCAAAATCAAATCCAAATAATCAAAAGTAACAGAGGACGCCTCATGTGGTGAGAGAAAATTCTACTTCCTGAACTCTGGTTTCTTTTTTTTAAACTTTTTTTTTTATTATTTATTCAATTGTGTGTGTGTGTGTGTGTGTAGAACCATGGATGAATTCGGGAACCACCATGGACTGCCTCCACCTTGTTTACTCTGCCCAGGCTCCGCCCTACCAGGACTGGAAACCCAGGCCGCCCCCCCCTGCACCCGTCATCTATATGTGGGGTCTAGGATCCGAACTCAGGATCCTCCGCCTGCAAGGCAGAGGCTTAACCCGAGTCACCTCTCTAGCCCCTTGAACTCTGGTTTCATGGGATCAGGTAAGCAGGACTTAGGAAACCTAGGAGAGGGGCTTTTAAATGCTGGCATTTCTGGGGACAATCGTTAAGTTGTCACCGAAGTGAGTCAGAGGAGCAGTTTGGGCCCTAACTGGCTAGAGAGCTCTAAGGAAACGAATGACTGACAGTAAACACAATGGCTCTGCTTTCTGGGCCAAAGCTAACTAAAACGGAAGGTGGGCTTATGGTAGGCAATCCGCGTCCTATCTCACAGAACAGCCCTTGAATGACGGTACTGAACCTGAATCCTTCCTCCGCACTGGTTTGCACAGGTTGTGCTCAACTTTCCTACCCAGACGGCATCCCGCAGCTGGATGCTCGCCTCAAGGAAGGAAAGATCGAGGCCTTGGTTCTCTGCCTTGAGAGTTGCCTTAGCATCCAAAGTGTATCTCTGCACTTTCAGTTTATAAAGCTTCCTCATCCTTTCCTCTGGTTTCTCCTTCATTCCTTTGGGCTCTGATCTCTCCTGAGACCAGCACCAGACGCATCTCAGGACTGAGGGAGAACACACACGCTGAGCTGTCACACAATAGAGGCGAGTGAAGTAGCAACTTGAATCCCTTCCTTCCTATGTCAGACAAATTGTTATCACACAGTTAAGTCGTTTCCATTAAATGATATCTATTTCAAGCTAAGAAAATACATGAACAAATATTGTATTTGTTTCCATATTTATATAAAAACTTGCTAATATGTAAAAGACCACTAATACAATGAACAGGTCTTTTCTTAATGAAGTGTATGCTCTGCAGAGACTGAGCACATGCACGAAGGAGACTCTTAACACTTTAAACACACTTTGCAGAAAAAGCAGAGGCTCCATTTGGCTACGAGTTGAGTGAGAATGATCTGAAATCTCTGGATTATTATTTTATCTGGATCTGTTCTTCCATTCCTAATAAACCCTGTACTGAATGCTAAATGAGGCAGGAAAACATCAAGTTTTTAGGAATTTCCTCCTAGCTAAGCTAATGATTCATATTTTGTTACTATAAAGCTGTAGCTAACCAAGGATATTTACTGGTAATTCACAGTGGGAGAAATATGCACTCAGTTGCAGATCATTTTAAGGCTGAGGACAAGCTTGATAATAGATTCTTGTGTACCAGCCTTTGTTTAGTGCTAAACCATTCCATTAGTTTTCAGAGATTGTAGAAACACTCTATGTTTATGACTGTCTAACATTAACTAATTTTTAAGTGTCAAATTTGCCTAGAAATAGGATACATAGAAATTATTATGTTTGAAGATTTTAATATTTTCCAGGTTGCAAAATTTTTTGCTTCCATTTTTACAACGTAATATCCTTGTCAAGTAGTTACATATCCTTCGCAAGAGATCTAAAATACCCATAAGAGTATTATAAGAAAAAACTCTATTATTATCCTTAATCAGAGTGGTAATCTTATGTTTATGTTAAAGTACCTGAAATCAATGATCTCAAAGCCTGTACATGAAACATATTCCATCCATAATCTGTTTAAAGTTTAGAATTAACATTTCAAAGCTTGCTCAGTTATAAAAACAAAATGTCTAGAACACTCCATAGTCCGTTGCATATTACCACCACACGCACGGTTTCTCCATGACTTCTGGCATCTGTGAGGCCCATCTACATCTTGCAACCGATGGAGTCGGAGTTACTATAATTGGCAACACTTCACTTAGTGGAATATAAAATAATGGACATAAGTTGATTATGGCTGAAATTCCATAGAAAAGCTGGCATTTAGACGGTGAGCAGAACTGTATTTTCATTCTCTAACTAGCATCTTTGACAACTCCTTCACTATATAAAAAATGCCAGTTTTTCACTTGAACAAAGCTGCGATCTGAGATGCCAAACGACAGCACCAGGTGGAAGCAGCATCTATTTGCATCATTTCTGAGCTTCCTAGAGTGCGATTATGAGTGACTAACTATTTACTATGGGATTAAAGAAAATTGGAACTGGGTGCCTGCAAAAGGAATTACTACTTTTAACTCTTAATCTATTCCATAAGAAAAGAGAGAGGAAACAGGGCTAGATTTTGTTAGAAGCTAAATGGAAATCTTACCTGTGCATTTCAAACCCTGTGAGCAATGTTTCGATCTGTCTCTGTCCAGAGCTTTGCTAACTTTCAGTTGCTGACACACTGCTCATACAAGCTTACTAAACAAGATGAGCTGGTGAACATTTAGAAAACAATATATATTAAAATTCTTTGTAAAAGAGTTTTACATTTTACATTTCTCATTCTTAATAAATGAGAACAATCATTGACAATGATCAAAGTTTACCCTGATACATCACAGTATTCAAATTTTGAAATAAACAATGTTTTCAGTCACATGTGCGAATATTATAGGAGAGATTTTGTGCTGTCTCCTCACCAAAAGACCAATTGATTAAACCAGGCATAGGTGATCTCCAATCCTGAGCTCTCTAGTCCTATCAGTACTCATAATACTGTGGAGAGACTTGCATACGCGAGTGCGCACATGTCCGTGTGTGTGTGTGTGTGTGTGTGTGTGTGTGTGTGTGTGTGCGCGTGCGCGCGTGTGTGCCAGAGGGCATTGTGTGTCCCTGTGGAGAACCGAGGGTGACCTCGGGAATCATCCTACATTGCTCCTAATACCTCCTCCTTGCTTCCCTCTAGGATTTCCCAGGCCCCACACACTAAGGCTGCCACCATTTCCACCTGGCATTTTTTTTATTATTATTATTATTATTTATTCAACTGTGCGCATGTGCGTGTGTATGTGCGCGCACATGTGTGTCTGTGTGTGTGTGTGTGTGTGTAGAACCACGGACGAATTCGCGAACCACCATGGACGCCTCCATCTCCTTCTGCCCCGGGATTCACAGGCTCCGCCCTACCAGGACCAGAAGGGCAGGCCACCCCCGCTTCCGCCTGGCGTCTATACGTGGGATCTGGGATCCGAACTCGGGACCTTCCGCCTGCAAGGCGGAGGCTTAACCCCTGAGCCACCTCTCCAGCCCCTCCACCTGGCATTTTTACATGGTACCTGGGACTCGAACTCAGGAGACAGAGTCTCAACCCCTGAGCCATCTTTGCCAGCTCCAAAAGTCCTTGTATTTTATTATGTAGAATCTTAATAAAACCTTGAATGAAATGTCTACTTTGTATCACCTGTAGATTCCTTAAAACATTCGACACAATGAAATGCCATGTAAATAGATGTTATATTGCTTAGGGAATGGAAACCAGAAGGCATCTTTGATTCAGTAAAAATACAGTTTCAGGGGCTGGTGAGAAGTTCAGTGGCTGAGGCACCTGCTAGAAAACCTGGCGACCTGAGTTTAACTTCTAGAAACCCGCATGGTGGATGGAAGGAGAAAACTGACTTCTGAAAGTTCCCCTCTAACCTCCACCAGTGCACCACGGCACGCATGTGTTTTTCCTTCTCTTCTCTCTCTCAAATATATATATATTTAAAGCCACAAATACATTATCTTTGTTATTTACTTTTGATTCTGATGTATAGATATGGAGAATCAACTGCATACTAAATTTTGAATTCAATAAACCTCTGAAAAGGAAATTTAAAGATAGTAATAAGATAATAAAATTCATAATAAGATTTCAAAATTTAGGCATTCCACTAAAAATATTAGGAAACTGTACATCGAGACCAGACTGTGCCCTGCCCAAAGATACTGAAAAAAGACGTTCCTGGGAGTGGAAAGGATGTCACTCTATGAATGTGTCAGATGTATCAGGATGAATGGACCGCAGGGCATGTGTGGAGTAAATCACAGCAGGAAAACTAGGCATGAGACCAAACTGAGGAAAGAGCGAAATTCCCACCCCTTCGTTCCCGCACAGAGGCAGACCCTCAGCACGCAACAGCGACAGCTCTCGGTGACCTGCCATCTGATCCCTGGTGTGCATCAAGGACACATGCAGAGGTCCAGCTTGGCTCAGGACCCCCGGGTGCAGCATGGGCGGCACTGACTGCGCTCTGCCTGTCAGTCCTGCCCACCCATCTGAGCCACCCCCCATCCTTCCACCTCTCCGAGCTGTCCTGCTCCTCGCCGCTGTCATCCCACCCATCTGAGCCACTCTCTTCTCAGGACTTCTGAAGCCCCTGAGCACTGTGGTAGCCGCTCGACCCTTTGCTGCCATTCTGTAAGGGATGTTAATAGCCAGATATATACACAGATGACATATAAGTACACAGATGATGTGGAGACACAGATGACACATATAGACGAATGGATAGATACGCAGATGACAGGACTCACTGTGAGATGTATAAGATCTGAAGGTTAATATTGGTAATTAAGAATGGAATAAAGGAATTTGTATTTGCCTTGGCATATGTGATTGATGAAAGCAAGAATATTCACCAAATTACTGTTGCTGAAACTGTCTTATCTTGAGAATTTATTATCAGAAAGCTTTCCTGTGGAAATATACAAAATGTTTGTCTATGCTACTGACATAGCAGTGTTTATGACACTGTGTCACTTTATGTATTTCGCATTTACACCAATGCCAAAGAATCCACCAGTACACGAACCAGATTATTTTGCTGTTTTGATGCCCACTTCGTTTACAACACGCCATTTGGCATAATCAATTCTATCCCTAGCCAGTTATGTCTAAGTACCACCACCTTTACTGACAATAAGGAATATGCATGTTATTAAGTATCCACAAACAGGCCGGAAAGATGGCTCAGGGGTTAAGCGTCTGCCTTGCAAGATCTCCCAGTCCTGGAAGGTGGAGGATGGGAAACTCCAGAGCAAAGCAAACAGGAAGTAGGATCAATCCAGGGTGATTCCTAAAGTCACTCTTGGTCCTCCACAGGAACACACAGTACCCTCTCATACACACAGGCACACACACACAGAAACACGCGAAAAAAATTTTTTTAACTTAAGCATCCACAGCTCTATCACTCATTTTACAACTTTCAGCAGTTAAGTCAACATCAAAAAAATAAATATTTATTTGTAAGTCAACATCAAATAATATAAATAAATAATAATATAAATTTAATAACCACTTTTATCCTCCGAAGTATTAAAAGAACAGCAGCTCAATTCTGCATCCACTTTGGTCATAAATTACCACTGCAGCAGAATTTTAAGGGCTATAAGGAGGTTTTATTCTGTTTTCTCCTTAGGCTTGCATTCTAATGGTTAAGATGGCATGTTGGCTCTTTGTACCCTTCTGAGGGAGCGTAGATTCAGAAAGAGAAGCCAGCTTGAAGACAGGCAGGAGAACACAGGGCAGAGTACTCTCAGCCTCTCTTTCAGACACTTAAAGTCAGGCCTGTGGGCATATGCAAGAGAAACCACACAAGGATAGAAAAAGATGTCAGGGAACTATGCCAGGAAGAAAAACAGAATGGAACAAAAAGAAGAGAGAAGCCTTTGAAATAACACAAGACAACACAAACTGGAGTCCTAGAGCTTCGTGGCTCTGACTAGAAACAAGCGTCTTATGTGAGTTTAGATTTCAGCAGCTGTGAAGAAGGGTTCAAGGTCTAGGAAAGTCTTTCCTGGGAAAAGGCATAAAGCATTCGGTCGAGTTAAGCACTACTGATTTCACAGCAAATTTTAATTCAGCATCCTTACTAATAAAACAAATAGGAAAATTTCTTGTCAAGATTTCAAAGTTTGTACAGAACTGTATAAAATTTAGACTAAACTAATACATTGCTATAATTATAAGTATTCAAATTCATTCTTTTAAGATAAATGAAAATTATGCTGGAGAGATGGCTCAGGGGTTAAAACCTCTGTCTCACAAGGAGAAGGACTTGAATTCAAATCCCAGACCCCACGTAAAAAACACTGGGTGGAAAAGGCACCCAATGGTGGGCATATGTAGTGCCCTCTGATACACACACACACACACACACACACACAGATACACACCAAAAAAAGGTAAAATAAACCCTTTAAAAAGTACAGAGTAAAACCAGAATAAAAATATGCTGACATTCTATAAAATAACCCAACAAATATGTCATGGCTTGAAATGTGAGCTGTCCCCCAAGGCAATGTGTTTGAATCTTCAATGGCTGGGGACGGTCAGGCCCCTTTAAGAGATGGAGCCTTGCTGGAGGAAGGCAGTCACAGGGGTGGGCCTTGAGGGCTGCTCTTGCAATTGGCAGTTTTGCAGCTCTCAGCCTCCTTGAGATGGACGGGACTTAGGTCACCTCTGGCTTCTGCCAGCCAGCCACGCCTTTCCCACCATGATGAACTTATCTCCCCTCTGGAACCGTGAGCTGAATGAAACCTCCTTTCTCCCTTAGCTGCTTGAGCCTAGTGGTGTCTCAGCAGCACACAGAAGAACTGATACAAAGTATTTGAGAGGTCAGTAACAAAATATCCAATTATGTAGGATAAAATAAGTAAAGCAAGGGAAAACATAGTCTAGTTCTTAGAAAATAGCATATGCTCAACAAAGTTTCATTTTAAAAAACTAAATCAAAGATTGATTCAAATGAGTTATACTACTATACTATTTTCCCAAGGAGTTGAACCACTAGAGTTTAACATAGCTCTCAAAGCAACTCCAAAATGTCAGAGACCGATTCAATGAAGCTTTTCTAGAACTCTCTGTATCGACACTGCTGGCCTCATGACTGGTTTTACATTTAAAAAGTATCTGCAGATACATGCACGGGGAGCAGGAGACGTGGAGAGCCTAAGAACGTTAGTATGATGGCGGCGCGTCGTTTCCTTCTCCTGAGTTCTCTTCTCTTCCCCAGCTACACCCAGGTCTGCGCGTGCCGGGCGAGGCTTCTATCGCTGAGCTCCAGGCACAGCCCACCTGCGAGCCAATTTTCTACTAAGAGCACCAGCACATTTTTACATTTGTGTTTATTTATTGAGCGTGTGTATGTGTGGGAATATCATGCCAGGCACGCGTGTGGAGGCGAGGAAGACTCCTCTCTGGTTGTTCCTCCTTCTAACAATGGCTCCACCATCTAACGGAGGTCACTGGCCTTGCCCAGCATCTTTACACGATGAGCCACCTGTCCGTCCCCAACAAATACATGATTTTTTAAAATTTTCTCTGTGTGTGTGTGTGTGTGTGTGTGTGTGTGTATGACAGGGCACTCTGTGTCCCTGTGGAGGACAAGAGTGGTTTCGGGAATCATCCTGGATTGCGTCTACCTCTTTTTTGCTTTGCTCTGGAGTTTTCCAGACTCCGCCCACCTGGGCCAAAGTACAGGCCGTCACTGTTTCCACCTGGCATTTTTACGTGGGACCTGGTATGCGAACTCAGGACCTTCTGCTTGCCGAAGCAGAGTCTTAGTCGCTGAACCATCTCTTCAGTCTCCTAACAAATATTTTTAAAAGAAAAATTTAAGCCAAAAAAGTAAAACATAATTATAGTACAAAATTATTAAAATTCTCCATACATCTAATTTTTAGTTAAAAAAATAACAGCTTTTCCTTAAAAATTATTTGTGAAACTTTTTCTAAACTCATTTAAGAACAGGTACAAGGTCTATATCAACAAATGAAAGACCGACTTAGGACAAGACAATTGCTTTAATATTTTCTAAGGTTATTTTAGTTCCTCAACTTCTCACAGAGTAAAACAAACGGGTAAGTACAACATGTTTTTATACAGACTGAACAGTTAAGCAAGTGGCCACAGACGCAAAGAGAGGAGTGCTGTGGAAGCACCGGGGACAAGTATTTTCAGGATCTTCCAGCAATTCAGGATGGGGAGAGAGCGGCTTCTGACAAGCGGGCACCGAGGCTCCTTGAAGTCACTTTGCCAGGGCATCACGGGACAGGGCAGCGGGAAGGAAGGCAAGCGACACAGCACCACACACTCCCAACACCGCTCCATTAAGTTCTGCACTTTTTCTGAGTCAACGTTTGGGTCATGTAAAAGTAAAACTGGTCCCAGAGAGGGACAGAGCTGTTCACGGATTGCCATTTAACCTCCAATGACTGTGTCTCACAGCAGGCTCAATACATTCCCGCATGTAGCTGCATTTTAATTTCCTAAAACCACAGGACATGGAATGATTTCAAGTAGTGTCTGGACGGTGACATTCGATATTGACAAAACCATACAGTATTTTTTCAATTGTTCTGAAGACTTTGCATGTGGAAAAGGAACTTCATTTTCTTCTAAGTACTAGTCTCAGAGATATTTACTCTGAATTCTATAAATGAATTCTAGATAATGAATATTAAGAGTTAGAGCTACTGTCTTGAGAAATATAAACCAGTGGAGTATAGAAAAATATAACATTATGTGTTCTTGATAGCAATAATGAGTGTGAGATATAATTTTCCTTATCATGAGATGTTTATTAGCAATTGCTTGGAAAATAATTTTAAAATCTATAAATCTATAGACTGAGTATTCAACATTCTGTTGGCCTTTGTTTTAATGGTTGCCTCTTTTCTTACATGCTATTTACAAATGAAAGAGATTACAAGTCCTCCTTGTTTTAAAAAGTTAAATGGACTGAATGGCCACTATCGGAAATCAGATGAAATTGTGCCATTAAATCTGGGAGTCAGAAACAAATGTAAGACAGTTGTAAGGAAATTCCTAAGTTTTCATGTGTAACATGCAATAATTCAATGAGAAACTAGTAGTTTTCACCAGAAGGGACTATTCACCTGAAGCGAAGCAAAGAGGAAATGTTTTCATCGCTTCTAAGGATGAGAAACAGGGATACAACACCTGCCTCTGGCTCTGGGCGTTAACTCCAAAGTCAACTGACAAACTTAATGCTTATTTTTAAGCAAGATATGCTTAATAGACTCACAATGAAAGAGTTCTTTTTTTATTTAATAACTTCAAGTGCTGAAAAGGTAAGGTCCTAAGTAGTCTGTAAGACCTAAACATCTAGAAAACTTGGGGCCCATGCTCTAGATGTCCAGCAAATGAGTCGGCGAGGCCCTGTGGTCACTCTATCAAATTATAAAACGCCAAACGTGCTGAGTCTTTTTCAATATACCAAGTGCCTCAAGCAGACATGTAGAATTACAAGTAGATCCACAACAGGAGACCACTTTCTTCTGGTTTATTATCTCAAAATGAAGGCTCAACGGGCAATCCTGCCACAAGACCTAAGTATATGCAATGAAGGGAAACCTGGAGGACGGCCGGTCAGACGGCACCTCCCTATGTCCAGCAACTGGAGAAGAGCGGGGCGGGATCTGCCCCTAGTAGAAACACTCTGTGAGGTTCTTGGTGGCGCTGGCGAGGACACCATCTTGCAGGGTCGAACTAAAAACTGCTGTGCTTTCACCACACGGTGTCTCAAACTCATCACTTCTCGTGAGGCTAAGGGATTAGCACAGGTAAGAAGAGTCTCTTTTGATTTCCTATCAGCTTTTCAAGGAGGTACGAGATGCATTACACACATTTAAAAAAGAGAGAGAAAAAAAAACAATGGTGAGAAGAACCCCGATGTCTGGGAACTGAAGAGATCACTGCACTTCTTTGCTCTTCCTTGTCCCCAATGTGACCTTTTTTCTTTTTTTCTTTTTAAATCTGTCATCTAATGATACATAAATTTTAGTTCCTTTAGAAAATAATTCATGTGTGTGTGTGTGTGTGTGTGAGAGAGAGAGAGAGAGAGAGAGAGAGAGGGCACTGTGTGTCCCTATGGAGGGCCAAGGGTGACTCCAGAGAGAGAGAGAGAGAGAGAGAGAGAGAGGGCACTGTGTGTCCCTGTGGAGGGCCAAGGGTGACTCCAGGCTTCACCCTGGATTGCTTCTACCGCCTATTAGTTTTGCTCTGGAGTTTCCCAGGCTTTGCCATCCTGGAAATACAAGTCTCCACCATTCCTGGCCTGTGTTTTTCCATGGGCTCTGGGATCCAAACTCAGGACCTTCTGCTTACAAGGCTTAACCCCTGAGCCATCTCCCCAGTCCCCCAATGTGATTTTCATTTACTCCTTTCCCCTCTATCAGAACTTTGTATTTCTTCTCTTCTTTGTTAGATCACTACAAGGAATGTTTGCGTTTTTATGAAGAGCGTATCAGGTATCACCTTAGCGGTGGACTCTGAGAGCACTCAAAGTAATTAAGCCACATTGGGAACATCTAGGACCTTCAGAGTCCGGGCAAGACAACGTTCAAAAGTACAGCCCATCCAAGAGCATCAACTCATGCTGACTTCACAGCGTCGATGCCCTGCAGCGCAGATCACAGGGTGGGAGTGCAAGTGTAAACACAATGCACGTTTTTTTCCAGAGAGCCGGCAGAGAGCACATAAAGTAAACACAGGCGAAGCATCAGCCGGGATGAGACGGTCGCTGTTAATAACCAGTGAAAACTACAGGGACGATTTTTAGTGTATGAGTCTTACTTTATTCTCTCATCACAGCTCAACAAGCTCAGTCTTATTATTACATTTTTATCAGCATGTATTAATTGTATTTAAGAACAGGTTTCATTATAACATTATCCTACATACATATAATTTACTTTGATAGCTCATGAAGGTTCTATTGGCATTTCTGTTTGTTTGTTTGTTTGGGGATTTTGAGCTGGTTCTCCTGCTGCCTAGGGTGTCCTTGAACTCTTGATCCTCTGCCTCTCTACCTTCCAACCTGGTAGGATTACAGGCGTGTGTCCCCACACCTGGGCCCTACTATTTCCTTAGTGGCAGAAGCGAGGACCATGAGAGCAGGAAAACGTCCTTGTTGCCTCAGGTGCACATACACCAGCTAACCCTGAAGTCAGGTCTGATCCCAGAGTCTGATTGCCAGGCTGTCTGTAGTGTCTGTACTGACACAGACAATACCCAAAGGAGAACAATGGTGACCAAGCTGGGCTGAAGTTACATGAGAGACACACCAGAGAGGTGCCACGTACAGCATTTGCCTCCACAATGCCCTCCCACATCGCAGCTCAACTGCTCGATATTTTTGCCTTCTCTACACTGAACAATCAACCTAGTGACAAATTTTATGTAAATGTTAAAAAAATGAAGATGCTAGCCCTCAAAATACGCAAAAACTAACCCAATGGGAACATGCTGGCGAGTAAGCAAAACAAAGCATTCCAGTTTGCCAAACTGTGTGTGAGTACGTATGTATATGACACATGCACGGTGTTGCCCCCGCTGTACACACATGCACACATATATACTCATGGACACTGAGCAGTGCATACGTTGCTACCTGGGCCCTGGAAAGAGCTGCACCCATAGAGACATACCTGCTTGTGGGTCCTGGTTGAAACGGCAGTACTTGGAGTTTTCAAGTGAAGGCAGACACTGCTCAATGGGTACCCAGACATACGTCTCAGGACACAGCAAATCAGATGGTCTATACTGACCCTAAGGAGAAATGAAAAGAGGCACAGGTTTGACAAATACAGTAACTCCCAAGTTTCAATATAACAGAGGACTAGAAAGAGCTGATCGTGAACTTAACACCGACCAGACAGCTCTGTCACAATTCTAGGCTCCAGAGTAATGACTGCTCTGCTATCTAGAGATGCATCTCCGACTCAAGGTTCTTTCAAAGTGACATATTGCAATTCAGGATATCCTAGTGACTTGGAAGGCGAATTTTTACTCTCTTTTGGAAGAAATCAAATGGTCTTTAAAGATTAGTAACCAAATGAAATTCCTTTTCATATATAAGAGAATTATAGTTTTTTCCAAAAATGGATTTTTGCTGTTTACTATCACCATTTTTAATAGACTTGGCTGCCATATTTCCATTCTAATATCTTTTTTTTTTAATTTTTTTTATTATTATTTATTCAACGTGCGCATGTGCGTGTGTATGTGCGTGTGTGCGTGTGTGTGTGTCTGTGTAGAACCATGGACGAATTCGCGAACCACCATGGACGCCTCCACCTCCTTCTGCCCCGGGATTCACAGGCTCCGCCCTACCAGGACCAGAAGCGCAGGACGCCCCGGCTTCCGCCTGGCGTCTATACGTGGGATCTGGGATCCGAACTCAGGACCTTCCGCCTGCAAGGCGGAGACTTAACCCCTGAGCCACCTCTCCAGCTCCTCCATTCTAATATCTTAAAAAGTACTATCTTGGGCCACCCCCAGCTCACACCCCTGCGGCCTGTTCTGCACGCTGCTGATGCCTTCCTGCCCTCTAAAGACCACCCGTGAAGGGCAGTTCCAGGCCGTCTACAGTCCTAACATTCAAATCCATAACGAAGTCATGTAAAACTAAATTCGCAAGTAGGAGGTATCTAAAGCCAGATATTCCATAGCTACTGCTCATTTCTCCATTAACTCAGAAGCTGGTGCATTGTGGGTAAAGGACAACATGTGATGCTGTCCACATTATCCAATCTGAAAAACCAGACGGCAGGGTAAAATAATTCTAGATATAAAGAAAAACCTAACATTGACCTTCATCAAAAAAGCACTATCCTCAAAAAACTTAAAGAAACAAATAGATAAACCGGAAATTGTGAGGGGAATGCTCATGAAACATGCACTAGACAACAAATTGTATCTCAGACATACATGGAACACCTACAATTCAAAAATAAGAACACAATAAAAAATTAAAGAGAAACCAAATACCTCACCAAAGAGGCATGAAAGTCTAACAGGCACATAGGAAGGTCTTTTTTTTACATCATCAGTTATTAAAAACAAGCATTAGAGCCATTAACAACTTATTACAATATATCGTACTAAAATGACCAACATTTTTAAAAAAGAAAAACCAGTGAAAGTTTGACTTGGACCCTCTAGAAAAGCACGGAGGCTGCTGGTTTAAATGGCCACACGAGGGAGGTGTGCTGGCGTACAGCCAACATCCCAGGGGACGCCGAGTGCGAGGTCGGATGGGCTACGCTGGGCCTCAACAGATAGAGTAAAATGTGATCCCTTTGCGTTGGTGAAATGGGTCCAGTACGAGACGTTTCCCGCAGAGCTACGCAACATCACGTCCATGCCCAGGGCAGTGGCTCCCAAGGGATTTGTCCCTTGCCTTTGCCAGGACCGTATTCCCAAACTTTCTGTCTCTTCCCAACTGAAAAAAAATGGCACTTCATGGCTTCAGTTTGCATGATGTGTCCTTCATTACAAGTAAACCTGCAGTTCCTTCTCTGTACAATTGGCTCATTTGTCAGATTGCTTATTAACTTAAAGAACTCTACGTATTAAGAAAATTCCTCCATAAGGATCTTTCTAGTTTATCTTCCTTTGACTTGCAGGCTGCACTCACGGCGCGTATGAGTTCGAGTCGTTTTTAAACAGCACCTGAGCTTTCAACAATTAAAACACCTAAAATCATACATTCAGATTTTTTTTCTGGTATTTTTATGGTTTCACAACTTTGTGTTTACATTTATGCTCCATCTGGGATTTATTTTGGTATAATGTACAAGAAAAAGATTCAACCTAATTTCTCTCAGATGTTTACTCAACGGTCTCAACATTATTTTGTGAACATTCTTCACTCCCCCCACTTGTTAAAGAGCCTCCCCCCAACCTTGCTAAACCCCCACACTCACAGAGATTCTCCTTGGACTTCACCAGAGGCCGTGGGCCATCACTGCAGTTTTCGGTGTTAAAGCTTTGCAGTATTTTGATCTCTGCTGAAGCCAATCTGTTCTTATTGTCTATTTGGAGGATGTTTTTGACTCTTTCTGCTTAATTATTCTGAGTCTCAATCTGGTACCAAGTATTACCAATATGAGTGAAGAAACTAATAAAAATGGAATGGCATGCCTTGATGTAATAGAACACATAGTTAGAAAGTTTGTGTTAAAAATAAATATGAATTAGTGTCGGGAAGATGGCTCGGGGGTTAAAGCCTCTGCCTCACAAGCCAAAGAGCCTTATTTCAGATCCTCAGATCGCCCCTGAGCATGCTGGGTAGATATGGTGGCAGCCTGCAATTTCAGCCCTGGAAGGCGGAGCCTGGGAAACCTCAGAGCAAAGCAATAAGGAGGCAGAAACAGACCAGAATGCTTCCTAATGTCAACCTTGGGCCTGCACAGACACACACACACACTCAAGTGTCCTCCTGTACAGAGAAAAAAACAAAACCAAGTCCTAAAATCCAAAATGGATGCATGGATAACACCACCTTCTAATTAAGACTGACGTCAAGGCTTGTTGGCACATGTCAAGGCAAGTACTGAAGTGAGGCGATGGACCTCAGCGATGAATTTCCCTGCAGACATATCACACACATGCGCACGCATTCAGCAATGGCCCTCTGAACACAGTCTGAGTTTAACAAAGAAACTGACAACGACAAAAAAAATCCAGTCAGCAGACACTGCATGAATTGTCCCTTGTGGTTGGCACAAAGATGCCGTAACAAAGAGATGGACAAACAGGCCTTAGGACAGCTGACAGACCACAGCAGTGACAGATGGCCCAAAGGTCCATTAATTACGGTGAGTGTGACAGAAACACAAGTGTCAAAGGCGCCGAGTTTTTCCAGTGTTGCTGGACGTTAACGCTGCTCTTACGATAAGCCACACGTCACTTCCAGGCATTGACTTCAACAAGCCAGAAAGAGACTTTACTTTTGCTTTTTAACTGAAACTAAATCTACAAATGAGGCTAGATATTATTCCCAAGTATTCACATATTCTCCTGACATCAAAGATCGCAGTTGCATAAAGCAGAGGTGATGCTTCTAACCGAGCAAGGCGGAGCTTTGTGCAGAGATGCTCAAAGCTCAAAGACGCTCATCCCACATGAAAATCACAGGGATGTGAAAACTCTCCCAGCTGCTCCCCGCCGGGAGCAAATGAGACATGTTTGTAGTGAGAATGTAATTACTTAAGGATTTGGACATACTTTCCCGTGCTAAGAAGAAAAAATATTTAATCAACCTCTAAGTATACTCATTCAGTGGGAACAATGAAGTGAAAGCAGATTAACTCTGTCCTAGGATGCTGTTTTTGGTAAATAAGAAATGTGAGTTAGCACAGATTTCTGAAGTACTCCAAATTATGAAAATGGAACCGGTCCGACAGGGCTTCCCCCAGTTTCTGAGGAGTCCTTTCACCGTGATGAATAGTTCAGAGATGGAGCTCCAGGCTCCGTCTCTGTCTCCCCCACCCCGTGAAAGCACTGAACCCCGACTCAGACGGGCCGTGTCAAGAAGAGGCTACTACAGAGGGAGGCAGTGCAAAGTGCTACGAAGCTGAAAGCCAGCATACAAAATCCAAAACTGGAGGACAGAGCGCTCGTTAAACTCAGCTGGTGAGAGCTGCGAGTTCAGAGCCCCCCCAGGGAAAGAAGCTGGGCCAACGGTAGGGTGCTGCACACTTAGTGGAAACTGAAAAACAAAACCAACAGAAAATGAGGGGCTAAGTGACTACTCTGGAGTTGCTAAAGAAGAGTTAATAGTTTGTGCCAACAGAGTTGTAGTATTTCGTTATTTTCTCTTTCATGAAAATCACTCAGGGCTATTTGTAAACCCTGAATTATACTCCATCTATTTCCACTGAGAAAAAAAGTGAAAGAAAAAATAAAATATGATCACACAATATTCAATTGACTTTACTAGGCTGTCACAGAATAAGCGATTGTAAAATTTCAAAGTTAAACTGAAAACACTGAAAAAGGAAAAAAAAACCTGAAACCCAGCTAAACACATTTCCTGATCTATGTATATTAGAAGAGACTGTGCCTTCCTGGAGGGAGACTGCTCAGTTCTGTTCTGGTCACTGAAGAACAAAGGCTTTCATCTCACTTGCATGCTTTAGAGCATAGTTGAAAGACTATTACCATCCTGGACAGATTTTCTACCTTACGAAAGCATCACAAAATATGTTATGTGGCAAATACCTTAGGTTAGCAAACCACACTGCCCCGACCTAGGGACAAGGGTACTACATAGAGCATGTACATGACTTCATGAAATGATTACAATGTCAGCGTCATTTTACCAAAGACACTAATACCTCACACTTCCAATGAAAGCAGAGCATAAGGCATTTTCTCTCATTCAAGATACACCTATTTAGAAATCTGAATTTTCAATGGCAAAAAATTACATGCCCAACATGAAATAGCAGTGAGACACAGTTCTAACAAACCCAACAACTGATTTTTGCAATGTTTTTACTGACGTAATTCATGTATCTCATCCTTTAGAGCAAACACAATTTTTAGAAGTTGTATTTGAAGACTGTACAACCACTGGAAATATATCCCCTTGCTTTGGAATAACGAATATGAGAGGCGCTGTGCAGGCAAGTAAGATGGTTTAGTTCCTTCCCGCGGGGTCAAAAACAAAATGGCTGGTGTCCAGCTCGAGACTGGACAACAGATTTGTAAGCCCCCCAACTTCCGGCCCTTTTTCCTCCCACTGTTGGACATACTGGGAGCTGCTTCATGACCTGAAGGCCCAACCTTCTGTTTCAGCTTTTCCTTTTAATTGGAGGGACTTAGGCAGCAACTGCCTTAAGCTTCACTGTCAAATGAGTTAGAAGAGTACAGACGTCACTCGTGGGGCAAATGGCCCAGTGTCCTGTTCGCGTGTAAGCCTGAGTTGTCCTGTTCGCGTGTAAGCCTGAGTTGTAAATTCTGCCTACTTAAGGCACTTTCCATGCTGAAAATGGACCACTGCATTTTATTTCTTACAGTTACCATCACTGTGCATCTTCATCCAGCCCCAAAGAACTCTGAACTCAAGACAAGTGGGTCCCCGTCCTCCTTCCCCACAGTCTTTGGCAACCACTCATCCACTGGCAATCTCTTCAGAAGTACAGTAGTTCTTCCCACGGCCTCACGTATCTGATTCCATGTGTATGTGATTTGGAGCAGAGCCCAAAGACATGATATGGCCTACAAAGCTCTAGGTGACCCGGTCATCACCTTTTTGGCTTGGTTTTCTACCGTTTTTCTCTTCTTTCATCACACCACCTTGGCCATACGGGTGTTCTGCCAGTTCCTGAAATGTCGGGCCTGTTACAACTCAAGGGTTCTCAGGCAAATCTCTCTTCTGGCCGTGTCTTCCCATGACTAACTTCCCATGACTAATGGGGTAACACCGAAGATTCATCCCAGGGCCTTATTTTGTGCTACCCCGGCCCTCTTCAACGAAGTTAAGCTAAATCTCCAGCCCTCTTCTCTCGGAGTGTGAGGTGGTTGGTCGTGTGACTTTTGAGACAGGGGCTGCTAACCAGTGTGTTTAGATAGATAAGGACCCAAGGCTGCCAGGTGCAAACGAGGTGACCTTAAGGTGATTATCTGGTCATGGCATCAGGCCAACCTGCCAAGAATCTACCAACTCAGGCTTTGACCACCTCCCCACCACGTGCCTCACGGGGCCTTGATGTTGCTTCCTTGTCGTAGGAGTATCTGACTGGTGAGAAGCTGGGTGCTGGCTCCCAGGTTCTCCAGTACGCGGGACTAACCCCCACACCCTTCCTCCACAGGGCCATAGAGACCGTCCTTGGAGAGGAACCTGCACCCAGACCACGGGACATCACAAATGAGCAAGGCTGGGTCAGGCGGGAGTCTAGTCAGGCCCTGACTTGAGTGTGTGACGTGTGCAATACAACCCAGGTGCTAACAAATGGCTAAAATGGCAGTTAGTCTTCAATTAGTTGTTCTCGATACCTATCTGTCCTTTACTATTACTCCTTTACTATTTTTCTTCCATAGGGCTAACTTCCAACACTCAGGTCAATGTCCTTATCAATTTATATTGATCTAGAACTTGGAATACGCAGTCAGAGACTCAAGGTTCAGAATGATGGTCCAGGTAGGTTAAGGCTCTGCCTTGTAAGCAGAAGAACTCAAGTTTAGATCCCACTTTAAAAAAAAAACCTCCAGGTGGAAACGGTGCCAGCCTGCACTTCTGGCCCTGGTTGGAGTCTGAGAAACTCCAAAACAAAGCTAAAAGGAAACAGAGTAATCCAAGATGATTCCCAAAGTCACCCTAGGGCCTCCAAAGACACACAATATCCTCGATAGACACACACGCACACACGCATGCACACACACGCACGCACACACACGCACACACACACCTATACACACTTATGCAGACACACAAAAGCTGGTCACTAAGGCTCAGAAAACAACTGATGGATGAATGAACAATAATTCCATCATTACACACCACCTAGACCATTTCCTACTGCTTTTCACTGTGTGTGTGATTCCAATACCTCCTGCTTTGCACATTAACATGCAGACGAACAGTATTTGCTGAATTTGCATTTAGGGTGCAGCTCTACCATACCTTTGGGAATGCAGGAATTATTGTGAAACACTAAAAGGTTCATAATCACAAGAGACTCTAAAAAAATTACTAAAATCAACATTAAAAACTACCTGCTCATGTCCATTGAGTTTTTCTCTGAAAACTGGAACATATTTTTTTCTTCATCTCACATCCTCTTTTCAAAGAGGAGAATGGCTTTTCCTTTTAAGGAAAACATGACTTGGGAAAAGGCCTCTTTGTACCATAGCTGAGCAGTGTCGCTGACTGATAAGAGTAACAGTCACAGTAACATTTTCTCGCTGTTGCTTGAGAATACAGTCCTTATCACGAGTCCACATCACCTGAATCAAATCTCTTGATGAGCTGACATACAGTGACAGCAGGGCCTCTTCCTTCTTTAGGGACGAGATGTGGGGGATGATGGTGCTCAGGCAACACTCTTACCAGTGAACTATGATCCCACCTCACACACTTTTTCTACCAGAGATAAAATAACAAGGTCATGAAATAGTGATGAATTATGAATTATTCGGGATTTCCTTCTTCGCCCCATAGCTAAATCTAAAATCATTTATAAATTTCTACATATTTAGAAAAATCAAAGTCAGTTCATTATGCGCCCAAACACCTTAGACACTGGTGAAAAAATAAGTTGAGCCTTCGGAGAAGCTCAGCATGTGCAGGGGCAGCGGTCATGCGTGACTTTCACAGCCACCCATGATGTGGGGCAGTGCGCGCGTGCTGCACGGCACAGCAGCACCCCAAGAACAGGACACGAACTGGGGGCGGAACTCAAAAGGCTGAGGAACCCCAGCAAAGGTCCCTTCCTCCTGTCTCAAGGGCGGTCTTGTTTGTTTGTTTTACAAGGATACCAAGAGAAAATACAGATCTAACACCTACATAAGCTGTCTCCCTTTGGCACTCCAAATACTTGTCTATCAAAATCTCACCAAGTAGCATAAGAAAAGAGAAACCACTGTTTCATCTTTACAGCTAGTCGTGCTGTCCTGTGTCTTCGTGGCTTGAGGAAGCTTAAAATAATCATCTTTGGCTTTGCATTCGAAATATTAATGTTGAGTTACTTATAAAGAGTAATTCCATCTTCTTTCAGAAACAAATACCAGTCAAATTCCACTACCAGTATCCTTCCTCTTAACACGGAATGACATATTTGAAACAAGTTTCAAGTTCATGAATGGATCCATCTATAATCTGGTATTATCTGGAGAAATATCATGAAACGCATGGCTTTAAAATGACATTATGGGCTTCTTTTATCTTATTACATGTCCTGTCTTCTCAGATTTTCATCAAATGACTTCTTACGATTGAATGTACAATTGATCAGAAATAAAAGAAAGTTCTACTCTTTACATTACAATGGAATGTGCCCTAGAAAAACCCTGCAGCGAGCATTGAAATGAGTAAACAGCCCCTTAAACAATTCACAGTACCAAAAGATCCACTAGTGATTGTACTAAAACCAGAAATGCATGGTTTTAATTTCTAATGACTTCAACATCTTTCAAAATTTTTCTTTAGCCTTCGTAGGAAATTTGTGAACCTTCATACATTTAGAACTACACATTCTTGCAAAGCTGACACACAAAAATTCTCTTTGAATGATGGATTTTTCTTCATATAAGTTTAAACATGTGAAGGAAAAGTTATTTCTTTAATTAAAGTTAAAGGAGTTGAGACTTTGTTATTTTTCTCAGAAAAAAAAAATCAGAGAAAAGTAAAGAAATGCTTTCATATGATATTCACCCAAGCTAGCATTCCTGGCTTTTAATTGGAAACATCTGGGGATGGGCTTGGCGGACTTGCAATAAAAATTGAAGTTACCAATTCACACCCTGCCATTTTGAGGGTATTTTGTTTTTACAGTTTTCAAATCAAAACCAAACGGACTTTCCTTTGAACTCTAGTCCCAAACCAAAGACCTTTATGAGACCCTACTCTCAAGAATACTTTATAAATATTTTGTAAAATAAGAAGGATTTCACGAGTATTTGAAAACAGGCTAAACCAGCAAAGTCTGTTTTGAAAGCTCAAGTCAAATTAAAATGTAAGTACACCAAAACATCAAAATTTATTTAAATACACATAGACTCACTTACCGATCCCCCCATGACTGAACACAGTAACGATGAACAAAAGATAAAAACTACACACTTAAGTCTTTTATCAAGTACAACTGATATTGATGTTTCATTTTCACAATAAACCTACTGATTTTACTAAAACCAATCGCTCTAACACTGCCTAAATAAAAATAGTTCAAAATGATCCATTAGAGGGGCTGTATGCCCCCCAACCCCAGGAAAGCAAGCCAGAATACAGGCTTATTAAATCCAGTCCTTTCCCTGAAAGACAACACCAGCGGAATCCCCTGCACAGAGCACTACAGCAGACCCTTGCTCCTGATTTCGTTACATAAACAGAGATTGACTTTATCCGTCCCCAAGAGAGTGCTTTAGAAGTAACTCTAGCCGCTGTTTTCAAAAACTGTGTTTGGGTTGTGCCACGCTCAGCTGGCGAGGTGAGCCGGGACTAGTAAAGACAAAGGGCCTAAACATCTGAATCCATTTGTGCTTCCCAAATTCTGAGCACCAACAGATGTACTCCGTGTGCTGCTAGGCTAAGCTCCGAAAATTTAAAAATACATATTTTTTCCACTGACAAACAGAAAGTGATGGTATTCTGTGTTTCTTTAATTAAAAGCCAAGGGTTCTCAAATGTTCCAGGACTTACTTTAAAGCTTCTTTAAAACCAAACTATTTATTTTACTATTGGCAAATAATAAAGATTTTAATTCAGTTTTAATCACAATCTTTGCTTTTATTTTGAAAACCCTGAGTTAATCCTTTTTCTTCAAGGAAATACAAAGAAAGCTTGTGAAGACAAGAGTCAGGGAGTCAACTTACAGTCCAAATTTAATTTCAACTAAAGGGTCACAAGTTGAAAAGGATAAGAAAAAGGGGGGGGGGAGAAAATGATGAAAACAAAGAAAATAACATTCAGAGAAAAAAGTAAAACCCCAGGTCTCTTAATTTCTACTAAAGATTAAACACGCGCTGAGTACTGATGGGAGCGTTACGTGTGCTCCGGATGCTCCCACGGCGGAGGGGTCCCCCCTGCTTGCTCTCAGCACTCAGGCAAGGTTCTGCCGCCACCTTAGCAGAGGTCACGCTCACTCGGCCGGAGGTGACAGGGATGTCTCCCAAGTTCTCTCCACCCCAGCTTTCCCGCTGCCACCAGTAAGACGGATTATATGAACCCCCTATTCACAGCCATTCACTGTCTGCCCAACACCCACAGCAAAGTGGGGCAATTTCTCTCTGAAGGGAAAATATTTCAAGGCCTTTGAGAATGCCGTAATTTTATTATTTATTTAAACATTATTAAAATTTATTTAAATACACATGGACCCACTTCCTGACCTCCCATGACTGAACACAGTAACAATGAAAGTGATCAAACAAAATGAGAAGTCACTGCAAGCTCAATGGAGTCTGAGTTTTATGGATCGCAACAGAATCTACCTAGATGTTCCTTGGGATGTGAGGAAGACACAGCGCATGGACGTGGGTGCGTGAAGCAACAGGAGCTTTCAGTCCCGCTTCATGTCACGTCCGCAGGCCGAGCGTCAGTTCTCTCCTGTCAACAGCTCCCAGCTCTCAGGCTCCGAGCTGGGTTCTGGGCAGGCCGTGGGGAACAGGACACGGCCAGTGGCTTCCTGGCCAGAGAGGACTGAGACCTGAAGCAATAACCACATGGCCAAGGGAGGCAAATGCTACCAAGGAAAAGCTCAGTGGGACCTAACGGGAGCAGGAGGGTTCAGGGGGCTGCTGCAGAGGTACCCCGTGGATCTCCACAAACATCTAGTCCAGAACTCAGCGCATCTGCTAGAGTTGAGCTTATATACTCTTCATCTTATCTTTGCAGCATCACTGCGTCTCCCCAAATCCCAACACACAGTTTCCTAAGTATATTACTTTTGGATTTTCTGTGTCTCAAACTGCTTGTATGGACTGACTTCTCCATTAACACTTACTGAAACATTAACTGAGTCAAGTTTAATTGTGTCAAATATAGTTCCTTCAAGAGAATCAGAGGAACTCAAAACTAAATAGGCCTCAGACCTCCCTAATATCATTCATTTCAATATTTAGAAAAAGCCAATGGTAGGAAAAAGCAAGTAAGGGAGGTGAAAAAGGCTAACTACTAAATTAAAGTCAAGATTGGAAACTCAAATACAGTATTCTTTTTCTGTTGCTATTTACAAGCAAGTAGCACGCACAGTATTTACTTACATTGTATAGCAACGGCCTCGTCTCCTGTTCAAGATAATCTGCCTCGGGATCACTTTGGATCTGACACTGCTGAAGCCTATTCTTGCTTTTACTTTTCAGTCATTCTTTTAAAAATCATTATTTCCTTTAAAAAAATTCTCAAAAATGTACAGGCTTATTAAAATCAGCAAACTATCGCTAATGGTCCCATCTTTAACTGGAACTGTTACTCCTCCCAGAATACAAAAGCACTAAACAGTTCCCAGTGCCTAAAAACCTTAATCATAAAGGTATGTTTAATTGCTCCCCTGAGGAAAATAAGAAACTAGCTACAGAACCTATATTTATCCTCGGGGTATAATCTTCAGTAATCATTCTTTTTTTCTGCCTGATGGAAAATTCATCATAAATGACAAGTATTTCAAGTTTAAGGACAACCACCTCCCCTCAACTGTGTAGTAGTGGGGTTCCTGTCCCCGTGACATCACGTCAGTCCACGAGTGCAAAGAAGGGCCGGGTGGAAAGTGAAGGCCCCAACTTTTCTCAAGCGCTGTTGCTTTTGCAAGTCAAGAGCCCCTTCAAGGATGACTTCTTCCCTTTCTAACAATTAACCAATTAACTGAACACCACCATCACTTTTTCACTTAAGTATAATAATAATATTCACATGGAGCAAATTGAATTCATATCGCAGAAGTTTAGTTAAGTGTATGTGAAAATATTGTATTATAAATGCCAAAAAATCTTGGAAGACAACTGAGTACACATTCATCCAAATTGTAACACATTAACTATACTGTAAGCACAGACAAAAGCTTAGTGCCTGAGATTTTTGAGAGCAGAGCCAGTTATTAATGTTTCCACAAATGTTAGAATTATGTCCATTTATAATATGAATCCACTACAAATCTGAATATGCATTAAACACAAAAAATCTTAAGACAGACCTTAAATATGTTCCTACATGATCTGAAATTGTTATTTGGGACCAATTTTCAACTGTAGGTAAAATTTTCAAAGACTACACCATTTAAATTCTTTTATAATGGTACCAATCTTTAACTTTATAGAAAAAATAGATCTCTTAAAATTTAAACAGCAATCATCACTTTTCCATACAGTAACAGTTTGCAGAAATCAAAATGACATAATTATCGTTTTATCACATAAGAATTCTGTGGAAAAAGTATGAAAACAATTGAATTTGAAATCTACAACTTCCAGATGGGAGAATGTGTCATTCTGACAAGTTACCATCACGGAGAGACTGAACCCACACTGTTAGTCACAGAGAGGATCATAGTTTTGAGTTTTGAAGTCTGGAGTGTTGAATGGACTTGAAGCTGCTGATACACAGGCCAGGAACCTATCAGCTGTTATCACCTGCTTCTGTGATTCGACATCTGAGTAACACAAAGTGGCCCGCAGCACACTCTAACATCTCTCTATCGTTATTAGCTCACAAATCTGAACATACAGCTACCCTGTTTGATGCTCAGATTGCACATATTCTGGCCAGTGAGAACCACTTAAGTTTCCTCCCGAGTATTTCCACCACAGCCCTAGGAGTTTATGACAGCTTCCACACTTGCTGACTTCTTTTATCTTCGGAGATTATTTATTACAGGCAACTGAACTATCTTCAGACCTGACTGTGTGTTGTGGATTTGAGGCTCCATCACCAAATAAGCTCAGCTTGCATCCAACCATTAACTTTAGTTGTAGGGAACAGTGTGATCTACTGAGTACTAGTCTCCTCTCTGCAGAAACAGCAGGAAGTACTTACAGCGCAGCAACCAACAACCTCACGAGACAAAATCAAACAGCTTTCAAAGTTATTTTAGTAAAATGCCTGGCTCTGACAGAGACATAGAGAAGATGCAAACTAGAACAAATCAAATGTATTGGAGCATAAAAAACGGAAAGAGCTGCAAAAGTGTTTCACTTTTCCTTCTATAAGTTATAAATTTTTAATTTTATAAAAATAATAAAAATAAAAATAATAAAATAAAAATAAAATAAAAATAATTTATAGTTTAATTATAATGTAATTTAGACATTTTGCCAGCCTTTACACATTTTTCTAAATGTGAGACATATTTCCACAAAAATTTTAAAAAAACAACATATAACTGTGACTTTCAAGATGTCCGAAGAGGTAACGATTCCCATTTTTCTCAACTGCGGTATAACATCAATGTTTCCCAAGTTCTTGTCAAATCAGGGTTTGGTCGTGACAGTGCAGGTGGATGGCGACATCTACAAACCACTCACCCCTGAACAAGCTGTTCAGAGAGGAGCTGAGGAAACAATGAAAGCGGCCCAGGCTGGTGACGGCAGGACAGTAGGTTCTAACTCGAGCCACAAGAGCACGATACAGGTTCATTGCAAGCCAGACTCCAGGCCTACGAGAACCATCTTGGGATTTCGCATTGATGCGGCACGTGCGTGCAGAAGTGTGGAACCCAAAACTGTCTGTGACCACTGTCAGAGTCGGCAGCTGCACAGCCTGAAGGCTTGTGTGTTACCCAGCAAGACCAACTCATAAGATCCGCTAATAACCTGTCTGAGTACCTGCATCTCGAGTGGAAAGATAATGTAGAGCAAAAACCACTTTATCCAAGTGAACAGCAATTAACTGAAAATTCTCACTGCAGTGTATGTACAGTTAATTCATATCACATGAAGCATGGGCTGAGGATACAACTCAGTGGTAGAGCACTTGCTTAGTATGTGTGGACACTGGGGGAAAAAAACCACACACACAAACTTAAGTACCCTAAGTGAAAAAACACAAGAGCACGTTCACTATTTAATCTCTGAATCAAGCTCAAGGCTGGAATCTGAAGACGCATCGCGAACGCGCACTAAGGCACACTGAAAACCTAAACAATGGGCAACAACCCTTAGGATCTGTGCTGATTTTCCCCTCCAGACCCTCGGTTTTCTGTCTCATGATCGATCAGCAATCATTGTTTAAATTATCTTTAAGTCTTCCCAAAGCATTTAAGTCCATTCTAGTGTAAATAACTTCTAAAACTTTTTATCATCTCATAAGGAGCTCATCTAGCACAGCACAGCCACAAGCACTCACATGTCAGGGACGCAAGGCTCAGCTGACAGCGTTTCAGGGCATTAGATTGAGAGCGACCGCAGGACAACAGGAGGACAGAGCACTGTCACATTAGATGCCCGAGCGAAATTAAAGCTGAAGGAAACGGAACAAACTGAAACAGTCATGTTTCTATGATAGTCAAGATGTTCCTCATTTTTCTCGCCAAACTGTCCTCTTAACATTTAAAAAAAAAAGGAGAACCGGGATGGAAAGACTAGAGAGCACAAGGATCTGAGTTCAGATTCTACATAAAAACACCAGGCAGAAATGGTGGCAGCCTGCACCTCTAGTTCTGGAAGTGGAGCCTGAGCCTGGGAAACTCCAGAGCAAAGCAAAAAGGAGGTAAAGTAAACCGGGATGATTTCCGAAATCACCACTAGGCCTCCACAGGCACATATAGTGCCCTCTGATACCCACACGCGCACATGCGCGCACACACACACACACAATTAAAGATACATATATAAAGAAAAAAGACTAGAAACTTTATTCCCCTTATTACAAAGAAGCTGACCTCAAGGAATTACTTAATTTTCCTCACAATACTCTTGAGAACCTGCAAACTAAGACTGGGAAGTGCTGACAGAACAAAGCAAGGCTTTAGTTCATTACAAATTAAAACAGCTACTAAAGGACAACACTGTGGGCTCCTTAAAAGCTGCATTAAAATGTATCAGTACTCAAAAAACCAAATTTATAGTAACAGAGAGACAGGCTTATATTTTATCACTTTATAAAAAGAACTGAAGGTAGTCAGGTAAAGTTAATTATAAGTGTAAAAATTTTAAAAGAAATATAAAAATAGAAATTGAAAATTAACTAGTTTATTTTAAAAAAATAGGAAGAAATCAATTGTTATATTCACTAGTTTAAGTAGTTCCTTTTACAGACTCATTTTCTACTTTTCTTGAAAAAAAATCCCAAATGAGAAGATATGCAAAAGAATGAATATTTTACACTAAACATGAATGCGAAAACTAGGAAAAACTAGCTTAAGTCTCCAAATGAGATATGCAAAAAAGATATTTGCTGTATTATTTACAACACACGTGGAAAGAGCTTAATTATAAGACAACTTGTAACACTACAACATTTGCAGTCTTTTAAGATCACATGTACGTGGAAGATTTAAGGGAAAAATACTCATGACATGGGAAGAAAGACTAAAAACCCTCTTGTCTAGTGTCAACTGAGCGGGGAAAACAACAGGCTGCCCACTCACGAGCCAAAGAAACACGAATGACCACCACGGGCAGTATTCACTTTCCCTTTCTCACAGGAGAAATTATTAAGTTAACTTTTAAAAGAACTAATAGATTAAAGGAAAAAAGGAATCATTTTAAGGAAGTTAATCCTGTACTTGTTCAAGTTATCCATGGAACTAACTTTAGTGATTCTCACAACTTTAAATAATAAAACAGATTTTAGACATTTTCAGAAACACTGTATACAGTTTAACTGTGAAGATACAGCATGTCTATCCGAGGAGGAACACAGCAGTAAGTTCCAACAGCCCCTCCCTCATCCCTGGAAGCCACAAGCAGTAATTCAGAATAAACAGACTTGAAATTAAAAATGGACAAAAGATCTGAGTAGACAATTTATTAAAACTTTGTCAGCACCCAAAATAGATGTTGAAATACCAATGAGATACGTATTGAAATGAGGAGAGGTGGCACACACCTGTAACCCAGCACAGTGCAGGGGGTTGAACGTGGACGACTGCTATGCACTTCGAGACCGGCATAGCGCTATGCGGCGAGTTCAAGGCCAGCAGTCCTGGACTACAGAGCCAAGATCCTGTCTCCAAAGTACAAAGCACATCCAGTAGAACGACTTCATTCTCAGCACTGCCCACACTAACAAGTGCTGGAGACGGAGAGCAGCTGGCACTGTATAAGGTATAGTGCAGTCCAGACCAGCCTGACACTGCCTATGAGTCTAGACTGGCATCAAATTCCAGTGATTCCTCCTAAGTGCCACCTGGCTTTGGGACAATGTTTGAAAAGGTACAAACCAACTACTGTATTCCTAGGTATTTACTGAGGAAATGATCAACAATTTTATGTTACATAAATACCTGTAAGGAATTTTTATAGCACCTTTGTTTATAATGGCTAAAAACTGGAAGCAATCAAAACATCTTCCAACAGAACAGATAAACAAACCATGGTCCAGTTAGCAAGAAAACACTACAGAGCAACGGAAGGGGACAGCTAAGGGCTAGAGAGATGGCGCTGCCAGCGAAGCGCGTACTCCACAAACGAAGGACCAGTTTTGGTTTTCCAGATACCACATAAAATGTCAGGTAGGTAGGTGATTTGCCTAAAATCCCAGAGCCCATGTAGAATGCCAGGAGCGTAGGGTCATCTGCCTAGAATTACCAGAGCAGGCTGGCTAGCTAGGCTAGCCCTATTGGCAAGCTCTGGGGTTAACTAGAGATCCAGCCTCAAAACGTAGAAGAGCAATGGAGACTGACTATCAACCTCGGGTGTCCACATGCGCGCGCACACACACACACACACACACACACACACGCTTGCGCGCGCAAGCACACACACACGCACATGCACACACACACACATGCGCGCGAGCACACACGCACACACACATACACACGGGGAGTGATAAGTGCACTCAAGAGCATAAGATATGCCCAACAACTCTGCCTCTAGTCAATATACTTTTCTATGCTACATATAGGCAAATGGTTTGCATGTTGTACTAAAAAGACAGGCTGTATTTAGCTGTTTAAGTGAAAGTAATATATATAACTTATTTGGTTCTTAAAATGTTGTCAAAGTTCTCTTTATTTCTTCAATAGCAAGGAAAACAACGATTTGTATTCGCTAAGAATCAGAACTAGAAGAAAACATCCCATCCTGGGAATCCCGTATATGCTGTGCTGCTATTGCTGCTTTTACAAGCCCTCCAGGTTTGCCAGGCAGATTTCACTGCATGGAAACATGAATTACCTTTAAGTTGACGTGAAGGTCACAGTGTGAGCTCCCCACAGAGAAAACCGAAGGTAGTCTGAGGGTCGGCAGTGAGTTACAGCTGCAGAGTCAAGAACGAGACGTGGGAAATGTCTCTCCGGTGTATCATATAAGGCAATTTACTTCTAGCTTGTTGTGGTGAACTCGGAATTCATCTTCGGGTAAGCTCCTTTTTTGACATCAAGAGTCAAATTACCCATGGTGACTCCACAACCACAGAGCTCTACATACATCCAGTCAGTGACACTTTAAAACGAGGTGCCACAACCCTGTCGCTACTGACATTTGGGGGCAGGTACTTCCTTATTGTTAGAGGCATCCTGCACCCACAGAACACTCAGCAGCATCCGGGCCCCTGCTCACTGTAAGCCAGTAGCACACACCCCTCTCAGCCACCCAGCTGTGGCAACCTGGGGGGCTCCCAGCACAGCAGAGTTCTTGGTAGGAGGAGGGACTCTGGTGAAGTCCTTATTCATTCCTGTCACTGCCCGTCCACAACCATAGTGCAAAAGCAGGAAACAAAGGAGCTGGAGAGATGGCTCAGGGGCTAAGACTCTGCCTCGAAAGCAGAAGGTCCTGAGTTCAGATCCCAAGTCCCACAGTAAAAATGCCAGGCGGAAACAGGAGCAGCCACTTTACACCTGTGGCCCTGTGGGCAGAGCCTGGAAAATCCCAGAGCTAAGCAAGGAAGTAGAAGCAATCCAGAATGATTCCCGAAGTCCCCCTTGGCCCTCCACAAGGACATTAAAAAAATCAATCAACAAAATGTTTTTTCAAAAAAGCAGGAAACAAGTTAATGCTATTTTATTAAGTGCTGATTAGATTTTAAGTTTCTACTGTACAAATACACAAAACTATCACATTGTGCAGTATTCTGAATTCTAGTATTGTTTCAAAGTTTTGCTTATAGTGACTGCATTTAATTAGATGGTGCTGGGGTTTGAACCTGACCCTCCAATATGCATACTGCAGCTCGCTGCCCACTGTGACAGAACTAGAAGTGGGTGTCTGGAAGGCATGAGGCTTCCCCCCCGTGAACAGATTGGTGCTTTTGAAGAGAAGGAACTAGCTCGGGTCCTTTCTGCTCTTCTATCAGGACACAGCACTCGTTTTTTCGCCTGCTTCTTTGGCTGTGGGAGCCGGTATTCAGGGAGCCATCTTGAAAGCACAGAAAACACACACAGAGATTGATCCTGGAGTTCCCAGATTCCAGAAGTGCCGGAGATAAACTTCTGGGTTTGTTTGCTTTTTGATGTGTTTATATGCTTGAGCCAGGGTTTCAGGTAGCCCCAGAACAGCCTCAGTTTGCTATGTAACCAAGGATGGTCTTGAGTTCCTGATACTCCGCCTCTGCCTCCTAAATGCCGGGATTATGGGCAAGTGCTACCAGTCCCAGCAACTTCTGGTTTCTATAAAATAACCAGTCTCGAGTGGGTTTTTATAGTAGTATAAATGGCCTAAGAATCATTTCTAAATCAACCAATTTAAAAGTAAACCTGTAATTTCAATTAGGCATATATAATATGACACAGGACTGCCGCTTGACAATGACAAATGCTCTAATATGGCTATTTGCAATGCCTGAGAAGACGCTGAAGCAAAATGCAAGTGCAAGTCTACTTCCCTCTTCATTTATCTGGCCATTCAAACACAACAGCTTTTTCATTACTTTAAAAGGAATTCCTCTTTTAGGAAATTTACCTTTGATTAATATTGCCAATGTAACAAAAAATAACCTGTAGAAGTGCCAAGCAATGCAATTTTATCTGACACGGACATGTGTCTTCCCTTAACCAGAGACCAAAAGATTCACTATCCACCTACCCAAAGATTTATTAAATATTTACTTAAAAAGTAGGAATTGGCGTTGGAAAAATTAGTGAGCTCAACTTCCATCTCTCCAAAGGTCTAGACTCTAATGAGACAGATAGATGGGAAAACGAGTTAATTTAATGCAATGTGATAAATATTGATATCAACATGTACACTGCAATGGAAACAATATACTTAATCAAGGAGCGCACCAGCAGAGACTTCACAGATGAAGCAAAGTCAAGATGAATCTTGCAAAGTGACCAGAAGAATAAAGAACCAAGTTCAAAATGGCACGAAGGCAGGCGGAAAAGAAGTCACGGCCAGAGTCCACACATACAACTGATTCTTCTAACGGGAACAAGGATGTTTCTGACCTTTACCACAAACTAAGGCTTAAAAAGGATTAAAAGAGCTACATCTTGATACAGCTCAGCAGTTACAAGTTCAGGGGCTGCAGATATAGCTCAGCAGTTAAAAGCACTTGCCACACATGCTTAAAAAGACCAGAGTATGGATCCTCAGATTCCACGTAAAATGCCAGATGGGCATGGCAGCTAACTAATTCTAGCCTCAGAAGGTAGAGACTGGGAATCCCCAAAGCAAGCTGTCTAGCCAGGCTAGCCCTGTCAGCCAACTTTAAGTAGGATTAGCAACCCTGTCTCAAAAGAGTTAGGTGAAGGGAGAGTGATCAAGGATGATTCCCAATATTCACCTTGGGCTCCACAAACACACACAATCAAACACATATGGGAACATGCATACACATATGTACCCCTGTACACATACGCATGAAAACTGAAAAAGAAAAAGTCCCACAAAACAAATGCATGAGTTTAAAATCCATGCCTGAGATTTAATTTCTCTTTCAAAACACTATGATTCTTGGGACTGTTCTTTAAGCACAGTGCTGAGTTATTGCACACTTACTTATCACGCATTTAAAGAGCACCCAGCGCTAAGGCTGGGGCTGTCGCTGAGCGCGTGCAGTGCTTGCTCGGGACGACCAAAGCCGAGTCCAATCCTTACCGCAGCATAAACGCGTGGCGCTGCACACCTGCCCAGCACTTAGGAAGTGAGGCTGAGGATCCACGCTCCGGGTTGTCGTGCTTGTGCAATAAGCACTTTACCCACGAAGCCATCTCCACATGGATTTCTTTTAAACTTGTTTAACAAAGACACTTACGGTATGTAGAAATCTAATTAATTTTCTTTGCTTTAATATTAAGTGTAAAGTACACATGACAGGTGCAACAACAAATAAGTTAACAAATTATTTACAGTGACAGGCTGTGATGAGACAGGTAAGGGCAAATGGAACTCTTGTATAAAATGATACCAACATAATAAAAAGTGAACTTGAACTGTGAATTCAAGCAACACTGTGAAATCTAAGTTTTATCACAGACACTGTAACTATTCTGACATTAAGAGAGTGTTTCTGTGACAGGTTAAACTTCAGTGCTCACCATAAACAAAAGTGTAACTATTGATAAAAGGAATAATTCACTATTGCATTTAGCAATTCATTAACATGAAACTTCTATCATTTAAAAGAAGTATTTAAATACCATTTGCTTGGTACAAACTGCATTCCTAGTGGCTCTCTGCTCCTTTTAAGTCCAAATGAAAACTGCTTAAAATAACTGCAAAGAGAGTAATACTCATTGAAAGACATGTGTTAAAATTTCAGCGCACACATTTATTACATATGATGTCATACAATAATGCTGTGCCATTTAAGTCAGCTAACATTATAATGGAAATTTCCAAAGCAATTAACTTAAGTGTGTATCATCATTGTTTTGCTGTGGGCTATACACAGTCTTTTAAAAGTAAGGTTCAAAACCATAAAGGAATAGTATGCACTAAAAAAAAAAGTTAAACTTTTATGTAATTCAACAAAATATAACCAATTATGAGACAAGGCAAATGACAAAATGGGATGTAAATGACAACTGTGCTTAATCTGAACTACTAATACCTTAAAAGTTCTTTACTGTATTTTAATCATTCTCAACTGAATCTCCACCAATACGCCATCCTTTATTAACTTAAAAGGTTCTTGCATGGGCTATAGAGATGGCTTGGGGTCACGCCTCGGCCCTGGAAGCAGGTTGAATTTAAATCCCAGGTCCCACGTAAAGAACACCAGGCAGAAATGGTGGCGGACTGTACTTCCGGCCCTGGAAGGTGGAGCCTGGGAAACTCCAGAGCAAAGGGAAGAGGAGACAGCACAAACCAGAGTGATTCCCGAACTTAAAAAATCACCATTGGGCCTCCACAGGCACAAGCAGTCCTTCTGACACATACGACCAAAGGGGGAAAAAGTTATTACAAGCTTTTCAGAGTTATTTGGAAGAAATCTACAACAGCAAAATTGTCTCGTGATTCAGTGCTTAAATAAAATATTCACTGGCCAATTATTACTGCATGGTAAAAAATCCATGTTAAATTAAGTAGTTTGCTCATTTAACCACATCAATGCTAAGTCTGACATAGGAAAAATTAAAGCATTTTACCATACTACAATGGTCAGAATTAATATAAGCAAAACAACTTTAAAATGATACATGCATCATCGTCCTTAAGAAGCCACAGGTAATTATCCATTTAAAGAAAATTATGTTTTGACCCCTAGCTCACACCACACATGAAAATCAATTTCAAACACATTAATCATAAAATTATAAAACTAAAAATTCCTAGGAAAACATTTTCATAGAGAAGACTTTTTTTTTTAAACACAGACCCCCAAAGTAACAACTTTTCGTAAAGGAATAAGGTTAGCAAATTGAACTACATCAAAACTAGGAATTTCCGCTCAACAAAAGATACACCTGGGCTGGAGAGATGGCCGGGCAGGTAAAGGTACTTGCTACCAAACATAGCAACCAAGTTCGAGTCCTAGTACCCACATGATGGAGGAGAGAATCAACTTCCACAAGTTGTCCTCTGACCTCCACTTGTGCATGGTTGCACACGTACAAACTCAAGAAATACGTACAATAAAAAATTTTAAAGATATACTGAATAGATGAAAAGGCACACAGTGTGTCAAATAAGGCACTGGTAACATATTTTATCTGCCAGCCAAATCTTACTGAGAATATATAAAGAACATCTACAAGTAACTAGGACAGGCACCCCACAGATTAAAAAGGCATACACTCTCAACAGACAGGAAAGGCCAATAAACACATAACAAGATGCTCACTTGCTGTCAAGCGATGCAAAATTTAAATTAAAACCCGATACACTATCAGTCCTTACATAATCATCATGACACTGAAGTAATGTTGTTAATAGGATAAATTACTATAACCACTTTTTCTTTCTCATAGGCAAGGGACTGTGATAAACAAGACATGTGAGGATAAGCAAACAGGAACCTGGATATTTTGATTTGCACTGACATCTAGCTCGGTATTTTACAAACAGCAGGAAATCCATAAACATCCATCAGGTGAACCTACGTGGAGATCAAGAGAAGCTCCAGGTAAAGAAACACGTGCTGTGGCTGAAACGGTAGGTTCAGTCTCCAGTATTGCCAAAAGAGAAAAGAGAAGTGGAGGAGGAGAAGGAACTAAACATCAGAAGTCTCAGATTGCCTCTAGCTCCAGCAGCAAGGAGAGGCTCTGCTGGGGATGGGACGGGAAAGAAACAGAAGACATCTTTCTGACGCAGAAGTTAGATGTGGAAAGAAAGCACTGACGGCGCGTGAAGCAAGAAGGGGAGAAGCACGCTGCTCACGAGGCCAGTTCATGGGCAAAGAGTGGCTCGTGATCCCGGAACGGGCCACGCCAAGAAGAAAAGCAGACTTTTTTCTTTCTTTAGCAGGTCAGAGTAGAGTTCAGAGATCTGTATTTTTCAACACTGTACAGATGATTAATATTTTTCAATGACTGAGAATCATCTACTAAACTTATTTCACTGTGAAGAGTTGAGGAAAAGGCTGGGGAAAAATATGGCAATCGAATGAATGTATTTATTCCCTAACATCTAACTTTAGTTAATAAGTCAAACATTTTAAGATATGCCAAAATTACATGCAATTTATTGCAAATTTGGTAAGCAATACTATTCGTATGAATTCCAATTCTTAAAATCAAATGCTCCATTTTTGGACTACAATTAAATGTGGGTTAATGTAAGCAACGAGTAAGCCAACCGTCTTGACCTTTGACTTTCTCATCTGCAATGAGAAGCTTCAAACACACGAGCCTTTAGGATCTGCTTTTGACTCTGATGTGCCAAGTGTCTTCACATGGAACAGTTTTAGAAACAAGAATTTGTGATGAGTACCAGAATTCTTTTACCTCCCACTACCTCTAGGAGGCATCAAAAATCCCTTACTAAATTTATTCTGCAGTGTTAGTGTTTTGGTTTTTTTTTACTATGTCTAATCCATTGGAAATTTGACATCAAAACAACAGATGCTGAATCAAAAGAACCCAGTATTTTGTTCTGTGCTGTGGGTAACTGATGAGATCATTTATATTCCTTTCGGCCCAGCAACAGTAAAGTCACTACCACATGCAAAGCCCTGGTGCCAGACTGGAGTAAGGCATTACTACTTTGGTCAAGAAACTTGGATGCTGGCGTTTCAGCAGCACAGTTTTGCAAAGGCAGCTTTGTTAACTCCGCTTGTATTTTTGTAAGTGGTTTTGTACCAATGATGCTAACTATCATCTCAAGGACAGTATCCCACAGAATTCCTGGGGTCTGGTTTGACCCGTTCACACTGAAGCATTAAGCATAAGAATGATTAACACAGATGAATTAGTCTTTTGTTTCTTTTCCGCCGCTTCAGAACCCTTTCTGATGTTTCCACTGATGTCTGGTCATGTCATGATACCAAAGCAGACTGGCTGAAATCACTGTTTACTTTGGCCTACATACAGGTCTGCCTGAGGAACACCATCAAAACACCTCTTTCAGAGCACACAGCGAACCCTCTGCAGCACTCTGAGAAGACATGGAGAGGAAATGTTTTAAATTATGGCTAACAGTACCTCAATATTCTCCAATTTTCATTTTAAAAAGTAATTAAATAGTTTTTAAATATATCAGAAAGGGTCAAAAAGAATATAAAATAAGTTTTATACATAAATAGTACACATTTGGGAAGCACTGAGAAATACATTTTTAAAAAAGGTTTTGCAAACTAAGTAAAAAGCTCAAGGTTTTAAAAAAGCCTGTCTCCTAGCATACATAGAAAAGGAAAATTAAAGGTAAAAACATTTATATATATAAAAGTCATATATTGGTATATAATTATAGTTTTGAGATGTTAAGTATTTAAGAGACTAATATCCAAAATATAGACTGGCAGGAAAAAAAAAGATGAAATGAGCATCATTATGCACTAAATTTAAATCTGAAAAAGGATAAAAGGATTTGTTTTTAATAAAGGCTTATTCCACAATACTAGAATTACTAAAATAATCTATAAGCAAAGAAATACATTTATACCAATAGTACTAATACTGAGTGTGTGTGTGTTGTGTGTACATATACTGTGTATATGTAAAAACATTTACATGCCAGCTCAGTCAATGAAACAATATTGTCGGAGAGAATGAAAAATACATTCCCCGCTTGTGGTGTCATGTATTCAAGAGAGCAGCTCTCTCACTTCCAAAAGTACTTGCCCTAAGCTAATCCTCCTAGTGGTTGGTCATACAAACAATACACAGAAATTCAGTGTCAATGTCAGCCAGGGTTTCTTGACTTTTAAAAAAAAGGAATAGAAACCTCACACCCACAGAGACAGTGACTAGAAAATCAGTTTAAGGAAAAAAAAAAAACAAAAATAAGACGACAAATGCTAGCAAGAATGTGGCGAAAATGAAACCCACCAGTGCTGTTACAAGAATGGGAAAACGGCACAGTTTCTTCACAAAACAATATGGTAGTTTCACCAGAACAAAAATTAAATGCAGAATTATCGTGTGACTTGGTAACTCCTCTTCTGGGTATAGATCTAAAGGAATTTAAAGAAAAATCTTGGCAAGATATTTGGACATCCACGTTCATGACAGTGTTACTTGCAACAGCAGGTGAACGGATGGACAAATGTGCTACATAACAGAAAATTGTTCAGTTTTAAAAATAAAGGAAATTCAGACATGCTTAAGCATGGATGAACCGTGAGGACATAGAAAGGACCAGCCCGTTACGAAAGGACAATGTGATTACTCGTGTGAGGTTCCATACGGGTTGTTGGAGACAAGAACAGCAACTGCTGTTCACAGGGAAAAACAGGCAGGTCAGTCTTGCAACATGAAGAGTCCCAGAGACGGAAGAGGCCACAGCTGCATGGCAGCAGGATGCACCTCATGCTACTGAATGGTGCTTTAAAAGTGCATGGCAAATACTACATCATGTGTTTTTCAATTTTTTAAATATTTTACTTATTTTAGTGTGTGTGTGTGTGTGTGTGTGTGTGTGTGTGCGTGTGTGTGTGTATCAGAGGGCACTGTGTGTCCCTGTGGAGAATCAAGGGTGACTTCCATAATCATCCTGGATTGCTTCTACTTCCTTCTTGTTTCGTTTTGGGATTTCCAGGCTCTGCCCACCAGGGTGAGAAGTGCAGGCCACCACTGTTTCCACCTGGTGTTTTCACATGGGACCTGGGATTCAAACTCGGCACCTTCTGCTTGCGGGGCAGATTCTTAACCTCTGAGCCATTTCTCCAGCCCATGTTTTTACAATATTTAAAAAAGTTTTTTAAAACAGAGAACCTAGAGTACAGGAAGATAGAAGATCTAAGGATCCAAACTCAGTAAAGATGTAAAGGTAAAAATGCCTTGGCAGAAATAGCAACTGCCTGCTCTTTCGGCTCTGAAGGTAGAACCTGGGAAATCCAGAGCAAAGCAATGAGGAAGTAAAACGATTCAGGATGATTCTCGGTGTCACCAGGGACCTGCACAAGCACACACACAAATACACACACACACATATACATGCAAAAAAAAAAAAAAAAGAAGATAGAGAACATATTGCAGCGAATGCTCATGGGCCAAGATGCTCCGGATGGGCAGCGACCACCTGGAATGGCACAGAGAACAGCAGACTCAGAGGACGGGCACCCAGAGGTGCCAGGAAAAGCACTTTCCTTCTTCGGTCAGCAGGAAGAACAACTCCAAAGAGAATCTCTGACAATGTAAGTACAATGTTCGTTCATCCCAACTCGTTTCAGAAGCCTCAACCTCCCATGAGTTGGGCTAAAACACCACAACCTACTGTGTTAATGTCAGTCATAATAATTGCAGTGAGCAATGGTAGCGCGTCACCCTCAAGGATGACTCTGCTCACCAGTTCTGCTTAAAACTGGTGACTTTACATCTAAGACCATGGTCACGGGAAAAAATACCTGACCATGCAACGCTCATGGAAATCAGTTTTTATTTAACATGTGCAAACACACACACAAATTCACTGAGGAGTAAAACCAAAAGAATTCAATAAAAACCTTTCATGGAATATGACTTGCAAGATCAGAGCAAGTCTTAAGTAAAGAGGAGAACGTCCTGGGACACACGCTGCTTATGTAACCACGAAAGATGACCACGCGACCATTTTCATCTTCAGTGCTCATCATTAGCAAGGCAAGCAAAAGCAAAATCTGTCGATATGTGAAGAACAACTCGTAGGCGTTAGTAGAGGCCTAAGTCACATGCCTTATAAATATGAACTCTCACAAGCCAAGCAGTACATTTTGGTGACCACATATGGAAACTAAGTGACTCTGCCAAAACTCATCTTGAATCATAAAATTACTCAGATCAGCTTATTTCAGGACACCAGCCTGCACAGACCAACTGGGATGTGGCGTCCACACCTACACTGCGCTTCTGACACTCACTGCTGAGCAAGAAACTCAGTGGTCTAGAGTAATTCATCAGTCAGGATTCTTTGAGTTGACTCAAAGTCAGCTGACAGTTTTCCTGCTGGTCTCTTGATTCAATCATGAAACTGCACTCTGCTAGAAGACGGCTGGGGCTGGAACAGCAAAGATGCCCGCAGGCATCACCGACACACAACCTTCCTCTCTAGTAGCTGGAGCTTACATGACGCTGGCTCCAGAGACACAAGACAACGACGCCAGTGCCCAGGACCTCAGCCGTGAGGGTGAGGATTTCAAATGAACTCTAGCTCAGATGGGCAGAGTGACATGGTGATACATGGTCCTCAATTTCATTGATTGCTCTGCATCTATTTTGCAATGTGACAGAAAGATGTCAGTACTAACAGGTGAGCAGTTACAATCTAAGAAAAAAATTTAGCAATTACTGCAGCTAAATGTTAAATACACGCTATTCAATCTTGAAAATGAGAGACCTTATTGCGTGCGGAACATATCCTGTGGATTTTTGTTTGTTTGGCTGTTTTTGGTCTTTATTTCTAGCCCTTCAACTTGAAGTAAGAAATAGTTACATGGACACAGACCAAATCGACAGGTTTGAAATGTGAGTTGTGTTTCGATCTTTAGTAGTTTGGGAAGGTCGTGGCACCTTTAGGAAGTGGAGCCTTGAGGGAGGAAGGCAGTCGCAGGGGGTGGGCCTTGAGGTCGGTTAGCCCACCCTGCTTGACTGAGAGAGTGAGTCTGCTCTTGAGCTCCATGAAGGACATGACTTAGACCGCCCAGCCTTTGCCCGCCAGCCACGCCTTTTCAGTCACAAGGACTGTATCCCTCCTCTGAATCGTAAACTAATTAAATCTCCTCTCTTCCCTCTACGCTGCTTGACTTTGAGTGTTCTTTCAGAGCAACAGAGAAAAGTAACTGGTAGGAACAGCACATTTCCTGGTCAAAGAGAGCTATTTTAATAAGGATGAGTGTTGTTGGTTCTCATTAACTCCTAAGATATATTTGACAGAAATGAAAATATCATTCCTCAGTTGCCTAAGGTTACCTGAATTCAATCATGATACACATTCACCTCTCTGCAAAACTCTAAATCTTCTGTCCTGAGATTCAGAGTCTGTAACCGAAACAGATGCTCATGAAAACTGACTTTACCTTGTATTTCATCTTGGGACAGGAATGAATGTAGAAACCCATATAGTAATAGTTGAGTTGTGACGTTGTCTCATGAAGTTGTCTTGTGAAAGCAATTTCTCTGCCAAAAGAAGAGGAAGGTATAGTTAATTCCAGTTCAAACTGTCAGCAAAATACATAATTTAATGATAGATAATAAAATCTACTAGTTAAGTATCAAAAAGTTCAATTCACTAAAGAAAGTTTTCAAAAGAAGATGATTTTCACTGATGACATATCCAAAAAAACCTTCCAAATTATTTTGAAAAACATACATCCAAATTCAGATCTTATTAAAGCAAAGCAACTGATCTAAAATTCATATAGCAAAAACCTGAAGAGTATTATTAGTCATTATATCCTAGAATTCTAAATGAATCCGGACTATTTTAACAGATTGAAACTACAGAAAATTTAGAAAACATTAAGTCAATGTCTTTCAGGAAAAAAGATTACTGTATGCACACACTTGTATGTGATGCGTAACTCACTCCTACAGCTGGAGCAAAGTAACACATATGTTCCCTAAAGTGAGGAGGGACAGTCCTGTGTTCCTCAACATGCTCTGTGTACTCCTCATCCTCAACTGTTCTTTTCATAGTACACCCAGGCCCAACCTACCAGCAAGTCATCTGGGGTGGATGTGGCCTCAGTACCTAGGCCTGGAATATTCTAATTCAGGCCACTACCTATGGCTCCCCTGAATGACTGCAGCTGGCTTCCACCTGCTTTTTTCTGATTCTATCTGTCAACCCTCTGTAATCACAAAGCACAGTCCATGCACTGTTGGCAACAGTAACCGGATCAGGTAGGTTGTCATCCCACTCAGACAAAATCCGGCCTCCCAGCCCTGCAGCTACAGCGCTGCTTCACCGTCCCTCCTCTCCCCCTTTCTGCCCTTTGCCTACCACTCTGCGTCCCTCCTGTATCTTCTCCCATAGGACTTTCCTATGTCTTCTGACTGCCTCAGGAGACTTGGACTGGTCACACTTTGTGGAGTTTTACCCTTGGCTTTACGCTTGGTTTCTTTTCCTCCTCTGCTCCTCAAGTACCACGTGCCCACACAGGTCGTTCCTGACCACACTATGTAACACACCTCATCTGCACCATAGCAACTCCTGTGGCTTTGTCGCAGTGCTATGTAGTATCTACGCTTAAGGTGAGCAGCCAAGGAAGGAGAGGAGCACGGAGCAGCGTCGGCCCCCACCAGGCATCGCCTCCCATGCTGCCTGCCAGCGGTGCAGCTCGGGCTTGCAGGTGACACCCGGCCACAAAACAGCCCTTTCTCATCTTACTGAACTACAACCAACGCAGCAGAACATCGACGCCATCTCTTCCTTCACTGACTCATGGAACAGTTCATATATAGCCAAAGAGTTATTCTGTGGGATTAAATCTCCATATTTATCTGAAAAGTCAGACAGACTCTATGAATGCACAATGCAAATGATACAAAAAGAAAAAAGACAGCAATATCCATGTACATATGATTCTAGGCGCATCTTTTCTGAAATTAAATAACATATTTAAATGAATAAATGTGAACACTAAAGTTATAAAATGTGAATGCTTTAGATTAACAGTACAAATCAAGGGAGGTCACCAAAATCACATATTATGTCATACAAATATACAAATTTTAAAAACCCTACAGGATTGTTATAAGTCAGTTATAACCATTATGTAATTATGAACATATTGGTATTACGAGAAAAGTCAGGTGGAAAATGCCAACACTGAAAGGTACACACAAAAAAGCTTTTTGAAAAAACCAAATTGCTAATTTAAAGGAAAGTTATCAGCTCTTCTACTTTTATAATTCAGAAAAAAGAAATACACAAAAAAATAAGCTAATCCAGCAGCATATTTCATCGTGGTATGAGAATGACAAACACAATGGGAAAGTCACAGGGACAAAGAGACTCAGGCTACCAGACAAAAGCAAAGCAAGCTGAAAACCTCATTTCCACTGCCATATATAAAAAGACAAAAATAGAAATAAAAATAGAAACAAAATATGTTCATGTATATCGCAATCTTCTTACAATAACAACGTACGTACTGCATAATATTTATATGCAGCTATGGGCATAAAAGGGAAATAGTTTTCTGATGAAAATCATACATTTGCACAGATAGTCAGGAATTCCCCACTTCTGTTTTGTATATGCAGACAACAACGTGCCTCCCTATCAATACTTTTGTCAAAAATAGACTGCATGTAAAATAGGTCTAAGATTTATTACCTAATGACATCATAACCATCTTAGTTTGTTCAAGTACAGTCTACAATATTCATAAAGCCAAGAAGTCGCCTAATGACATGTTTTTCAGAATGTGACCCTTCCCTTAAGCAATGCATACGTATGTAACTATATTTCTTCCAGCACATTCATAATGCTTTAATTCAGACACATAGTACTTTACTTTGTTCACACCACATTAACTGTACCTTTAATTAATACTGAAAATATATTATCATAGTGGTGACAACAATGAAAACAATATAGCATTTAAGAAAAATAAAAGATGGGCTGGAGAGATGGCTCAGAAGTTAAAACTCTGCCTCATAAGCAGGTCTTGAGTTCAGATCCCAGGTCCCACATAAAAATGCCAGGCAGAAATGGCAGTGAATTGCACTTCCAGTTCTGGTGGGTGGAGCCTGGGAAATCTCAGAGTGAAGCAAAAAAAAGTAGGAACGAAGCATGATGATTCCCAAAGTCACCCTTTGGCCTCCTCAGGGACACACTGTGCCCCGATTCACACACCTTCTGATACGCACAAACTTTCTCTCTCTCAAATAAATAAGACGGGGACCTTAAAAAATATACAAATAAAGCAATTGTCTCTTACAAACTAGAGTGTATAGAAACATTAAATAAAAACTAGAGAACAATGGTATCAGTTCTAAAATTTCAACTTTTAAATACCAATACCCCTGTGCTGGGACTACTGAAGCAACAAATTACTAGAATATACAATCAAGAAGGATTTCTACTGTTACATAATGAAAAAATAACCAAGTGAGTAATTACATGAACTTCTACATAACCTGTCACAACAGCAGGAAGCACTCTTACCTCAGTGCCGAGTACACACCCAAAGACAGAAATGAATAATCAGGATCATAGTACAGATACACAGAGGACACGCAGTGTGGAAGGATGTCAATCACTCCCACGGCAATGATCTTCCCATCGAGCCAGTACTGCTGGTGGAAGGAGCCGTAGCCACACTGCGGCCCGTTGGGCGGATGCTCGGCCTACGAAGAAGCACACACAAGAATGACAGGTGGAATTTTTTCTAGATACTACAAAGATCTCTTAATTCAGTGGGTTTGTATCTTACTCGGATGAGTAGATCCTAAATTTTCCTTTGTCCCTGTCTTTCCTAGTCATATTTTATAGTAAGTAACAAAAGTTTTACTTGTAGCAAAAGAAGGATGAAAGGGGGAAATCAGGGAAGGGAAGAAAATACAGATAAAAACAATGTAGCAATAGTCTAGGGTAGTGGGGTAAAGGGGTAACTAGCTAGGAGGAATACTTTGAAGTTTTACAGCACAACAGGACAGCTATGGTTGACTACAATCGTCTGAATACTTCAAAATAGCTAGAAAGCAAATTCTGGAAATGTAATGTCTAAGGCGACAGACATGACAATCATGTTGGTCTGATCACTACCCACCACATGCACATTTGACATGCTCCACACAGAGTTATGATATTAATTAAAACAAAGCATATTTGAAAAATAAAAAGCAATTTTCAACTTGTTTTAATATTTGATAGTAAGACATACAAATTTTATAGAGTCACTATTAAACTAAATCTGGTTCTGAGGTTGAAAAGAAATAATATGCGAGAGGAAAAGACATATGAGAACCGGGTGAGAAAAGGGGTCCCAAATAGACAGAAGTCACGAGTCCTCCTTATGGGCAGATATGAACCCTGAACCTTCAGAATCACTCTCACTAATAGAAATTACTATAATGCCCATAAGCTAGAAGAAAAGTAAGCTGAGGCAAGTGGGAGGCACGGGGAAAAGACCCTAACAGGGGAAGTAAAGGAGCACATCCCTGTACTGCAACCCAGACACCCACAAACAGGGTGCCAGGTCACAGCAGAAGCACACTGGGTAGTGCCAACTGTAACAGCTTGGCAATAAGCCACCAACTAAACACTTATCACACCCACAGAGCATGGAAGCGCTCAGCCCTCAACTACGAAAGACCCAGTGCAAGGGAAGATGCTAACGGCAAGTAAAAGCACCTGCAGATGGCAGAGCCCGCCCGAGCTACCTCCAGCCCAGGGCTCGGGAAACCTCACGGAAGAGGGGATGGTGAGTGCAGGAGCGGAGGGCGGGCGAGTCACGTCAGGCAGCAGCGGCTGTTCTGTCAGGACTGTTGCACCCAAGAACTCGATGCAGCACCGTCTACCCCACTAGACCCCCAGAGAGCTGGCCTAGCAACACTCTACCGTGAAACAGGCAGGGGACTGGTGCTGGACAAAAGAGGGGTACCTCTATATGCTACAGTTCACCCCGGGTGGCCGTGTGCGCCCTGACAAATGTCCACAGACTAACGAGCAAAGGCGTTTGTACACGCAGGGCGACTCGGGAGAGAGAGGAGAACGAGTGGGGAGCACGGGAGGATGAGAAGGATGCAGAGTGGGGCAGGTAACGGGCAATGAAAACACATAAACTTATGTTAATAATTAGAAATAAAGTATATAAAAAACAAGTGCCTTCATACTGGAATCTAGACCTGTTTTGTGACTGCCTCGAATTGAGAAGGCTCAGGAGAGTAAGTAAGAATATTTGTGGAAAGATGACTCAGTAGGTAAAGACCCGAGGTTAGATCTCCAGCACACATAAACAGCTGCATGTGGCAACACACACCTGTAATCCTACAGGTGGGGAAGCGGAGAACCCAGGGATCCCTCGAGTTCACTCATCCGCCAGTCTAGCTAAACTGGTGAAGCCTATGCTAAGGGGGAGACTGACTGAGGAAGACGTCTGACACAGATCGCTGGCCTCCACACACATGCACGCACACACACATGCACGCGCACACGTGTACATCTGCATGTGCATGTATACCACAAAGAATTCTTGTGTAAACACAAAGGTTGCATCACTTCTTGTTAGCTAAATAACACAACTGCACACTCAGAAAAGAAATCTAGACATTTCAGACTATAATCATCTTTTTGTAAATTCTATTAAGGGACATTTCTCACTTTAAAATTAGTAAGACTTTAAGTATAATTAACCTTAAATAAAAACTGCATCAAAAATTCATGAAGTGGTATTAAAAATGCTTTACTAGAGACAATGAATGAAAAAAAAAACCAATCTTAGTAAGTAAATAAAATACTACTTGTACATCATTTTCACTCAGTTGAAATAGCAGAAAATGTATATAGACAAAGAGGAGTGAAGAAAAATCAGAACAGACTTGCTCATATTAAAACTAGCAAGGCTGGCTCAGGGGTTAAGACTCTGCCTCACAAGGTCCCAAGTTGGATCCCAGATCCCATGTAAAACCACCAGGCAGAAATGACCGAGGCCTGAACTTCTGGCCTTGGCGGGCAGAGCTTGGGAAATCCTGGGAAATTCCAGAGTGAAGCAAAAAGGAAGTAGAAGCAATCCAGAATGAGTCCCGAAGTCACCTTTGGTCCTCCACAGGGACACACAGTATGTTCTCTAATACACACACACACACACAAAATAAATATTTTTTAACTATGGTCTGAATGTGTTGGAAACAAAATCTCCATTGCAACAGCCTTGGGTGGGACATGAAGTCTTTAGAGGGATCCACTACCATGAATGGATGCATGTCACTAACATATAATTTATTGGATAAAATTTGCTCTTTCTTGCTTTTGTATGTTCTACCATGTGGAAACACTTCCTCAGATGCTGTCCCCTTGATAATGAACTCTACAGCCTCCAGTACTATAAGATGTAAACTGACTATCAGTTACCCAGCAGGGAGCAAACTAAGACAATCGCCCACTCAATTATCAGGGGAATACTTATAGTCTTTGAGCTCAGACTCACTGCCTGTGAGACATTTCGTGTCACGGAGAGTTCAGTCTTAGTATATTTAAAACCAGACTCTGATCTTCATCTTTCCCTAAACCTGCACCTCCCCAAGTCATCCCATTTCAGTAAATTCCAAGTTAATTTCTTGTTCAAAGAACCTTGGCCCATCCTCAGTATCTCTCTTCCTTTAGTTCTTTCTTGCTCTGTTTCTTTGTACTCTTAGTAAATTCATCAGCAAATTCTGTTATTTCTCTCTAAAGTATTTCCATAACATGTTCACATTTCCCCAACTGCACTATTTTGAGCTCAAGTCGCCATTAAACATCTCTAGGTTATATCTGCAAACACCTTCTCACTTGAACGCCACACACCCACCAGTGTAGCTTCTTTCTCCATCAAGCAAAATTGGTCAAGTCATAGTCTGGATGTTATCACTTCCCCCCTGAAAGTTCCTTTAATGACTAAGGAAAGGCCCAGATTTTGACTACCTTCCAGAGTCAATATAGTCAGGCTCCCCAACAACATGCATGACTTCATCTCCAGCTTCCCTTTGTCTTCCTCAATCCAGCCACTCTGGCATCTCTCCTTTGCCTGAATAGGGCATCTCACGGCATCTCAGACCCTGTGCCACATAACTAGTGAGCTCTTTCCCAATATCTGCAGGGCTTTTTCCCACCAATTTGTCTCCTTGTTTTTATTGTATGTAAACGTATGCTTGGTGTGTGTGTTGTGAGTGTAGGATGTGTGCGTGCATGTTTGTGCATATAAGTCCATGTGTGCCACGATGCATATGTGGTCAGAGAACAACCTCAGGTGCTGGTCTTTGCTTTCTGCCTTGTTTGATACAGGATCTGTCTTGCTGCTTTGCCACTATCAATACCAGGCTACCTGACTGGTCAACTTCTAATTTTGTCTTAGCCCCTCATCTTGCTGAAGGAATACTGAAGTTACCAGTCCACATATCTGGCTTATGAGGATATTATGTATGTGACATACAGCATCTGGTTTATGTGGATTCTGAAGATCTAAATTCACATCCTCACTTCTGCCCAGCAAGCACTTTACCCACTGAGCCATCTCCTCAGTCCTGTTCGTGCTAATGTACTTCAGAACATTGGCTTCCCTGACCATCCTCTATAAAATAGATCTCAAATGCTGCAAGCAAATCACGGCCTCATAAACCTACTTTACTTTTCCAATAGTGCTGCTTCCTACCTAGCCTATCAGAGTGTTTCTTGATTCTTCCCGTAGAGTGTACAGTCCCTAAGAAGTAAAATAACATTTATTCTGCTCTTCACTGTATCTTCAGTGCCCTGGAATTACTGTGGAATGAATAGCAATCTATCATATGTTTTCAACACAACATGTTATGTGCATACGGTCTTCAAATTATTTCTCACTAAATATGGATCACAGATTTCACTTTCAGGATGGTGAGTTACATGCACTTTTCACCTAGTTCTCTTGCTACATACAATTACATTTCTGGATACTCTATAAAGCAAGCGTAAGAGGATTCTAAATGGTGGCAAGAATAAGTCATGCAGAGTGAAGAGCTTGTAGCCCAAAGACAAAAGCAGTGGCAGATTTCCTTTGTGCCTCCTGTTTTCTAGCTAATGTAGTTTTTGACCACAAGATACAACAGGAAGGGACATAAAACCCAGCTGAAACTTGCTCTCTCTCTCTCTCTCTCTCTCTCTCTCTCTCTCTCTCTCGCCCTGGGACCAAGGAAAAAAGAACAGCCTGGCCAGATAGAAATTTATAGGAAATAGCTATTCCACCAAAGTCAAACACCACAGGGAAAAAAATGTAGCCCTACCAATAAAATGCAATAGGAGCAGATTTCCCCTCCCCAAGCTCTGGACGGTACTCTGAGACCCACCAGGTTATGTCAGGGAGACTGAGAGGAAACCAGGACTTCACCTCCCACTGGGAAATAAGAAGCTCTTGTATGTCAGCTCAGTGCAAGGAGGGACCACGAGGGAAACCTGTACATCATTATCCTGATCCTCCACTGGGTGGTATTAGTGGAAGCCAGTTGAGAGGTGCATATTCACCACTTCCAAGCTGTAATGAGCCTACTTATTCCCATTCTATACAAGAAAAGAAACACTCCTTAAGTCTCCGAGTCAGGAAGAATCAGTGGAGGGCAAGTTGGAGTCAGAACTCCCATTCCTAGTCACTATATAGTAAAAAGAGCCTAAACATTTGGGTACATTGGTGTGTATATGTATCCAGCCATTTGGGCAAAATCAGAAGTAAGACTGAAGCTATGTGCTGGATTGAGTAGTATCTCCCCTAAATTTGTGTTCTTCCTAGAACCTTAGACTATGACCTCATTTGGAAACAGTGTTTGCAGATATAATTAATAAGATGATACTCAAATGTGGAGCTTGGAGAAACTCCCCTTCCCTAACTAAAAGAAGGGGGGGACACTGGCTGAAACAGAAGACTTGGGGCTGCAGGCTTAGCTTAAGAGGAGAGCACATGTTTCTTATGCACAGAACCTGCACTCAATCCCCAGAAAAATCCCCCCAACCATATAAAAAGATAAATCAGAAGATTTGAACAAGGCCCAAAGTCTCATAATTCTCAAAATATCCAGGCTGAAAATTAGTCATCATGCCAAGAACCAAAAAGATCTCAAATTGAAAGAAAAGAGTGAATGGAAGCAAATGTACACTATTGTGCAATTGCAGGCATATTTTAAGTGGAAAAGATAAAGAGACATAACAGGTAAAATGTCTACAATCAAATGGTAAACTACCAGCATTTGAAAACTCTAATAAGCCCTGCCTCTATAATTTACTACCACTACCTATAGCAACCAGAAAAAAAAAAAAAAGTCTATAGGAGAGATTGTCCCCAAATGCTACAAATAAATCAGAATGGAATTTTTTTAAGTCAAAGGAAACTATAAGAAAAAGGGAAATTTACAGGGAAATGGAAAAACAGAATGAGCCAACATATAACAAAACTAACTTTTAAGCATTTTAAGTATTAAGAGTTTGACTGGCTTTTTTTTTTTTCAGAAAGATGATCTTTTGTTAGTTTCAAGAAAACCCTCAGGTGGGGTGTGATCTCACCAGAAGAGGAGGGCATATAGTCTGGCAGATAAAAAGTAACCATTTTGCAAATGGGTGATAGACCCCTCCCTTACTGTGGTTTCCCACTTTTATTACATCTACCTTTGAATGTGCTTTTATCACAAGACTCTAACAGCTTTTTGTCTCTGGCCAGGGAGTAACATACAATGCCCACCAGGATGGAGTGAAGGGCATTGCAGGAGCAGCAAAACTGCAAAAGAAAATCAACAAACCACAATCCAGAACTTCAGAGACTCTATATCAACCACCTAGAACTAGGCCAGCTTAGTCTCTCCCCATCTTGAAGCTCAGGGAAATTTGCGAGAAGAGGGGGTGGTAAGAGTGTAAGAGCAAAAGGATGGGAGGAGCAATGATATGTAAGATACTCTATACTAGTTAGGGCTGAAGCAATCATAATTGGACTTTGCATGCCCTGCGCATTGTCCAACACACTGTTGACCTCACAAAGTCTAGCATCTGCTAAAGGCACCAAGATCCTTGGAGGCAAAGGATTGGCAGCCACAGCAGTGTTCCTATACCTAAGGGGAACACGGGAAAGGGTTCAGGGAAAGGCCACTGGCTCCTTGTACGTCATCGGAGAGGAGGGCCCAGAGGAAAATCAGACATGCACAAGAAAGGACTCTCTGGGAATTGGGGCGGGAGGCACTGGGGGATGGGGAGGGAGAGGGGTGGGGAGGGGGAATAGGGGGTACGGGGGGAGGAGGAGGGAGGGAGGGAACTGGTGTACCTAATAAAAAAATAATGAAATTAATTAATTAATTAATTAATTAATTAAAAAAAAAAAAGAACTGCAAAACCGCTACAATAAAGCCCACAATTGAATGTCTCTCATGAATATACATGAAAAAAAACTTCAATAAAATGTTAGAAAACTGGGGGCTGGAGAGGTAGCTCAGAGGTTAAGCCTCTGCCTTGCAGGCAGAAGGTCCTGAGTTCGGATCCCAGATCCCACATATAGACGCCAGGTGGAAGCAGGGGCGGCCTGCACTTCTGGTCCTGGTAGGGCGGGGCCTGTGAATCCCGGGGCAGAGTAAACAAGAAGGAGGTGGAGGCGTCCATGGTGGTTCCTGAATTCGTCCGTGGTTCTACACACACACAGACACACACACGCGCGGACATACATACGCACACACGCACAACTGAATAAATAATAATAAAAAAAATTAGAAAACTGAATCCAACAATGTATAAAAGGAATTTTATATCGATGACCAAGAAACAGTTACTCTAGGTATTCAAGGCTGCTTTAGGATGAAAAAGGCAACTTTTAAAAATAAAAGGAAGGATGAAAGGGCCGTATAAAAGGATGAAAGAAAAGGAAAGCTAGAGGGAGGGATAGAAAGGAGAAACAATAGAAAGACAATATTACCTACGGCATCCACAGGGTTGGGGAAAAAAATAATATGATGCAGGAACTACAGGACGCAATCCAGTAACTACTCAGAATCAACAACTTTCCTTAAATACTTGGCTGGTGGTAACCTCCTCAAGTTGTTTAAAACATTCAAAAATCACATAGCTTATACCATCCTTAACAGTTAGAAATGCAATACCTCCACGCTCTCCCCGAAAGACCATGAACTTCAGAATGTCCTCCTCATGACTGCTTCCTACTTAGTGGCAAATTCAGAATCCTAGCTGCTTAGCAGTAGGACAAGAAAGAGAAATAAAGATAGGGACAGGTGGCTTAAGTCAGACTGAGGAGAAGAAAACCACAACTGTTTTTTGGTTTTGTTTTGTTTCATTTTGTGTTTGTTTTTTTTTTTTTACAAGCAACATGCCTACTTGTGTAGAAAACCCCAAAGAATCAAAATAAAAATCTGAAACCATAAGAAACTCTAGCAAGGTCCCAGCATGCAAGTTAACATACAAAATCCAATTCCTAAGATAGAAAGGAAAATCTTAGCTTAAATCTAATATATAACAATGTATCTAGGAAGTACAAACCTCTTACAAAGCGAATAAGTGCTGATCAAATGAAATAAATGGACAAACAGGTCTGTGGATTAAGATTCAATACTGTTAAGATGACAATGATTTTCAAGTCGATCAATGGACCATCCATCAAGCTGATTTGTGAATGCTGATGAATTCATCAAGTTGCACACAAAGATGAAAAACTCCAGATTACCCAACTCCCCTGAAGAGCAAACTGAGAATGGACGCTCCCATGTGAAGACTTACAAAAGGCTGAAGAGGCAACTCAGGGGTCAAGACTGCCTCAGAAGCAGAAGGACCTGAGTTCGGATTCCAGATTCCACGGGCAAAAATGACACTAGTCCCCACTTCTGGCCCAGATGGGCAGAACCTGGGAAATCCCACAGCACCCCAACACCCCAGAGCTAAGCAAGAAGGAGGCAGAAGCAATCCAGGATGATTCCTAAAGTCACCCTTGGTGTTCCACAGGGACACACAGTGTCCACACACACACAGTGTAGTAATGACAACACAATAGGTAAACAGATCAATAATGAAAAGCAAATCTACACAAAATGCAACAGAAAGAAAGGTCTACACAAAAAAAGGTGTTGGGAAAGTTGGATAGACATTTGCAGAGAGAGAGAGAGAGAGAGAGAGAGACAGAGAGAGAGAGAGAGAAAGAGAAAGAGAGAGAGATAACCAAGACATGGACCTTCTGCTTTCAAAAAATACTCGAAAGGACCCTAAGGGGCTGGGAAGATGACTCTGCTGTCCAAATGTCCCAGATAAACGAGAAAACTGGACTTTAGATCTAACGTACGATAAGGCAGCTGGATTTGGAGGCCAGTCCACAATTCTAACCTCCGAAGGCCAAGACTGGGAATATCCAGTACAAGCTGGCTAGCCACACTAGCCCTATCTATTGGTAAGCTGTGGCTATAATACTGACCTAGCCTCAAGAAATACGGTGGGGGAACAATCGAGGATGCTTCTCAGTATTACCTCAGGCACACACAGATACACGCACACACATGCAACGCGCACACATATACATGCTGCCACACACAAGAAAAGAAATTATATACAAATATAAACTTCAGTGCTATGAAACTTTTATGATGATAGTATCTAGAACAGAAAATCAAGGTGACCTTGGCTTTGATAATGAGTTATAAAAACACCATCAAAAGTATAATCTGTAAAAGAAAAAAGTTAAGTTGTATCTTATTAAATTTTTTAAAATTTGATATAAATATAAAAATTAAGGAAGTAAAAAGTAAAACTGCAAACTGAAAGAAAATATTACATGACATACTTAATAAAGGAGTAATAGTCAAGATGTGTAAAGTATAAAATTCAACTGCAAGAACAAAAGCAAACCAATTTAAAAAATGGACAAAATATTTTTTAAACAGATCCTTCACCGAAAAATACATAAACGGTAAATAATCACATAAAAAAATGTTTGACATCACTAGTCAATAGAGATTTTCAAAGTGGAACAGAAGGGCAGACCTACACAATTACTATGTCAAATCTAGTGAGACTCAGGGCAAGAAAACTCTTGCTGACGGAACAACGATGGTACAGAAGATACTTCTAGAATTTTACCATAAAAACCAGCAATCTCACTTTTCTGAATTTATCAAGATGAATTGGAAAATTTAAGCTATACAAAAACGCAAAAGCTCACAAGTAAATGGTATTAATTTTTATTCCTGATTGGTCAAAATTGAAAGTAACCAAGATATCACTCAGAAGGTAAACAGATAAACTGTGTTTGTCTAAATGATACATTATTATTCAGTAACAAAAATAAATGAACTATCAAGGCATATACACCATGCATACATACCACGCATAAACACCATGCGCCCGGGCACACACGTAAGCACCATGGAGGAACTGGAAAGGCAGACTGGTGAGATGCCAACCTGAAACTCCATGACACACTGTGGAGGGCAGAAGTGTGCAATCAACTCACGTACCAGGCATTTCAGATGTCCAGAGGAGGAATCAGTAAGTGCAACATAGGACTTGCTGGTAATGAAACTATTCTGCGACACTGTAGCAGCAGATACATTGTATTTACGCACCCATCAAAACTCACAGAATTTCAAAACCAACAATAAGCCTTACTCATGTAAAAATAAAATCAAGTGGGGGCTGGAGAGGTGGCTCAGGAGTTAAGCCTCTACCTTGCAGGCGGAAGGTCCTGAGTTCGGATCCCAGACCCCACATATAGACGCCAGACAGAAGTGGGGGCGGCCTGCGTTTCTGGTCCTGGTAGGGCGGAGCTTGTGAATCCCGGGGCAAAGTAAATTTGTCTGTGGTTCTACACACACACACACACACACACACACACACACACACACACACGCATATGCACACACCCACAATTGAATAAATAATAAATAACAAAAAAAAATAAAATCAAGTGATTAAGAAATGTATGAAAACAATCTTGCTGCAACAGTTAGGGCGAGGGAAAGGGGTGTTGTAACTCGGGACATAAACACTGTGTCCATTTGATAAAGCTGTTTCTCATGGGGTGCAGATGAATAGTCTGAAGCTGACACAGGTACACACTACAGAAAAATTACGTAAATGCATAGCAGATGGTGGGGATTCTTACTGCTGGGTAGGAACTTAAGGATAAGTGAGGGGAGAAGGCTAAAATAGTGGTAACAGATTACAGATACAGTTGGAGATAAAGAGCTCAGGTTTAGCTTACTGTAAATACAGATGGTTATACACAGAAACATACATACTACAAGAATGTGTGGTTCTGGGTCCTTGTACGTCATCGGAGAGGAGGACCAAGAGGAGAGTTAGGCATACACAATAAAGGACTCTCTGGGAATTGGGGGGGAGGCACTGGGGGATGGGGAGGGAGGGAGGGGGAACAGGGGGTTAGGGGGAGGAGGAGGGAGGAAGGGAACTGGTCTACCTATTAAGTTTGTATGAGCGGAAATAATAAAAAATGTATTAAAAAAAGAATGGTTATGAAAGTAAGTAAGTGTGTGTGTGTGTGTGTGTGTGTGTGTGTGCGCGCGCACACGCGTGCGTCCACTCATGGACATACATAAAGGAGCACAGGAGTGAACCGAAAGAGGTCTCAATATCCAAAGCTGAAACAATTTTAGCAACAAAATGAAAGTAATTTATACCCCAAGTATAAATGAACACCTATGCATCCACACTGCTATACATCACTGAAGAAGGAATAAAAGGAAAGACAGTAAGAAATACCCCATGTGGAATTCTGAATCTACTCTCCCCTACAGGTGGGAACATAAGTCACCACTTAACATGGGTTGACACAGTATTTCTCTCCCAAAGAACATAAAAGAAAAAGGACTAATTATACAGATGATCAAAGTAAAAAAAAAAAAAAAAAAAAGTATTGAGATATTAACAATTTCCACAATTTCCAAAACTTCGACTACAGTTAAGATGCTATCTGAGCAATAATTTTTAGGAGCCTCCACCAACTACAATAACAGAAAACCTACTATTAGTATTCACTGTCACACACATTGCTCTCTCAAAAGTTATTATGATTCCCGGGGCTGGAGAGGTGGCTCAGGGGTTAAGCCTCTGCCTTTCAGGCGGTGGGTCCTGAGTTTGGATCCCAGATCCCACGTATAGACGCTGGACGGAAGCGGGAGGGGGGGGGGGCTGCGTTTCTGGTCCTGGTAGGGCGGAGCCTGTGAATCCTGGGGCAGAGTAAACAAGGAGGAGGTGGAGGCGTCCATGGTGGTTCCCGAATTCGTCCGTGGTTCTACACACACACACATACACACACACACATACACACACACACATACATACACTATACATACACAATTGAATAAATAATAATAAAAAAAATTTTTTTAAAGTTATTATGATTCCCTAGAGCAGATTCAATTTAAGGGTGTAACAAGTGAGCAACAAAAGCACTCAGAGAAAACGAGAAAGTTGCCTGTTACAGCTGTGTTGCCTGTTACAGCTGTGTTGGTGGTCCCAAGCCCACTGCCCACCTCGGACACGAGAACGCTCCCACCACGCACCAAGAAGTGAACAAGCCCATCCACGTTACTGGAGTTTTTGAAAGCCACCGCCTCGTGAATGTAACCCTGAGGCTCTCGGGAATGAATGCCCCTGTCTTTAAACAATAACCACGAAAGAAAGAAGCCGCTGCACTGGTGTGAGGACAAGGGAACATCGTCAGGTCATGATATGTACGGCAGGAAGCTGTCGCATATAAAATAAGGATTGCAAACTCAGAATGTGCTTCTTCCATGACACTGAGCTAAGAACAAGAGAGAATGTGGAAAAGCATCCACACTGCTTCCAGACTGCAGGATGAACGCAACAGGCACGTAGTACTTTTGTAAGGATAAAATACACCAAATTAAGTCATGTGGACCACCGAAGAGAGGACTTACAACATGCTGGTCAAAATGGCAACCCACTCCAGCCCAGCATAGCTGTGAATGGGGCCCAACGTGAAATCAAACTTACATAAAATATTTGAGGTTTTTTTTTTTTTCCAGTAACTTGACTGCTTGGTTCTCAAGCGCCAACTTTGTAGATGGCAACATCATGACAATGCCTGACTCTCCTCTACCACCATCAGTAGGTCAGAAAAAACGGAGTCTAAGAAAGGTCTCTAAATTTGCTTCTTGGTATCCCCAATGGAGAAGAGCTTTCCCAAGGCACCAAGGCTTATTGACTTGGAAATTCTGTTTCATTAAGTGAGGCCTAGAGCATTTCTGCTGCAAATAAAACAGGAGAAAACAAAATAGATTACACACAAAAACGACGTACTATTTGGGGAAAAGCAAGTACATCAGCACTTGCCTAAAAGCCACAGACGTCATGTCAATCAAGAAGCTGAAATTTCCTGACCGCAAAACCTCTTTGCATTACAAAAGTTATAGAGGATGCCCAAGAGTTTACTGAACTACACCTAACATATTTATTGATAAAGAAGCTGAGTTTCCTTTTTAAAAAATGTGCCTTTCATTCACTTTAAAATAGCAATAAACCATATACTCCACCTATTTTGTGGGAACAAACTCTATACTTTCCAAAATTAAACAAAAACACACAGAGATCATGGTGGTGTTTGGGATTTTTGCAAATCCTGTCAGCAACACTCAATTCAGAGGAAGCCTGATTCACCTTGGCGTGTTTGAGCGGCTGCTAGCATAGCGCCTCTGGAAGGCTCGTCGGACAAATGAGGGTCCCTGAGACCCACAGTGTCAGGCCCGACAATCTCTGAAAGGGCCTCAGACTCCTGCAGCAAGGCACAAGCTACAGCTACACTGCTGTGTTTTTAGAGCCTGTAAGTGCTAAGGTGCAGATAGAAAGGGACATCATACTTTGCCCTATGATTCTCTTCATTTGTATCCATTCTAAATATCCTTCATGATATTCCACAGAAAAAGAGAAAGGAAGGAACAGAGAGAGAGAGAGAGAAGGAAAAGGGAATGCGGGAAAGAAAGGAGGGAGGGGGAGGAGAGGGAAGAAAGGTTACAGTGACAAGCCAAGGATTCAGTTAGAAAGTTCTAGACTTGAGCTCTAACTTGTATGCTTTCTAGCTCTCTAAGCAAGAGAGTAATTTTAAAGTTTCGATGTCTACATTTTACAAACAGGATTCATACTAGTATTCTCCCTCATTGTAGTTGTGAGAAATGAATGATAAAATAAAAGCCAACCATGAAAATTTAGACCAGCTTTGCTTTGCAGACTATATGTACAGAACTGCATAAGTACCTCATTTAAAGCAAAGTTAGTCAAACTATCATCAGTTATCTTTAACTTCCTTCTAGTAAGTCAGTGGTGTGATTAGCAATACTTAATAGTTCCCTTTCCAAGTCTGAAGTTTGCACGGTTTTAGAGATGCAAAAGAATTAAACGGCAAGGTTATTTTTCAGAAATGCCTCAATTTTAAGGATTTAGCTGACAACAGGGAAAAATAATAAAGCTTGCTTCTGGCTCTACAAAAGAAACTCCATCTTAAACGCTGAAGGGAAAGATGGCACGGCTTTGGTGATTAATGAGCTGTGCAGTACAATACAGCGGAACAGGGGAGAAGCAGCATCCGTATTAATAGGCCAATTCTAGCCTCCAAGCAAACTGCTCCCCAAATGGGTGCATAATTTACTCTGATAAAGTACACCTGTCCCCTCATACAACCGCCTCCATGAGCATCAGTTATGCACAAAACAAACACTGCTGGGCTCAGATAAAACATGCAAAGAAAGTCATTTGCGATTTTTCACAACAGGGTAACTAACGACAGGGAGAGGGAAAGAAAAACTTCAGAGAATAGAACCTAAGTCCTCTCTTCCGAATGGCACTTGTAAGACACAAGATCCACAATTAGCTGGAATCCTGAATGTTTTAATAGACAATAATTTAAGGGAGCCCAGAAAAGTAATCGTTAGGGCATGTGATACACTGTCTACATTGTACTTACCTCTGCGATTATTGTGCCTTTTGTTAAGTGTTAAGAAACACTACACTAATGGATTCTTTCATAATACAGAAACATGGCTTGCAGAGATGGTTCGGTGGTTAAAATGCTTGCTGTACGAGCAAGAAAACCAGAGTTCACATCCCTAGATTCCACACGAAAATGGTGGATGAGCACACAGCCTGCCTGTAACACCAGCCCTACAAGGCTGAGAATGGGAATTTCCAAAGCAAGCTGGCTCGGGGTTGATTAAAAATCCTTCCTCAAAAGAATAAAGAGCTACTGAAGATGATTCCCAACATCAACCTCAGGCCTACACACACACACACACGCCCACACACACTGGAACATGCACATACATATCCTCCCACATACACATGAAAATGGAAAATGAAAAAAAGAAAACGGGTAAACAAAAACACCAAGATGTGTTAAGCCACTGTAGCATCAAACTCAAAGCATCTCTTTGTACATGATTTCTTAGAAAGGTCAAAAACTGGGACTGGAGAGATGGCTCAGGGGTTAAGACTCTGCCTCACAAGCAGAAGATCCTGAATTCAGATCCCAAGTCCCACGTAAAAACACCAAGCAACGGTGGCGACCTGCACTTTGGGTTCTGGTGGGCGAAGCCTGGGAAATCCCAGAGGAGAGCAAACAGGATGTAGAAGCAATCCAGGATGATTCCCAAAGTCTCCCTTGGTCCTCCAGAGAGATTCACAGTGTCCTCTCTCTCCCCCCCCCTCTCTCACGTAAAATAAAGTTAAAAAAAAGAATTATCTGGCTAGGTGAGGCACTTGGGAAGCAGAGGAAGAAATGTCAGGAGTTCAAGGCAACCATCGCTACTCAACCAGTCTGAGGCTGAGATGCCCCCCGACACACACACACCCCGACACACAAATCTGAGAAGAGGTTACTGCCGCATCAATGGTGGTACCCTCTGGAGACCAGGAGTTCAAGGCCAATCTGGGCTACATGAAACCTCATTGCTCACAGGTCTAGAGAGATGCCATTATATTTTGATCACGGGGGCGTGTGACCTCGTGAATACTCTCGTGGCAGAAGGGGTAAAGGCAGCCATTTTCTACAACAGCAGCAACACTACCCATGAGAGACAATGTTCCAAAGGGTTCAACCTTGTAACAACTAACAACTATTACTGGTTCCCAACATTTGTACGAGGATGGAGGGGTAACGGTCACACAATATCGCAGGGTATTCTCTCAATGCAGTTTGGGGATTGATTTTCTAATGAGTGGGTTATTTTACAATTCTGTAGAGTCAGAGTTTAACGTATAGATTTCTGTCGAGAGGAACAAATAACCCCAATGTTAGTTACCACTCTATGTGACAACAAAGAAACCCTTAGCAATCTCATCTCCATCTTTTCTTTAATTATGTCCTCAAACACTCTTTGGACCAGTTATAACACGTACTGGTTTTGTATCAAGTCGTGAGTATCATTAAAGTGGACGTGTGTCCATACTATGTAAGATCATTATTTTACTTTGTGAAAACGGCAGCAATCCTGCAGGTCATTCAAGTGAGCTCACCTGGGAGCAGGGACAGGAGCAACTCCAGAGAGTCTGATCTAGCTTGCTCTCTCTTGGGCCTCACAGACACTCCGCACAGCAATGGAGCTACAATACTCTTTCCTGGGCCTTTTCTTCTCTCTCTACTGGGCTTATGTTCTACCTTGCTCATCTCACTAGTGAGAATAAGAGTTGGATTTGATTGATGGTCTCTGCTGGATGGATGGTGAAGATATGATCTCTGCAGGATGACTGAAAATGGGGATCTTTGTTAATACTTTTATCTGTTTCTGCATCTATAAATTTAATAAAGAAAAATAGCTCTTTGTGATCTGAGCTGGTTTCTGTGTTTGACGTGTGGCTAAAGTTACAGAACCAAAAAGATCCTTACATGTCTGTATCCAACTTTTTTTTTTATTCAATTGTGCATGTGTGCGTGTGTGTGTGCGCGTGTGCGTGTGTGTAGAACCACGGGCGAATTCAGGAACCACCACGGACGGCCTCCACCTCCTCGTTTACTCTGCTCCGAGATTCACAGGCTCCGCCCTACTAGGACCAGAAACGCAGGTCGTCCCTGCTTCCGCCCAGCATCTATACATGGGGTCTAGGATCCGAACTCAGGACCTTCCGCCTTCAAGGCAGAGGCTTAACCCCTGAGCCACCTCTCCAGCTCCAGTGCTTATGATTTTTAAAAACGCAGATGGGCAAAATATCTCAGCAAGTAAGGCTCCTGCTCACCATCTGCTGACCTGAGCTTCACCCCTGGACTCCCCCTGGTGGAAGGAGAGAACTGACTCTCCAAAAGTTGTCCTCTGAGCTTCACCTTAAGGTGAAAAGGTAAATTTGTATTCAACCACACAAACTATAATTCTGGCAAACATGTTTATACTTTTGCTATTTTTATTAACTTTTAAACCAGCAAAATGGGTTTTGTCCATGCTCCCTCCTCCTTACTCACTTTTTTTTTTTTACTCCTTTTTTTTTTTTTTTTTACTCCTCTTTACTCACTGTAAAGTGCACAGTTTGAAGCAGCACCCTGGCGGGGGGTCGTCTCCATGAACTTGACCACCCTGTGTCTCACGTAAGTGACCATTACAGTACTTGTCCTTTTGTGACTCGTGTACTGAACTTGCTAAGCCTTCAAGTTTCATCCAGTGTATGTCAGAATTTTCTTCTTTAGAGGAATAGCATTCCACCGTGTGTTTATTACAATCTGCTGATCAATCATGAATGAATCAACACTCGGGGAGCTTGAACTTCTCGGTGATTATAAATAATGTTACCAGCAACACTACTACAACTGCTTGCTTTAGATGCTTTTGTGTAAGATCCTCATTAGGACCATACAGTAACTGCATTTATTTCTTGAAGAACTGCGGTACTTCTTTCCACTGCATCTGCACTATTTTACACTATTTACCAACAATGCACAAAGATTCCAATTTCTCTACATCCACATCAACATGAATTGTTTCTAGATTTTGTTTAAAGTTAATCTAATGGGTAACAGGTCAAATGGATCATCAGGCAAACACACTTGTTGACAAGGCTGAAGATCTGAGTCGAATTCCCCAAAAACTACATAAAAGGGGCGATCTAGCCCCTCATGGCTCTCTAGTGCCATGAGCTCTGTTTTATTTCTCCTTCTCATGGAGGCGCCCTAGCTCCTCATGGCACTCCACGTCTGGAGTCCGTGAGTTCCAACCTTTCTCTTTTCTAATAAACGCTACTTTAATTCTCAAAAAAAAAAAAAAGGTACAAAGAGAGAAGTGACTCCCTCAAGTTGTTCTCCAACCTCTACACAAGCACCAAGACACGTGGATGACATGTGCGCGTATACACACACACACACACAGAGGCATGCACGCGCACATAATTTCTTTTTAATTAAGAAAAAAAGTGATAATTCCTGGTTTCAATTGGCACTTCCCTAATGATTAGCAATGTTAAGCAGGTGATATTTTTACATGCTTTGTGTAAGCTTAAACAATTTCTAAGGGGCTGGAGAGGTGGCTCAGGGGTTAAGCCTCCGCCTTGCAGGCGGAAGGTCCTGAGTTCGGATCCCAGATCCCACGTATAGACGCCAGGTGGAAGCGGGGGCGGCCTGCGCTTCCGGTCCTGGTAGGGCGGAGCCTGTGAATCCCGGGGCAGAAGGAAGTGGAGGCGTCCATGGTGGTTCACGAATTCGTCCGTGGTTCTACACATACACAGACACACACACACACAGACACACACACGCGCGCACATACACACGCACATGCGCACAGTTGAATAAATAATAATAAAAAAAAAAAAAAAATTTCTAAGAACCTTAGGTGAGTTTAAAGTAATATAAATCAAGTACAATGAACCACTTTTGAATTCCCACAGCTTCCAAATAAAAACAAAAACAATGAGTATAATTTAATGTGCCCATACTTTCCTTCTTTACTAGTATATCTTACACAATGACTGCATCTTCGGGTCATGTCAATAAATATCTTCATCTTTGCCACTTAACAAGAAACATGGTATGCATTTATACTTATGCACTTTCTCATCTGTTACAATACTTGCATATAACATGTAGTATTTGGTTTTCTACCTCCCCCTAGTTTTATGAAAGAGATTTGATGAAAATAAGTTATTATTTTATTAATATGTATGATTGAAATCATAGCAAAACAAAAGTAGACAAACATGAACATACATGAGCGTGTATAAGGATGATATTTGCTTTGTGAGGAAATAGGGAGCAGGCTTATTCTGAAGTAAAATGGCAACTTATTCCAGAACATAAAAGCATAATGAAAGGGAGAAGACGGACAACAGCAAGTTATAAAGTGGTGATGAATCTTATTTGCAGTGGTTTATGAAACCTGAGTCTGAAAAGAAGCCAAAAAATACATTAAAATGTCAGCTAATCTACTCAGTCTTAAGAGCTCCTTCTCTAGAATGTTCTCACTCTACTGAGATAAACAAGGTGCTCACAGGATTTGCCCAAAGTCATGTGCCAATCTAGGGAAATTCTAGGAATCTGCACTTTCAGTTCAATGCTTTTCTCAGGAGACAAGGCTTCTGTGATACACACATCGCGATGGATTCATGTGCTATTTAACACAATAAATTGAGACATTTTAGCAATCTACAAAACCAACAGATGAACATTAGAAATTTATCTCTTAATTACGTTTTGAAAAATGACTTACTCTAACACAACTTAAAATTAGAAAACAATGTAAATGCAATGATAGAAATTTTAATTGATGAAAGATTAACCATAAGTGGTAAGTGGCTTTAACAAACAGAAATAAGGAATTTTTTCTGTACTTTTACTGCAGAACTAATAAAAATCAGGGTGTTATGCTAAAATGAATGGTTTCAATCTGACTTTTTAATGTTTTCAATTCTAACTTTACAATAAAAAGAAACTAAATCACAATCAAAATGGCTTATGAAAAGTAGCGAATCCCAAATTTCCAATCCTGCAAAGTAGTCAATATCTATTAAGTACCAGTACACACAACTTACAGCTCAGAGCTGCAATCTTTACGTGAGCCTTGTTTAATGTCAGTTCAATTTGCAACTCCTGCTTCCTAGTCTTTCTTTCTTTCTTTTTTCTGAGAAAGGGGAAAACACATCCCATGGTGACATCCCAGGCTGAGAACTCAATGAATGCCAAGATCAAACAAGACTGATGTCCCCATGGAAACTAATCCAGCCCGGGATTTACTATTCAAACCTTTTCTGAAGCATTCGTGCACATCTAATGGGCAATGAAAACTGTCAAGGAAGATGACCCTAATTTTGAACACGGTTAAAAGGACCTTGGAGTAATGATGAATACTTCTACTTGCTCAAGATGACTAACCAGCAGAAAAATATCTTGAATGGACTTGGATTTTTAAGATGCCTACACTAACCCATTTGTGCAAAAAAAATCTTGAAGGAAGCAATTTATGTCATTTTTCTATTTAATCTTTGATTTTCTATTTCTTGTGTGCTTCCTTTTAGCCTCAAAAGCAACTTTGGTAGTTTAATCTTCTGGGAGCGTCTCTGGGAAAAGACTTCCAGTTGCTGTCACTTCACTACACAATGTTATCTTTTCACCTTACACAAGTGACATCCAAGCCTAACTGGAAATAGCGCATCGCCAGTAACCAAGTTTACAGCACTACTCTGGCTGCACACGGAAATGTCCACGTGCTACTTACTGAGGTCAACCGAGTAAGGAACAGTGTCTTCAGCCCAGCTGTCTGTCCCTCCAGCAGCTCTGCCCCAGTCAGCAGTTGGACAGACCCAAGGGAAGCGGAGAGCAATTCAGTGCCGACCCCAAGGATGTTGCTCCAGAGTCGAACAGAGGCTTTGGGCAGTAACACGCTCACCCTGACCCGAGTGTAGGAGACTCAAACTGAACTACTTCCCCGGCTGTGTGATGAGAAAACCAACACCCCTGGCCCACTGATCACACTGTAACCTCGTTTTCCCTTTCCGAGTGTTCAGGAGCAGAAGACAAACAAGTGTTCGCGGCTGTCCGCAGTGCCTGCGTTCCCTCCAGCTCGCTCCTCCTGCCTCTGGAACCAGCTCTGGGTCAAAGCAGGCCGACTAGCCCGTCTCCCCCAAGCGCATCTCTACAGTTCTCAGCCCACGTCAGATCACGATCTCGCTCCCCGTCCTCCACGCTGAGAAACCTGCGTGCGTCGCTCGGCCCCTCGTCGCTCTCTTCCTACGTCTGTAAGTTCACCCCTCTGCAGAAGCCACAGAATGCACAGGGTGTTTCATGCGCTAACAGAGACAGGTGAGTTCTTTTCCCGCTCAGGGCAGAAGACTACAGCCGACTATAAATCCAGTAACTAGGACAAGCTCAACTCTGCCACCTGAGTTTACGATCAATGTAAATACACAGACACACACGTGCACACACATGCACAGACACCTGCACAGACACTTTCCTAGTCTTTTACACAAGTTCTAGTTTTTAAAAAAAGGTAGTTCTCTGTTCAAAAAAAAAGTTGTCTTAGAAGTTACACCAAGAATGTTAATGACCTTATGTAATAGTAAGAACATAAATAACTTGAAATACATTAATTAAAAGCTGTCTATTTCAATGTATAATACTGTCTTTAATACTGAGACTGCACATAACATACTACCATGAGGGAAGGAATAAAGAGGCAGGATGCCAAACTGTGTCAGATCTGTCCTTTCATTTGCTGTTTTCTTTGTTGCTTTGTTTTCATTTTTGACACAAATCTCATGTAGCCCAGGCTGCCCCGAACTTGCATGAAGCTGGGGGGACTCCTTGCTCCTGTTCGCCTGCCTCCCAAAGTCCTGAGTTTACAGTGCAATGACCATGCAGCCAAGCTTTGATTTAAGCTTAATATAATGTAATATAATACAATGTAATGTAATAACATAATATCTGGATTTAAGATAACTGGCCATTTGCTTAATAGTTCGTATTTGTCCCACTCATTTTTTAACATTTTCCCTTCTTTCTCTTGGTTTTTGTTAGAATGAAAATGTATCATCGTATTTTATCTTTTATTGGCTTATTAACCCCACTCATGTCCCCAAAATTTAGTCCTAGAAGAGACATTCTGGCAATCTGGAAACAAGACAGGAGGAGGGTGCTACTGGCCCCTAGTGGACATAGGCAGAGATGCAGCTAAGTGTCCAATGTTCACCGCTAGTGCTAAGACTGAGAAATTCTGCTCCAAAGTTCACTGCACACATCTCTAGCTTCTTACTGCCTTCCTGCAAGTAATAGTCTGCCTCGTGTAACTTAAGAACCTTACAGCAGTGGTCCCATTTCCTCCTTCCTGCTTTGTTTTTCTTGGCCCCTACTGAGCACCTAGGTAATTAATCTCCCTGTGGGGGCTCATTCTCTTTGTAAGAGGCGACATTCTGTGAGAATTAACGCAAGAACCCCACACATGAGGAGTGCGATCGAAAGCAATCTTGTAATTGTTGAAAGAAGACTCTAGTTTGAAGTAAAGAGAGGGAGGGACACGTGTGAAGAGAAGCTAAGTGCCCCCTGCTCGTGGCCCTCACCTCCCTGCCGACGCCACAGCCTCTGAAATGACAATGACACTGCAGCCCACTGGAGTGGCTGCCACAGCCTGGCCCTGGAGAAACTCTCAAGAATCTTTTGGTCTCTGATATATAAGTCTTTTATTCACCCACATTTAATTGAATGCATTACTAAGGGTGCCCCACAAAACTGCAATTCAGACCCAGAAATGTCAATAAAAATGTCTGCGAGGCAGAAGTCCTGAAAACCCAGCAGGGGAGTGAACAGGAGCCAGCAAACTAAGAATATAGCGGGACTACGCTGGCTGCTGGAGGGGTGGTAAAGCTCTTTTCCCATAAAGCTCAATGAGCGCTATTGGGCTTCAGCTCACAGGAATGCAGAAGGGTCGGCCCACAGAGAAAAGGGTCCCCACACGCGGTCCATTCAAATGATACCTATCAGATTACTGACATAACTACTATAAGCTGACAATTTCATTGGATTCACGTGGCAGTTAAACGAAAGGGACATTTATTCACAGGAGCGCTGAGTAGAGCGAAGTTTGAAGATGGGTCTAATTGTCAACTGAAAGTCTCACTTATTTTATTGTCTCTATCAGGATTATTTTTCTGTTCTTCAAAATAAAGACAAGTAACATCTTTACTATACTTGCAAATATTCCATCTCTAGCTAAAATGGAAATTTAATAGCAAGATCAAGCATTTAGAAGCTTCCAGGACTCTCCTCCTTGGCTTACTTATTTTTTTCATCATCGAGTTTCCTGTTTTATTTAAGACTTTAGTTTTATTTCTGAAGAAAGAGATACATTTCCTTGTTTTTGGTTTTAGAGTCAGACTATAACCAGGTTTGTTTTCTTTTCTCCTGTCTTTTCAATACTGCACCAACGTCCAGAAACTACAGGGTGAAGGAGAAGCTGCAGGGCAGAGACCTGAGGCCCCGCAGTGCTGTCTCCAGCGCCCTCTTCAGGTGGACTGAAGGTCAAAGAAAAAAGATTCTGACAGAAAGACTGCAGAGATCATTAACAATTAACAGTTCAGCTCTCACATTACATGTATTTAATCTGTGAATACTTTTTTTCTTTAAAATATCTGAATTACAATCTAATGCCAATTCTTTCTTCTTAAAAAAATTATTTCGGGGCTGGAGAGGTGGCTCAGGGGTTAAGCCTCTGCCTTGCAGTGGAAGGTCCTGAGTTCAGATCCTAGACCCCACGTATAGACGCCAGGCAGAACTGGGGGCGGCCAGCGTTTCTGGTCCTGGTAGGGTGGACCCTGTGAATCCCGGGGCAGAAAAAATGAGGAAGAGGTGGAGGCGGCCCATGGTGGTTCCCGAATTCATCTGTGGTTCTACACACACACACACACACATATACATACACACACTCGCACACATGCATACATGCACAATTGAATAAATAAATAAATAAAAATTTAAAAAATTTTTAAAAATTACTTCCTTATAAACACTTAGCAACAGACCAGTTACTACTACAGATCAATTTATCTTTCCACCACTTCCAATAAATTCCTTTACTTAATGACACAATCAAGGCCTCACCACCAATTTAATAAAGAATTAAAAATAAATTAAAACCATTTTTTCCTGCATAGTGATAAGCTGGTTACGAGATAGCTGCCAGGACCATGGCTTTCCCTGATGCATTTAGCAATCTCATTTAAATCAAACGTCTGTAGTTGATAATGCATTTTCTCATCCTTTCTATAGCTTAATCACCATTTCCTACTAAGTAGATTATGCCATTATTATGCGCAAAACACATTTTCTATGTATTGATAGTGTCTTTTGGTTTTCTTTCTCTTCTCCTTAAAAAGGCAGAATGTTTCCCCCAGAAACAGTCAGCGGTGCCACCCAAAGGTTGAATCAACTGAAACGTTTACAATTAAAAAAGGATGGTAATGACCCTGCGATCACATCGCATCTGGGGTGGAGAAAAACAAATTCACCAGGAAGTGGACTCTGCAGAAGGTAAGAGATGAGAGGGAGCTGTGAGTGGACTGAGGGGAAAAAAAAGGGGGGGGAGAACAATCCTGGGTTTTCTAATTTTCTCTTTGCTTAGCGGTGGTCCAGTGTCGAACTCTGTAGTAGATCTTAGGGGTTTCGCTGGGGGTCTGAAAGCCTCCTGGAAGCTGGAGGGATCTGAAGAGGGCAGATAGGGATCCCGACTGGCTCTGTGCGCTGAAGCGGGGGGCTGCAGGGGCTTGGACCATCTCTGTGGGATCTGAAGGGACTGAGCGGGTGTGGAGATTGTCATCCTGACGAGTCTGAATTACTTCCTGAGGATGCTGGATACTGTGGTGATGGCCGGTCGGTCCTGCTTGGCTTTATTTTGCCTCCTGATGCACTGAGGGTTACAGGGTGACACGTGGGACACCTGCCAGTCAGCAAACCATCAGCAGCCACTGAAGAATTCCAGACCAGGGGAAGATTAACAGAAGCCCTCGAAGTAGTTCCCATCAGAAAGATGGTGTCATGGTTTGAAATGTGTCCCCCACAGACTCGTGTGTTTGGGAAGGTCATGGTACCCTTGAGAGGGGGAGCTTGCGGGAGGAAGGAGGTCACAAGGGGTGCACCTTGAGGTGGATGAGTCCCATGCTACCTCCAGGAGGAATCTTGCAGCTCTCAATCTCAACGATGGGAATGACTCAGCCTGTCTCCAGCTTTAGCCGCCAGCCAAGCCACCCCGACCATGAAAGACTGTGTCCCCCCTCCGGAACGTAAGCTGAATAAATCTCCCTTTCTCCCTTTGGTTGACTGACTTTGAGTGCTCGCTCACAGCAATAGTTAAGAGTAACTGTTACAAATGGGGATATTTTGAGCATCTTAATTCATCTTCCTCTTCAATGTTCAGTACCAAATACTGTAACTTTAAAAAGATCAACTTAGTGACCACCACTTCAAACTACTGAGCACAGAAAACTGCCAGAACACGCAGGAACTGTCACTGAACAGTGATGATGTTTAAAGATAAGTCATACAGCCCAATATTTAACCAGAGTAATGAGATGCAATGTAAAAAACCTGTATTTGTTTGGTTCATGGTAGGGATAGTTGGTAAATTCCAAGTCCTATCTGTAACCAAAAGCATTTGAAGATATATTTTTTAAAAAAAGCTTCCCATCTCAAGTAGCTACAATGAAGTTACGAACTCAAGAGAAGACAATGAACTACATCCAAACATAGATATTACACCTTATATACTGTTAGCAGGGTCTGGCCACATTGTGTAGAGAAGGTTCTTATGTTTAGCCACAGCCCGAAACTTGTTCAGTAATCTCCCTCTCGCCAGCCGCCAGCCATCTAACCCCAAATAGTTATTAAATCAGTGCGCACTGTCTTATGTAAGAATGGAAACACAAGGAAAACAAGGTCCTTTTCTTATTAAGTTTATATTTGAAAGAAGTGTATTGATGAGTCCTCCTTAGAAGCACTTTTGAAATGGTTATTACTTCCAGCTGTTACCTTGCCAATGTCATAAACATCTGTTGCAGCTCCTCTGCAGGCCGCTGGAAGAATCACCATCAAACGGCTGAAGGAAACAAGGAGTTTATCACCTTACAGCTCTCAGTCCAGCTTGACAGGCGAGCTCGCACCAACACCAGGGCCGAGGGAGCCGGCCACACTTCACATAGCGGCTGAGAGATCCTCACTCCCAGTCCAGCATGTCTGGCCAAGTGTACACAAGGACGCCGACTTCCTTAACCAGCCCTCTGTATTTTATTCACCTATCCAGGGCCTAGTGCTACCCACCATGGGCTGGGCCTTCTCCATCCACTAAACGATCTCTTGTAGGTTTGTTGTGGCCTTAATTCACTACTAATTCTCTACAAATGTCCCCAGAGTTCAAACCCTCACCTATCAAGTTGACCCCTGTATCCAACTATGACCTCTTCCAACTCCAGCCTTCTTACTTATTTCCTGTGAACAGAAGCAACTTTAATTGCACTGCTTGAAGTTGCATTTCTTTGACTAATAGCATAGTAATTACCACTTATCACTTGTATTTCTCTAATCAACAATTTACAAAATTCAATCTAATTTTAGACAAACGTAATAGCAAGAGTTAAGGCCACCGAGACAACTCAGAGAGTGAAAGCACTTGTGTGGAGACTTGACATCCCCGAGCCCACGTGGCAAAAGAAGAGAACCGTCTTCTCACCTCCCCAACACTGAACATCTAGAAACATGAGTAAACCTGGTAACCAATCAAACTGGTCCCTAGGAATGCCCGTGTACCAGCTGTCCAAATAACAATGTCAATATCAAATGGACACAACGTCATCCAAACAAAGAGGAACAATTGCCCTCGTGACGAGATCATAGACGATCTCATAAAGAGTAACTGTGAAAAGAAGTATGAACTGAGAAGCTGGGAATAGGAAAGGTGACTTAAAGCAAAATAAGCAACAGAAGCAAGAGAACGACAAGGACTAGGGTCGGAGTACGTAGGACTGAAGTGCAGCCTGAGAAGAGACTACAAAGGCGTGTAAGATTTGAACGTCGCATTTCTGCTTCTGAATCATTTGTACTTTACAGGTAAGAAAACCAGGCTCCAGGAAGCTGTGACTGTCCAGTGTCATGTGGCAGGAAGTAAAGATGCGCTTTAACCCAGGCTTGACTCTAAGTTCAATCCTCTCTTCTCACACGCCTCCTTTTGGAAGCCTGGCAAATTGTTCTGTAGTCACAGCTCACACGACCGCTTCTGGTGCTATCTAGCAGTCTTCTTCATCTCTGGATTGTATCACTGTCTCAGTTCCACAAGAAAACCAGAAGATTAAGTGAAAAGTGAAGGTCTGTGCTGACAGAAACTCAATGCAAGTAGCTCAGCGCCAACATGTCTCTCCTCCCTCGTCACTCCAACCAAGTGAACTTCCTTGACAAAGCCTACTTGCTATTTTTCTCTAGCTCTGGAGTGATGTGAAGGTAGGTATAGAGACTTGAAGCAACACAGGACTCATGAGATACAGTGAAGGGACTGACTTCAATCTACTTTAATCTACTTTATGAAAAAGAAAATCTGTTTAAAAAGGAAAAATGACCAGTTATAAAAGTAAGCTGCTACTTGTAGGAAATTTTCCTATGATTTCTATTGAAAAGTTAAGTGTCACTTCAAAAGGATTACTTTTAAACTATCAAATAAAAGCCTATAAAAGATATTAATAATGCTGTTCATTTAGCAATCTTGTTATTAAAATCACTGATTAGATGTCGGATACAGACACTGGGGAAAGGATAGCATCTTTAACAAGCAGAGTTGTGGAAATCAGGTCTCTCTATGTAGAAGAATAAAGTTGGCCATTCCTTCTCATCTTACACAAAAATTAACTCTAAGTGGATCAGGTTTAAACCTAAAACTCTGAAACTCTTAGAAAGCGTGGGGAACGCACTTGAGTTGGCAAGCCAGGGTGCAGATGTTTTGAACATGACCCCAAATGTCCATGAACTAAGTGGGACTTGATGAAATTGAAAAGCTTTTGTTCTGCAAAAGAAACTCAATCACACAAAAAGACAACCCACAGAATGGAGAATATCTTTACTAGCGACAAATCTAAAAAGGATTAATCTCCAGAGTACATGAAGAACTCAAAAAAAATGGACACCAAGAAGGCAAACAATCCAATGTCAAACAAATATCTTTAAAAATGCTCAACTTCCCTGATCATCAGGGAAGTGCAAATTAAAACTACCCTTCGATATTATCTTACCCCAGTAGGTTGGCTAAGATCAAAAACACAAACAACAATGAATGGTGGCAAGAATGTGGGGAAAAGGGAACACGTATTACTGGTGGGAGTGTAAACTGGTACAGCCACTTTGGAAATCAATATGGAGGTTTCTCAGAAAGCTAAAAATTGGAACTACCATATAACCCAGCTACACCACTATGGGAATATTCCCAAGGGACTCTATGTCTTACTACAAAGACACATGTTCTTCCATGTTCATTGCAGCTCTAAAAATGTAATTAACCAACATGCCCATCAACAGAGGAATAGGTAATGAAACTGTGGTAATAAACACAATGAAATACTATTCAACTATTAAAAAGGATGACATTGTAGTTTTGGTAAATGGATGGAACTAGAACATAGAATATTAAGCGAGGTATCACAGACATAGAAAAACCAACGCCACAGTTTTCTCTTACACGTGGATCCAGCATTAAACTCTTGTCTGGAATATGTGGCTTGGAATTCTGATATGATTACGGCGCTTGCTGTGCATGCTGTTTATTACAGCTACTTGTGTGTCTGCGACGCTTGGGTCAAGGGACAAATTCCGTGATGTGGACATGCCGGTGTGATTGCTGCAGAGACAGGCGAGGGCTTGCTGGAGGATTGCACTGCACACAGTTGGTGAGTGCTGCCTGCCTGCTGAAGGTCTATGTGGTGCTGTGGTCCTCAAAGCCGGGAACCGTGGAACTGGTGGAGTTTTGGATGATGTGGATCCCTTTGTGTTCCTGTCCTTGTGTGCTGTGGAATGCTCTGTGATGCTGCGTTTCTGTTTATGGTTTGGAGATTTTGGTTCCTATGCAGTGCTGTGAAGTCTATTCCTATTTTAGGTTTTTCTTTGAGGTATTAAAGTTTTAAAAGTTAAAAAAAAATGAGTGAATAAACACTTACCTCCAAAGGAGAACTGCACAGGAATCTTGTGAACTGAAGAGTCCAATTGAATGAAATCGATTTCATCCAGGAAAAAGGCAGTAAAAGAGAAAATATAGAAAAGGAAACAATTACTATAACGTTTCATATATGAGCATCTAAATATTATCATAAAAGCATTACAAAAATAATGTTTTCATACAAAATATAATTCATTCACAGAATATAGATAGCTTACCCTAGTCAGTAAGAAGTACCAAACTACCTGAATTTATTTAAATCCTAAGTATTTGTATAAAAAGAAATACATCACAATGGTTAGTCTTAAAATACTTTTATTTCTTAAGTTTTATCTCACAACATCTAATTATAAAAACACACACTAAGGGAGGAATCAGCAATCTTTCTGATCCTAAAAGCCACAGGCAAGGTGTGGTTACTCCCAGGCCAGGGAGAAACGCCCACATGAAGGCCCCACAGGGAGCGAAGCGCACGCGGCACGTCCACAGCCCTGCGCCTCTGCTGGGGCGCGTCCAGCATCGGGGCTCTCGGCCCACTCGCCTCTTCCTCCCTTGTGCTCCTTACCGCTCCCTTCTCTTTTTCTTTCATGCTGTGGACCTAAATGTTACAGCTGCCTGTCTTTCAGATCTTAAATAAATAATTTTGGAGGGACGGATATGAGGGGCGAACCATGACCATCCTTGAAATGAGGACAATTATAACTTCACACACACACACACACACACACACACATACACACACACACACACATCACCACCACCACCACATCATGCTCCTAGATTTATTTACAGAATCAACATTTCAATCCTTTGAGAGTCACTGAGACAATAAAATACCCAAGTACTACAACATTTAAATGTGTATTAACTACAATAAAATATACCGACAGGCCTCCTGTCTCTAAGCACTCTTGAACTTCTCTGCAACAAAGTAACCTGCAGTCACAGGGAACACAAACAATTTGCATTTACTCTCAGAGACAGTCGTGCATGGAGAGGCTGGGGACTCAAGTGAGTGGTTAGGAGAACACATTCGAAACGCTGAAGCCTTGAGCTTGAACTCAAAACTGGAAGAAGGAAAAGACTGAATGATCAATAAGAATATATAGCATCTGGGGGCTGGAGAGGTGGCTCAGGGGTTAAGCCTCTGCCTTGCAGGTGGAAGGTCCTGAGTTCGGATCCTAGACCCCATGTATAGATGCCGGGCGGAAGCGGGGGCGGCCTGCGCTTCTGGTCCTGGTAGGGCGGAGCCTGTGAATCCCGGGGCAGAGTAAACAAGGAGGAGGTGGAGGCGTCCATGGTGGTTCCCGAATTCGTCCGTGGTTCTACATATACACATACATACACACACACACACACACACACACACACACACACACACACACACACACACACGCACAATTGAATAAATAATAAATAAAAAAATTAAAAAAAAAAAGAATATATAGCATCTGGGATCCCTTCTAGGTCACTGGAGAAAGAAAGGTGGTAGAGATGAGCCTCTGTGGGAATAAAAAAAGATCCCCGTGACATTAAACCAGTGAAGGGCGCATGTGCAGGGTCCTGACACTAGGGTCCTGACACTATTACCTATACTTAGGGACACTGAGTTTTCCTGATCAACTTCCTAAATTGACTTAAAAATACCTCAGCTACAGCCTTTCCGATTGAATTAATGGACTCCTAAAACAGCCCTAGTCAGTCAGAGCTATGCAGTGAGACAGCAGTGCAGGTTCTAGGTGGTATGGTAACTAAAGTATCAAGTGTAAGAATTTTCCTTTACTAGGAGCGTGGTCGGGGGGTACGACCCGAGACTTCCTTTATTATCAACACAAAATTCTGCTGCACCGTTAAAAGAACTTGCTGAAAGCACAAGGTATACCAAATTACAAGTTTTCATATGATGATATGACAAATAATCTTACAGAAGTTGAAAATCCACATTAAACGCTCTTGAATTCTTTTACAGTAGCTCAGAGCCCTAAAAACAAAAACTACAAGGCAAAATACTAGCTAATTTTAACAGTGAAGAAAAATGGAGAATGATGAATTTTTGTATTAAAATTGGAAATTTCATATTCTAAGGTTTCTGCGCTTCATCCCTATGAGTATATGACAATTACGGTATACTTATAATTTCAGTGGTAATTGACGTATTAAGACAGATGTTACTCTAAATGACAAAAGAGAACTACATGTGTCAGTTAGCTTCAGTGTCACCGTGACCCTGGAGGTGGCCTCCAGGAATACCTATGAGGAACTTACGTCACCGCAGGTTCTATGCAACTCTGTGGAAGATTATCTTAACTGAATGACTGATGTGGGAAGACCTAGTCCTTGGTAGGTGCGAGACAGGTGGTAAACATGGAGGGAACTGACTAGAAAAAGAAAGTGGCCTGTGGCCACGGCAGTAACCACATCGCCATCTCTCTGTGCGTTCTCTACACTCAATAACTATATCGCCATCTCTCCATGTGCGTTCTCTACACTAAGTAACCACATCGCCATCTCTCTGTGCGTTCTCCACATGGAAGTAACCACATCGCCATCTCTCTGTGCGTTCTCCACATGGAAGTAACCACATCGCCATCTCTCCATGTGCATTCTCTACACTAAGTAACCACATCACCATCTCTCTGTGTGTTCTCCACATGGAAGTAACCACATCGCCATCTCTCTGTGCGTTCTCTACACTCAATAACTATATCGCCATCTCTCCATGTGCATTCTCTACACTAAGTAACCACATCACCATCTCTCTGAGTGCGTTCTCCACATGGAAGTAACCACATCGCCATCTCTCTGTGCGTTCTCCACATGGAAGTAACCACATCGCCATCTCTCTGTGCGTTCTCCACATGGAAGTAACCACATCGCCATCTCTCCATGTGCATTCTCTACACTAAGTAACCACATCACCATCTCTCTGTGTGTTCTCCACATGGAAGTAACCACATCGCCATCTCTCCATGTGCGTTTCCTACACTAAGTAACCACATCACCATCTCTCCATGTGCGTTTCTCTACACTAAGTAACCACATCACCATCTCTCCATGTGCGTTCTCTACACTAAGTAACCACATCACCATCTCTCTGTGTGCGTTCTCCACATGGAAGTAACCACATCGCCATCTCTCTGTGCGTTCTCCACATGGAAGTAACCACATCGCCATCTCTCCATGTGCGTCCTCTACATGTAACCACATCGCCATCTCTCTGTGCGTTCTCTACATGTAACCACATCGCCATCTCTCTGTGCGTTCTCTACATGGAAGTAACCACATCGCCATCTCTCCATGTGCGTCCTCTACACATAAGTATACCCACAGCGATTAGATAAGAGAGGACGGTATAGTGAATGGATTCTAAGATCTTATTCAAGGCACTTACGCAAACTGAAAATAAAGATCTGCTTATGTGCTCACTGATTTGTAGACAGCAGTGTGCATCACACAGATGCAGCACAGTATCTATATTTCTTACCTACAGATCTATATTTCTTACCTAGCTACTGATTTTATAGATTCCTTCTGAAAAACAACTTAATCTAGCTGAAAACAGGAATAACACACCTGACAACTTGACTTTCCACACTATAATGGGTAAATTTCTGTAATAGTATTTGTAATATTAATTTGACTTATTTCAGAAAATATGCCTAAAGCTTTTAACTGCCAAATAACTACTATTTTGAACTTAAAAAAAATTAAGATTATGGTATATACTTACAATATAGGCACACGAGATAGCAGTGCCATTTTAAAAATCCTTTACCCTTGTACAAAGAAAATCAGACGACATACAGGCCTGCATTTGTGTATTCTAGCAACCTTGTTTTTCAGGGAGCATGTTCATGTCCACACCAGGTACTCACTACTTTTATCAGTCACTGGTAACTGTCTCCCAGCACAGACACACGTACTGCTTACCAAACTTTTCTAAACACTATTCTAAGTACACCAAACTGTCCTTAAAACATATCAGTTACACTTACTAAAGTTCCTGCTTTTTCCAAGAGTTGTTACTGTTTGGAAGGGAAAATGAAAGACTAAAAGAATAGACACTTCTAATTTTGTCAAAAGATCCCTACGAAACTACTGAGTTGGAGAGATGGTTCAGGGGTTAAGCCTCTCCTTGTAAGGAGGTTTCGAATTCAGATCCCAGATCCCACATCAAAACACAAGGCAGAAAGCGGAGGCCCGTACTTCTGGCCTGGAAGGCAGAGCCTGGGAAACTCCAGAGCAAAGGAAAGAGGAAGCAGCACAATCCAGCGTGTTTCCCGAAGTCACCCTCGGGCCTCCACAGGCACACAGAGCCCTCTGACACACACGAGCAAAAAGACGATCATTTTTTAAAATATTCAACAGACAAGCACTTAAAATACCGTGTTCCTGAAACGCCCGCTCTGTGAGCACTGAACACCACCACTGAAGTGTCTCCGCCAAAGGGCATGTGTTGTGCTTGCTCCTTCCCGTCACACCGTCTCCTTGTCTTAATAAAACACTCCCGCCTCCTTGTTTCCTTGACCTTTTCCTTATCAAGTGGTTCACAGGACAAACAAACTGTCAAGGGACAGGTCTATTTTAATCTAATAAAATCCTTATTTAGAACTTTCCAATCTAAATCAAAACTCGTTAATCTAAATCAAGCCTTAATGTAATTTCACTTCCCTCAGAATTTGGAAGTCTTAACTTAGCTATAATTCTAAATTGCTTAACATTTCAGACTCTTCCCTTTCCGTGCACTCTCTGATACATATTCACAGTATCTTAAGTTGGTCAAGTTCAAGTAGCGCAAAACAAGTTTTATGTAAAGAACATGGTTCTCATAAGCGCTTGGTTCAACAAAAGTCTCATTACTTCACTGCAGAAAAGTTAAACTTTCAGAAGCAACCTAAAGACATAAATACGACCCATTTAAAAAGTTTTCTTCAAGAGTGAGAATCCGAGCCAGAAAGACGCCCCTCCATGAGCAAAGACACACAGTCAACCCGGCGACCCCAGCAAACCCTAGTGGAAGGAGACCTTCCTCTTCCTCCATAAGCTGACCTCTGACCTCCACAGGCCCACCGTGGCATGCTCAGGTTTGTTCACTACCCCACCCACAATAAAACAATATTTTTAAAAACTTTAAACAAATAAAAATTTCAAAAAAAAAAAGAAAGAATGAGAATTCACCGTGCCCTTAACAGGCAGTTAAAACTCAAGTTGAGAATTACTGGATCACAGAGCTAGGGAGATAACTCAGGGGTTTTGCCAACTCAGGGGCAAACAAACAAAGGGACCAGAGTTCAGATCCCCAGATCCCACGTGGTGGTGGCCTGCAATTCCAGCACCTGGGGAAAACTTAGAACACAGCAGTGAGGAAGAAGAGCAAACTAGAGGATTCCCAAATCATGCTCTTGGTCCTCCACAAGCACACACTCACATGCCTTCTACACACACCCATACACACATGTGAACCCACACCTACTCTTGCGAAAATAAAAGCAAAAACACTGTTAAGTCAGATGTACAAGGACTATACCCTATTCATCTATGCATCTCTATGCCAGAGCAACTGGGACATGCTAGAAATTAAATGCTCCTATGATTTGCTAAATAGAAGAATCTAATCCCTCAACAGCATAGGGGAAAGAAATTTACGAGTTATTCTAAGTATAAAATTTTAAGCTATTTCTAGAATGACTGTCAACATAAATGTCTAAAAGCATATACATCAATATTTACAGCAATGCAAATATATGTTCCTTATTACATACATTGCAAGGCAAAATTATGCTGTGAACAAAAATATTACTTTTATTCTTACTGACTACAAGAAAATCAACTGCTTCTTCATCATGCAAGTAGACACCTAAAATTATTTATTATAAAATGAATTACACAGCCCAACACAAACTCTCCTTGCTCCGCCTAGACAGCAACAGGCAGTGCTGCTCAGGTGTTATTACCAAGGTGTATAAAACTCCTCGTTTAGCCTAGACAACAACAGGCAGTATTGTTTAGTTATTACCAGGATTGCATAAAACTTGATGCTCGTTGGGTTTATGGGAAAAGCAGACTAAAAATACAAAAGTTAAAGCAAATGGTGCTCACAGCATGATTATGCTTATCACATGACTTTTGTATTCACTAAAATATGCTTAACTCATTATAGGTAAATTTGTCCACATTTGCACAGGAAAGGAAAAGCAGCTTCTACTTATTCAGGAAAACAACTATCAAGAGTTTTTGATATCATAAGAACTTTCCTTTTTGCTTCACATCACAGATTTCAAAAGAGCATTATTTTCTTCCTGAATAGTCTACAATTTGGCAACAACTAAATTCTCTCTCCAGCTGTTTCTTAAAAACAGTCAACTCTCCTGCTCAATCATTTGACAACATTTCATTAGCCTTCTCCATTTCAGACACTCTGCTGGGTGTTGTGCATTTCTTCAGACTCCAGCAAAGTATTTCATAAGTGGAAAAATACAAAGTATTTAACCGACTAGTAATCCAATGTGACTAGTTTATCAAAAGGAGAGAACTATAACAAATATAACCAAGTTCTACTACCATTTGTTCTTTGTCTTTGGTTCTAAGTAAAGAGGACAAGAAATTTACAAATAAATCTTCACAAAATGTTTTTTACAAGTTTTGTGGGGCATAACAGGATGAATCAAAATAGTATTTAAAATTCTTAAATGCTAAAATTAGTATGTTATTTAGCTGAATCATTTTTAATATTACTTTCCTTTGGATGGAATGATTTAGCTAATATTAATTAAGGTGGAGGCTGGAATTGCACTGCAGTGGTACTGAGTTCAATTTTCAAAACAGCAAGAAAATAAATAAAACGTGACTTTTTAATTAAAATAAATATATGAATTCAAATGGAAAAATAAACTACCATGGAATAATTGTATTTGCCAGTGCTGACCAGGTATGCGGTCCTCACCTCACTCCCTCCTGACGTCATGACTTCTGATAATCCATCTAGACCCTAAAACTAAAGCTTATCCCATGACTACCTGGCCAAGTCCTTTTATAAGAACTATCTTATTAAATCCTTATCACAAATCCATTACAATCTTTAGTGTTTTTCCATGTTCATGAGTAAGGAAGGTTAAGTCAGAGCTGAGGCAATGGGAACTTGCTGGAGCCCACCAGAAGTGAGCAGGAGAGGGGTCAGAGTTCACCTCGCTCTTGTGCTCCTGGCTTCCATGTCGTCAACACTCTAATCCAAACAGACAGAGCTGTGAAGAGCACCTCACACTGCACAACCCAAACTTCTCATGGGGCGCAGTTGTTTTCAGACAAGTGGTTCATCAAGAATCAACAACCTCTCCATGAGAACCACGCCGTTTCCTATCTAGAACTCTCCATAAGAACCACACCATTTCATACTGCATCTCATTTCACATATCTCAACTTTCAGAAAACAGCTTGTGTACACAAATTAGTTCTACCAGTTATTACTGTGTATCATAGTTAAGCACAGGTGTCAACTTGACAGTTGAGGGTTTGAGTTCTGGGCACATTTGTGGAGAATTAGTGGTTGAGTTAAGCCCAGAGCAAACCTGCAGGAGACTATCTAGCTGATGGGGAAGGACCAGCCCATAGTGGGTGGGACTAGGCCCTGGAATAAAATACAGAGAGCTGGTTGAGAGAGTTGATATCCTTGTATATACTTGGCTACACATGCTGGTCTGTCAAGTAAGGATTGTCCTTCTCTCAGCAGCTATGTGGAGATGATGTGGCCAATTCCCTCAGTCCTGGTGTTGGTTGTGAGCTCTCCTGCAAAGTTGGACACGGAACTGTTCCCTTAAGCTGTTTGAAGGTAATTTATCAGCAACCATGCAGGTGAACTGCAACATTGTGCTTACAACATAAATTATACCTTAAACAGAAGTCAGATGCCAAACTATTCCAGAACTTAAGACATTGACCAAAAATCTAACCAAGTATCTTTGAACAAATTCTTCAATTCTGTATATAAGAAAAGTTCTATCTAATGTTGCATAATGTTATGATTTGTGATTAGAGACAAAGTTCAGGAAATTATTAACCAGTGTTGACACACAGGCACATGAAAGGAGCTGGTATATGCTGTGATGTCCTAAAAGACGCTTTAAGAAAAACATTCCCTGAGCTAGTTTGAACTTCTCCCTTTTGGGACTCCAAAAGAGTAACTCTGTCCTGGAATTCAGCAGTAAGCTTGTACCAATCAAATAAATAATTTTATCTTGGGCAATTTAATCACCCATGGTAGCAAATGTCTTGCATACTATGAAACAGTCTAACAGACCAATGAGTCCTGAGTTCAGAATTGCTCATAAAAAGCAGCATCTCTACAACAGTTTTGAAAGTAGTTTTAATTAAACTGTACTGATAACTGCATACGCCTTCTACTAGTCTACTGTTTAAATTTGACTTAGGGGGGTTTGTGGAGTACCTCGGGTAGATGTATCCCTAGTCTGAGTGGAACTCTAGGCTCACCCCAATACCTTCTCAAATTTCAAACCATTCGGACTCTGCCATCCAATGAATGCAGGTCCCATTCAGCGTTTGTGAAGAGCACTTCAGTGTATGTGACTGGTCTCCATGTAACCGGAAAAGGGTGACAGATCATCAACACGTTGAGTAACTTTCTAAATACAAGGGGTTTTTTTCAGTTTCATAAGCAGAGAATAAAGAAAGCAGAAGCATCTTTAGGAGTTTTGTAAGAATTTTTACTCTTTGAGGCACAGAGAGTCACTTATTCAAAGAGAATTATGCATTTTCGTGTGCTTGTTTCAGAGCGAGGCTGCTCAGGCCTCGACTGCCCCCTAGTGGCTGGAATGAAACACGCCAGACCCACCAGCCAATTCCTGCTTCAGAACCACAGGGACCTTCCCCCTTCTTTCACGCTGGCTGGCTAATCACAAATACTTGAATATAAATAACTTTCCCTAAAATAAAAGTATTCCCAGAAGTAGAGGTCTACTTATATTTCAGCCTGTCACAGGAAGTTCTACATTAATTTTAAAAATAGCACTTTCTGGGAAAGCAAGATAGCCCACAAAAACCCCAATGGACATAAACCTCACGTTTACACAAGATCGTGACAAATCAAAGTAAAAGCGCACTGACAGGAAAAGGGTCCTAACGCCAGGGCCTCGTGGCCAGAGAAACGAGACCTGCCAAGTGTCAACTGTGCGGAAGCTGAACATCCGGCGATCAGAGATTCGCCATAGTGTCATCTCCTCCTCTATGAAGACTTCAAAAATTTTATTTTATACATTTTTTAATTAAAGCAAAAGTGTATAATTAAAATTTACTTATTAATCCTTGGAATATGAGGTCAAAATAGTATGTGAACTTCTATATTCTGGTTTCTCTTCAGATCATAAAAACCTTCGCCTTTTTAAAAGAAAAAAAAATCCTTTAAAAATTGCTCTAAAAAACAGTGTTCACTTTTGAAAGTGCTTTTTAAAATTCCTTTAAGAAACAAATGGGAGGCTGGTGAGATGCTCCCAAGCCAGCACCTGAGTGCATCCTGAGGAGCCACATGGACCGGTGCTCGCTCCTTCCTCCGTGTTCTCTCTCTACCCCCCCCCTTCTCTCTCAAAAAATTAAAAAAGGGCCGGGAAGATGTATCAGGATTAAAGCCTTTGCTCCACAAGCAAAAGGCCCAAGTTCAGATCCCATATATACAATGACGGGAGAGACAGCTCAGGGGTTAAGTCTCTGTCTCGCAAGCAGAAGGTCCACGTAAAAACACCAGGTAGAAATGAAGGTGGCAGCCGGCACCTCCAGCCCTGGTGGGAGGAGCCTGGGAAATCTCGGAGCAAAGCAAGGAGGCAAGCAATCCAGGATGATTCCCCAGTCAACCTTGGTCCCCCACAGGGACACACGATGCCCACTGATACACACACACACACACACACACACACACACGCACACACACGCACACACACAAATATTTTTTAAAAATGTCTGGCAGAAAAGTCAATTCTATCCTACAATGGAGTGGACAATGGAGATCAAACTAAAGTCACACAGGTTTTTACACAGGAGTTTTGACCTCTCGCCAGACCCTTTGTTTTCTTTAAGACAAGCTCGTCTGGAACTAAATTGACCCCAAACTCCTGATCCTCCTGCCTCCACTTCCCAGGTGCTGGGATCACAGACATCGTCCTGTCTGGTCTTACCTCTATCATTATGAACTCTTGTAACAACTGTGAACACATGCGTGAACAGAGGCTGCTACAGAGCCTGAGGACCTTACTCTGCATGGCCACCAATGCCTGATCGTCACAGGAACTCCTTACGCAGTGCGGTTCTTTCTATCAAAAGCACAGGATGTCCTGCAGACAAGACTGCATGACAATTCCAGAAGGTTCTAGTGAGCACCACAGACTGGTCAGAGAAGCTACAGCTCTCAGCAGTCAGCTCCACAGATATAAATGTGCCAAGCGATCAGGATAGAGCGCCGCAGATGAAGGGGCCTTACACAGCACGGTCAGTATCGCCAGGCTAGGGTGAGGTCTTGAGGCTAATGAGCTCCAATTCTGCTCTCTTATGAGAAGACCAAAGGCTCTGGCTGTAACCAATACCCTGAGCATAAATGATACAGGGGTGTCACTCAAAGAAAACAGAGCGATTCAGAAGAGGAAAAAAGATTTTGTGAGCAGAGGATTAAGGAGGGGAACATCAGCTCTGTCCAAAGGAACTGACTTTATCTGGATAAAAGTATGGGGGAATTCAAACCTAAGCACTCTTGAAAACAAGGGAGATTTTGATAATAAACAATTAAAAGAAGGAAATAGTTTTGTTGAGCAACAGCTAAACTAGTCCAGTTGGTTTTCAAGAGAAGAGAAGAAAAAGAGACAACTGAACAAACCCTCTTGGATCCCTCTTGGATCGGAACAAACCTCAAAGACTCGCCTCAAAAACTGCCCAGCAAAGACTCCAAATTTAATAAATCAGACTATAAACAATTCAGTCCCCAGAGTGCTGCTGAAAACAACAGAACAGCCAGTGAAACCTGACAGTAAGACACGAAGCCAACAGAAGCTCAAGGGAAGAGACAGAAAATACCAGTAAATCCTGGGTCGTCTCAGGGCCGTGCCAAGCCCAAGGCTGAGTCTGCTCAGGAGATGACACGAGCTTCTCATACACAAGTACACGATCCTCTGCTAATTTAAAAACTGACAGGGCTGGAGAGATGGCTCAGGGGTTAAGACGCTGCCTCCTGAGCAGAAGGTCCTAAGTTCAGATCCCAGGTCCCACGTAAAAACAGCCTATACACCCAGCCATGGTTGGCAGAACCTGGGAAATCCAGAGTGAAGCAAAAAGGAGGTAGAAGCAATCCAAGATGATTCCCAAAGTCACTCTTGGTCCTCCATAGTACACACAAAATGATTGATAGATAGATAGATAGATAGATAGATAGATAGATAGATAGATAGATAGATAGATGATAGATAGATAAAGTTTAAAAGGCAACTATAAAATATGCGTTCACTTGTATTGTTCAATCAATAACATATAGAAAATTACGTATCTGACAATAATGCTACAATGAAAGTGGGCAGGATAGAGCTGTACGAGAGTAAGGAAATGATACTAGACCACGGTATCTTGAATCTACAAGAACAAACGAAGAGAACCAGAAGTGGTGAGCAGAGCAATATAACGAACCATACGTAATGATTTACTGCTATTTCTTTGTTCAGCGCTTAGGAGACTCAGAATTATATAAATAATTACACACGACTTATAGCATACATACCTGTAAGATGTGTTAAAAACCACAGCATAATAAGTGGGAAAAAGAACTAGAACTGCACAGAGGGAATGTTTTTTATACCTCAGTAAACAATGTGATAAACTCTAGCTTAGACACTAACTTTGAAATATTTTTATATCTCAAAAATACAGGAAAAAAATTAAAGGATTTAAACTGATAACCAAGAAAACAATCATATATTGCAGAAAAAAATACTTTAAAAAGATCAGACAAATAAAAAGATAGGAATATAGAATTAGAAAATGTATAAAATGAAAGGCATCAATCTATTAAACTATGGGCTATGCCTCAAGTCTCCCTCCCCACTATGAAATAAAATCCTCCCATCATCTCGACTACAGTGACTTTAGTACCAGACAAAACTCTAGAAGATCCAAGCTAGTAACTCCTCCCCTTTTTAAGACAAGTGGCTCATGGGAGAGAGCAAGCACAAGACACAGATCCCAGGAGCTAATGGAGCTCAAAGTTCTGCACTGCACATGTTCGTAAATGTCTCTCTGAGGCTGGGACTGCACGTCAGCAGTAGAATGCTTGTCCAGAACACACAAAGTCCTGATTTATATCCAGTGCAAGGAAAAAAAAAACTTAACTCTGGTTTCTGTGAAGTTCTGACTTGGGGAATTCCATAGATCTGCGATTTAAACACCTCCAGTACTTTGTACTTCTTACTGGATTGCCGAAGACACATTGCTGACTATTGTACTTTTTTGGTGAATTAAGATACGTACTGAGGCACTTACAGATAAAATGGTATCTAAGATTTGGTATAAAATAACACACAAAATAATAAAGTGTGAAAAGAGGTGAGAAAAATGACAAGTTAACAACTGCTAAAGATGTGTGATGGATGGTTAAATATTGTCAAAATAACCTTTAAAAGGAAAAAAAATCTAGCTCCTAAGTCTGTATAACCTCATTCTCCTTATCGCCTCCTGACACGTAGTAAGTGGTCAATACAGTGCTCGCTTAAACTAAGTAGTAGCTCCTCAAACATAGCACAGAATCACATCTGCACATGCCACTGTTGCTGCAAGGAACATTTTTTTTCTCCTTTGGGACTGATAAATGCCACACCTGATTCAGTGTCACTAGGCTCAGAAAAAGCTATAACCTCCAATCCAAAATAAGCTTACTTTCTCCACCTAACTCAACGGCTAACTTGAGTAACACTGAACCAGGTTACCTACCCCCCAATCAGAATATAAAAATATAAACACCTCCAGCATCTCAACAGATCTACATAATGGCTTGTACGGAGGCCTGAAGCTTCCTGGGAAGCTCTTGGGAAAAGGTCTCAAATGAACACTGGATCGGGGCGGGGGTGTTTCGGCTCATCTGTTCTCATCTGCTAGGCAGGTGAGCACAAGGCCCATGAAGGCGACACCTGCTTCCCTGAGACCTTCGAAAGGAGCTCCAGGGCCTGGCAAAGCCTTGTTCCTGGCAAATATTACCAACCAGATGTTCCGTTCACCACGAGCCCAGGAGCGCGTCCCCAGGGGAACGTGCTCTGAACACCTGGAGACACGACTTAAAATGCAGATTCTGACTGAGAAACCTACCGTGGGCTTGAAATTACGAGTTGTGTGGGTAACTGGCCTGACGCCCCCTCTTCAAGTAGAAGGCTCGGGGAACCTGAAGTCATCCTTCTCTCAGAAACATGCCACGTTAACACCTGTCTTATTAACCCTTATTAATCTTTGTAGTCTTACAATTCCTCTGCACCTGGGGGCACCGTCCCGGTGGAACAAGCATGCCACCCCTGCTTCTCTAACATCCACAACCCGAGAAAGGAGGCCAAACACTGTTCCGTGTAATCATCTCAACACAGTCAGCCAACGTCTACTGATGCAATACTGGACATACACCTGATGCCTCCGGGCTCCTCAAGGAAAGACTGTGTAAGAAAACTTCTTGAATCTGCAATCTTTTTTTTTTCTGAAGGATGTAAAATGAGATGTCTGACTCCTTTGCACAAAAGCTTGGTGATAGCCACTAAGTTATTAGCTCCTCTTAACAGCTAAAATGGTATTATGCCTCTTTATAACCTTGTCAACATAGCAAAAAATGTTTAACAAACAGTACCTCAGTCTTTCCACATTCATCGGGCGGATCCTGGTGTATGGTCATTTGATACTTGACATACAAAGAAAAGGACTGGCTGAAGGACGACTTGAACTCTGGGTCCTCAAAGGAGACAGGTACTAGCCTCACCTTCAGGTCAAGGAAAATACAAGCAAATGCTGTTGAACCAACTCTGCCTGATGGTGTGCTTCTGAAGGTGAGGCTAGAAGATCTCCCCACATCCACTTCCAAAGCTCACCACTGGAACTGGTCACAAGAAAGAGCAACCCCAGCATGGGGGGATGGGTGCAGAGAGCCCAGTGCTAACTTAATGCCAACACTTATGAAGGCCTTAGACTCACAACGGTGGAGATGGTTTACCTGCACTTACTCTTTCTCTCTAGCTACCTGCTGTGGTTGGCACGGGCACTAGTCACTACTGTGGTTAACTGTGGTCACGACTAATAATTTTGCCACTTCTACTTAATGAAATATTCTAGGCTTTTCTCTCTTCCAGACTTTTCTTGGACCATTTGATTTAATAAAATTGTAGGTATGTAATGATATCTATTAAAATAGTCTACCATATTCCTTTTCTAATGCATATGTTTTGTATGTGCAGAACATTAATTAGCTATGAATTCTTTATGACTTTTAAATATGGAAAAAGCATATTAACCACGTTAGCCAAGTTATGTGTCCCATAAAAATATTAATTTTTTCATAGATATTTTGTTCTACTATTAACTTTTGGATCAATGCAACCAGACACAGTAACTTTAATAAAGGTAACTTTACATTTGACTCGCCATTTTGAATATTTATGACTGGAACGTAACATGACAATAGATAAAAGTTACACTTATAGAATGTCTGCTATCTCTTTATGCAGATACGCTACAAACTGAATATAAACAAAATGTAGCATAAAAAAAAAGGAAAAATCAAGCCCTCATAGGTGGCCTGCTGACCTGGCTCACAGTCGGCTTATCAGGTGGATCCTTGTGAATAACCATCTGGTAACGCTTATAGACCTGGTAAGACTCCTGAAATGTGGCTTTGAATTGAGGACTTGGTGGAGATGATCTCACCACCCTCACCTTCAGAAGGAGTTAGAAAACAGTTTATTAATTCATTCACTTATTCACATATGCACTATTAGACACTCCCACTCCAAAAGCAAGTTCCAGTAAATAGTGAAGCATAAATATCTAACACTTTTACATAAAAATCAACTACGAGGCCGATGAAGGGGTCCAGTAGGTGAGGCACCTACGTGCAAACCTGGCGGCCTGAGTGTGATCCCCAGAGGCCTAGGTGGTGGCGAGTCGTCCTCCGACCCCCACCCATGTACTACAGCGTACATGCGCGTCCCTTTCCTCTCCCTCCCCTCCTCTCTTTCAAATAAATGGTTTAATTTAAAAAAAAAATCAACTGCATATTAAATGAAAAGTCATCGCTAAAATCCACGGGCTTAAACCTTAAGGAAGAAAAATAGGACTCCCTCTAAATTCTAAGCCTGGCTCTGGTGACTACATAAAGCCACCTGCTTCCACTGCAAACTGGCAGTTCCCTTCAGCAGGGGTAGCACAAACGCAAAGATACGCTCTTTAATTTTAGTGGTAAGCATCTCACTTGTTAGTAAAAATTAGAAAAATTAATCAGTTGGAAATCGGGTGGAAAAATTAAAAACAAATATTTTGGACACAACCACTCATGTTAACTCTAAACTTACAACTACAAATATAAAAAAAAAAACTTTCACAAATTGTTCCTATTTTACAGAATACTTAAAAATGAAGACTCTGAAATTACATTTCCTTTGTTCAAATCTTGTAATTTGAGCCAAGTAAATTAACATCTGCGCTTTAGTTTTCTCTTTTGTAAAATAAGGAGAAAAATTGCATTGTGCACAGTACTGACTAATATTTACTTTTACACCAATTACTAACAAGGTAAGATGTATCAGTAAAACAGAATCGAATGTAACACTATTGGACACTTTCTGCCTGTCTTGAGAAGTCACTCTTCTCCAGTGAAAGAGTCACACCCAACGGAAATCAGTCTCTACACATCCTGGGTATCACCATGTAAATATGACGCCAATGCCTACAGAACTATATTGTAAAGTGTGGCTGTTTCCTTGAATGTACCATTTATAATTAGAAGCCTCTCCATAGAACACTGTAAGTAGTGATGACTAAAATTCTGGAAACTGAAATATCAATACCAAAATAAAGGCAGCATTTAGTTGTAAATCAAAGCTATAAAATTTCTCAGTTTCTCAAAATTGTCCTAAGGCTTTGAATGCATCGAAAGTATTTTTGTGCCAAAATTAATATATTTTTGGAAGATATTAAGCTATAATTCAGAGACTGACAGGTTAATAAACCAGCATATTTTTAAATCATGGCTGACATTTCATAGAAAAAAAATATATGTAATACTGAGAAATTCAATTTGACATAGAAATGCAAAACAGTTTGGGAAAAATGTTAATTTAGCACATATATATATTTAATCTTGTATTATACCTAAATCAGCTGGGTGTTCTTAATAAGAAAGGATATGAGAAGTATAAATAGTACCTTTAGTTAATTCTTAATCGCAGGCTTGTATATGTGATATTGGTTGCCATCTTGATCAAGATCTAGATTGCTATAATAAAACAGTGATTTGCCTATTATAATAGTCTTTAATAACTAAACTATCTGAATTTCTAAAATGAAATATTAAAAGATATTTTTCTTTCTTAAAACTTCTTAGTTTCAATGAGGGGGATACAAAAGTCACACTACCCTGCTCAATAAGTAAACTAGAATATTTTTTCACAATTTTAATAGTGGCCTAACATTTTCAAAAACTCTTCAAATTTTTTTTCTCAAATTGCAGCTTGCTTGCTATAATACAAGCACTATTTTCATACCCACTCTGTCTAGTTTTTCAATACTTTAATAAAACTTCAACTGATAATTATTCTCTATATCCAACAAAAAGCAAAATAAAAGAACCCACAATCACTCCCAAGTACCTCTAACTTGTGTGCAGCATTCTCTGGAGAAGACTCAAAAATTAAATCTTCCAGTGATTTGGGCTGACTGGATTTAGCCTTTGGTAGCAAAGCTGCTGGCTGGCCAGGGGCCGGGAAACCCTCGAAGGCTCCAGCTGGGTTTTGCTGCATGAGCTTTAACCTTTTCCTTTCTTTCCGGATTTCCTTTGCTTTCCGACACGGAGGCTTACTCAAATCAGCCCCTTTACCTAAAAAAAATTTCGACATATTAGACCAATGACATTTGACTCTAACAATGCTTTTCTAAGAGTCTTATGGAGTCTACAACAAGCCCAAAGATTTCAAACAACTATACCAGCTCTGTGACTGGTTTCACAGGACCCTTAAAATTCTACCGTACAGGCAAAGCTAAAGAAAGCAAATAGTGAGGCTGGAGAGGTGGCTTAGGGGTTAAGCCTCTGCCTTGCAGGCGGAAGGTCCTGAGTTCGGATCCTAGACCCCATGTATAGACGCCGGGCGGAAGCAGGGGCAGCCTGTGTTTCCGGTCCTGGTAGGGCGGAGTCTGTGAATCCCGGGGCGGAGTAAAAACAAGGAAGAGGTGGAGGCGTCCATGGCGGTTCCCGAATTCGTCCGTGGTTCTACACACACACACAGCACACACACACACACACACATAGCACACACACACACACACACACACACACACACACACAGCACACACGCACATACAGGTGCACAATTGAATAAATAATAAAAAAAAAAGAAAGCAAATAGTCACAGAAACTCTCCAAAACAACCCTCACTGTTCATACTTATTTATTTTCATGTATCATTCATACCTTCATTCATCTTAAGCATTTCTAGTTTTATAAGTGGAAATCATCAAATCCAGTATCTTCTGCTTCTCAGGCTCCCATTTCTCTGAAAGCACTGACGCGGATAAATATTTAAGTCAAATGTCAATGAGCATCACAGCCTCTCTTGGAGTTCCTTGCACTTGGAATTCTTCTCACTATTCCTTAATAAACTCATGCTTGCCCCGCCTAAGAATCCTCACTCAGTTTAACGTGTCTCTCCCCAATTAGTGATCACGCGAATCCAGTTAATGAGCTGTTGTTCTTTGATTGAAAGACCATGGATTAACATACTTCTTCGTAACAGTATGCAGTGAATAGAGAGACACAGCTTTAGTGTTTTCACAAAGGACCACCTCTTTCATGCTCACACTCATTTATTCACTGGACTTAAGCAATTGTGAGTGTTCTGCATTGACACACTACCACTTTACCCAAGACAACGAACAAGATTCCTGTTAATGGAGGACGCAGATCTACATCAATAAATGTCCTTGGCACGAGGGAAACAGATCATCAATGTAAAATTAGCATATCACACCAACTCTGGCCCCACAAAAATTCAAACACTGTACAATACTCCCAAGTGACTTGAATAGTACAGTACGTTTGAATACTTTCCAATTCATTCCAAGAGAATAACGAAACTTTAGGTTCCAAAGATTCCCTCTCTTCAAAATGGTCTCAGATTCTTTTTTCTTTTTGTGGGTGCGTGCATATCAGTGGGTGCACATGTATATGTGGACATGTGTACAAGAGGATACTGAGCCATCACCCCAGGCCAGTCTCAGGTTCTTAATGAGAAATATCCTACGAGGAAAAGAATAACTAACTAAAAATGGTTTTACTGATTCTATAGTCTTATTGATAGAAGTAAAGCTATTCTTCCAAAACTGCAGTACAATGGGATAAAGTGAAATAGCTACATGAAATTCCAAACTTTTAATCCTTTAACAATGGCCTTGAGAACCAGGTTTCTCAGTGTGGATGAATATATAAATGTAAAACCAAAAAAGTTAAATTCTGAACCCTGTAGTCATAAATTTAGAAAGTGTTGATACAATTCAAGAACCCTTAAGTTTGTTCACTGAAAAGACCTAGAAAACACTGGCTAAACCAATAACCATAATGTTTATCTCTAATCTAGTCTGTAATCTCCAAATACTATTTCCCACCAAGAGGATCAGGGTCATTTGAGAAATGTGGTTACAAGATGAACCAGAAGCAGCATCTATAGCTCGGAAGTCAAGACGACAAAAGTTTGTGTTAAAAGGAGCAACGAAAACCAACAAACGAAGTATGTACAGATTCATGAGTTCACGATGATACCAAAGCCAAATTTTGATGTTATTGTGAAAAATGATAAAAGAATCGAGAATTTTTTACTGGAAGCTAATTCAGTAGGTAAAGAACTCGCAAACCTGGTGACTTGCATTCAATCCCTTAAGTCCACCTGCTAGGAGAGAAGTGACCAGCTGTGCACCACGTGTGCACGTTCATGGCGTTGCTATCCTGTCTCCTCCTCCTTTCCTCCCTTCTTCCCTTTTCTTTCTCCTTCTCTCTGCCTCTCAAATCAAGTATTTCTAATAAAAAAATTCTATACTTTGGAAAAAATAAGCCGACTTAAGCATGCATCTTGCCTTTGAGATTTGCTGAAAAAGGAGGACAGGGGAAATTTCTTGGTGGAACCATCTCAGGCAGTAAATAAGGAATGAATAACATCGTGCATTTCCTGAAAGAACATTCCAGCAACTCTGAGAAGACCTTACCTGTCCCCAAATCATCACCTAATCTGCTGAGCCTCATTACCCTTCAAAATGACAAAAGAAAAATTTACCCTAAAGTTGGCCAAAGACTCTAAGTCCAACTATCAAATTACAGGAAAGCAGAACAGGCTAACTGCACATATCATCAGTCAGACACGGAAGAACAGCTCTGAAGAAACGAGGTTTGGGTTGCTCCTCTGTGAAAACAGATGAACAGTGGGAGGGAAAACTAAAGATTTTCAAAAGAGACTTTTAAAACATATCAACTGACTTACATGGATATCATCTGGTTCTTGACACACACATTTAAAAACTGGAATCTGAAAACTGAATACTCACAGGAACGTAGAGCGATCATGGCCCAGAGTGCTCACGTAACTTTACTTAGTGCAATCACAGCCTGTGAGCGTGTCTTATGAAAGGCTCATCTTTCAGAAGTGTTTTCTTAAATACAAGATGGCATGTCTGGAATTTGTTCCAATATATATTGGAAAGGGAACTAGATTTGTATTTGCATAAATCGAAAATGGTTCTCATGATTCAATAATTGCTTCAAATGAAAAAAGGGAACATGGAAGTTTATCATACTTTTCAGTCTGTACCTAATTTGATATTAAAAATGATTTTTTAAATTTGACTCTAATTTTCATAATGAAAAATAATGTAATAAGAATTCTCTTTAATAATCAAGAGAGTAAGAACTGAAAGAAATTCTCTTAAATTATTCATAGTATTTCACTGAACAGTTCTTACTAGTTAAGATGAAATCTCAGACTAACATCAAATTAAACCCCATGAAAGGTTTATGTTTAAAAAAAACTATTCAAGAAATAGGTCAGAGGTCAGTGGTGCAGACTTGCCTACTACGTATAAGCCCACCAGTGCAAGGCCAGCAGGACCGGAAAGAGGAAGAAAACAAATGCACACTGAAAGCTCAATGAAAACTGTCCTGCACTTCAATTTGCTAATATAATTAAAGCACGAAAAACCAAAACATTTGAAATTTCTCATGGATTATTTTGAATAATATCAAAACTTATTCAAAACTGGCGCACAGTAACTATCCAAATTCACATTTCATCAACTGTGTAAGACTCTCTCACACACAAATACAAATCATCAATTTGATTTTAGTTAAAAATTTAATCCTAAGTCTTTTACAAGAATAAAGGAAACAAAGTTCAATGTCACAAATCTTGCCATTTTAAACTAAAATTACATTAAAAACCTAATAAAATATGACAGTATTTGGATTTAATAGCCGCAGTTTACATTATTCCAAAATAACAATGCTTATCAGCAGATCATTTGACAAACACTTGTAGAAGCTCTAAGGTCCTGATGCAATAAGACAAAATGAAACACTTAGAATGCATATTTAAGAAATAAGGATGTTATTCCAAATTTTTAATGCACAGTAATTTAAAATGATATAATTTGAGTCAGGAGAAATCTCAGTGCTTGGGAATCTAAAGAAATTTCATGAGATTGTGGCTAGCAGAACTACACAAGGAGACCCCCATTCTAAAAATAGAAAGGAAATTTCACTTAAAAAGATATCATTTGTCCAGTTAAATTCAGCTAATAGTAACTTCTATAAAAGTAAAGATCTTAAAAATTTCAAAAGGTCATAGTAGAAATAAAAAATGAGAATATGACTTGATATGAAGCATTCACTACCTGGCTTAGGACCTGCATGAACTTTAATTGGATGTGACGGTTCCCCAGAACCCAACTTTTCTTCTATGTCTTGGGAATGAATTAATTCATTAGATCCTTCTTTCTTGGAACCCTTTTCTTTCTTCTTCTCTTCACTCTCTATGCTTGCCTTGAGGTCACTGCTGAGTGTTTTAAAATCACACTTAATATCCAGTTTGTTTATTAATGCAAAGTCACCAGCAACAGCATCCTCCATTGTGGAATCCATGGGTTCATCTGGAAACAGAAAAAACGAAAGCCACCAGTCAGGTCATTTGACAGATTAACTAATACAAGACTCCAGCGACAGACCCTATTATGCTGTGGGCCAGGTACGGCTATGCGTCTGCCTGCCAAATCTACTCTCCTGCAGGAGGGACACCTGAAGCTGTGACAGGCCAGAAGAGCACACTGCCAGTCTCTCTGCAAGTCGTGATCAAGCCCCCATCATGCAACACAGCACAATGGCACATCTAATTTTGTCATATTTAAAAAGAAATTGGAAAAAAAAAAAAAAAAAAGAAATTGGAAGTTGGAGGCAAGGGATTGGCAGCCACAGCAGTGTTCCTATACTTAATGGGAACACGGGAAAGGGTTCAGGGAAAGGCCACTGGGTCCTTGTACGTCATCAGAGAGGAGGGCCCAGAGGAAAATCAGGCATGCACAAGAAAGGACTCTCTGGGAATTGGGGCGGGAGGCACTGGGGGATGGGGAGGGGAAGCAGGGGGTTAGGGGGGAGGAGGGAGGGAGGGAACTGGTGTACCTATTAAGTTTGTATGAGCTGAAAAATAATAAAAAATGTATTAATAAAAAAAAAAAGAAAGAAAGAAAAAAAGAAATTGGAAGTTAAGATTTTCGACCTTTTTCCCACCTCACTGGCTAGATAAAGAAAAACTAAGGCAACCTTGGAAATTGCAAATTGAGTAAAGCCCCAGAATGTCTAGAAGGAGCAAGGCCGGGGGTTTCTGGGACATCCACACTGGGCTGACGGCTGAGGCAGAACAGATTCAACCACTGCACTCAGTGTGAGTCGTGTCTGTCATGGCTGCTGCGGGCTCGACTGTTGTACACAGCTCCTCTACAGTTAGTGTGAGACGAACAGTTCCGAAGCCCCTAGCAAGTCAAATAGAGAGACACGGAAGGAGGAGGGACTAGCTGTAATCAAAATGTACTGAACACATGTTTAAGAACATCAATGAATAAAAATATTATTTGAAAAAAGAGCTACATGTACAAGTGACATGAAAAAAAATGCAGCAGCCAATTTACAAATGGACTCAATTTACAAAACCTCAAAGCTTATCTGCAAATTAATTTTCAAAACTTTTTAGCATGATTTCTAGATAAAGAAAATAAGCTCACTAACAGACAAAATTTATTTAATTTTTGTGACTCTTACAGGTAACAGCAGTCCACGTTCTATCAAAACTCAAGGTCCTCGTTAGCACTGGATTTCTGAAATTAAACCTCTTTTCTGCCCCCAGTTTGGTGAAATCTACTCCAAGGTGTCTGTTCAGGGCTATGCATGAAAGCAAAGAACGTACCTGCCGTGCTGGCCGCGGTACTTCAGTGTCTGAAGCAATGACTAGGACCCTACTTGTGGGACACACAAGTGAGCTAAGGTCGGGGAAGAAGCTGCCTCCTGCAGCAGAGGTGAAAAAGAGCCCTAAGAATGCCACTCAGGTCCTTATGCCCATGTTAGGCACTGACAGGAAAAGTTAAAGAAGGGTTAACCAGACAAGACAATAAAAAAAAAAATCTCAAAAAGCAAAGTATCCATAGCCAAAATTAAGAGCTATTAATCATCTTTTAGGGAAGTCATTCATAATTTAAAACTTATTATACAACTAGAAACAAAATTTCGTATAATACAATTTACTAAAGAAAAGCATATTCAGAGAAAACCTGATCTTCATTCGGCAAAGTGATTGTCTAATCTTATACGTGCTGCAAACAGGCATCTGTTTCTCCAGCGATAATGTCACATTATGTTTGCATTATAAGGACTTTATTAGAATGCAGTAAGTCGAGTAGTTCAAAGCATTTGGAAAACAAAAATTTCAACATGCTTAAAAAGAATCACGAATTTAAACTGATCCTCAATTTTCTTTCCAAGGCAGAGCAGTTCCTCGACTGGGGGCCATGGCAGGGCTGAGAGCAGTTCACACGACAAGACGACAAGACCTGAGCGCAGGGCGGCAGTGCCCTCCCCACCGCTGCACAGCTGTCAGATCCCGTCTTACCCTCACAATTGCCTTTGGAAATCTCCCCTTTAGCCAGAAATTTCAGCATTTTTTTCAAAACTTTCTTGTGAGATTTTGATGGCTGAAACTGCAGAGGTCTGCACCTAGGAAAGCGAAGCACGTATTTTAGAAGTGAACTAAAGCTTTTATAAAAATCATTCAGTACATATCTAGTAGAGGGCAACAAATTACATTTGGGAGTTTTGGGTGAAAATGAGATTTGAAGTACCCTCTAATGCCACTTCAGTTCTCGAAATTTCAGATAAGAAATTCAAAAGAGAAAAAAAGGAATAATAAAAAAAAGAATTAAATGTTGGAAGTCAGAAAGTAAATAAGCAGTAACTCACTTAGCTGACTAATGTTGAAGCCTAAACCAATAGTATAATAACCAATTTTCTCTATATCGTAACCTAAAAATTTTAACTATCAGTGTATCTTAAAAAGAAGTGAAGACGGGCCTAAAACTAGGAGGGTCCCTTGAAGACAAGTTTTCAAGCGCTTCCATGTCAGATTCTCTCCCACAACTCTGCAGCTGATTAAACCAACGGTCAAGGAAGAACAAAAGATAAAGGCCTTTTACATGTCGCGTGTATGGAAAATAGGAAGCATGACATCTACACACTGAGAGCTGACATCTCCGTCCCAGACCAGACCAGCAGCAAACCATACTTTCTCTCTAAAATGTGATCAGACCTAAAATACAAACATACAGACCCCCGACAGAATATCTGAAGATAAATATAAACTTTAAACTGTTCAGGCATTTTTTTAAACAAGTTCTCCTATAAAAAGTAGAAAAATGAGGGCTGGAGAGGTGGCTCAGGGGTTAAGCCTCTGCCTTGCAGGCAGAAGGTCCTGAGTTCGGATCCCAGATCCCATGTATAGATGCCAGGCGGAGCGGAAGCTGCGGCGGACTGCGCTTCTGGTCCTGGTAGGGCGGAGCCTGTGAATCCCGGGGCAGAAGGAGGTGGAGGCATCCATGGTGGTTCCCAATTCGTCCGTGGTTCTACACACACACATACACACATGCGCGCGTGCATACATACGCACACACGCACAATTGAATAAATAATAATAAAAAAATTTTAAAAAAAAAGTAGAAAAATGAGATGACCTTTATAATTAGAAAGGGAAAGTTGAGAGAGTGGGAGGAAGTGCACGGGACCCCCCAAAAGATGGTGAAAATCAAGCAAACACTTCAAGGAAACAGACTCTGATTTACGTCTCCACAAAGAAAACCAGACTCCAAACGTGTGCAATAAATGAAGTTTATCCCTCTTGCTACAGGATCCTCCGTATGACTTCAGTACAAGCACTGTGTCTAAAGGAGGTAAAAGCAAACCAGAATGATTCCCAAAATCACCTATGGTCCTCCATTGGTGCAAATGGTGACTTCTGATATACACGTGTACACACATACATGCAAAATTTTTTAAAAAAAAGCACTGTGTTAAGCAAAAAACTGTAGTGTAGAACGTACGTGGATGAGTCCCATAAAAATTTGGTAACAAAAAGTAATATGAGTACAGTATCCAATGACCAGATAGCTAAATAAAGTGGCTTGTTTTCATATCATTGTCAGGACTAACAAATATTATTAGAAGCTACTGATCAGTGTATAAATATAGAATCAATATACAGGAAAAACCACTTGTTTTCTTAAAGTATCTAGCTAAAGTAGAAATAAAAATTTAAAAAGCATAAGATTTTACTTTAAAGTTACACACAATCTTACTATAAATATTCTTTACATTAAGTCTTACCTTATTGTATACTGAGGACAGCATGTTTGATTCATGACAGGCTTGTACACGTATTTCCCACTTCTAAAATTAAAAAAATATAGCTTGTTAACTTCTTCCATGGGAGTGCCACGATAAGGGTAAAAATCTAATGGAGGTATAAAAACTCGGTTTTCTTTCCTAAACCTTGGAGCACGTGCTGCAAGGTCACTCCGCCCCATCACGCTCCACGGCAACCCCTTCACTGCCACGGCTGCCCTGAGCTGTCCAAACACACGCGTCACCAACACAGGCTCCACAGCGCTCGCCTCCTTCTTCCAGGCACTGCCAATCTCTGCCATGACAGAGCCAACGGATCCTTCATTCCTCAGGCAAATGTGAGTCATGTGGTGGTGTGACTGACGCACGAGTTCCTGCCTGCAGCTGTCACCTAAAGGCCATCCTGGGGCAATGAGTGAGGATGTCCCAGCTGCAGGTGGAGCCGGCTGAGGAAATCAGCCGCTGGGAGAAGCGTGTCTGGGACATACAGTATTCTTCCAACTGGACACAGATTAGATCGGCGTGCCCTTTAGAAGTGTCCCTGGTTACACAAACCCTCCCTGCTAAATTCATCAAAGTTCCTTATTCTTATGTTCTTATTCTCCACCTAATGAACACTTCCAACAGAGCCCACGAGGGCGTCACAGTCTCTGGTAACGGCCCTCTCATGTCTCTCGGACCAAACAGAAAATCAGGGGTCCCAAGAATACTTTTGCTCTTGACATCTAAAAAATGGTCAAGACAATTTAAGACTACTTCCCTAATTCACCTCGATAGCTATCAGCAAGATTTGCTCAGGTAAATGTGGCTTCTACTTGTCCCTGCTCTCACCACTAACACATCTGGGACAGCGCAGGAACCTCTGGAATCAGCTCTTCCTGTCTCCTTGACAACCCCTCAAACTGCTCTCTGACATATACAACAATCCTTTCCAAAATAATTACAACGTGTTTCTTTCTTACATAAAATCTTTGAACGGTTCATATTTTAAAAAAAAACTTACAATGGTATCAAAAATCCCTCATCTAATTTTTATCTACCTTTTAAGTCTCACATTAAATTCTAATTTGTAACATTTTAATTGGTGTGCTGAAACTCATGTTTTTGAGAATACTGATACCCAGTTTTTGAAAATACTGATATAAAGTACCCAGTGTTAATGTTGTTTATATCTTATAAGAAACTTTCCTAAAAGTTTTTTTTTTCTTTTTCCTCTACATAATATTTATTAAAAAGTCCACATAATGGAAAGAGAGAACTAACTTCTGAAAGCTGTCCTCTGACCTCCATCCATGTACCATGGCCTGTATTCTCTCTCTCTCAAAATAAGTAAAATATTAAAATAAAAAATCATCCAAATAAAAATAACTACCAAAAAAAAGACAGTGTGCGAGCCTTTACACAATAAATAAATCAAATGCTTTTTTAAGGCCATTTTAACACAATCTAGAAAACCTAAAATCAAAACTGGGTAATGAGAAACATCAAAGAACTATTATTATTTTTAAAGGTACGAGGCTACGTCAAAAAGGAAAAATACTCTTTCTTAGAGACCTATACACACTAAAAGAGCACTGACATGTTCGTTCGTAGGGACATACACGCACTAAAGGAGCACTGACATGTTCGTTCGTAGGGACATACACGCACTAAAAGAGCAACGACATGTTTCTGTAAAGTATATTGGGCAGCGAGCCTCAACAAAGCAAGCCTGACATAATTTTAGTCATGACAGACATTTAGGAATAAGCGCAACTGAATAAGGCATCTTAACTTCTGCTTATATTTAAAATTTGTCTAATGAATGTTTGAAAAACAAAATCACTACACAAAAGGACCTCTTGCCTCATGCGTGCGTGTGTGTGTGTGTGTGTGTGTGTGCGCGCGCGCGCGCACATGTATGTGGTATATACATGTGCCCGTACCCTTTACAGTCTTCCTCTGTGGTACCCCCCTTACTTGTCCAAAAGGCTCCTGAGCCACACTTGTCTTTGCTTCCCAAGCAGGGGTGAAGGCACGTGCGATCGAGCTCAAGTTTCCACGTGGGTTCAGGGGATCTGAACGCCGGCCCTCGCACTCACACAGCAAGTGCTCCTCACTACTGAGCCAACTCTCCAGACCCATAAACATTTTCGTAAGTTTCCTTCCAACCTAAGGAAATACTTCTAACAGTTTCCCTCTTCAATTTTAAGGGCAACGGGAACAACAGCAGAAATTAAATCAAGAGCTTTACCTCCTCCATCCTCGGTCTATAAGATCCTGATAATCCTGCACCGTCATGGAGTGCGCCCACATACCTGAAAAGGCAAGCGCCATGTTCATTACAGAGCATCTATTTTCTTTTTTTATATCACAAAGTCTTTTTCTAAAAAGGAATATTTAAGCTGAAATTCTGCAATATTCACATTAAAGAAAAGAAAAAGCTTGACAAAATACATACCACACAAATGAAAAATACACTTCTCCTATGCCAGGTGAGGTGATACATGCCTATCATTATTCCCAGCACTGGGGAAGTAGAGGAAGGAGGAGCAGAAATTGGGGGCCAGACTCAGCCACACGATGTATCTAAGGACAGGCTACATGAGACCTACTTTAAAAAAAAAAAAAACTAAAAAAACCAAATACATCAAAGTGATTACATTAATTGAAAATTAATTAGTCAAACATCTTTGATATTATAAAGTTAGATCCTTATTGAACCAGACTTTAATACCATCCCCAATGGCTCATTTACACTAGTTTCTTTAGAAGTATTAAAAAAGGGATGTAGCCCCTCATGGCCCTCTAGTGCTGTGAGTCCATTTCCAGCTGCCTACTTCTCTTGGAGGCTCCCCAGCCCCTCATGGCACTCCATGAGTCTGTTTCTTGTTTCCTGCTCCTCATGAATTCCATGCCTAGGCACTGTGAGTTCTCATGGGCTCCCTAGCCCCTCTTGGCACTCCACGTCTGGAGTCCGTGAGTTCCAACCTTTCTCTTCTCTAATAAACTCTACCTTAATCCTCTAAAAAAAATAAATAAAAGTATTAAAAAGCACTTATTTTTAGTGTATATTAGTTCTAATAATTTGTAGACATTATACAGACCAGTTCTGATCATTAAGGTTGGTCAAACATATACAGAAATACTTCTAAGTGAAAAAAAACTGAAAAAATCACCCAAATATTAAGAATATCTGAAGGAGAATGTTGGAGTTTTGACATCATCAATATGGTGGAATTATGAAATTAAGAGGGAAGAACAAAGATGGTGAGAATCAACATTCACAGAAAAAAATATAATTTCAAAAAGAGAAATGAGTTTTCCCCTTTTATAAATTTGCTTTATCTTTTGTAAATATTACTAAATTACATCAAAGATGTGCAAAAATGGGGACAGGCTTTATAGAACAAGATGCAGAAGGAGAGATGCCCAACTGCAATGTCCAGTCCTGGCAGGAGCTCACTGATACCAAGAAGCTACTCAATGAGGCTCACCTGAAAGGGAACACCTACCCACCCACAGACCTGAAACACCTTCCCCAAGACTTGAAACAAGAGGCATTTGTATTAGCCTACTTTCCCCTGTACAAAGGAAAAAAAAAATCACTAAGGCCTTCCCCCTTCATTTCAAAAGCACTTCACATTGTAATATAATTATTACAGGTACCACATGAAAATTCTGGAAAAGGCTAGAAGTTTCACCACTTAAAGGCGGCCAGGGCCATCCTGTGCACAGGCCAGGATGTGCTCCTTCCAGAACTGTAACCAGGTCACGCATGCCCTTTGCTTCCTGTTTATTTTCTGTTTAACCCCATGCTGCCTGCATTTTTCCATTTAACCAAGTGCATCTTCCGTACTTGGAATAACTGCGTGTAACTGTCTACCCCAGATGGCGACTCCCGGCAGCACCTAATAAAACACTCTTTCCTAATAAAACAATCAGCAAAGGGACACACCATAATCGGCCAAAGCACTCCTCACTCGACCAGTCTTTCCAAGTGGACAAACGCCCAACCTAAACTGATATTATTGTTATTATTATTATTATCTTCACGGCCATGTCGCTCTCCACCAAGGAGGATCCATGACGTGCTACTTACTAGCTGAACGCAGCTCGCCCCGCATTCCGCACCGGCCCATCCCACCGGCGGCCACAGCACCCGGCCTCGTTTGCAAACGCGACTCCCCCAAGACCCCCGGGCCGCGCCGGCCGCGCGCGACCCACGGGCACCGCAGGCCCCGGCCGCGCGACGCGGTCACCAGTTGCTCGCGGCGGCTCCCGACACCTTCGCCCGAACGCGGCGGCGCGCAAACCTCTCGGGCCCGCTCTCCCGGGGTGCGGCCCGCTGCTCCCCGACCCCTCCGCCCGGGGGAACCCCGACTCGCACCCCGATCGCGGTCTCCGCCCCCCGACGGGAGCAGCCAGCCGGGTGAAGGCTTCTCCCGAGGCCGCCAGCCGGGTCCGCCGCTGGGGCTCCGCCGGCCCCCGGGACCCGCGCTCCGCGCCCGCCCGGCTCGCTCACCGTTGGAGCGGCTGCCCGACTCATCCTTGCAGTAGCCGCAGCGGTAGAAGTCCTCGCCGTCGAAATACTCCACGATGCTGGGCGAGTGCGCGCTCCAGGAAGCCATGGCCGCGGCCCCAGGCAGCGCCGCCCGCGCCGGCCACGCCCGCCGCCCCGGCCACGCCCCCCCCGCCGCCGCCGCCGCCGCCGCGCCCCACAATGCAGCGCGCCCGCCGCCCGAGCGTCGCGCGAAGCCGCTCGGCGCCCGCCCGCCCGGCTCGGCCCGCCGCCGCCCGCCGCTGACGCCGCCCGCGCCATCTTGGTGGTGGGCAGCTCCCCGCCGTGTCCGTTCCTCGGCACCGAGGCCCGCCAGCCGGGGAGGGGAGGCGGCGCCCGAGCGAGGAGGGTCCCGGGCTGCAAGGAGAGGCGCGGGGCGCCCCGCCCGCCGCCGCCGGGGGTGCCAGCCGCGCTCGTTCGCCCCGGGGTCCGCCGCGCCGGCGGCCGCCCGCACCCCGACGCGGGACACTCACCGCACGACGCCTTGCCGCCCCCGGAGCCGCAGTAGCCGCAGGGGTAACCGCTCTTGAGACCCTTGTACTCCACCGCCGAGGCCATGGCCGCCGCCCGCGCACCTTGCGACGGGCCCCGCCTCCCGGCGCCCGGGCGGACCTCGGCGGAGCGCGGGGGCCCCTGGGCGGGAGCTGCGCGGGGGGCCCCGGGCGGGAGCTGGGGGCGAGGCCAGCGCGGGGCATCCGGGGACCCCAAGCCCGGCGCCGCGCCGGGGACCAGCTTCCTGGCCTGGGTGCTGCGGTGCCTCGGAGCCGCGGGCTGAGGCTCGGCGGCGTGGACCACCCTCCGCAGCCGTGGGAAACTGAGGCCCCAGATGGGGATGCACCACTCAGCCCGCACCCCCTCGGTTTCCCTCCCATGACCCTTGAGTGCTTGTCTAGCGGAGCTTCTTCCAAACCAGCTCAAGCACCACGGAGAAATGTAAACAAGCATCGTAGGCGGGAGGGAATGTTCTAGAATTAAAGAACTTAATGACCAGCTAGAGCTAGCTAGTCGTTCCCTTTTGACACTGAATCCAGCACCTCATCTTTTAAACCAGAAGGTAGAATTCCGGAGGCAGTGGGACCAGGGTGTTGTTTAAAAAAAAAGAAATCTAAAAATCTTATCTCCAAAGAATAACCAGAAGCCAAACAAAACATTCATATACTGGACTCGCCTCCCCCCCATGGACCTTCAGTTTGCAACAACTGTTTTAAAGAGCAGATATTCAGAAATAGGCACTTAGGAAATGGAGCCAAATATAAGTAGTACCTCCAACAAGGTAATATTGGTTGAGTTTCCTTCCAGCCCATTTGGCCTCAGAAAAATTAGTCAATAAGGCTGGTTGTTTTTTACTGCAAGGTCTACAAATTGCTGTCATGGAAACCATAAAACAGAAAACAACAACAAAACCCTTAAGACTGTGACAGGGCCCAGTTTGGCCTGATCCACCACAAGGCTGGAATTGCAGGTCTAGGTCCCTAGAACTAAGCAGTACAGTCAGTTAAATAGTGACCCTAAAATTTGCTTTACTGGATATGTGTCCAGGTAGGCTGATGAAGATTCCTGGCCTGGAGACTCTTGCTAAGCATCGTTGGTACTCCACGTAGAGATGACCGTGCAGTATACAAAGGGTATTTCAGGTCCTCTAACACCTTAGACTTGGAAACCCTTTTGCAGTTCAGTGTCCTTATTTTTTATGAAAAGCTTCATCTGTTTTGTTCTTTATGGCAGGTTTGACTGTTGCCAGTCCTTTCCTAGAGAAGCTCTCGTTCTGAATGAATGCAAGGACCTGTGGAATCAGTCAGAAAGAGCATCATGCTATGCTCAGCTCAGAAGGTAGGAGGCCACCACCACCCCCCTTCCCCATGCATAATTTTTCCCTTGATTTCAGTTATGTATGTATGGTCAGTCACACTCTGAAAATGGAAACTTAGTAGCTGAGTTAAGCCCATAGCAAACCTGCGGGAGATTATCTAGCTGATGGGGAAGACCCAACCCATGGTAGGTGGGACTAGGCCTTGAACAGATGAATAAAATACTGAGAGCTGGTTGAGGAAGTTGGCATCCTTGTGCACACTTGACCAGCCATGCTGGTCTGGCAAGTAAGGATTGTCCATCTCTCAGCCCTTATGTGGTGATGGTGTGGCCAGTTCCCTCAGCCCTGGTGTTGGTGCTGCTCTCCCGTCAAACTGGACTGAGAACTGTAACCAGAAAGAAAGAAAATAAACCCTTCGTTCCTTTAAACCGTGTGATGGTCATTTATCAGCATCCATGCAGGCTAACTGCAGCAGAGCCCTTCTTTTATTTATTGGCATCAAACTCTAAGAGTTGTGATACTGGCAATTCAGACAAACCAAGAAGAAAAGCTATAAATTGCTTATTTTAAATAAAAAAGTGAAAAATCTTGTGAGAAGAATCTTGTGTTTGAAGTTAAGATCTATAGTACAATGAGATATTATGAGAAAACATGAAATTTTACACTGAAGGAGAATCAGCCTAAACTACATAGAAGATGTTGACTCATAATAATAGATTTTGAAGGACCGTATTCACATACTTTTATTGCTACCTTCTATTGTTACAATTGCTTACTGTCTTAATCTCTTACTATGACTAATTTATAAACTAAAGTTGATCCTAAATATATATAGTATAAGGAAAAAGTAATACACACACACACAAACATACATACATATATGGTTCAATACCGTCTTTGTTCTCATATGTCCATTGGGGTGTCTTGAAATATATCCCCTTCAGATAAAAGATTACTTTATCCCTCACTCTCTTTACTTCTGTCCCTTTGAAATCTCAACTTTATCCAAACACAATCTCAGCCCACATATTCCAAAACACCAGCCTTGAACAATAATTAATAAGAATGTCCAAAGCCCTAGGTATGTGCATTCACTTAATCTTATAGCAACTTCACAAGACAGAAAATATAAATTTGAGAGGCTAAATAACTTGCCCAAAGTCATAAATTCTTAGGGCATATAAAACGGATAAAGAGCATTAGAAATAAAAGAAGCTAAAGAGGAACAATAATCAGTAAGTCCTAGGTTTGTCTGTATTTCACCATAGGTCAGAGAGTCATGGTGTTCCAGACCCGAATGAGGAGTTAAAAAAATTTTTTTATTATTATTATTATTATTTATTCAACTGTGTGCATGTGCGTGTGTATGTGCATGCTCGTGTGTGTGTATGTGTAGAACCACGGACGAATTCGTGAACCACCATGGACGCCTCCACCTCCTTCTGCCCCAGGATTCACAGGCTCTGCCCCACCAGGACCAGTGCACTTCTGGCCCTGATGGGTAAAGCCTGGGAAATCCCAGAGCCAAGCAAAAAGGAGGTAAAAACAATCCAGAATGATTCCCAAAGTCACCCTTGGTCTTCCATAGGGACACACACAGTGTCTTCTGATACACACACATACATATATACACACACACAAATAATTTTTAAATATCCTATTAAACACTAACAACAGAGTTGTCTTTTTGTTTTTTTACTTGACAATAAAATGCCCATAATGCTCATTCAGTCTCGGTAACTTTTTTTATACTACAGAATGTGATAGCAAGTCTGCACTGTGTACTGTGTAGCTCAGTACTACCCGTGAGATGCAGTTAAAGAGAATGAAGCAGAACACATTTTCCTTTTCCTCCACAGAAGTTAGGATCTCAGTGAAGTCTGAGAAAGACAGGTTGAAAACAAAGACAGATAACCTGAGGGCAGAGACAGGAGCTCTAGCAGGGAGGAGTGAAATGAAAGACAGGAAGTAGACCACCAGGGATCGCAGGTGGCAGTGCCTCCTGGAAGATGGAAGCCTTTATTTAAAATTATAAAAGTACCAAATGCCAAGTCTAGATGCCGCCAGAAAAGCTACATGTAGGCATATCCTATTCAAACTGCAGAAAATCAAAGAGAAAATCATGAAAGAAGCCAGAAAGAGAAAAGTGAGCAGAAGAACAAAAATATCTGCTTTTTCTTCAGAAACGGTGAATGGCAGCAAGAAGAGAATGAAGGAACTACTTCAAGAAGGAAAAAATTCCTTCAAAGGAAAGCAGTACATTCAGATCGCCATAAAGGGCAGCCCCAGGGAAAGGGGTAAACATCAGTAATTTGTTTTAAGTCTTCACAGATCTAACGAATGATAGACTAAAAATAATAGCAACTTATATTCTGTAATTACACCTTATGAATAAATAATGCTTTGGAAATGAATGGCAGTGGTTAACCTAGGATGTGAGGAGCAGATGCTGTTAGAAGACACTTGCACCACCGTGAAATGGGACCCACTTGAAAAGAGAACTTGGATTAATTGTAAGCATATACTGTAAGCTCAAAGGTAACATGGTAGTGAATTCTTTTGTCAGCAATTTCATACATGAATATAATGTATTTTGATAATCACCCCATTAATCTCCCCCCCCCCTTAGCTGAACCCCTTCTCAAGCAGACAGCTGCCTATTTCCACACCTTTTGTTTTTGGTCGTGTAAGTGTTTCACTTAGGGTTACTTACATGTACGTGGATGGGGTTTATTTACCACAACATGACAGCCATATGTAGACCACTGAAGAAAGTGAGTCCCCCTTTCTCAGGGTCATTAGCTGCTAATAGCCCCTTAAGGAGTGGGATCTCATGATAGACTATAAACAGGACCCATCTTGTATGGCTCTTGTGTAGTTCAACCACAGCTGATGCAAGTACCTAAGTGCAGTAGCCGTGTCCTGTCCAGAAAATAGCACTTCATATTTCTCCCCATCCCCTGGTTCTTACATTCTTTCAGATCCCTCCTGCAATGTAAAGGGAAACCTTTTTAAACATAAAATATAGTCGATATGCAAAAAAGGAGAAAAAGGAAATTGCATTAAATATTTAAAACAAAACTAGAAAAAGTTATTAATAAAAGAACAGCTTACAGAAAACTGACAAATTTGGTAACTGTCAGTGGTCTCAACACATTAATTGGAAAAAGAAAAAAAAGCTGGAGATACAGCTCAGTGTAAAATGTTGGCCTAGTATGCATGAATCCATAATACTACAAAAAAAAAGACCCGAAGCTGGATATGATGAACATGTATTACTTGAAAGTGGAGATCGAGAGGATCACAGAAAGAGGCCAGTCTGGAGTACATAGTGAGACCCTGCTCACCCTCCCCCCCCAGAAAAAAATGGGGCTGGAGAGATTGCTCATGGGTTAAAGTTTTTGCCTTGCAAGCAAAAAGACCTAAATTCAGATTCCCATGTGAAAAAAATCCAGGAGACAGGGTTATGGCCTGTAATTCTAGTCTGGAAGGCAGAGCCTGGGAAACCCCAGTGCAAACCAACTAAAGTAGAACAATCCAGGGTGATTCCTGATGTCACTGTTAAATCTCCACAGGCACACCCACTCAAGTACTCTCTTGTACACAGACAGACACACACACGACAAGAATAATGGTATTTGTTACCTGTGAGAAACACACTTTAAGCAAAAAATAGTTGAAAAGTAAAATGAAAAAATAAGAAACTTTCTATAACCATATCAATTTCATATAAAAGGTTTAACAGAGACAAATTAGGAGTAAAGAAGAACATTAGAGAATGATAAAAGTGGCCAAATCTTGGAAAAAGCATGATGATCCCTAACATACATGACCTAACGACAGACTGGCAAAGCATACCAGGTGGTACATACTGATAGAACAGAAAGAGATGAAGAATTCACTGTACTAGTTGGAGACTTTACCTTCTCCCTCTCTGAATCACAAATCCAACAGGAAGTAGATCAGTCAAGATGTGAACAGTCCACTTAGCTAGATCTAAATGACACCTATACTTTCATCCTACAAGAGCAGAATAGACATTCTTCTCAAGCGCATAGAGAACAGAATATACCATATCTTGCACCCTGAAAAAAATCTTAAAGGAGTTGAAATTATATAAAATAAGTGAAATGAAGTTACACTAGATATAACAGAAAAGATATCTGAAAAACTCCCAACTAACAACTGATGGTATGTGCTGGTTATCTTGGTTGTCAGTCTGACTAGATCTGAATCAACTAGAGACAGCAAGCCCTTAGGCACATCTCTCAGGAGGTTCTTATGTTAATTGACGAGGAGACACCATGCTACCTGACGGTTGCACCTTCCAGTGTCAGTCCACTTACAAAGAAGCCCAGAGAAAAGCTTTTGCTCTGGGCCTGCTGGTCTTCACATCTTCCTGTGGCATTCTGTCCTGGGGAGCCACTGCTGTGCCATCCTTCGCTGATACCAGGACCCGGCTTCTTCCGCCTTCCAGTGTGGCTGACAGTCAGCGGCTATGCACGGCTCCTCCAGGCTTTCAGAGCTGGTTAGGACAGCTGAAGCATCCAGCCCTGGGACTGAACTGTTTCTGATTCTGCCTCGCCAGTGTGGAGACAGCTGTTGTTGGTTTCCCAGACCATACTGTATAAACCAATCTAATTTCCTTTTGGTACATATCTATTCTGTTAGTTCTGTTCCAGAGAAACCTAATACAACTCACTTAGACAGTGAGCCGAAACAGGAAAACCCACCAGTTGAACGTCTGCCAGTTGAACAGTTGAAAATCTGCCATTCAGTCCTGCCAGATTTCATTTATACACAAGAGATAACTGGGGGACCTCTGCTCTGTTGGAAGAAGAGAGGGAAATGCGAGAGTTCCTAGCTTCCAGCGCATACTCGGGATGACCAGCTTGACACCCTGCTCTCTAGCACGGGCCCAAGAGACACAGTCTACACATGCGACATTTCCAGTAGACACAGAAACCTTAAGATCTCAGGCTATGGCCATGATTTTTAAGGGCTCCAGAAAAAGCCAGCGGGGTGTCTATTGTTTCTGTACTTTGTTTAAAGCTCATGCTCCTAACTCCTCTCAGCCTTCCACGCTTACTAAAGAGTAAGATTTTCTTTTCAACAGCAGGCGGCATTTGTTACACCACTTCCTTTTCTTTTTTATCTGTGATGTGACTGTGTATCAGAGGGCACAGTGTGTGTCTGTAGAGACCCAAGGGTGACTTCAGGAATCATCCTGAAGTGTTCTACCTCCTTTTTGCTTTGCTAGGGGGTTTCCCGGGCTCGGCTTTCCAGAGTCAGAAAAAAGTACAGGCCTCCATTTCTACCCAGCATTTTTACATAAGCTCCAGGATCTGAACTCAGTTCCTTCTGCTTTTGAAGCAGAGGCTTAACTCTGAGCCGTCTGTCCAGACTCTCAAAATACCACATTCTCCTAAGTGGCATTCTATAAAAGTGGACAAAGGTCTAGTTGAGTTTCTTATTTATGTTTGTGTTATTGATGTGTTGTTTTTAAAGGCAAGACGACCAGATACCTCAGAGTAAGGCACTTGCTGGAAAACCTGGTGACCTGAGTTCAGTCCCCAGAAGCCCACAAGGTGGAAGGGGAGAATCGGGCTTCCAAATGTTGTCCTCTCACCCCCACCAGTGTGCCGTGGTAAACGTGTGCTCGCTCATTTGTTCTCTTTTTCAAAATACTTTTAAAAGACAAAACAGAAATACCAGCATCAGAAATGAATAAGAGCACGGGGCTACACAAGGCCCCAGATTTTATTCTCAGCGCAACAAAGAGCGAAACAATCCACTGGGCCCATGGGCATGAAAATAGTAATAAATACTATGAACACCTTTGTGTCCACAAATAAGATAGCTTAGAGGAAACAATTTTTGACACATGCAATATACCAAAACACATAATGATAATCAGAATCCTATATTTACTAACAAAGCATAGATGTATAATGAATGACTTTTTTTTTTAACTTATTCAATTGTGCGTGTGTATGTATGTGTGTGTGTAGAACCACAGGTGAATTCAGGAACCACCATGGACGCCTCCACCTCCTCCTTGTTTACTCTGCCCCGGGATTCACAGGCTCCGCCCACCAGGACCAGAAACGCAGGCCGCCCTGCTTCTGCCCAGGGTCTATACGTGGGGTCTAGGATCCGAACTCAGGACCGTCCACCTGCAAGGCAGAGACTTAACCCCTGAGCCACCTCTCCAGCCCCAGTGAATGACTTTTGAAAACAGGCTGTGTTGCGTGTTTAAACATGAAATGTCCCTCACAGATCCTCAGCAGCTGGTGCTATTTCTGGAGGTGCCGAGAACTTGAGAATGGAGTCCCTAGCTGCGGGAAGGTTGTGGGAAGGTATCCTTAGGGGCTGTTCCTTGCCCTAACCCTGTCCTCACTTGCTCTTTAGCAAACAACTGTTCCACACCTCTCCTCCATGATGTTACCTCTCATACGCCCAGAAACAGAGCCAACAACAACGACAGACTGAAACTATGAACTAAAAGAAATCTTTCCACCTTTTAACTGTTTCTCTCAGGTTCTTCACAGCAATGAAAAGCTAACACAAGGTCCAGATGCAGTCATTAGTAAATTCTTCCAGACAGTTTTATATTTTTTTATTTACTTATTTGAGAGAGAGAAGAGAGCCCGTGCATGTCATAGTGGACATGTTGCAGGAATTCTCTGGAATAATTCCTCAGACACCAATTAGGGTGCAAGAGAGGCGTTTTATTCACCAGGGGTTAAAAGCTGAGATCACCCTTCAAGAACTCCAGCGTGAAGTTTAGCTTGTACTTTCATTTTGTACTAAAGCAGAGCAGTTGAAGTAAAGAAAGTGGTACTTTCCAGAAGCAGAAGCAGCAGCAGCCAGCCCACAACCTTGACTCTTATTAGACAGGAGCATAGATGCAGGCCATGGGATAGAAGTGTATCTGGGACTCAGCAATTTTACATCTCAACTGATGCTTAGCAGTAATTTAACACTTCACATTTTTCTATGTCAATCATGGATTGAATTCAGGTCACCAGGTTTGTGACCGGCTCCTTAAGCAGATGAAATATTCTACAAGACCAACATGACCCTAATACTCCTAAAAAGAAAATGAATTAATTTTAAAAAAGAATGTCAAAAGAAAGGAAAAATATAGATCATTATTTCTCATCAACATAAATGCAAAATCCTCAACAAAATATTAACAAGTCAAGTCTAACAGGTATAAAAAAGACTTACACATCATTACCACATAGGGTTTATTTTAAGTACAAAAGGTAGACTCAACATTAGAAGAGTTACAAATATAATTTATATCAACAGGTTAAAAAAATTAAAAATTATGATCATATCCAGAGAGAGAAAAAGCATCTGACAAACGTGGCATTCATTTATGATTAAACTTTGATCAAGTAGGAACTTCATAAAAAAATTCATAAAAATATATAATAATATGTTATATACATTATATATGTGTATATAAAATCTCCACAACTGTAACATCATACTTAATGATTAAAAGAAAAGGGTTTTTTTTTTATTCAATTGTGTGTGTGTGTGTGTGTGTAGAACCACGGACGAATTCGGGAACCACCATGGACGCCTCCACCTCCTCCTTGTTTACTTTGCCCTGGGATTCACAGGCTCCGCCCTACCAGGGCCAGAAACGCAGGCCGCCCCCGCTTCCACCTGGCGTCTATACGTGGGGTCTAGGATTAGAATTCAGGACCTTCCCCCTGCAAGGTAGAGGCTTAACCCCTGAGCCACCTCTCCAGCCCCCAAAAAAGTTTTTTCTTAAGAAATAAAAAATGTTCCTTCACACCATTCCTATTCAATATTGGAAGTTCTAGCTAATGTAATTAAGAAAATAAAGTGAATAGTATATGTAAATTACAAAAAGAAATTAAACTTGTTCACAGATAATATAGTTCGCTTACAGAAAAAGCAAAAATATAGTGAACAAGAAATTAAAAATTCTTTGAACTAATTATAATGAGATTGTAGAGTACAACATTAATTTACAAATGTCAATTGCTTTCCGATATATCTGAAATGAGCATTTAAAATTAAAATCTATCATTTTCATTAATATCACAAAAACATCTGACAAAATATGTGCAAGATGGATGGTATGAGAATTATGAATGTCAAAAGAAAGGAGTCAAGGAAGATCTAAATAAATCAAGAGATAATCCACATTGATTCAAAGAAGATGGATATTGCTGATATGCCAGTTTAAGTGAAATCCTAGTCAAAATTCACAGAAAGTTATTTTACGGACATCAACAAACTTAAGAGTTTCTACAGGGGACTGGAGAGGTGGCTCAGGGGTTAAGCCTCCGCCTTGCAGGGGGAAGGTCCTGAGTTCGGATCCCAGATCCCACGTATAGATGCCAGGCGGAAGCGGGGGCGGCCTGCGCTTCTGGTCCTGGTAGGGCGGAGCCTGTGAATCCCGGGGCTTAGAAGGAGGTGAAGGCGTCCATGGTGGTTCGCGAATTCGTCCGTGGTTCTACACACACACAGACACACATACACACACGCGCGCGCGCGCGCACAGTTGAATAAATAATAATAAAAAACAAATTTAAAAAAAAAAGTTTCTACGGGAAGCAAAGAACTAGAGTAATCAAAACACTTAAGAGCAAAGTTGGATAACAGCTATTACTATAAAAACTATATTAATAAGGACAGCACAGTAACGGTGAACCACAAGATATATATAGATCAGTGGAACAGAATAAACAGCCCAGAGTCATGTAAATACACTCATTCCAATGCCAGTCATTCTGAGATTACATTGACGGTCAAGATCAGTTACCTGAGAAGCCGTCAGTAATACTTTGCATACGAAAACCATCATCTCCTGCACAACCCAGGACTTCTCCCAACTAAACATATTTATTTTCTTTTTATACTTACCACAAAGAAAATGTAACTGCAACCATCTTTCCCCTGTATGAGGAAAATCTAGTCTTCCTCATAGACTGCTTCACCCTGATTTATATTCTGCTTATATATACTTTTGTCTCCCATCTAGCTTACAGAAAAAGACCATTTACAACAGTCTTTAAATTAAAACTGATAGGTTCATTTGTTTTTCTTTATGTAAGCTTAAATTTAAACTCATCACTTACTTATAAGGAGACTTATATGCAGAACTATTTTTCTGTATCCAAAAGCTTCTACTCCTGTTTTCCCATGATGTTAAGTAAGACACCGTCTTTCAGCACTTCCTACAGTGCCCATTCCTCGTCGGTAGTGAATAGAATGGGCTGTGGGAACACAGTGCTGTCAGATCATGAGTACATAACGGTTTTGGCTAGTGTCACATGACTGACATCTGTGTGGCATGTTTCTCTGTTTGAAATGTTGGGTTTAGAGAGCAAATGACTACTAAAGTATAGTTTAGGGGCTGGAGACATAGCTCAGGGGTTAAGCCTCTACTTCTCAGGCAGAAGGACCTGAGTTCGGATCCTAGATCCCAGGTAAAAACACCAGGTAGAAATGGCCTGTACTTCCAGCTCTGGAAGGTGGAACCTGGGCAAAGCAAAAAGGAGGTAGAAGCAATCCAGGATGACGCCCAAAGTCATCCTTGGTCCTGCACAAGAACACACAGTGTTCTCTGATATACACACACACACTGAAAAAGAAAAATACAGTTTATAAAATTTAACTCCATGCTTTGTTATAAGAATAGAAACCATTTGTATGTCTCGATATTTGAAGTTGATTGATTTCTAAAGACATATACACATACACTTTTGCTGGGACGATTCTCCCAGGCACACACTGCAACGGCTCCAGGCCCTCGGGCGGCTCCAGGCCGTGGGGGTGGAGAAAGGCGAATATTCTGCAGGCCCTTTACCCCTGCCCAAATCCAGGGGCCTCCGGACACAGCAGGGAGTCTGGCAAGGCGACACTCCGTCACTCACTCAAACACACAGCTCCTGGCTGTAACGACCTGACCGCCCGCACCTCCGCCTCAGCCCTCCAGAGACTTGGCAACTGACGGGGAGTTTGTCAAAGCAAAATCTCAGTTTATTGGGGGTAACAAATCAGCTTATATAGACAAAGACTCCAAGCATGCGAAACACCAGCCAATTACCTTGATGGTCAGTATAGCACATACTCTGCATTGGTCAGATTAAACATAAATCTATGTTGGCTCCCACAAGCCAATTAGGACTCTCTGTAATGTGATCAGGGTTACACCTACGACACCAGCTCCCAGCGCCATCTCTGGTCCCATGTGCTAAGCCATGCCCTGCTCACTCCCCCCCAGACCCTTATCTCTGGGTGGGCCCAACACACTTTCATAACCTTGTTTCTAAGTGATCTTATTAGGACACTGCAGTTTCAAGAACCTCTTTGCAATGGCGCGTGTTGAAAGGCAAAGTTCATTCCTAATGAGAATCGCGGTTGTAAGTGATCACATTTTCTCCTTTTCACCTTGTTTTTCTGAGAAACTCCTCAGTAGTGAGTCTGTGATGAGGTGGGTAAGTGCAACTTCCACACATCAGCGCCATGAATCTGATTTTTATTAGATTGTATTACAACCCTGGAGTATTTTCTGCTCCCATCTTTAATACTGGCTAGTTATAAGCATAAATTAAATACATGTGACTAACAATACACCAAAGTCTCTGGAGCCACAGTATTTAGCGGAGTACATATCAATTAAGTGATGACAACACGACCGTGTGCCTGGGCACACAGCCCACCTCCATCAACTACGTAGACATTCAGGGTCACCAAGGGCTTCCGCCAGTTCTGTTTCCATGGAGAGTACACAAAGATGAAAACGCTGCCCTCAGGGCCGTCTGTACACACTGTGGTAGGCACCTAAGACTAGGAAATGGCCGCTTCTGACCTCACACAGAGTGAAGCCCATTTCTTGCCAACAGACTGCTGTCTTCACGTACCACCTCATAGTGGCTTCCGTCTGGTATAGTGATGACACAGAAAGCAGTGACCACTCTTAGTTGCCCTAGAAATCGACCCCAGGCATCCTCGAGGGTCACCAGTAGGTGACTGAAAGCCTGAGCTAAGGCCGGAAAGTTTAGTGACTGGTCATCGATGCTTTTCAGAATCAAGAATCAGATTACAGCCCTGAGGAACAGCTCATAGGAACGGAGACGGAGGGAAATGTGAAGAACAGAGATGGCTGTATCTGAAGTCGACGCTGGGAAATGAGAGAGCACTCGACAATGGCAGGGACGGAAAAGCAAGAGCAGGAGGCTCCAAGAGCAGCTCGGATGAGCAAAGGAAGGAGGACATGCGGCGCAGGGCCACCGCAGCAGCATGGCGCAGGGCAAGCCGCCTCCTCACAGCCGCCCTTGGTGCCAGACTCCAAGTGGCTGGGCCTGAGTGCAGAGGAACAGTAAGTTTCCCTCCCGATGAGGCAGAGGCAGGAGGATGTGTCCCCACCCCCGGGAGCAGATGCTGTGGGCGAGCTGGAACTACTGACCAGTCACCAGCTCTCCCTCGGCCTCATCTCTGTCACAGAGGGACAGAGTGCCAACCTCGTCAGGTTTATAATACAGCGCCTGGAGAGACTCAATACATTTGGCTATGGAAATAACAAAAGCATCAGACATGAAAAAGACAAATATGCTGCTAGTTTTGCCCAGTTCTGTTATTTCCTTCCTTTGTGAAGAATACGGTCTTTCAACCCAAGTTGTTAAGCCAGAGCTTCGTGGCTTACTAATCGGATTAAGGAATAAAAGGTCACCATGTCTGCCTGTGATAGTGCTTGATTTTTTTTAATTCCTTCAGTGTTTAGAACATGAATCTAGTGAATTTGCAGTATTTTCCCCACCTTAATTCCAAGTCCCATTCCTCTTTTCGTGTCATTACAGTCCTTCCTCTCTCTGGCCAGACTCCCTCCTGTTAAGTCTGCACATGCATGGCCCCTGGATCTCAGCCGGCTGTGCTTGATCTAAAGGGACACATTTTCCTGCTTTTCATTAAATGTAAAAACTTATCAAATTGCTTTATAATCTACTTAAATGTAAGTTTTAAAGGATAAGAATCATTATACATTATATGTAAATAATCGAGGGAAATTTAACTCTATATGTAACTGCTGTTAAAATAAGACTTATCTTCTTGTAATTTTTCTTATTGTTTTCATGTCCTTACAACATATAAAAAAAATTTGTTGGGGCTGGAGAGGTGGCTCAGGGGTTAAGCCTCTGCCTTGTAGGCGGAAGGTCCTGAGTTCGGATCCTAGACCCCACATATAGATGCCAGGCAGAAGCGGGGGTGGCTTGCATTTCTGGTCCTGGTAGGGCGGAGCCTGTGAATCCCGGGGCAGAGTAAACAAGGAGGAGGTGGAGGCGTCTATGGTGGTTCTCGAATTCATCCGTGGTTCTACACACACACATACACGTACATATACACACGCGCACACACGCACAATTGAATAAATAATAAATTAAAAAATTAAAAAAAAAACAATTTGTTATTTACATTCACTCAATCTTTCCTCTTGAATGTTAAGTCACACATAAAAGTCATACAATATGGCTCTTGAGCATTAATCAAAGAGCATTCCTATGCTTCCATGAAAGACACAAGTTAATGATACAGAGTTCCACCTCCTGGCACAGAGAAACGCTTCTCACATACATGGAAGCAGGTCTCAGATCAAACCCCTCCTACAATTCATCCTAGAACATACTTTCTAACAACTTTCTCTAAATCCTTGTGTAATTTCTCTTCTCTTCCAGATTGGCCTGGACTAAAAATATTCAAGATCCTCGGATTGCAGTAGGTCCCCATTCCCCACTAGAAAAGAAAATTAAGGTGAGGAAATACATTTGCCGTGAACTTTGGATTCAGTAGTAAGATCATAAAAAGTCTGTTAGAGGTAAAAAGCGCCCAAATATTTCAAGGGAAAGTCTGCTGCCTCTTGTGTTTAGATCAGCATTGGAGTCTTGGAGCAGTGCCAACTGGATAGCACTGCACAGAATGCATACACTGGAGCTTCCGGAAGGCTTGTCTGGAAGATGCAATGGTACTAAGTAGTTATCGCAAATCATAGTGTCATGAAAGGACTGGGTTTCTGCTGATGAGGATGTGGAAGATTGAAAGTGTCAAGTTAGCCCAGATGGAAACATGAGTGTCGTGCAGTTACTGAGGTGTGTTCAGGAACAGATGCAGGAAGAACATGTGGGAACACGTGGAAAGGAGAACATTGTCTTGGGGAAGAGCCCAATGTGGCTGGAGCAGAGTAGATATGTCAGTTGAAAAGGGGCCTGGGTATGGGCACTGTCTCAAATACAAATGTTCCTTCCCGGGGCTTTATGCAGGAACATGGCTTGCCTAGGTTTATGTACTAAAAGATCACTCTAGCTGCAGTGGTTAGTCTGCAGGGGGCAAAGGATACCTAGTAATTTTCCAGGTGAACACCCTGAGCTGGGACACCAGGGTGCAAGTGAATTATGAGGCTGGAAATAAGATTGAGAGGTGGGAGCTGGCTGAAGAAACAAGTTGGAGATGCCAATTAGATGGTTACCAGGTCTAAAGTTGAAAGATGAGGACAGGGTCAGTGCTCCCATGGGACTTGTGTGTTCCATTCATCTTTAACTCTGATGGTGTAATCTATTCACTCTAGAACAGCATCTGACACATGGGAGGTCTTGAACGAGCCATCACCTAAGAAAGCCTACAACTCACGCTGTCTTAAGTGGTTATGTTTCTGTTATATTTTCCTGTGTTATCAGCAAGATGTTGGAGGAGCTATGAGGTAGAAAGCAAGTCAAGATACTCACTGACTGGGAGATAGATAGCAAATGGTTGAGATAGTCTGAGGGGTCAAAATAACCTTAGTTATCCACCCTAGACACCAGGAAAATGCAGAAGTTTCAAAGAGGAGAGTGACTGTTAAATGTGCTGAGGCCAGTTATGATGGGATAGAGATAGGAACACTGGATTTCCACTTGTGACTTAGACTCGTATAGCCTCAGAGGAAGCAGTGGAGGGTAGAACTCCATCTGAAGTAGATTAAGAGAATGTGGAGTGAACAATCGAAAGGGATTCTAGGTGACTGACTACTTCAAGGATTAGTGTGAAGAGGACAGAGGGTGAAAGTCAAGGAATATAGGAAGGAAGTGTGAGTTTTCATTGTTGCTTGTTTAAAGATAATACACACTGAAGTGCACTTCTATTCCAGTGAGGGTGACCAAATAGATTTTGATGGTGCAAGAAAGGGCATTTGATAATTGCATAACTGAAACTCTTGCAGCCCAACAAGCACAGGTGAAGAATTGGCTTTTGACAGAAAGGCAATCATGTCTCCACTATGAGAAGAAAGTAGAGTCTGGGTTAGATCCACAGTGGTGAACCAGGCAGGATGAGGTGCTGAGTGTTTCCATTTTCTCAAAGAAGTGGGAATCAGAGTCCTCACCTAGGAGAACACAGGGGAAGGGACATAGATGCCTTAAAGGGGAGGACAGTTAAGAGCCCCAAACTGGGCAAGGTACAGGAGAGCTGGGAGAGGAATAGCCTGCTTGAGAACTAGACTGTGGAACTAGAATAAAGGACATCCCACTGAAAAGTTCTGATTACTCCTTTTGACAAGAGTTTAGGTGGCACCCATTCTTCACAAGTGAGAAAACTGTTAGCCCAAGAGTTTCGACAGGAAAATGAGACACTTGATAAGCTTAAGGCCATGTCTTTTGACTTCCGGTTTGCTAAAGCAGATGCTTTCCACTATCAACGACAGCAAGAAATGATGATGAAACAGGCATGGAACCAACAAATGGACTCAGACTGGGAAATTAATGCAGAGGAAGAGAAAAGTCCAAGAAGCAGAAAAACAGAAGATGCTGAAACCTGGAACTATCTAGTGTCTCAGCGGGAACTGAATCATATAGAGAAACACATACAGAGAGCTGAACGGGCCAGAGGTCTCAGAGACCACAAAAACAAACTCCTCCCTCAGAGAATCCCCAGTGAAATTCTCTCCTCCAAAGCATCAACACTGGAGAGGGAAAAGGTTCTGAAGATAGATAAAATCGTAACCAAGAAGGCCAAAGTGGCATGGGCAGAGGCGCAGGTAAAGAAACATAAAGAGCGGATGGCGAGAGGAAGAGAACTCGAGGAGCGGAGGAAAGAGAGAAGAGAAGCTGAAAAGCTCGGCGGCCTGGCTCATCCCGTCTCAAAACCTCGAGTGAAGGAGGAAGAGAAAGAGTTTGTGAAGGTCACAGCTTATCCTCTCTTCCAGCCTTTTCCGGAATCTCTTATACAAGTGACTTTTCTGATGGAAAAATCAAAAGAACCTAAAATTCAAAGACCACCTCCAAGGGAGCTCTTGAGTATGCCGCCGTTTCTGAAAAGTCAACTAGAAAAACAAAAGCTAAACCCATTTTGATTATTGTATTTCTTTTCTAGATTAGTATATTTTACAGAACTTAGTGCAATAAAAATCACAGAAAGGGAAAAAATGGCAAGACATACATATATACATATATCTATATATACACACACACATATATACACATACATGTATATATACATACGTGCACATACACACTGGAAAAATTAGGATATTAAGACCAAGACTGTATGTTTCTATATGAAATATCTAGAAAAGCCAAATTGGTACACAGGAAGTAGGGTAGTCATTGGTTAGGGCTCAGGAGTGAGACAGTTAATGAGTGGAGTGGCAGTCAATGGGTGTAGAACTGAGGACAGAATGTTCCACTAGCATGTTATGACAATGGCTGGACATCTCGTAAGTTGATTTTAAAGCACTGAATTATCCATTTTACATAGTTAAATTGTGATGTATATGAATTTTCTCAATAAAACAAGTCATGATTAATCGGGAGGCAGGATGGTAGTTTGATTAGAATCACAGCAGTTTTTTTGGAGTTACGAGTATGGTTGAAGGGTAATCAGCTACAGGGACAGGGAGTGACAGGAAGCAGAAAAAACCAGAACTCAGAGCTTTCCACAGAAGCGGCATCCCCAGCCTCTCACATCAGATAAAAGAATAAGAAGGGGCGACAGTGTAAAGCTGGAGAAGAGAAGGAACAGCGAGCCCCGCAGGCAGCTGGGATGAGCAGACAGAGCAGTGAGCAGCAGGACGGACCCCGGCTGGTGCTGCTGGAAGAAGGTGACCCTGGCTTGCCCGAGGATGCTGTAGTTCCCTGTGTGTACATCAAGGCTGAGGCATGTGAAACTGCTGATGTCTGGCCACTTTTAATCAGCAAAAATAACAATTTCATTTGACACAACCCATCTGTTGACTTGGCCAGCTAACTTTACAGATAAAAAGACATAAAAAGAACTATAATTACCTTATAGTATATAATATATATGCAGAATGCGCAGGCGCAGCTGGGCGCTGGGGGCGCCAAGATGTCGTTTCCCAAGTATAAGCCCTCGGCCTTGGCCACGCTCCCAACACGCTCCACCCCGCCGAGTACGACCAGTCTCCCGAGACCCGGAGGGCGCAGGTCGAGCAGGCCATTAGGTCCCGGCTCAAGCGGGAGTATCTGCTGCAGCTCGACAACCCCAATCGCCGAGGGCTCATCGAAGATCCTGCTTTGACTCGTTGGACCTATGCAAGAACAACAAACGTCTATTCCAATCGCAGACCTACTCCCAAGAATTCACTCTTAGGATTTTTGGTGGGAATTGGGCCCCTGATCTTCTGGTATTATGTTTTCAAAACAGATCGGGACAGAAAGGAAAGACTTATCCAGGACGGAACATTGGACCGAAAATTTAACATCTCATATTAGATTTGACAAGGCCAATTGTGTAGTCTTGCTTAAATAAATCTATTAATCACCAAAAAAATAAGTATATTATATACTATATAAGTATGTATAACATATAAATGCCTTATAATTATCAGGCATTCATAATCTAAGTAAAAATTTCAATGAGACAGGACTAGAAAAAGGAGTAACCTATCAAAAGACAATAAAGACAATTATTTGTGAATCTGGCAGTGAAATTCGTTTAATCAAAGACAACCATGACAAATCCATTAACTATCAAAAGCTACATTTTACTAAAAACAATCTTTGTCTTTAAAAACATTTAATCATACATATATACAATACATGCTGCATTCCTTTTTGGATTTCATTATCCACTTGAGGCCTGAAAAAGGGGGAGGGAGAGATAGCTGGTTAACACTTGATAAATAATGAATTCCAAGTTCATGTAATATACACACAAGATCTATCTAGTGACTAATCTATCTTGTGAATAAGAGACCAAGTTAAACCACATTAAATATCTAGCATCTATTCTCTTTCCCTCAAAATAGTCTGAGAGAAGTTAATTATCTTGGAATAAAGAAGTTCAGTTACTTGAAATACATATTAAGAGATTACATGAAGTACTTAAAACTCCTTTTAATTCTCAAAATCATAGAATATTGAAACTAAGTAATAACAAAAATGCTGCTTTATAGATAAGGAAAATGAAGCTGTGGAAGCTGAAGTGACTTCCCTAAAGTTTTGAAGGTGAGTGACAGAGCTAGCAGACAAGGGTTTCTGATTCCCGCCCACGGATGTTTTCAGTACAGAGAGGCAGATTATTCTGAAGCCTTAATGTCCTTCATAAAAGTGGATGTTTATTTCACAATTGAAGTTTCAGAAATGTCCATTAACTATCATCATTCTAAGGTAAAATCCTGTTGTAATCTCTTCTGATTTGTGCCCATTAAGTAAGCAAATCTACCTGCACTGAGAGGATTCTGTATTTCACTCATCTAACTTATAATCTGCAAACAATGCAGACCAAGGCGGTTCTCCCGTGGCTCCCCAGCTTCCAAGGAGCGCACCACGGCAGGGAGAGAGGCCCACCTACCATGCTCTGCTCTCCCTTTCTCACCACCTGTAAGAATCCCGACACTGGAGGGAGGCAAATCCCAACTTTGACTGGGCCAAGGGAAAGTAGCACTTGTGCAGCTGTCAGCAGGAAAAGTTACCTTCTGCTGGCATCAAGCACTCAGCCTCTGCTGGTTCTGACTCAAAGTAATCACGGGCTCAGAAATCTCAAAGGTCTTCACAATCTCCTAACGGGGAAAGAGAACATGTGAGCAACAGGCTTAGCCAGTGAAGTCAGAGAATGTCCAGGAGCACCTCCAGCGCCTCACCTCCCAGTCATGATAACTCAAGGCTATAATTCCTTGACTCCTGATCTGACTGTTTTGGTCAATTCCTGTGCTTTCTTCATTAATAGGAACAGGCTCTGTTTGAAAGACAAAGTTTTCAAAGGTTATCAGTCAGAATTAGTATTCTGAACAACACATGGTAATAGGAGTGAAACTTGTGCTGAGAAGATACATGTGCTCATAAGTATTTCTACATAAAGTTGCTCTTGTGTTACTGTACCAAGAATATCATTTGTTTTTCACTTTAAAAAAACATGCAGCATTTCATATCCAAATACTAGAAAACCTTCTTGGCCTAATCTGTTTACACAAAACCAAACCGTAGTGAGTTCGATATGAATGTGAGAACATCTAGAGTAACCGTATTCATAGTTCAATCTATATAAAGGCCTTAGAAGGACCTGAGCAACCAAGAGTGAGACTTTTCAAGTAAGAATGAAAGATTTCTAGGACCCTGAGGGGTTAACAGCTTGTTAATTGGGAAGACCAATGCCAGCAGTAGGCCCACGAGATGGCCTGGTGAGTAAAGTGCCAATACCAGCCAGTTAACTCCTAGAAGCCCACATGTGGAAGGAAAAACTGACTTCTGACCTCTACCTGTCTGTGATGGTATGAATGGATACACTTCTCTTCTCTCTCTCTTTTTTTTTTTCCTCTTTCTGTTTCTCTCTGTCTGTCTCTCCTTTCCTCAACTAATTCTTTTTTAAAAAATGTCAGCAGTTACAAACTTTCTTAATTAAAAGTTAGGAGAGGGCTGGAGAGATGACTCGGAGTTAAAGCCTTTGTCTCACAACCAAAAGGACCTGAGTTCTGTTCCCAGATCCTACGTTAAAATGCAGGCAGAAATGGCTGTGGCCTGAAATTCCAGCCCTGGAAGGCAGAGTCTAGGAAAACCCAGAGCAAAGCAATAAGGAGACAGACCAATCTTCTACACATACTACATACACACACACATGCAAAAAAAAAAGTTGAGGGAGTTTATCACATTTTTGTTTATCTTTACGACAATGAATCAATGACATTAACTCAAAGTTTTATATTATGCCCGTGTTTTCAGAATTTTCAATTTACTGGAAAGATGAAAATTATAAAAATTTCTTTATATAAATTTCATTAAAAGTAATAACTTGTCAGGGGCTGGAGAGGTGGCTCAGGGGTTAAACCTCTGCCTTGCAGGCGGAAGGTCCTGAGTCTGGATCCTAGACCCCACGTATAGATGCTGGGCGGAAGCAGGGGCGGCCTGCTCTGGTCCTGGTAGGGCGGAGCCTGTGAATTCCGGGGCAGACTAAACAAGGAGGTGGAGGCAGTTCATGGTGGTTCCCAAATTCGCCCGTGGTTCTACACACACACACACACACACACACACACACACACACACACACACACAATTGAATAAATAAATAAAAAAAGGGGAATAACTTGTCATAGAACATGTCAATAATTCCAGGACTCAGAAAGTTGAGGCTGGAGGATTTGGAGTTCAAGACCAGCCTAAGCTGTGCTGAGTTCATGGCTACCCTGGCTACAGCAACATTTCATCTTCAAAACAAAACCAACCACAAAAAAACACTTCATTTACATTTAGCAAAATAAATTTCATAAACTCTAATACAAACACCTTCTCGAAAATCAACCTCTCTAAACATAGTATACCTTACCTATTATTGGTAGTCGGTCTTGGTCAAGTCTTATTCTTGCAAAACCATCCTAAAACAAAATATGGTTTGAAAACACCAAAATTTAGACTCAACCTGTAACAACTGGATGAAAAAAAAAAATCAGAAAACTCTATACATCAGACAACCAAATGTACCCTAACAATAATGAGTGGCTGATACAGACAGGACTTTTCCTATATCTTCTTAACAGGCTCCACTCAGGCCTCTAAGTAGATTTTCCAGATGGAGCCTCCATTTTCAAAGACTCTTAAGTCAAACTCTGCTTGTCCTTTAACCAGTCTATGCATGGTCCTCATTTTATCATACATAATTCTATCACTGGGACAACTGGCAAAATGTGCTTTTGGTACTTCAGAAAGTACTTGGGTCAGTATAAGCTGTTGTCTAAAAAGTTAAAATCAAATTTATCTCATATATAGGAATGCAACTTGTTTTAAGATCAAAGAGTGATCTGAAACAATTACTTTTAGCACATTGATAGGATTTCATTTTTTTTTAAAAAATTGAAACCTAAAAAGCCGCATAAAGACCTCTCATATATCCTTTTACCATATTTGTCAGCTTATTAAAGTATTGGCACATTTCTTTATCTCTTTCTTAAACGTGTGAATGACTTCAAAATGGCAATTGGCCTGTCTTTTGTCCCTAATTCTTCAGTGTATATTTCTCGAGAATCTGGTTATTCTCTTTATATATATCATGACTATTAAAATCAGGATACTTACAACATTTTTATAGTTTCTTACTCAAACTTTGCCAAAATGGGGCTGGGGAGATGATAGCTCATTGAGTAAAGGACTTGTCGTATAAGCATGAGAACCGGAGTTCAAACTCCCCAGAACCCACACAAACCCAGACATGGACTGTAATGTATCTTCATCTGTCATGCTAGCATTTCTACGGTGAAACGGGTGTCAGAAACAAGAGACACCCTGGAAGCTCACATGTCAGCTTGCCTGCCATACACAGCAGTGAAGAGAGTCACTGTCTCAAACAGGAAGGCGAGGCTGATGCCTGAGACTGACCTCTGACCTCCACACATTCTACAGTGTTTGTGCACACACAACTTTGCCAAAATACTTGGGATTAAAATCGTATCGGGCTTCAGATTTGGTCTATTTGTATAAACACGGTAGGATATCTGGGATATGGGTCCAAATCTAAAAACAAACGTGCCTAAAACTAATTTATACACCATGTTTGATGGGCCTGCTTTTCAATTGTGACCTGCCACATGAGGTCAGTTATGGAATTTTAAACTTAGGATACCATGTAAACACTCAAAAAGTTTTGAAGTTTGGAGCATTTCAGATTCTGAGTTTTCAGATTAGTGATGCCCAACTTGCAATTTCAAAAACTAAAAGTAATCACACTAATTTTTAGTTTACCTAATATACCAATTAGATTTTGCTACAGGGTTTTATCTTTACCAGCAGCCCTCTGCCCTTTTATTATGTATCCTTGTAAAAGCAATTAGAGAAATCTAAACTCTTACCCGTATAATAAAGGAAACATGAAAGATGTTTTCCACTGTACGGGGGAAAGAATGTGGATCCACCACAAAATCAAAAAAGGACATTGGAGTATCAGCTATAGGAAAAACAGAAAAAAAAAACTTTCAAGACAGGAAAAATGATTTTTCCTATATGATTTAGGCCTATACCCTAAACATTTCAGACGACAGAAGGAATGAGCATGCCCTTGGCTGTCCATGCTTCTGAAGGTCATTCTGGCACGTGTTAAAATGTGGATGTTCACTGAACTGCATCCTCCAAAAGGAGCAGCCCAGACAAGTTATACTAGTAAACACAACAAAGAACTTCCCCATAAACAGATTATTATGATACAGTCATACAGAGCGAATCCCTAAAGAGAATACAGATAAGCCATAAATGTTGCTATGGAAGAAAGTGTGTATGAAAAAGTCATATTTCAGAGGAAAGTTCTGAAAACAGAAAAAAAAAAGTAGCTCCCCAAACCAAAAACAATCACGTGCATGTTTACATGACGACATCAATTGAAAAAAAAAAGTGTCAAAAGGCTGGATGTCCATCTCTGAAGGTGAGAAATTATCTCCCTCTCTAATATACTCTGATCAGCTTCTCATTCACACCCCATCACCCGAATAAGCAGTAAGGCCTGGAGCACATCATGCTTCATCTTAAACAAAACAAAAAAAAAAAAAAAAGAAAACACACACACGACACCACTTCACAAGTGACAGACACTGGGGAGTAAGAAGAGAGAGATTTGACTTCTTCCCTTCCTTTTTAGAGCCTATTTTATTCTGCAATAGAAAAAAGCTACTTTAAAGATTTAAAAAAATTGGGCCTGGAGAGATGGCTCAGGGGTTGTGACTCTGTCTCACAAGCAGAAGGTTCTGAGTTCGGATCCCAGGTCCCACATTAAAAAACAAAACAAAACAAGATTTAAAAAAATTAACTTTATCAACATCCTCACATGAGTTATTAAAGGGGAGAAACCTTATCAAATACATACAACAATTAAGAGTTAAAATGATTAAAAAAAAAGAGTTAAAATGAACCCAGGTGTGACAGCACATGCCTGTAATTCCAGTGCTCAGGAGGCTGAAGCAGGGGGAATTGCCACGAGTTTGAAGCCAGGCTGGGCCATATACCGAGTTCCAGGCTAATCTGGAACAGAGTAAGACCCTGCTTCAAAAAACATCAAAAGAAAAAGAAAAAGGATCACAATGATTCAAACATTACATACAACTGAAAATACCCTTTAAATAAAAATTACCTCGGAGAAAACAATACATGTGACAAATACAAATGGCTGCCCTTGTAGTCTGGTGCCATACTTACGATCTTCCCTGAAATATGTCTGCAACAATCCCAAGATTCTTTCTACTTCTTTTTCAGTTGCTTCTTGATGTGATTCTTCCATGCATTTCAACTAGAAAAGAAAGAAATCCTCAAGCTAATTGACCTGCCTTTTTTTTCCTTTCATGTACTCCAAAATCCTCAAAATGGCTTTTGTTGGGGGTGACTAGAAACTTTTATCCCTATCTTAAAATTTACAGTTAAAAAGATTTTCTTGCTTCTCCAGTAACATTACCAAATCAACCATTTTTAGGCTAAACATAAGCAGCAACAGACAGTGTAGAACAGCAGCTCTGAACCAGAGGTGATTAAATGCCCCACAGGGTCATCTGCCAACACATGGGATACTGGGGTGCGTGGTGCTACTGGTATTTAGTCAGCAGAGACCAACAATGCTAAACATCTTCTGAGCCCAGGACCGTTCCCCTTGACAAGAGTTACCCAGCCCTAAATGTTACAGCATGAAGGGTTAGGAGAACTATTGAAAGTATAGAAAGGAGTTAAAGGCAAGTGGTCTCTCCATCAAAATGCTTCTTAAAAATCAATTGCATATTCAAATGACAGACTTCCACCCTAAAGAGGAGACCATCTGCATTTACATGATACTATTTTAAGTTTAGGTGGCCTAGAAAGCAGCATTGGAAAACAAACCTGGGCCGGCATCACCCTCTGCTCTTCTGTCACACGAGGTTGTCTCGGACGCTCAATTCGTGGCTTTGGCACAGGGGTATCTCCGTATATTGAACCCAACCTAATGAAAAATATGCTTTCATGTCTTTATGTTACAAACACTGGTTTGGCAAAGTACATTCAGAACAGGCATTAATGAAGTATGAACTGACAGCAGCCTAACTCTTGGGCTCTACATCCTTCCTGCTTCCGTTGTGTTTCTACGAGGATTCCTCCAACAATCTCTTAGTGCTATGGACCACGGTAGGGCCCTGAGTGGATCTGTGGGGTCTTTCCAGCCAACTCTTGTCCATTCACAAAGCAGGAGAGGAATGAACACATGGTGAGAGGAAACAATTACTCTAGTGGGTCAGAAGCCTTTGAGCTACCTGGGTTAAGAGCACAGGACCGCAGCCTGGGGCCACAGACCACACCTTCAGAATGAGAGGGAACTTCTTCCTGACTCCAGCTTCCCCAAATCCCCTAACACAGCCTTCAGCTGCAGTCCTACATTTATCACACAGAGATCAAAGGCCCTAGATCTAGGCCATGTGCCAGCTATACTGTAAATTATACAGTATTAGTAACATATTAATACACAGAAATATCATAACATCATGTGCTCCCACAGTAATGTAACTCAAGTGCTACTCAAGTACTCTGAGAACATTTGGGCAAGTAATATCTACCAAACATAGAAGACATGTGATTGAAAATCTCTATGGAGAAATTATTGGAAGGCTCCAGTTTGGGAGCAGTAATTAAACTTTACCAGAAGGAAAGACGAAGGAGAGGCTGAGGAAGCTTATGAAGGGAGAGTTGTGAACACTCCACATGGCTAGATGATGTTAAGGTTTTATCTTTATATGACAGGACTTAGAACAGATCATAGCATGAACAGTCAAAGACTTGGGCTTTATCATAATGAAGTATGATTTTTGCAGTATACGTGGGCACTTGAGACTTCTGGGGAATGTTACAGATGCTGGGGCCCAGGCCACAGTTCTGCTCTGAACTGAACTCCAAAGTATTCTAACAGTGACACTAAATCTCAGGCCTAAAAGGGCTTAGAAGACCCAAATATCCAGGAGCTACGCCACTGAGAAAGAAAGGTCTCACACAACTGACAGTCAACTTAAAGAGAATTCCCACTAGGGAATAGGTCCCTTGTGTTTGAAGGCTGTCTCATAAAAGCCTTCCAGCAAGGGTTGCTCTTGGTTCCTCCAAATAATCGAGTAAGATAAGCCAGTTTCCTTTTCTTAATTACAGTTGTACACAAACAAGGAACTGGGCAAGTAATCTTCAGATATAGGTTGAGTCATCATATAAGGACATTCCAATATATGTTTCTAAGCACACACTGCTAATATCTTAAAGTACTCTTCATGGGAACCACCATTCTTCTACAGATTAAAGATTTCAAAGATGATAAGCAAAGGCAGATATGTTCTAGAACCCACAGTCTGATGAGCTGGAAAGCAAACAAGCCGTGATAAAGCCTTGGAGAGAAGGGTCTGCCCGGGGCCTTTCCTACCAACGTAGGATGATCCACTGATCCTAGTACACACGGTTTAAGGACTTTTGAATCAAAGTTTATCTCTAAACACTGGCTTCCTGATCATGACCTCACAATATAGAAAGTGTCCCTACAATAAAAAACAATTTAAGGTTTATAAATGTCTGGTCTACTGGATTTTTAAAATAATCTTACAGAAAGTGGAACGTATAGGTTTTATTAAAGGTGTTCTCTGCTGTTTTGCCCGATATTTTCCAGGAGTCATAGACTATGAGTTCACAATCAGATCTATCTTCATCACGGGAGAGTTCTTCAGCTTCTAGTGGATTTACACCCATATGTGTCAGCTATTAAAAAAAAAAACAGTTAAGCCATGAGCAATTATTCATCAAATCCATCAAATCCAATAATCTACATCACTTAACCTAGAAGAGGCAGAAGCAAATCTGTTTTCAGTGTCCTAACATACTGGCTCCATTTCTTGCTGCAAAGATCATTTTCTATAAATTTATATTCAACAGTAATTTCTCTCACAAGAAAATATTCCTCAGTGTACTTAAAACTTTGGGTGAAAAAGTGAGATGTTTCAGCCAACGGCCTCAGGCAGGGTAATTTTGCCACTTCTGCCAATATCAAACCATTTTTGGCTGTGACAACTGGCAGACTCTGGCATCTAGTGGGTAAAGCCTAGAAAGGCTGTCTTACAGTGCACAGTAGTGGTACCCAAGGCAAAGATGTACCCAGGCCAAATGTCAGTTGTGCTGAGGCAGAGAAACCCTCCTGGGCCCACTGACCACCAAGGAGCTCACGAACGCCAGGGACTAAGTCCCCAGGCGGCTGGTGTATCACAAGCAGTCAGGTTATTAGTACAATGAAGTCACATCCCTACATTGAAAGTTCCAAGACAGAACAGGGAAGTTAAGCTGTTTCAAATTTTAAGGACTGGCCAACTTCCTAGAGATGTCTACTCACTGGGGTCTCGGTGTTCTCAGAGAACATGACAGGAGAGGAGCCGCCAGTCTGTACAAAGAGCTTCTCTTCCTGACAGGACTTAGCACCAATCAAGTGATTCTCAACTATTTTATGGAAAATGTAGGTTATCAAATTTACTTTTTCACAAAAGCAATAACACCTGATTATGACAGGCTGTAATAAGCTTATGAGCTACTGAGATAAAATGGAAGTATCATACATATATAATAATCATTATTATAATATTATATATAATAATTATTATATTAATTAATATAATATATATAATAATTATTATCATTATTAAAGGCAACTAGACTTTTGATTTTTTAAAAAAAAATTTTTAAAGATTTTTGCATGTGTGTGTTTGTGTGTTTCAGAAGGCACTTGTGTGTGCCTGTGGCGGCCAAAGGTAATTTCTGGAATCACCCTGGACTGTGCTCCCTCCTCTCTGCTTTGCTCTAGTGCCCCAGGCTCCGCCTTCTAGGGCACCAAAGCACAGGGCATCAGTTTCCACCTGGTGTTTCCACACCAGGGATCTGAACTTGGGTCCTTCTGATTTCAAGGCAGAGGTTTGACTTCTGAGCCATCTCTCCAGCCCACAACCACACTTTAAGAAAAGAAACAATACAAGGGAGTGATCAGAGTAGATGACTGATGCTCCACTCTCCTCCTCATCCAACCATCGCGCCTCAAGTAGGGACATTCAAATTCCGCTTCATCGGATCTGCCAGTCAGTCTTTCCTTAGTATCTTATTTGTAATGTTACACTTGGAAAGTCACTCCCTCACCAGGGTCTAGACAACTTAGATTTATGGTACGCGGGATTTATTTTGTTAGGTTATTTAAAGTTTAAAGCATAAAACTGATTTTTAAAGTAATCTTGAAAATATTGCATATATGCATATCAGTCAACATCTTACAAATGCATTATACTTCAGAATTTTCCTTGAAAAGAGAAAACAATGAAGTCTCATTTAATTACCTGTTCATTATTCTACAAAGTAATCATTTTATCTGGTCAGATCGCACAGTACTGAATCTCCCCTTCTTCCCCCCAGTACTAGGGATTGAACCTAGGGCAAGTTGTCTCTCCATGAGCTTCACCCCCTTTTTGCTATAATTCTGAGAGTGGGTCTTCCTATGTAGCCCCCCTTTGCAATCTTTTCTCAGACTTCTGAGTAGCTGGGTTTAGAGGTATGTGCCAACGCACAGGCTAACCATTTTAATAACCATTCAAACATAAACACACAATAAATCCAAAGTGAATATTCTCTGTGCTAGGACAGGGCTCTAGAATCAGAGAAGAATTATGAAAAATAACAGAGGGTCAATTTGTCTTTTTTTGTTACATCCAACAAGAAAAGTTTTAGGTGGGCTAGAGAAATGACTTAGGGGTTATGCCTTTGCCTCTAAAGCAGGAGCCACGTAAAGAAAGACAGCAGGCAAAAATGGCAGCAAATCCTAGAGCAGTGCAGCAAGGCGGTAGAGCAATCCAGGGTGATTCCCAAAGTCACCCTTGGGCCTCCTCAGGCGCACACACCCCCATATGCAACTACTCAACTCGTTAGGAAGCAAAGAAAGGTGAATGAAACAAAGCTACATTAAAAACTGTCATGTTTGTATGGCTCTAAAATCTTCTTAAAACAGAACAAAATATGCCTCCACAGGCTCCACGCATCTCTAAGCCTAGCTCTCCCGGAGCTCAGCCCAGCAGTGGGAACTCTGGCTCAGCCAAGGATAAAGGTCCCAGGTCACTGAGAATGATCTAGAACACTTACGAAGTGACTGAAGAAATGGCCGAGTCTTAAATACTAAGTGGTTTCAGACTGCTCTAGTTCTCATCCCACTCTAACCCCCATCCCCCACACACACCACCAATTCAACTTTCATCTGTAATTAGCTAAGATCTCCTACAGGGATCCTAAAACTAGAAAGAATAAAGGGAAATGAAGGGAAAACCACCTATAAGTCAACATCGGTAGACTAGTAATTATACAATCAGATACTCAAAAGTTTTCTTAAAATTCTATAGCTCTAAACTTACCAGAGTTTCGACGTATCTTAGCATATCAAATGAGTTTATATCTGAGCGCAGCTGTTTTGCTTTCTCTTTGCCCAAATCTGAAGCCAGAACAAGAAACTGGGCATCTAGGACGGCTTCTCTTGCTCGTGACACTAGAGAGAAAAAAGAAACACACATGACAAAATACATATCCCCCAGATAGTTTTCCTAAATTTCCAACTACTTGGGGTTTCTCAAGTAGGCCAAGTTAAATGTGACTAGGCCAGCTAGGGCTGACAGTCGACTTGACTCTGGGAGGCGGGCCTCTAGATGTACTATGAGGAACTACCTAGTTGGGGCGGGCCTCTGAGCAAGTCTGCAGCGGACTGTCGACTATGGAACTGATGTGAGAAGACCAGGCCCACAGTGGGCAGAATCACTTCCTGGGAAGGGAGATAATCTGGGAGCGGGCGAGATGTCAAGCAGCACTGCCATGAGCAATGCCCACCACACATAGGGAGATGTGTTAAGTCCAGTGGAGAACACCACAGGGCTAAGCATGACAGCATTTCAGCATTACGAATTCATCTGAAAATATTGCCAAAGAGAACTCTAAAGCAAGACAAGACCGGACAAACCCAAGTTCAAGCACAGCCTCTGCCCAGCTTGCTTCTTGAGGCCATTTTCATTAGAAGGGTAGAGTTCTTAGATAATTCTCACAAAAATAGCAAGACAGACACTAGTGAGATAGCTCTGAAGGTGGTCCTCTGAGCACCACGCGTGCACCACGGCACGCATGCACACACTTTCTCTCCCTGCTTCCTCTCTTCTCTCCCTCCCCCATCAAGTAAATAATCGTTTAAAATTGACATAACTAGAGACTTTGTTTACTCTGGACTTAGTTTTTTTTAATTAATTATTTAGTGTGTGTGTGTGTGTGTGTGTGTGTGTGTGTGTGTGTGTGTGTGTAAGTGCAATGGCATGTATATGGAGGTCAAAGTACAATTTTGGGAGTCAATTTCCATGTCCTCCTTCTTGAGACAGGGTCTCTTGTTTCTGCCCCACTGCACACTTCAGAATAACTAGCCCTGGAGCTCCCCGTGGCCCCTTTGCCTCCCGTCTTGCCATAGGAGTGCCCAGTGGCACCTAGCTCTCTGTGCGGGTTCTGGGGATTGCACATGGTCGGTGGGCTTCTGTGGCACGACTTTGACCTGCTCAGTCGTCTCCCCAGCCACCTGGTTTTTGTTCTTACCCACACACCTTTGTTCACAAAGGGAAAGGTCTCATCAGGACAGTCACTCAGAAGTGACAGTGAGGGAACGAAGGGGAGGTGGAATCGTTTTCCTGGGATCTATTCTACATCCACTGCCTGTCAGCTGCATGGGACCCTCTGAAAAAATGACTCAGCTGGCTGCAAGGTCGCTAAGGAATGTAAACAGAAATGTAACATCCACATGCCGCTAAGCAACTCTAAGGGCCCAGGTAAGTGAATAATTCTGCCTTAAATTTCCATCTTAAATATTAAAGCTGAGGAGGGATGGAGTGCGAATATGTTCATATAATGAGATATTCCAGGTCCAGGTTAGAAATGGGAAAAAATCTGCAAGGTAGGAAAAGGATCTATCCAGGAAAGAGAACAGCCCTTCAGGCTCTGAATGAGATTTAGCAATTGTGGTAGGGCAAGAAGGGCTTTTAAAGAGGCCAAGTCAGAGCAGGGGAGGCCTGGAGCAGAGAGACACACATAGAGAGCACGAAGACAGAATTATTCAGGGATATGGCGACACTTAAAAAAAACACTGCTGCTCAGAAACATCTGGAAGTAAATGTTCAGGGCCTCTAAAAACACAAAGAACCGTAGTGTGGGGGAAGAGTTGCTCCTTTTCCCTCTTTTCATCTCTGCAGTTGTCTGTGTTCTCCCTGCCTACTCCCAGCTGGGAGAGAGGCCAGGAGGGGACATGGGCTCTGACTCGCTCAGAGTCCACATCAGGGACCCTGTCCTCTGTCGTTGAACACTGCTGCTGCTTTTAATTCAAATAAAGACTGTTTGATTGATTTGTTTTTAATTTTTTTAAGTATTTCATTTACTTATTTGTGTGTGTGTGTGTGTGTGTGTGTGTGTGTGTGTGTGTGTATCAGAGGGCACTGTGTGTCCCTGTGGAGGCCCAAGGGTGATTTCGGGAATCTGCCCAGCAGGGCCAGAAGTGCAAGCCTGCTGGTTCCTCCTGGCATTTTTATATGGTACCTGGGATCCGAACTCAGGATCTTTTCTGCTTGTGAGACAGAATCTCAACCTCTGAGCTATCTCTCCAGCCCCAGAGACTGTTTGAAAATTCTACTCATCTCTCTTCCTTTCTTCTCTTCCTCTCCCTACTCCTCCAGCGGAGTACACAAGCAGACATGGCCACCCCTCTAGGTTATAAGACCAGCCGCTAAGAGAGGGAGGACAAGCTAGCTCTGTTCTGTACTCTCCACTCTACAGCTCTCAACTGTGACAGGCAGAGGAATCATGGGAAGGCTTATGAAAGGACTGTAGTCCCCCCCAGCAATGTCATGTAGCGCCCTCATTGCCAAGTTGTAAGAGCACAATGAAAGCAGTATCAACAACGAAAGCACTCGGTAAAGCAAAGCACACTAGTAAATGGTAACTGTGTGATGACAATTATTTGGCTCTTACATAAAAGATCATAAAACTATGGTAACGTACATAAAATCCTAAATTACCTTCATTAAACAGCGTGTTGGCCTCTTCCAGGACCTCTGTTAATTTGTCGCTGGCATTCAGTATGTCTTCCCGGTTTTCTGTTTAAAATAAAATGCAAAGTTGGGTAACTGTGCACATCAGTCACTAACAAGGAACTAAGTCGTCACTGCTTCCTGGGCATTTGGGGCTGTTGATCTTTTAACCAGATGGCACGAGGGAGGCAGTGCAGACCAGGGTCACCCTCGGCTGGCTCCCTCCTTGCGCTGCCCACCCTCGACAGCGGCTCTTCTCAGCGCTCTAACGCATCAGTAGCCTAGGCGGCTGGCCCGTGGGCCCCGGAGGGGTCTCCAACCTCTACCCCTCACAGGTGGCCAGCGGTCCGCGACATCACACCTGCTGTTTTTTACGTGGGTCCAGGGATGGACTCGGGTTCTACCACCTGAGACCAGACGCGGCGGCCTGAACTTGAACCCGGACCCCCTGGCTCCCTCCAACCTTAACCCACGGGGGCCGGGTCCTCTGCCCTCCCCAGGAGGGCGGCAATCGGGCAACAGGGTCAGCTGGCAGCAGCCGCGCGCCCGCCGGCCTTGGATTCAGGGCATCGGGTGGGGCACAGAGAGGAGCATCTCTACCGTGAGGGGCCGGGCGCCACGCGAAGCTCGCCGGATGCCACGGAAGACCCCCGGCGTCCCCGTCCCGCCTTCGTCCCCCAGGCGGGCTGCGCCCGGCCAGGGGCCGCCGGGTCTGGCCTCCCGTTTCCCCGGCCCGCCCATCCCGGACCTGCGAGCCCCCCGCAAGGTCACGCGGCTGGGGCCCCCCGGCCGGCGGGCGCGCCGCCGCCAGCCCGCGCCGCCCGGCCGGTGCCCACACCTGCCCGCTGCCCTCCCTGCGGGCGCGTGACGCGGGGCGCGCGCCCGGGCGCAGGCGGAGAGGCGGCCGCGGCCCGCGCCGGCCCGGGCGCCCCCTTACGTTGGACGGAGTTGATGAGCGCCCGGTACTGATGGCGGATCTGGCGGCACAGGCCCTGGTCGCACTCGGCCTCCAGGCAGGCGGGGTCGATCGCCTCGTCCCCCGAGTCGGACGGCTCGGTGTCCTCCAGGCTGGGGCGCTCGGGGGCCTCCCGGCGCTCGGACGCCGCGCCGCGGCGGGACAGCGGGGACCGCGAGCGGGAGCGGGAGCGGGAGCGGGGGCGATCCCGGTGCGCGTCGCGCCCCCGGCCGCGACCCTCCGACCGGCGGCCGCTGCTGTCCCCGGACATCGCGCCCATGCGCCGTGCAACTTCGGAACGGCGGAAGTTCGCGCCAGAAACTGAAACCCCCCGCCGGGGGCGAGCGCGGCGCCCCGCCGAACGCGGTCCCGGGCTCGCGCCAGCGCACAGCGACGCCTGTGGCGGGAGGTCGGCGCGGGCGGGCGGCGCAGGGGCCGGAGCTGCAGCGCGCCGCCGGGCGACCCCCGCACCCGCCGAGTCGCCGGGCGACCCCCGCACCCGCCGAGCGCCGACCCTCGGGTCCCTCGGCGGGGCTCCAGCCCTCAAGCGAGATCCGCGGAACCCCGGCTCTGTCTGGTCCTCGGTGCCCGCCGCGACCCCTGCATCTTCCCAGAGCCCCTTGGGTCACGTGCAAGGCGCCGCAGCCAACAAAACAGGATTAAACTCTGTTCGCCGTCCTTTAAACAGGACCCCACGACAGGTCCCCCAGCCGATCCTCACACTGAAAGTCTAAAAATGCCCTCCAAAAAATCCAAGAAAGATGCATTTCAGTACCTGAGAAAATTTTCCCCTCTAAGTGATGATTAGTTTTTTAAAAATATTAATTCAGTTATTTGTGAGAGACCAGGCACCATGGATGGCATGGAGATCACAGAACTCTGAAGGAAAGTCAATTCCTCTGCCACGTGGGCTGCAAGATCAAACTCAGACGGAAAATTAAGTGCCGGATATACTCCCTAATAGGTGAATCATAGTACCAAACCCACTTAGAGACACTCAAAGACAAATCTCTGTAATACCTACAGTAATTGTAAAGATTATAAACAGGAGGAATGGGGAAGGAGGGCCCCACCAGAAACAAAGAAAGGGGACCATGGTACAGCAGAGAAACTAGGCCACCATCAAGGACTGCAAGTAAGTAATGAGACATCTGGTTAAGTTCACAGACTTTCCTTCCTGATCATTTGCAACTGATGGGCTATGATCTCACCAGAAAGGGAGGGCATATAGGCTGCCAGATAGAAGGTTTTTTTATCTCTGGCCAGGGTGTGACATCCAATACCCATCAGGATGGAGCCAAGGGCATTGCAGGAACAGCAAAACTGAAAAAAAAAAAAAAATCAACAAGCCATAATTCAGAACATCAGAGACTCTATATCAACCATCTGGAATCAGGCCTGCCTAATCTCTCCCCATCCTGAAGCTCAGGGAATTTTGCAGAAGAGGGGGCGGTAAGATTCTAAGAGCACAAGGATGGGAGGAGTCATGATATGCAAGATACTCTACACAAGTTAGGGCGGAAACAATTATAGTAGGACTCTGCATGATCTGCGCAATGACCAACATATCATTGACCCCTCAAATTCTAGCATGGACTAAAGGCATCCTTAGAAGCAAGGGATTAACAGTCACAATAGTGTTCCTATACTTAAGGGGAACACAAGGAGGAGTTCTAGGAATTGCCACTGAGTCCTTACACCTCATCAGAGAGGAGGACCCAGAGGAAAGTTTGATATACACATTAAAGGATGCTTCAAAGATGGGAGGAGGGGGCACTGGGAGAAAGGGAGGGAGGGGGGAAAGGAAGAGGCAAAGGGGGGAGGGAACAGGGAGGTCCAGGGAGGGGTGGAGGGAGGGGACAGGGGTTCCTATTACGTTTGTATGAGCAGGAAAAAAAAAATCAAACTCAGGTGACCAGTTTTACATATAGGTCCTTTTTATCCCCTGAGCTGGGGTTACAGGTTTATACCACCACATCCTGCTCTAGGAGGCAAGTCCTGAGACTAAAGACCTTTTCTCTCCCCCTTCACTTGGTTGATGATCTGATTGTACATAGAAGTTTTCATTGAAAATAAACTTTTTATAAAGAACTTAAGCGTATTCTCCGCTGTCTGCTGGAAATGGCTTCTGAGTCAACATTCTCCCAGCAAATATTCCAGGTACCCTTTAAGCAAAGGAAGTGTGATGGTGAATGAAACAAGGTTGCCACTCACATGAAAAGACAGATAATAAACAAGAGAGAAAGAAATATGATTTGATAATCATGAGTACTGTGAAGAATTTAAATAAGCCTAAGGGTATAGATGCTGACAGAATGTATAACATCCTTTTTTTCTGAGGAGGTAGTTCAGCTACTGAATCTCCTGTTGCTGTGATAAAATACTGACTCAAGCAATTTAAGGGAGAAAGGTTTCACTATTTTGGTTTATTATAACAGTTTCTCTTAACTGTTGCTGTGAGAGAGCATTCAAAGCCAACAAACTTTAGACAGAAAGGGAGATTTATTCAGCTTATGGTTCCAGGAAACAGTTTTTCATGGCAGAGGCAACATGAAGGTGGCTAAAGCTGAGGCGGGCTAATATCCTGGAAGCTCAGCGCTAAGAGTCTCTCGTTTTCTCCGTCTTCAGGTCTGTGCTTCTTCCTTTTCTCTGGTCTGCTATTGGGAGATTCCCATAAAATCCAGGGAGGTTCCAATCGGATCTAGGGCTGGTCTTTGTATTGCAAATGTATTGATCCAGATAATTGCTTCAGGTGGTCTCACAGCTGGTTTTAGTTAATGCCAGGTGTGGTCAAGTTGACACCCAGGATTAACTCTCACAAGTATCTCCTCTGGTAATAACTGTCACATGGCTCCAGAAAGGATAGAGTCCATGAAGGCAGAGATGGCTGCAGGCAGAGCTGCTGTGGCTCTAGACAGGAGGCATCGCCTCAGAAGCGGGAGGCTGGTCCACTCTGCATCCGCCATCAGGACGGAGGGAGGGATCCAATCTATACTATGTGTCTACTATTTTCTTCAGATTTTAAATCTTTAATTCTGTTTTTTGAGACACATTATTAAGCTGGCCATCAATTTCCCATTAGATGACTTCAGGAATCACTCTGGATTGCTTCTACCTCCTTTTAGCTTTGCTAGGGATTTCCTAAACTCCTCCTTCCAGAGTCTGAAGTGCAGGCCACTGCCAAAATTCAGGATCCTAACGCAGGTCCTTCTGTTTGCAAGACAGACCTCTCTCTCCAGCCGCACACCTACTTTTAACATCCACTCCTAAGAGCTATTCTCTACCTGCTGCAGAAATTCCCAATGGTTTCTGAGTCTGTGGGCAGAGTGGGTCGTGTTTGGCTGGAAGCTTCATACCTCCCTGTCACCCCAGTTCTAGGCAGAGATCCCTGACATCATTTCCAGATTGCCACTCACTTCCAGGTCCACATTCACAGGGAAGTCCCCTCTTCACTGTGTAAGCTTACTGTCTGCAAAACCTTTTTTTTTTTTTTTTTTTTTTTTAACATTTAAGAGGCTGAAGTCACTGGATCAGCCCAAGGTCAAGGTTAGCCTGGGCTACAGAGTGACACCCTGGCTCATAGGTAAACAGTTCCTTTGCTGCCACTTCAGTGTTATCTCTTGCGGGAAAGCAGCAGGTTCTGTCTGCTTGAGTTGATTTCTTTACTGTGTTTGGAGAAAATGAGCCTTAAAGCATCTTTTATTCTCACAAGTGTACCTGTTTGTCATCCTAAACACTACTCTGAATTTATTTTCTTTTTCGGAACTTTTAAATAATTGCCAGTCCTGTGCACAGGCCGGGAAATGTTTGGTTTCCTCTGGGTCCCCCAACGCATGCTAGTAATTTGTCACAGGCCGTGTTTACAGGTTTGACTTGGGCAGACAAATACGAAACACACAAAACAATGATAGATTTTTCACTTCTGGAACAAACCTTGAAATGGTTCAAATCTCCCCAAATTTAAAAAAAGTTTAATTAATTTCAGGCAAATAAATGATAATAGTAGCCAAGACTCATTGAGCACTGCTTCTGTGGGGAAACAGATGTCTTGACTTAGGAACGGCTCCTGTTCATAGGCTTGGAACACTGGTTATTTTAGTCTAAACAAAAACCTTTTTTATATGTCAAAGTCATTTCACTAAGCGTTCTGGGTTGGTTCTAGTGGGGAGACTTTAAAAAAAATACAAGCTGGAGAACACAGGTTGTATGTAATAGAAAGACGAGAGGGCCCAGGATGACCACCATGAGATGCCAGGCGAGAAGGAAGAGGGGAGAGTCAAGGTCTTTCTTTACAACACGATTGCCCTGAGCAACTCTGTGGCTGCATAAAGAAATTCCCATTGCCAGGGTTTTGTAAACATCTTGTTCCAGTCTTTCTGGCCTGTGAAGCAGGTGCGGTGGGGGGGGTCTGTCCCGTGGGGCACTGATGACACAGAGATACTTGGCAAGTGTGTGGCCACTTACTGAAAAGTCACCCAACCAGGACTAAACCGCGTCTTTTCCACTCCTCTCAGATCCGTCTGATAGGTCCTTTGGTGCCACAATTTAATTACTACCAAACTCTGTCTTTTTAAGAAAATAGGGGCTGGAGGGGATGGAGAGGTGGCTCAGGGGTTAAGCCTCTGCCTTGCAGGCAGAAGGTCCTGAGTTCAGATCCTAGACCCTACATATAGATGCTGGGCAGAAGCAGGGGCGGCCTGCGTTTCTGGTCCTGGTAGGGCGGAGCCTGTGAATCCCAGGGCAGAATAAACAAGGAGGAGGTGGAGGCGTCCATGGTGGTTCCCGAATTCATCTGTGGTTCTACACACACGCACATACATACACACACATACATACATATGCGCACACATGCACAATTGAATAATAAATAAAAAAAGTTTTTAATTAAAAAAATTTTTTTAAAAAAGAAAATAGGGGCTGGAGAGGTGGCTCAGGGGTTAAGCCTCTGCCTTGCAGGGGGAAGGTCCTGAGTTCGGATCCTAGACCCCACATATAGACGCTGGGCGGAATCGGGGCAGCCTGCGTTTCTGGTCCTGGTAGGGCGGAGCCTGTGAATCCCGGGGCAGAGTAAACAAGGAGGAGGTGGAGGAGGTCCATGGTGGTTCCTGAATTCGCCCGTGGTTCTACACACACACGCACACACATACATACACACATGCACACACGCACAATTGGATAAATAGTAAAATAATTAAAAGAAAATAAAACTTCTTAATAGTGGATAAAATTAGCTATAACCACTCACTTCTTCATTATCAATAGTAGAATGATTTTGTAAGTTAAACATTTAGAATGAAAAGATTTTTGGTCTTGTTTATTCGTTAGCTGCCTCAGACTCCTGAGTGCTGGAATTGTAGAGGTGCTGCTGTGGTTAAAGTTGGTTTCAGGTGTCAACTTGACACTTAAAATGATAGGGCCGTGATTACGCCTATGAATCACTCAGTTAAGGCAGCCCTCCAGGCAAACGAGTGTGAGATCCCTTTAATTATATGGTTAGTATGGAAAGACCCAGCCCCGAGGGGATTGTGGCATATTCCCCAGAGGGATCATAAGAGGAATGTGGTTGGAATTAGCAAGCTGGCAAAGTGGCAAGCTGGAAGTTCTGCTCCTCTCAGTTCTTCCGGTGGATATGCTGGGACCAGTGTCCTTGGTTCCTGATGCCAGAACTTTCCTGTCATAATGAGCTGAATCATGAGCATGAATCAAAATCCCCTTTTTCTTCTAAATCCTTTGTGTCATGTGTTTATTACAGCAATGGAAATATGAAACTAAGACAACCACCACCTTACCTTGAAAAGCTAAGATCATTTATGTTTTCTCTGAAAAGTACATTTTTCTTTGCTAAAATTCCCAGGCTAGAAAAGGAAGTGCAAGAAAAGACCATCTTCTTCCCTTCTCCATCCCAGTGTAGCTCTTGTGTGGATTTCCAGAGATATTTGTACATTGCACTGTGGTGAGATCCCAGACTTTTCACACTGACCACTGACAGTTTAATATACCCCCTTCTCCTGTTTCTTCCACAGCAGGAGAGAACCAGTCCACGTGCTGCTCTGCCCCTGGGCTTTTTCATGCAGTACATGCGTGGGAGAGTTTTCAGCGTTGATCCCACAGACTCCACGCCCTCTGCAAGCTTGCCGCTTCCGTGGCAACCTTTCATTCATTAACCACTGGTGGACTTTCAGTCAGCTTCTTATTCAGAATTAGTGAGCTAGTGACTGCTCTGTTGCCTTTTCTTCAGGGAGCATGCTCAGTTAGAAAGGATATTCTAAGGTCAGCAGAAGCGGGCAAGGAAGCCTGTTCCATTCCAATTTCCTTGCTTTTTTTAACAATGAAGTCTACTTTATTTTGCAAAATGACTGGCTCCATTCAGCCAAAAACATAGAACCATTCCAAGCCCATTCAGTCCCAGCCCCAGGCAGGAGACCTTAGCTCGGGACCCCAGGGGAACTCGGAGGGAAACGGAAAGCTGAGGACTGGCAGCACCTGCGAGCTCCCTGCTCCTATTATCCTTCCCTAGGCTGCAGAACCTTCTGGAAAGCTGCCGCCTGGCCTGGGTCAGATTGCTACACACCACTGCCTCCCAGGCCAGCGCTCTCAACCTTAAGCCAGTGCACATTTATAGAACCATTGCATGTGATCCCGAGGAGGGCCGCCTGAGGGAGAGAGGAGGATAGTGGTGAGACACTGTGACCTCGAACGGAGACCTCTTCCTTGCTGCTCTCCACACCGGACAGGACACTGAGTAAGTGAGTTTCCATCGATGGCTTCAGTCCTTTGAGCAATGCATGCGTTTAAACGGGTTTCCTGCTGAGGTTAGAAAGTGACACTTCTCCCTCCTTATAAGGTGAAAGTGGAGGCACGTCTGTGCCTCCCCCTCCCCCTATAGTGTCTCCCAAATCAACCGAGCCTTCCTTTTTCTTTCTAATGCATCGCTGGCTGCTTGTGGCAGCCTATGACCTTGACGTGTTTGTGTGAGGATTTCTCTAATGCCTAGATGCTCACAAGTACTTTTCAGACCTGATGTTGCGATGGCAGCCAGACCGCGGCTCTGCATGTATCTTGGTTCTGTTAGGACTGAATCCTCAGGCCAAAGTCAGAGTTAAGCAGAATTCTACGGCTCCTGCGAGATTCCCAGTTTGGTTTCTCAGAGGTGTGTGCGTGTTTATCATTTCCCTAAGAGAGAGGAACAGTGAGACTGAATTTCTTTATCCCACTTACTCTACTGTACAGTAATCAGTGTCTGTATCTACAGAGAGAACAACTCAGGTTGAGGATGTAGCTGAGTGTAGATCATCGTTTCACCAGGCTCAGTGCGATCTGCCTGTAATCCTAGCAGTGGAAGGTACAGACAAGAGAATCAAAAATTCAAGATTATCTTCAGCTATCAACTGTTCTGGTCTTGGCTCTTTGGAGGTTCTTTTGCTCTTAGTTCTGACAACCTGTGGTGGGTCACTCTCTAGAAGTCTGTATGTGTCCAGATTCTTCTGTTCACAGTGGAAGATTGAAACCAGAGCACACATGGAGAGATTCAGGTAGAGATTAGAGGAGAGAGAGAACAGAACTCAAGGACTCCAGGCATGGAATCCATGAGGTACAAGAAGCTGGAAAGAATTCATGGACCATAGATATAGAGTGTCATGGGGCAGGCGCCAAAGATGGCTTTTCCTCATTGATTAGTCCAACCCAGGTGATCTTGTGCCCACCTTGAGGTGAGGCTGTCTCTATAAAGGAGAACTAATCTTCATGTCCTTTCATAAGCAACTGGTTGGGGGAAGTTGGTGAAGGGTGTGTTTCTTCAGGGTAATGCCAGCAGTGGCGGGTGACCTTCCAAGACCTTCAGAGACCATCCCAGCAGGGCTGCTCTAAACCTGCTTTAATACCATAGATACAGAGTTACCATGATGGTCCCCGGCTACATGTCCACAGGAACAAGGTCTTCTAAATGGAAATGGGATATTGACTTTGGCAGTAAGGTGGCGAATTTGCTTTTCAAGACATTGAATCTATTTCAATTCATCCATAGAGATGCACATCACACCCACAGAGTGGGGGGAGGGGGAGATGCACCTAGGGCAAAAGTGAGAAGTCCAGTGAGGTCTCCAAGCTTGGACGAGAGCAAGCTAGAAGAGAGCAGAGAGGGAGACCACTGCAAGCAGGAGGAAGAGCAGGACCCCACAGGGCAAGAGGCTAGAGGAGCGAGGTTCAGGTGGCAGACACCAAGGCTGCTGCTGAGAGGGGATGGGGACTGGGGCTCAGAGTCCGAGGGTCACAGGCACCATCTAAGTGTGCTTTCAATCAAAAGCGTGTGTCTGCACGAGAATGAATGGAAGAAGCCTTCGCCCTGTGACTCTGCCTGCTGTGACTTCCACGGCAGATTCTGTGCAAGTAGCAGCTTCCTTCCGCGCTGCAGGAACCAGCCCATGCGCTGGGCTCCTTGTCCAGCCCCTCCCTGCCTTCAGTACTCAGATGCAGCATGCTCTTCCCTTAACACGAGGATTAACTTTCAGGGCCCTACCAAATGTCCCAAGAGAGGGTAGCTGACTGACCCAATGAAAGCCAGAATCAAGTCCCGGTGCCCTCAGCAGTGTCCAGAAGTGGGTTGGTGTGACAGGCGAGGCCACCCTGCCAGCAAGGGAACAAGAAAGGAAACAGGAGGTGGGAGGTCAGAGGGCTGAAAGATGCGCACTTCCCAGAGTAGAGAACAGACGCAAGCCTTTGGAAATCACTGCTTAAGCGTGTGGTTCTTAGCAGCAGAGCTGTAAGCTGGGCTGCAAGAGCCATGTTCTTGTATCCAGCCTGCAAGGATGCATTTGCCATGGTCGGCGGCCTGGTAGGAAATGGATAACACAGCACCTAGTGGCTGCTAGCGACGGAGGAAAGTCAGGGCAAATAGAATCACCTGCACCACGGTGCATCGGCCAGCAGGAACTGATGTCACGCTGATGCTCGGCCTGGTCCAATTCTCTTATATCTCAGTGAGCTCTTAAGCAGCCCAGGTGAGACTTGCCTACCTGGGCTACCAGAGATCTCCACCTCCAAGGGCAGAGCACAAGGACCAAGGCTTGGAGCAGCGAGGTAGCTAGCTGCTACCCAACAAACTAGCAAAAGAAGTCTGCTCTTTGTGGACGTGTGTCTGTGTCTGCTGTGGGTCACTGAGAACACACTGCGACCCTCCTCCTAGAGGGTCTTTAATTCCTCTGTGTTTAAGAGGGAGGTGCGCATGTGTGTGCTTTATAGGCTGAGCCTGCAGAGGCAGACCTCTCCTACTATTGGAAGCTGGGGGAATGCCTGTGAATAGCAGAAGTGCAAAATTGTTGCCACTTGCCAATGTTTTGTAAATGTTGCTAATGTGGGTGCTTAAAATTGACAGGGTGGAGAGAGTGGCTGCCACGAGCGGAGGCTCTGAGTTTGTGACCTAAAAAGGGGAAATTCTCTGTGCACTCAAGTCAGGGAACAGCCTGAGCGGAGCAGCATGCCAGAATTGGTGCCAAAGACTCAGGAAGAGATTAAACCCAGCAACACGGGCTGATGTTGTCCAACACAGAGATCTGGTGTTTGGTAGTCAAGCTGTTATGCGGTACAAAGTTCGGAAGTGACTGATCCTGTTGGTGTCTTAGTGTCCAGGGGCTCCAGAGAAACATCCAACAAAGACTGACCTTACCCAGAGTAGCTGGGCTTGCTACTTACTAAAATCATGTTGCAAGACTAGGCCATGAAAGGTATATTTCTGTCTAGGTATGCTCATTTACAGATGGTGTGAAAGTACTTTTGAGGTATAGATGTATGAAACCAGACTGGTCATTTCTAAATAGGACCATGATTCTCATTTTGAGAGGATAGAATTGTGTAAATGAATCTGTGAACTTGAAAAAAAAAAAAAGTGGCTTTGGCTAGGTGTGGTATCACACACCCGTGATCCTAACCCCAAGTGGCCAAATCACTAGTCAGAGACCAGCTTAGGTTCCATAGCAAAATTGTGTCTGAAAAACAAAATGTGCAACACAAAATGGTTGTGTGTTAACTTCTAGTCATTCCACAAACCATTCCTGGTACGATACTTCTGCTGATATCAGTATGAGGTCCAAGGTAGGATCTGAACTGGTGATTTTATGCCTCGTATTTCATGCCAAGTGCATGAGCAGACTGACCCTTGAACCCCTACCTATCACAAGACCCAGGTCTCATGTGTCCCAGTTCTGTGAAGAGCCCTTGGCGATGTTATTTGTTTACATCACTGCTGAGAGGTTTCATCAGGAGCGTCTGTCAGGCGCGTCTCCCATTTCTCTAGAGTGTTTTACTGCCCCAGAGATTTGAATTGACATATTGAATCCACAGATGCCAATGCTGGAAAAGCAGCTAGGTACAAACATAAGGATGATGGCCCTACTCAGGACATCTAAACCACCCTGCCTCAAAGCTCAGGAAACCTTGGTGAAGATGGAGGGGTAAGAATGTAAGAAGAGCTGGAGGAAAGAGAGAGGTATCTTCAGACAGTAGTCGCTGCTCATGGCTGTACCCAAGAACTCAAGCAGGGAGGTCTATCTATTTGCACTAGACCTCCAGGATAGCTGGCAGCATTAGGCCACCGAGCAGGGACAGTCCCATGAGACAGAACGCTGCTCTTGAGACTCAATGGGACTTGTGCTGATCAGGAAAGAGGTGGAGCCTCTTTGTGGTTTATGTATCAGTGGGCCATTCATGCCCTTATGGGTGTCAGACTCTCACTGTCACAGGTGTCTCAATGGGACCAAATGGATCACATGTGCGGGAGACATGGGGAAGGGAGAAAAAGTGCCAGAGGGGGGAGTGGGTAGGATGAGATGGGGTGGGGGCCGTAGCAGGTGATAAAACACATAGATTCTATGGTAATATAATTAAAAAGAAAAGCAGGAGCGAAGCCCATGAATCATTAGCACAGCTTCTGTCGGATGAGTAACGCCCAGGAGGACAAAATTCGAGAAGTTGTCCTCGGGTTGGGGAGATGCTCAGCCATTAAAGATTTGGTCATGCAAATAAAGTACTGGGGTTGGGTCCCCAGATCCTGCATAAATTGATGGGGAAGGGGAAGACGTGAGGGCATGGAGGCTTGGATTCCAGCCTTAGAAGGTGGAGTCTGAGAATTGCCCGAGCAAGTTGGCTAGCCAGACTGGCTCTAATGGCACACACTGGGTTTAATTAGAGCCCAGCCTCAAAAAGTAAGGTGGAAGGACAATTAAGGTAGATTCCCCATATCAACCTCAGGTCTCCACATGCATGCACATTCGTATACACATGCAAACATGCACACACACACACACACACACACACACACACACACACACACACGAAAATGGCTGGGGATGAAGCTATCCTTGGGAGATTCACAGCAGTCCTTGTTTGGGTCTAGGTTCTAGGAGCAATGATTAATTAGACAGCCTCTACTCCAGATCAAACCTGCACGATGGGAAAGGCCGAGCCAAGATTTGAGAAGCAACACTTGGACTTAGAAGTCTGCTGAGGCCAGAGTCCCTTGTCTCAAGTGTGAAAGGGAAAATTCACTTTTGAAAATGTAAAGTAAACCAAGTAGGGTGGTCCACACCTGTAATCCCAGCACTCAGGAAGCAGAGGCAGGGGGACCCTGAAAACTCAAGGCCTTTCTGGTCTACTGGGTACTCCAGGCCAGGCAGGGATGCGTGGAGAGACTTGTCTCAAAATAAAACAGCCCACCACCATTCCAACAACAAAAATGAGGAAGGAAGGAAGGGAGGGAGGGAGGGAAGGAAAGGAGGGAGGAAATGAGGGAGGGAGGAGAAAGGGAGGGAGGGAGGGAGGGAGGGAGAGAGGGAGAGGGAGGGAGAGAGGGAGAGGGAAGGAAGAGGGAGGGAAGGGAAGGAGGGAGGGAGGGAAGAGGGAGGGAGGGGAGGAGAAGGAAATGGAGAAAGGGAAGGGAAGGAGAGAAAGGGGAAGAGAGAGGGAAGGAAAGGAAAGGGAGAAAGAAAGGGAAAGGGAGAAGGAAGGGAAGGAAAGACAGCGAAACAAGGAAAAATATGCAAATCGAACCTGCTTACTTTAGTGGTCTCCAATATAATCCTAGGAAGACTGTCTTGCATCTGTCCAGAAGGGATGAACTAATCCTGAAGCCCACCATTGATCACGACAGAAATTGGCACAGTCAGGATTGTCTGAGGAACTGGAGGGAGCCCCCTTTCCTCTCTCCTGCCGCTCCTTATTTTTCTGTCTTTGAATCTTCATTCTGTACTTTTCAAGCACATCCCTCCTCACGGGTTTCAACCATTTTCTACCCCTGAACACACATAGCCCATCTAACTGAACTGATCACCCCCACTTCCACTAATGTCTGGTCGCCTCCGAACATTTTTAGGTCCTTGTCTGCTATCCCATCTCTGGGCTGTCTGGCGTCTGTGCCCACTGGTCGCCTTCCCCTTAAAGTCACTGTCTGGGTCAGCTCAGGCTAAGACAGAAACTGTAGATTGGACTGCCTGAAATCGATCATAAATTTATTTCTCAAAGCTGTAGACGCAGGTGCTGAGAGCTGGGAGGGATCCGCTCCAGGTTTGCCTGGCCGCCTGCCACTCCTCCCGTGACCAAGGGCTCCACTCTTACCTCTCTTTCTCTGAAGGCATTAATCCCATCGGTGCGGTTGCTGCCCTTTTGATCTCATCAGCTTCCAAAGGACCCACTTCCCATACCTAACTTCTAAGAAAAGAGTTATTCTCAGCATTCTTTAAAAAGAAGCCAAAGGGCTGGAGAGATGGCTCAAGGGTTAAGACTCTGCCTCACAAGCAGAAAGTCCTGAGTTCCAAGCCCAGATCCCACGTAAAAATGCCAGGTGGAAACAGCAGCAGCCTACACTTGTGGCCCTGGTGGGCAGAGCCTGGGAAATCTCAAAGGAAAGCAAGAAGGAGGTAGAAGCCATCCATGATGATTCCTGGTCCTCCACAGGGACACACAGTGCCCTCTGATACACACTCACACACACACACACACACACACACACACACACACATACACACACAAAGTAAATAAATAATTTTTTAAAAATGTTTAAACTCACCCTGTGAAATCAGCTGCACCTGGTGCTGTTTTGCAATGTAATTTCTTTATAAATGCCCCTATTATTTTCTTTGTAAACAGCTATATTTAACCTTTATAATTCCAGTGGTGCTCATTTTGGTCGTTGGTTTTTCCCAGAATGTTATTTGCTTCATGAATATTTTATGTGTATAGAGGTCTATAAAGCAGCCTCTTATAATTTTTTTTAAATATTGAATTCATTCGTTTATTTGAAAGAGAGAAAACGAGGAAGGGAGAGAAGGTATGCACGGATGCCATGACACATGGGTGGAGGTGAGAACAATTTGAGAAGTCAGTTCTCTTCTTCCACCATATGGGCTCTGAGAATGAACTCTGGTGGCCAGGTCTACAAGAGGGAGCGAATCTGCTGAGCCATTAAAAGTTCTTGGGGTTGGAAGGGATTAAACTTTAGCCTTGCAAAAGGACCTCAGTTTGTATCCCAGATCCCACCTTAAACTGCCAGGCAGAAATGGCAGCAGCCTGTACTTCTGTCCCTGGGAACAGAACCTGGGAAATCCTGCATCCAAGAGGTGAACTGATCCAGGATGATTCTTGGAAGTCACCCTGGGGCCTCCACAGGCACCCGCAGTGCCCTCTTCTATACACGTACACACTGACACGTGCAAAAGTAAATAAATAAATAAAAATTTAAAAATAAAGTAAAGTTCCTCGTGAAATGATATTTCCACCTTGATTTTCTTTTTAATTCTTTTTTCTATTTTCGTAGGTATCTGTGTAGGGAACGTGTTCACTGTACATGCGTTCACATGTGTGAGCGTTGCAGGGTTCTTGTGTTTGGGAGTGGAAGATTGAAACCAGAGCACGTATAGAGGATTAAGGTAGAGTTTATTAGAGGAAAGAAAGGCTGGAACTCACAGACTACAGACGTGGCGTGCCATGAGGGGCTAGGATGCCCTGGAGAACTCATGGACTCCAGGCGTGGAATGCATGAGAGGCAAGGAGCTGGAATGAGCTCATGGCATGGCGAGTGCCATGAAAGGCAGGCACCAAAGACAGCTGCCAGGGTCAGGCATATTGTACACCTAGGCAAACCCAGGAAACTGGCTTTTTCTCATTGGTTAGCTACCATTGGGGCCAACCCAATTGCTCTTGGGCCCAGGTAAGGCTAGAGATCTTCGTTGGATGTGGAGGGCTCATCTCCATAATCCTTTCATAAGGAAATTGGCCATCTTATCTCTGGGAGGATGGAATTCAGTTCCTCAGCAGGGGTGTTCCTTCAGGGTGCTTGCAACAGTGGGGGATGACCTTCAGGAATTCCAAAGACCTTCAAAGACCTTAGAGACCCATCCAGTTTAGCTGCTCTAATCCTGCTTTATGAGTACACATGGACATGCATGCGCATGCGCGTAGAGACCCAAGTATCATGAATTTAACCTTCATTGCCTTTGCCCTTCATTCTTTTGAGGCCAAGTTGCCCAGACAGGACTAGACTGGCTAGCAAGCGTGTGAGCTCAGTCTTTGCCTTCTGGGGTGGAGTTATAGGTGGGACTTGTATGTTTGTGAGGGATCTGGGGATCTGAACCCTCCAGGTCTCTGCTCTCTGAGCCATAAGCCCTGCTCCCCACCTTGTCTCTCCCTATTGTTCATGCTTTCTTGATTTTTTTTTCCTTGACCAAGTTAAGTAGTAATTTTTCTAGTTTAAATTTTTTTTATTCAGGTTATAATTTGTTCACTAAACCATTCGTTTTTTCCAATGTTATGCAAGGGTATTGTTTATAATATTTTAACTTTGTAGAATATAACTGATGTTTTCTTTGTGACCTGGTCTGTGACCAGTTTTCCTGGCTGTCCCAGAGACTTCTGGGAGGAAGATATGTTTTTCTGTTTAGGATATAGAACTTAGCAAGTTATTCACAAGATTATGTTGTTCAGATCTATCACTTCTCTTAAGCCTGTCCACTTATCTTGTGCTATTGAAGCTTTCTACTGTTCATGTTTCTTTTTATTTCTCCTTGTCTTTCCTTTACCTTTTGCTTCATGAAGGTGTTTGCTGTGTTGGTGGGAATGTACTTCTATATAGTAGGTGCTCCTTGCCAATTTTGGCTTTTTTTTTAACTTTTTTTTTTTTATTCAATTGTGCTTGTGTGTATATATGTGTGTGAGTGTAGAACCAGGGACGAATTCAGGAACCACCACTGACCGCCTTTACCTCCTTCTTGCTTACTCTGCCCCGGGATTCACAGGCTCCACCCTACCAGGACCAGTCCACCCTACCAGGACCAGAAACGCAGGCTACCCCTGCTTCTATACGTGGGGTCTAGGATCCGAACTCAGGACCTTCCACCTGCAAGGCAGAGGCTTAACCTCTGAGCCACCTCTCCAGCCCCCCAATTTTGGCTTTTTAAAAAGTTTTGCAAGTGATAGATCCAGAACCAGACCTCAAAACCAGAGACCCCACCTGACAGATCTGAGATAAAACAGAGACCCCCTACCAAGAATGTTAATAGGAACTGATAACCTGTCAAACCCCAAATTCCTTCTCCCTGCAGTCCAACTGTTAAAAGCTTGCACCCCTCATTCCAAGTCAGTGGCAATTTCCATCTGCTGGGAAAAATGGCTGTTCCCTCCCTGGAGATTTGGAGGAGCTTCCTGAATAAACTTCAGTCTTTGTGGAGGAAGCTTGGGTTGGTGCTCTATCTCCCTCCCCATCCCCCTCCTCCTTCTTTTCTTTTTCTAACAGCAAGTAGGCTACCTACTGAGTTACCTCCCCAATCTTTTTTTTTTGGCCAGAGTCTTGCTGGGTGGAACTCACTATGCAGTCCAATCTGGTTCGAACTCCAGACAGTCCTGCTCATCATCTGGAGTGCTGGAATTCCAGGCGGGAACCACCGACTGCCCCAGCTGTATTTTTCTTAGTGTTTTCGTTTTTATGCTCTTCTACTGTGCTGAGTTCCAGTTATATTATTTGATCTTTTCTTGTCTAGTTCACCAGCCTGACCACCTCCGTGTGTGTGTGTGTGTGTGTGTGTGTGTGTGTGTGTGTGTGTGTGTGTGTGTGTGTGTGGGTGGTGGGGCGGGGGGGGGGGGCACGGCACGGTTTGTGCCTGCGCAGGACCAAGGGTGATTTGTGGGATCTGGTATCCGAACTCAGGACTTTCTGCTCCTGAGGTAGAGTCTTAACCCCTGAGCTCCTACAGTTACTGCCTTTTTCTCCCCCAGAATCCTTGCTTTGTAAAGACTATCCCTTTAATATGTATCCGTCCCTTTAAATTTTGGGCGTTGACGTCCCTTCCTCTTGGTGGGACTCTGGCCCTTTTCTCTGGATCTGACTTGAACTCTAGTTCAACCTAGGCTCCATTAATTAGTTTCTTCTGTTTTCTCACAGTTTTCTGGGGAGCTGATCTGATCTTTGTTCCCTACAAACATTTGGGGAGGGTGGGGCGGGGCCTGGGTAATGGTGCTGGCTTTTCTTTTTTCTTTCTTTCTTTTTTTTTTTTTTTTAAGAGGATTAAGGTAGACTTTATTAGAGAAGAGAAAGGTTGGAACTCACGGACTCCAGACATGGACTGCCATGAGGACCTAGCGTGCCTCCATGAGAAGCAGAAATGAAACAGAGCTCATAGCACTAGAGAGCCATGAGGGGCTAGGGAGCCCATGAGAACTCACGGTGCCTAGGCATGGAATTCATGAGGAGCAAGGAACAAGAAACAGACTCATGGCCCTGGAGTGCCATGAGGGGCTAGGGAGCCTCCAAGAGAAGTAGGCAGCTGGAAACGGACTCATGGCACTAGAGGGCCATGAGGGGCTAGATCGCTCGGCGCTGGCTTTTCTGCCTTGGATGTGCTATTCACAGTTGCTTCCACGGTTTTCCTGGAGGCAAGGGCGGGTGTCTTTGTGTACACCAGCTTTCTCTGTGTAATTCCTCATCACTCATACTGGAGATGGGTAGGCAGGATCCCTCTGTACTTTTAGCTACCTGGAAAGAAGAGATGTAAAAACAGGCAAATCAAGACGCTCATGGTCTGTCTGGGGAAAAGTATAATCTAACCAAACAGTTCTTACCAAAAAGCCCTGTTCATGTAGGACTTCTAAGTTATATGATAATTACCACCTCTGACCTTTTTGGGGGTTGTTTATCTACTTAGTGTGTGTGAATATGTGTAGGTGCATGATTGCCAAGGTATGCAATCCTGTGTGTGTGTATGTGGGGGAGGGGAGCATGGCACAGTTTGTCCCTGCACAGGACATGGAGGACGTCACATAGATAAGGAGGCCAAGGACAATTTATAGGAATCAGCTCTCTCCTTTCACCACAAAGGTTCTGGGGACTGAACTTGGGTTATCACGCTTAGTAGAAAGCACCCACTGAGCCATCTTGTGGCCCATGATCTCTGACTTTAAGGACAAATTTACAGTAAGCCTGCCTGAGAACAGAGCTTTAAGAAAACTTTCAACTTACAACAAAGCTTCCCATGTTATCAAAAACCCTGGGGTCTAGTAGTGAGGCAGGATTAGAGCAGCTGTGCTGGGATGGGTCTCTCAAGGTCTTTAAAATTCCTGAAGGACTGCTGGAATCATCCCGAAGGAACACTCCTGCTGAGGAACTGGACTCATTATAAGATGGCCAATTTCCCTATGAAGGGATTAAGGAGACGAGCTCTCCAAATCAAACAACTTGACTTCTAGCCCACAGGGGCTCAAGAGCCACTGGGTTGGGCCCCAATGGGAGTTAACCAATGAGAAAAAGCCAGTTTCCCGGGCTTGTCTAGGTGTATAAATATGCCTGGCCCTGGCAGCCATCTTTGGCGTCCTAGCCCCTCATGGCGCTCCAGTGTTTCTTGTTTCTTGTTCCTCGATCCTCATGGATTCCATGCCTAAGGTCCATGAGTTCTCTAGTGCCATGGGTTCTTTTCCAGCTGACTGATTTTTATGAATTCTCCAGCACCCTAGCCCCTCATGGCATTAGTGCCATGAGCCTGTTTCTTGCCTGCTTCCCATGGAGGTGCCCTAGCCCCTCATGGCTCTCCAGTGCTGAGTCCATTTCTAGTTCCTCACTCCTCACGGACTCCATGCCTAGGCTCCACGAGTTCTCCAGGGCATCCTAGCCCCTCATGGCACTCCACATCTGGAGTCCATGAGTTCTAACCTTTCTCTCCTCTAATAAACTCTACCCTAATCCTCTACACGTGTGCTGGTTTCAATCTTTTTTTTTTAATTTTTTTTATTATTATTATTTATTCAACTGTGCGCATGTGCGTGTGTGTGTGTGTGGTGGTGTGTGTGTGTGTGTGTGTGTGTCTGCGTGTGTGTGTGTGTCTGTGTATGTGTAGAACCACGGACGAATTCGTGAACCACCATGGACGCCCCCACCTCCTTCTGCCCCGGGATTCACAGGCTCCGCCCTACCAGGACCAGAAGCGCAGGCCGCCCCCACTTCCGCCTGGCGGCTATACGTGGGATCTGGGATCCGAATTCAGGACCTTCCACCTGCAAGGCGGAGGCTTAACCCCTGAGCCACCTCTCCAGCCCCTAGTTTCAATCTTTGACTCCTGTCCCTGCATCATTTGGTACCCCAGGTAGGACGGCCAAAAGACCGGTTCCCTGCATCAGTAGCCACATCTGCAAAGTCTTATATCACCTGAAGGGCTCCTGTCTTCAGCTTCTCACTTCGGCCCTGACAGATATCTCATTGGCAATGATGTCTTTAGCTTCCTTGTGACGGACACTCATGCTGTCCCTCCTCCACTCAAGATCCCCACCCTGAAACAGCCCCTGCTCCCCACTCCATTCTGTCAAGCTTGGTCGTCGCTCACACTGCCAGTTCTATTGAACATGCATCTGATTCCCAAATAGGACAGCCCGGTTCAGCTTTAGATTGAAATTGCTGTCTGCATTCTTGTGGGTTACTGCAGCTTGTTTTTCTCAGAAATACAGTTTCTTCGAAGCAGGACATATGGAAGTCTGTGAGCAAATCGCTCATCTGAATGTGCCCCCTTCAGCAGGAAAGGAGACACTGCCACAAATCAAGATGTTTCACGTTGTGGTTGGGGCCTAAGAACTCTGCATGGCTTATAGCACAGATGTCCAGTTCTACTTGATTGTCTCCAGTGATCTGGAGGGGGCCTAGTCTGGCATAGACCCTTGGATGGTCACCAATCTGGGCCATGCTAGTTAGTGCCGCCTGAACTGTGGGGAGCGATCTGACCCCCTCCCTCCCACAGTATCTGTGGTGATCCAATGCACAGCCATTGTTGGTTGCTGGCTGCGGTGAAGGGGAGAGGCTGAGACTTGTGGAGAAATCTGATCTGTTAGTTTACACAGCACAACAAACCACCCACAGCGTGCAGGTCCAAAAGGAGGATTTCTCTAGCTTTGATTCTGCGGATTGGTTCTTGAAGCTGGGCCGGCTGCTCTTTGAGTGTTTTCCTTGGTTTCAGCTGGGATCACTCATGTGTCTGTCAGCTGAGGGCTGGCTGGCTGCCAGTCACCACTAATCGGTCATGGAGACAGGGAAGCCGGCTGGCTTAATGCAGTCAGAACAAGGGAAATTCAGACTGGAGGGACACGAGGGTCTGCAAATCCAAAAGAATTGTTCCTTGCCGGTCAAGTGTGAGCACTGACCACGCCTCATCCCGGCCAGTGATGTTATCATCATCTGGAACTCGGGGGTGGGGGACATACGCTATTCAGAGTGGGGTCTGGGTGGTAAGTTTCCAGTGATCCAGAGCAGCTTGCTCCAGCCGGGATGTCCACTTCATCAGGAGACAGTGAGTTTCCCATCACTAGAAACAATCGAACAGGATGAGAGTCCATCATGAGCTCAGGTTCCACTTTAGAGGTGCCCGCTGTGGCAGGCAGCGCTGCTGAAAGCACCTGGTCTGTGTCCCCAAAGATGTCAGCTGAGTAGCTGAGCCCTCAGGACCTGTCCCAAGCATCCTAAGACAAGATCCTTGCGTGTAAGGTTTGTGTCAACTGTCAGCTGGACAGCCATATAAGGACATGGAGGCAAGTCCCCGGTGTGGTACGATAAGGCTCACTGGCGTGGGAGATCCACCGCACTGCGGCACTGTGGGCTACAGCGTTCTATGGTCTGGGTCCTGGGCTGTATGAATGGAGACAGGAAGCTGACCTCAGCATCCATCTCTCTGCTTCCCACTACAGATGCAGCGTGATGCTCTCGCCCTTCATCCCTCCTTTCCCACCACCATGAACGGTGAACCTCAAACTCTGAGCCAGAATAAACCTTTCCTCAGGCCGTTTTTCACCAGGCATCTTGTCACCACACGGACGAGAGCAACTAACTAACTAGTCTGCCTCTCCTTCCCAAATGCAGCACGGGGCGGGAGCTAGTCTCTGCTCGAGCTAGCCTCTGTCCCCAGCTTCACGGAAGCCTTCCTCCCCACCTCCGTGTGTCCTCCTTGCCTCTGCCCACTCCTCCCCCATGCCCTCAAGCCTGAGCTGGCCCTGACTCCCTTCCTCCTTCACTCTCCCCCTTGATCTGACCACAGGCAGGTCTAGGCTGAGCATTCCCTGCACTTCGCATCCTCCTCAGTATCCCAGACAGAGGCGACTGCTACCAGGACGTAAGGGATGCCCAGCGTCTAAGCCTGGGAGAGGACTTGGTGTCCACTTGAACTATGAAACATTCTGTTGTGGGCTCGGAAATGTTCCCTTTATAACACTCTTGATTTTTTAAAAAAGGATTATGTTTCATATATGTGACTCTGATTTTGCTTTCATAAGTTTTAAGTTTATAAATGTTTGTTTAGGGCTGGAGTAGCTCAGTCGTAGAGAACTTGCCTATCATGCATGAAGCTCTGAGTTCATCCCAGCCTGGAAAGAAGAAACACGCACACATATGTTAACATAATGATATGTGTAAATTGATTGATAAATACACGTAGATAGATGTGCTTACTCAGATGTCAGCTGGGGTCTCTCTGTCCTGAGGGACTTGAGTCCGCAAGGATCTCTGAAGTCCTTGGAAATTTTTTTGTGAATTCCCAAGGTATGTTGACTCTGGCCTCCTGTGTTTCAGACTCCCATCTCTCCTTCCAGTTCCATCCCCCTGGAGCGGAGAGGCTGCAGCTGGCCGGTCTTTCTCCCACTGATGGAGCCTACTGACCCCTGACTAGAACTACCCCACCACCTGACTTGTGCTTCTGGTCTAAATTGGCCAGAGGGCTCCAGGCTGGTGGGGACGATTCACTCAGCAACCTTGGAGCAAGGGGGGGACACACTGGCCTTGTCTCTGCTTGCTGGGTCCTGAGAGCTAAGAGTCCCTCATTCCTCCCATCTCTGAGACGTCCTGAGAGAGAGAAGGAAGGGAACGTGCAAGAGGCTAATGGGAAGGTGTGAGGAGACGCTGTCGTCTCCCAAACCCCACGGGGCAGGCAGCTCTTGCCTTGGTGCTGCAAAGGTCCCTTGCCAGAGAAGAAACTGAGTCGTGTCTCTTCATAAATCTCTTTCCTAGGCGACAGCTGTTTGTTTGTATTAAAACAGGAACATGATAACAGAGCTATAAGTAGCTCCTTGCTCAGTCATGCAGGTAGGGGATGGAGCCACTGAACTCGGTCCCTGGAGGGAGAAGCCACCTGGGAAAGGGGTGCAGTGGTCAGGGGGACCCACAGCTGGCTTGGGTATCTGGATTAGTCAAGCAGCCTGAGAGGGGTTAGCTGGGTCAGCCGAGACAAAATTCACCATGGTGAGCAGAGTGAAAATACCCACTCAGCCTCGGCCCCACCTGGCACAGTTACGCAGCCAGTTGCCAGCTGCCCGATGGCTGGAGGTCACGGCAGGAAGGACACCCGAGCGGCTCTGATCTGAACTGGCCTCTGCCCAGGAGTGGGCAGATGAGGCTGCCCGGCCCCTGCGTGCTGTGAAACATGGGACTGCCCGGCCTCAGTGTCCCATCTGTGAAAGGAGGGGGTGGGGAGGGTGACCTTCACATTTCTCCAGCATAAGCATCTGCATCATTCCATGAGGAGAAATACCATTATTTTAAAAAATTAGCAAAAACATTTATCGTGTGTGGGGGGGAGGGGGCACTGCATGTCCCTGTGGAGGACCAAGATTGCTTCTACCTCTTTTTTGCTTCCTTCTGGGATTCCCCAGGGCTGGAAGTGCAGGTTTCTGCCTGGCATTTTTACATGGAACCTGAGATCGGAACTCAGGACCTTTTGTTCATGAGACAGAGTCTCAACTCCTGATCCACCTCTCCAGTCCCTGGCTATTAGACTCTTAAAATTAAGACTAGGTTGAGAACAGTTCCATGTTAACTGCCTATTGCACAAACAAGTAGAAGAAACTTAAGGGATTCTACTTTATTTGTGGTCCCTGCCTTGAAATTAATTAAAAACCTAAAGCTGGGATCCTTTCGTCTCTTTCATGTATGTGTATATGATGTGTGTGTGTGGGGGGGGCGTTTGCATGTGGGTAGGTGTATATGTGTATGTACATGGGCAGATGATTATACACGAGTGCGTGTGTGTGTGTGTGTGTGTGTGTGTGTGTGTGTGCTCGCACGCATGTTTGTGTTATGTGGAAACCCAAGAATGACATTGGAAATCATCCTCTGTCGCTCTTTCAGCTTATTTTTGTGAGCCTGAGTCCTAATTAAACCTAAAGCTGGCACTAGGGCCAGTCTGGCTGCTCAGCTGCTCTAGAAATTCCCAGGCTCTGCCTTTCAGAGTTAGAATTACAGGTGGGCTGCCGCACCTGCCTGGCGGTTTTTTGTGGTTTTTTTTTGTTTTGTTTTGTTTTGTTTTGTTTTTTAGTGGGAATCTGGGGATCTGAACTCAGATCCTTTTGCTTGCAAGACAAAGGCTTTAGTCACTGAACTATCTCCCCAGCCCCACTTGGTCCCTTCCCCAAGGACAGGATGACACTCCAGCTAAGTTAACACTGACATCAGCCATAGACACATCAGGGGACTGTCCTGAGTAACAATGTCTTTGGTTTGGTCAAAAGGTCCTGAAACCAGTTGCTTTCTTCTCTCTGGATTCAAATTGTTCATTTTCTTAGTCAAACATTTTTCTCTGCAAGTGCACAAGTTAGTGAGCTGTTCTTTCATGGCAGATGTGTCCTGATTCTAATGAGCAGCTAAAATTCTCGGTTTTACCGTTGGGGAAAGAAGGCAATATAAGGCTTATTTTAATGAAGGATTTGCCTCTTGGAGGCTCCAAAAAGACCCAGTATCAATAAACGTGTAACAGTCACAGTCTTTGAATCATCTTCCCAGAGCTTGATGTGACTGAGCTCAGCACAGTCACACAAGACGAGCAGAGAGATGAAGTAACTTGCCAGTTTATACACAGGCGAGCGGCACAATCTGTATCCACGACACAGTCCTCTGGCCCTGGGGACTTCCTTGATCGTCGCACACTTCTATTGTCTTGAAAGCAAGGTCGGCTCAAGAAATAGCCCTCATGCGCCTGTGTTCAGCCAACTGTCAAGCAAGAGGCTCTGTGTCCAAGTTGGAGGCGGACGGCCCGTCACAGACATTGATGAGAAATGTTCCGCACAGGCCCACGCGTGGGAACACTTGATCCCTAGACGCTGCACTGGCTGTTCTCTGTGCTGCTGTGACCCACTCCGCGTGCAGCCACTTAGGGGAGAAAGGGAGATTTATTCAGCTTAGGTTCTAGAGGGGAGATGCAGCCCTTCATGGTGGGAAAGACTGGCGATGACCCGAGTCACGGTCATCAGGGAGGCCGAGAACTGCAAACAGCCAACTGCAAGAGCAGACCCCTGCGGGGAAGTAGGTGGAACCAATCAACCTCAAGGCCCGCCCCCGTGACGGCCTTCCTCCAGCAGGCTCCACCTCTTAAAGGCGCCATGACCTTCCCAAACGAGTAAAGATTCAAACACGTGAGCCTGCGGGGGACAAGGCACACTTCAAACCAGGACAGGTGGAGGTTGTGGAACCAACGGGTCAGGAGCTGGGACTTTGCTGGAGGAGTGGGCTGCTGGGGAGCAGGGGGCAGCCTCCTACTTCAGGGTTCAGGCTCTCCTTCTTGACGCAGAAGGATGTGAACGAGTTGCCTGAAGCTTCTGCGGCTGTAGTTGGAGCTGCCCCACCACTGTGAATAACTACCCCGTGGTCCCTGCCACGACCCGAGCCGTGGGGACAGACTCTGGCTTCTCTGAGTTGCTCCAGATGCTGTTTAGGGAGCTATGGGAAAGCAGCTAGCGCACCTGCGGATTTTCTTGCTTTCTTTCTCACTGGCGGGGGCAGCCCCTGGTACCTAATGGTGGCCAGGGCAGCATCCGTCCAGGCCGATGCCCAGGGGCCCGCAGCTCAGTCACGATGCGCCCATATCCAGGCGCCGGCCACAGCAGCATCCGTGGGGGCTGCAAAGGAAGCCCAGGCCATCCTGGGCACAGCCTTGGCGGAGGCGCGGGTTTCAGCTGCCTGACCGTCTCTGGCATCATCAGGTTCCTGCCGGTCTGATTTTCCAGGCCTCCTCCACTCGCCCTGCAGGGGTCATCATGGACTCCCCTACCTTCTCCCCCTTCCCCCACAGCTTCTGCAGTTCCTGAGTTCTGTGCCCCCCTCCAGCCCCCAGCATCCTCTGACTCCTAGGTTTCTTCTTCCCCAGGATTCCTCCCCACATTCATTTACTGGAGTCCTGAGCCCAGTGCTGCAGAACACGACCATTTGGGGCATGGGTGGGCCCTAAACCAATCTGACAGGGTCCTTAACAGAAACCATTAGGCATAGGTATGCCCAGAGGGATCACCTCGGGAGGACACAGGAAGAAGGCTGCTGTCTTCCAGGCGAGAGAAAGGCCTCAGGAGACAGCAGCCTGGGGTCCCTCAGCGGGGATTCCTGCCTCCAATGCCGTGAGCCACTAACCAGCTGCTCCTTGCATGTGGAATTCAGTTCCAGCCCCTGTGACTCAACGAAGACTCCCCTGCTCAGAGCTGGCCACAGCACTCCGTTCTCTGCCTCCCTGCCTCACACAAGGACCCGAGCAGTACCAGGGTGCCCATTGTGCTTCAGAGCTGGCCAACCTCCCCTCTTTCTAGGAGCCACCCCTCAACTCCGCCTTTCTCTTGGTTGGAGCTTTTACTACAATTTATCAATTGCAGACTGGTCTCTTCACCCACAACTGCTCATCAAGACCTTCTGTGGCTGCAGTCTCTACCCTCAAAGTATTCTCCAAAAGGTTAGGAGTGCAAGCCAATATTCTAGTCTTTCACCTCCCAAACCTACCTTTGTGTTGATAAATACCAAAGGAAAAATGTTTTGCAAGCCTTTTTCCTTAGGGCTAGAATTATTCTCTTCTTCCAACCAATACCTTATGGAGAACTCCAAGATGAGAAACGTTACTTTAAAAACTTATAGCCAGACATGGTGGCATATACCCATAATCCCAATACTTGGAAGGTAGAAGCAGAAGGACCAGAAGTTCAAAGCTAGCCTTGGCCACACAGCCACCTGGACTGCATGACACCCTCCCTCCAAAATCCGAAAACAATTAGAATGAAATTCAGATAACATAAAATTAAGCGTTTTACACATCTGTCTGGTACTTTAAAAAGTGGTGTGTGTGCATATGTGTGGTGCATGTGTGCATGTGTGCAGAAACCAGAGGAGGGATGTGCTGGGCGGGTACCCTGGTCCATCATATTCCACCCTATGAATCGGGGCTCTCGCTGGGCCTGGAGGTGGGCTGGCAGTGAGCGTGTGGCAGTGAGTGTGTGGCAGTGAGTGTGTGGCAGTGAGTGTGCCTCCTGTCTCTGCCCCCTGCAGCGCTGGCGTTACATGCTTTTCACATGGGTGCTGGGATCTGAACTCAGGTCCTCATGCTTACACAGCAAGCGCTCTTACGCATGAGCCATCTTTTCAGCCCCAAATGAAGCATTTTTTTTAACGTTTTTTTTATTTATTCAATTGTGCGTGTGTGCATTTGTGTGTGTGTGTGTGTATGTGTGTGTGTGTAGAAACACGGACGAATTCGGGAACCACCATGGACCACCTCCACCTCCTCCTTGTTTACTCAGCCCCGGGATTCACAGGCTCCGCCCTACCAGGACCAGAAACACAGGCTGCCCCCGCTTCCACTCGGTGTCTATACTTGGGGTCTAGGATCTGAACTCTGGACCTTCCGCCTGCAAAGCAGAGGCTTAACCTTGAGCCACCTCTCCAGCCCCCCAAATGAAGCATTTCTGAACTAGTTAATTCAGTGGCATTTGGCGCCACTGTCACTTCTGTGTCATGCTAAAAACTTTCATCATTCAAAATAGAACCCGAACCTATTAAGCTATTATTCTTCCCCTGATTCCAAGCATTGCCACTTTCTGTGTCGCCATTGAGCGTCTCCAGTTTTGGAGATTCTGTATAGATGAAATCATGTATTGTGTGACATTTGGTGCCTGGATTCTTTCACTTAGCTTACTGCTTTTAAAACTTAGCAGAGTTGTAGCATGGATCAATTTTTATAGCTGAATAATACTCCATTGTATAGATGGCCACATCAAGTTTATCGACTCTTCAGGAGAACTATGCACATGTAGGGCCAGACCTTACACTAGTGCTTATTTTAAGGACCAGTAATAATGCGGGGACAGTGGGAGGCAGGAGGCTGCGCGGGTGGGTGGCCGTGTCTCTACCAGGTCCTTCGGGCTTCTCCACCTCAGCAGGCCTGCCCAGCGGTTATCCCGTCAGCCCTGCTTCTGGTGACTTCACCCAGTGCAAATGAAGCCCAGGCTGGTGAGGACTCTGCACGCGCGAACGGGTGCCGCCGGGGCGCACCCCCCAGGTTTCCTTTCTTTCCATGAGCTCCACAGTGGAATTTCCCCAGGTGCACCCAAGAGGCCTGTGAGCACGTGACTCTTCTAGAAAGAAAGGTCTGTTCCCGGCCTGGCACGGCTCAGGAAGGACCGGTCTGCCAGGTGCAGCCAATCAGAGCGCAGGGGCCGCTGGGGTTCAGAGAAGCTGGTTCCGAAAGGAGCCCCGCTGACGTCACAGGGAAGTCCCCAGTGGGCGAGGCCCTGGGAGTGACGGACGGATCCCAGGCGGGAGGGCTTGGTAAGCTCAGCCAGGAGTGAGCCCAGGTATGAAGCCAGCTGGTTTGGCCAGCGCCTGGGAGGGGACAGTGGTTCTGCTCGTCTGATCCCGGCGAGCAGGTCCTTTGCTTAGACCTCACCAGCTTCTGAATGGAAAAGGAGAAAGTCCAGCTGTTGAAAAGCAGATTTTTCCTGGGGTCACAGCTTCCAGAGCGCAGCCGTCCCGGAGGTAAGCAAAAGACAGTTGGCCGCACCTTCCTGGTTCCTGGCAGGGATTGGAGCTGCGGCCTTGTGCAGCTCAAGAGGATTCCAGGGAAGGCCTTCATTCTGCAGGCTGAAATCCACACTCCACCGAGTGTCGCCTTCTCTTTAGTCCGTGTAAATGAGCAGAGAGGAGCAGAGTTCAAGGTCACCCTCAGCTACCTAGGGAGCTGAAGGTCAACGGGCCACCCGAGACCCTGTCTTAAAGTCTCAACCACAAAAGCTAGTTCGGGGCCAGCAAGATACTTGAATGGATAAGGTGCCTTGGTCATCCAAGCTTGATCCTGGAAATCCATATGGTGGGAGGAAAGCATTTCTAAAAGTTGTCATCGACCTGCATCCCCGCTTTGTAACATACATGTGTCTGTTCTCTCAATCTCTCTTCTTCTCTCCTTCCTTAAATACATAGATATGTGTTTTTGAGTTTTAAACGTTATTTATTCATTTGTGCTTGTGTGTGTGTGTGTGTGTGTGTGTGTGTGTGTGTGTGTATTAGAGGGCACTGTGTGTCCCTATGAAGAACAAGGGTGACTTCAGGAATCATCCTGGATTGCTTCTACCTCCTTTTTACTTCTCTGGGATATCCCAGGCTCTGCCCACCAAGACTGGAACTCAGGACCTTCTGTTTTTGAGGCAGAGTCTAAACACCTGAGCCATCTCTCTAGCCTGGTATGCGTTTTTTAAAAAACTAGTTCTGATGCCCTAGTTTATAACAAAATTTTTGAACTTACTTAGTTTGTGAGTATCAAAAATTACTATTATATTGGAACATATGACATTAATTCCATGTGGTTTAGCCGGGTAGGTACAGGGACATTGACAATTGATAAGGAAATGATGTTCACTCTTTCTAAATGAGGAGTCATCTTCTTTTAAATATTTAACAATATTTTTAGATTATTTGGGGGGGAGAGAACGTGCCGCGCACATAGGTAGAGATCTGAGGACAACTTTCAGAAGTCAGCTCTTTGCTTCCACCACATGGGATTCTGGGGATCAAACTCAGTTTTCGAGCAAGCGCCTTACTTCCTGAGCTGTCTCTCTAGCTCTAGGAGTCATTACTGAACTGAAGAAACGAACTGAAGAGATCAATTTTAAATAAATGGAATGTTAGTGTTTGCATTCTGTCGGTGAGCATGACATCTGTATGTAGATGCACTTTATGGTGTGGCATCCAAGCAAACCACACAGAAGGAAGTGTAGGAAGGTATGTCCTCTTGATTGAAGATGGGAACCAGAGAACTGAGCTCTGGGGAGATGGCATTGGCCTGGTCTCAGTCTGGAAGCATCACATCCAACCAAGGCCTCGTGCCTGCTGGGCAAGTGCTCGACCACAGAGCCACACTGCCAATCCCAAACCATTCTTTAATGTAAGTTAACTTAATTTTGTGTGTGTGCACATGGAGGTCAGAGGACAAACTTGGTATTAGTTCTTGTCATCTGCCTTATTTCATTTTTTTTATGATTCAATTGTGCGTGTATACGTGTGTGCTCGTGTGTGTGTGTGTGTGTGTGTGTGTGTGTGTGTGTGTGTGTGTGTGTGTAGAACCACGGGCGAATTCCGGAACCACCATGGACGCCTCCACCTCCTCCTTGTTTACTCTGCCCCGGGATTCAGAGGCTCCACCCTACCAGGACCAGAAACGCAGGCTGCCCCTGCTTCCGCCCAGCATCTATACGTGGGGTCTAGAATCCGAACTCAGGACCTTCCGCCTGCAAGGCAGAGGTTTAACCCCTGAGCTACCTCTCCAGCCCCTCATCTGCCTTATTTAAGACAAGGCGTCCTCACTGTTTTTCCACTACATATGCCAGTCTCTGTCCCCCATTGCCTCATGGGAACACAGGGATTAAAAACATTTTGCTTTGTGTCCTCCCTCAGATCCCCCCTGCCCCACACCCCAGATTCTATAGATTCAAACAAGTTCTCCCAAATGCACAGTAAGTGCGTCACATCTGGATCAAATCCTTAGTCCTGTCCCAGAAGCATTTCAATTAGATTTGATCAAAAATACTCATTTTATTTTTAGCGATTATTCAGTACACATAGCCTATACTGACTGCTCTATCAGTGTTAGTTGGACAACTAAGCAAACCAAGTTTTCTAAGGAAATGCTGTGATCACACTTTATTTCTATGGGCTCAATCTTGAATTAAAAGGCAGAAAGAGGGTCTAGGGATAGAACTCAGTGGCAGAGTGCTTGCCCCGGGTGTCCAGGGACCTGAGCTGAATCCCCAAACCTCAACTGAGAAAATCAAGTTGTGCGAGATTTTCAGGCTTTAAAATTAATAATAATAATAATAATAATAAAAATAATAAAGAAAGCAGGAGAGTGGGTTTTATTTTCAGCTTTGGGCCTCCCAAACTGAATCTTGGGCAGCCTCCTTCCTGCCTGCCTCAGTTTCCCTCACTGGATCAGACCGGTCATCTCAAGTCTCTGGTTGCTCAAGGTTTCTGTGGTTCAGTGTCTCCAGGTAGAAAAAGCATGAGCTCAGGTGAATGACGTCAGCCCAGGGGCCGGGCCGTGGTGGTGACCCCAATAAGCAGCGTCAAGAACCCCACCAACGTGCCTCTGGCTGTCTTGGCTCCTTGTCTGGCCCAAAGACCTGTTTTCCTCCGTGGGAAAACCGTGCACAGAGAGTGTGCGTGGACATGAAGCTGACTTGACGAAACAAGTGTTTAGAGAGAGGAGCCGTGAAAGCCGTGTGCGGGCGAGACGTAGATGTCACATCTCCTAACGTCTGGCCCTGCACTTGCTGTAACCAGCTGCCAGAAACATCCCCACTGCGTTTCCAAGCTGAGCACAATTAGAAACAGAAAATACCCCGAGGAGAGTTCCCCTCCAGCCCCTGGCCCCGGGACCCGTGTGTCTGTGTGTGTGTGTGTGTCTGGGTGTGTGTGTCTGTGTGTGTGTGTGTGTGTGCATGTGTGTGTGTCTGTGTGTGTGTTTGTATGTCAGTGTGTGTGTGTCTGTGTGTGTATGTGCGTGTCTGTGTGTATGTGCGTGTATGTGCGTGTGTGTGTGTGTGTGTGTGTGTGTGTGTGTGTGTGTGTGTGTGTTTGAGTGCATATGGGTGCATTCTCGCGCTGACTCAGACTTGGGAACAAACTTGCCTTTCAGCAGCTCCTGCCAACCCTGGGCGGGGAATGGAAACACTAGCCCCTATCGGGAGAGATGTCTGGGTGGCATATTAAAAAAAAAAAAAACAAGGGAAACCCTTCAAAATTTTCCATGATGTGGCTGCAGAGTTAAACATTTGCCATCTTCTGGCCTGACATTTGGGGCGCCGCGCAGACAGAGAGCACCTCAAGCCCTCCTCCCCCATCCAGATGTTTACGCCCTCTCGTTTCTTCCAGTCACTCTGACAACATTCCGAGGGACGCTGGGCACCCCAAGGCACCATGGGCAACGAGAACAGCACCTCGGACCAGCAGGTGGGTGCAGGAAGCTTCTCCCTTCTGCTGTGCCGCCCTCTAAACAGACCTGACTTCACTCCCTCCTCTTCCTCCTCCAGCATCTGTCTCTAAAGGGAGTGAAGACGCAGCCTCCGTCCAGATCCACGGTGCTAGCTTGTACCCTAGGGGGCTTTTGCTCAGGGCAGTTCAGAATCCTTTCAAGAATAAGGTTGCCTTTACTTAAAAAAAAAAGAAAAAGAAAAACACAATTTATGTATATATTTTGTGTGTGTGTGTGTGTGTGTGTGTGTGTGTGTGTGTGTGTGGTGTAAATAAGAGGGCATTGTGTGTCCCCGTGAAGGATCAAGGGTGACTTCCAGAATCATCCTGGATTGCTTCTATCTCTTTTTGTTTCACTCTAGGGTTTCCCAGGCTCCTCCCACAAGGGCAGGCTGTCACGTTTTTTTATGTGGGACCTGGGATCCACACTCAGGACCTTCTGCTTTCGAGCAGAGTCTTAACCCCTAAGCCATCTCTCCAGCCCTATTCTTTCTTTCTCTCTTTCTTTCTTTCTTCTTTCTTTCTTTCTTTCTTTCTTTCTTTCTTTCTTTCTTTCTTTCTTTCTTTTTCTTTCTTTCTTGTCTTCTTTCTTCTTTTCTTTCTTTTCTCTCCTTCTTCTCTTCTCTCTCTCTCTCTCTCCTCTCTCTGTTTTTTTTCTCGTTTTTTTTCCTCTCTCCTCTTCTTTCTTTATCTACCCATTTATTCATTTTGTGTGTGTGTGTGTGTGTGTGTGTGTGTGTGTGTGGTGTCTATGTGTGGGCACCGTGTGTGCCTGGGGAGGCCCAGGGATGACCTTAGGAATGATCCTGGATTGCTCTACCTCTTTTTAGCTTCTCTCTGGGATGTCCTAGGCTCCCCCTTCCAGGCGGGAAGTACAGGCTGCCGCTATTTCTACCTGATGTTTTTAAGTGGGACCTGCTATCCACACTCAGGTCCTGCTGCTTGTAAGACAGAGACTTAACCCCTAAGCCACCTCTGCAGCCCCCAGCTTTACTTTTAATACGCCATAGAAACTCCTTTTCTTTCCTTTTTTATTCTGTGCTTTTAAAATGAATACAGTGTCAATTCTGCATATTTCATCTAAATCTTATCTACTTACCACCATGGAGTCTGCTAAGATTAAAGTGAAACTTTTTCCATCTCTCCCCCCTTGAATAATCTTGTGGACATTTAAAATGATTTACAAGTATGCAAATGTTGAACTGACTTAAATGGAAAAGGTCATTGGCAGGTTAGATTGTTAACTGCTTCCTTGTGGGACGGTAAAGCATATCTGCATTTTGTCACTACCCATTTTAAGTTTGGATTATTAACTTCATGGCCTGGCAAGCAAAGTCAGAGAAACATTCCCATTTGCCACATAGAGTGGAAATATTGGGTTAATGTTCTTTGAATGAGAACATGGGCTCTAAAAGCCAGTCTAGGGCCTGGGAAATTCTCTCTTTTCTCTCTCTCTCTCTCTCTCTCCCTCCCTCGTCCCCTTGTCCTCCCTTCTCAAATAAAATCCAAAGTGAAAGTGGATAATGCCTGAAGAACAAACCTGAGACCTTTGACCTCTCCACTCACTCATACATGTTCTGTCTCGTGCTCACATACACACACCCACGTAAAAATAAGCTTTTAAAAGACAAACTAATATGATTCTTTTCCCCAGTTCCTTATTCTTCTGAACAAGTTTCTCTTCTGAAGCAGGAAAAGATAAATTGTACAAAGAAAGCATTGCAAACTCCACGGCTTTTAGGGCCAGCAGGATGCAATAGCTGTGGGTGTGAGAGGACAGGGACAGGGAGAGATAAGAACCGGTGAGTCCCAGCCCAGCAGAGGCGACATCACAGACGAGCTGACGACAGTTGCCAAGCACAAAAGCAGGCCTGGTGCTGCAGGATTTTCTTTTGCTCAAGAGAAGTCAGAAGCTGATTATATGTTGAGTCCATGTCCTTATTTGAGAGGGAAGGAGAGAGGGAGGGAGGGCGCACAGGTGCATACGGAGCACTATGCGTAAGTGGAGGTCAGAGACAGCTTTGAGAAGTCAGCCCTCTGCCGCCCCCACATAGGCTTCTGCAAGCCTGAGGGTACAGCCCACTGAGCTGTGTTGCTAACTTCATTTTTAAAAAATATTTTTTTCAGTTCTGGGCATTGAACCAATGACTTTTGGGTGCTAGGTAAATGTCTAAACACTGAGCTCATGCGCCAAGCCTCCAATGAAATCTTAAATGTCTTTTACGTTAAACTTTTAAATTCGAGATGATGGTCGACTTACATACAGTTATAAGAAAACATACAGCAAGATACCTTTACCTTATCTCCCTCTAAGGTAACATCTTGCAAAACCTATTTTACATTATCACAGTCAGGACATAGACATAGTTAATATGATATAAATTTCCTGGTCAGATTCCTTTTGGGGCACAGCCACTTCTCTTTGGTGCCCCATCCCTACCCCTAGCAGTTGACAATAATTCTATAACTTTGCTGTTTCAGTAATGTCACACGTGTAGAATCGCACAGCGTTTTGCCTGAAGGGATTGGCTTTTCGTTGTGAACTTTCACAGTGTGTCAATGCCCATCCTTTGCACTGTGGATTAGTTTTCTGTGCTGTGTCAACTGTTTCTAGATTGGGGATTATTGCAAATCAGGTTGCTGGAAATATTTGTGTAGAAGCCATGTATATGTATACATGTTGTATGAATGTGCATGTATGCATGTGTATATGTTTCGTGAATGTGTATGTATGCATGTGTGTGTATGTATGTGTATACATGTTCATTTCTGTGGTTCAAGCACGCAACGCTGCGATTGTGGTCACATGATGGACACGTGATTAGTGTTCCAAGGATCTGCCAAAACCCAGTCACTGGATCGTTTCCATTCCTAACACAATTTCTGATCCATCCTTCTTCCTACTTTCTGGGGGTCACGCTGTGCTGGCTCTGCTGGCATTGTGTTCAGTGTGTTTTAATGGCTTTAATTTGGTTTTTCACTGGTGGGTAATGATGTTGGAGGCGCTCGTGTGAGTACTGATTGATTGCTGGCAGTTGTTGAGGTCTCTTTTCTCCAAGTTTTGGTTATCATGGTTAATCACCCCCTGAATATACTGAGCAGACAAATTCCAGAAATAAGTAATTTTTTTTAAAGATAATCTTTATTTTTTTAAAACTTTATTCATTATGTGTGTGTGTGTGTGTGTGTGTGTGTGTGTGTGTGTGTGTGTATGTGTATGTATGTATCAGAGGGCACTGTGTTTCCCTATGAAGGATCAAGGTTGACTTTGGGAATCCTGGCTTGCTTCTACCTCCTTTTTACTCCGTTCTGGGATGTCCCAGGCTCTGCCCACCCATGGTCGGAAGTGCAGGCCCGCCGTTTCCATCTGGCATTTTTATGCAGGACTTGAGATCTGAACTCAGGACCTTCTGTTTATGAAGCAGAGTCATAATCCCTGAGCCATTTCTCAAGCCCCAAAAATAAGACATTTTAAAGTCTAAAATTGTATACTGCTCCAAGTAGCTTCATAGAAACAAAAGTTTGTCAAGGTAAAATGTGTCCATTTTTTCTTTCGGGATAATGCTGTTACTATCAAGCCTAAGTACTCTTTACCTAGCCATAAATCCTAAAGATCTCCACTGTTTTTTCCCCTACAACTTCACAATTTTACATTTTTTACTTAAGTCCATGGTTCATGTTGAGTTAATTTTTGTAGCCTACACAGGATTTCGACTTGAGAGTCGTTGCCTGTGATGTTTTTCCACGGTGACTGGGAGCTAGACTTTGCTAGACTTTCTGTGTGTCAGCCGACGTGATCATATTTTCTCCTTTGTACAGCTGGGGTGAACTGTTCTTGGCCGTGGTGACGTTGCCATGACACATGTCAGAATCTGTTTGCTGATATTTTGCTGAGGGCGTCTGTGTGTGAATGTGAGGAATGCTGCTCTTCTGCGTTCTTGTTTGGGTATCTGACTACTGGCCTCAAAATGATGGAGACGTGTTTACTCTGGTTTTCCTGGAAGATCATTTAAAAGAGATCTTAGATTTTCACAAAATGCTTGCGACTAATTCCAATCCTTTTTAAATGCTCTGTGGAGCCAGTGGAGGCGCCTGCTTGCTAGGGTGGGCTCAGGGCGCCCTCCTTGGACTCTCAATTTACAGTAGTGTTTTATCTTGTGTGTATGCAGAAGAGGGTGTGGCCACGGGCTGAGAGCCCTCCGTGGTTACTATAAAACACACTACAGTGCACAAAATATCCTTCCACAACAAAGAATTATCTGCTCCTGAACACCAAGAGGGAGTGGATGAGGTAGCTTAGAGGGTAAAGCGGCTGCCGCCAAGCCTGACAGCCAGAGTTCTGACTCCGCGGGGGGAAGGAAAGAGCCAAGTCCTGGAAGCTGCCTCTGATCTCCATATACATGCTGTGGCGTGTACACATACACACACATACACACAAACACACACGCACACACACACACACACACACATGCACGCACTCATATATCACACACTCATACATCACACAAACGCACACACACTCAGTAAATAAATGTAAGCAAACAAACCCACCAGCCAAGCCAAGGGTGAGACGCGCTTCCAGCACGGAGCAGCTTGAATGGAGCCCCAGGAGGTGATGGATAAACTTACTTCGCTCAAGATGAGCATCAGTCTGAATCCTGCCAGTTTAGAATGGCTTCTATTGGCTCCCCATTTCCCCCACTACACCATGCTTTCCATGTAGCATAGATTCAGTTGAGAAGCAGTCAAACACATATTGTGCCTGTGGCAACACACTTTCCGGACCGGCTCACTCTCTGTCCATCTCACAGAATCCTTCCAGCACTGTCTGTGTTGATGCTTCAGGGCTTCGCTAAACGGAAAGGTGCTTTAGGGGTAAACATTCCCCCTCGCTCTACCTACTCCCTTGCTTCCTACCCTCCAGCCCCCAACCCATCCCCTTCCTCTGTCTCTGCCCCTCTGAGTCAGACAGGAGATGCTCTTCTGACTCTGGAAGTTTTCATATTTCGCACCTCAAGTCAGCCATGAGCCTGGGGTTGTTTAGGAGGGGACCAGAACAGGATTTGCCTTCCTCAGAGAAACCCATTGGTGAACTGCAGCAAGGTTGGGTCATGGATTTAGGGCTCCCCCATAGAGATGGGGTTCTAGGACCATCCTCCCACATCCCTGATTATTTGAACCTGAATGACCCTTAGCCTTCTGAGTTCCTCGGTCCCAGCTAGACTTGCCTCCCTGTCATGGTTTGAATGAGTTGCTCCTATAGGCGCATGTGCTTAAATGTTTGATCTTTAGCTAGTGGAGGTGTTTGGAAGACAATGAGCTCTTTTTTTTTTTTTTTTTTTTTTTTTGCATGTGTGTACGTGTATCCTTGTGTTTCAGAGGGTACTGTGTATGCCTGTGGGGGACGAAAAGTGACTTTGAGACTCATCCTGTATTTCTCTACCTCTTTTTGCTTTGCTGTAAGAGTTTCCCAGGCTCCTCCTTCCAAGGCCTGAAGTGCCTTGTGTCTGCCCTGTGTCTTTATGTAAAATTCAAAATCTAAATTCTCAGGACCTTCTGCTTGCGAGGCAGAGTCTTAACACCTGAGCCATCTCTCTAGCCCCTTTATTTATTTATTTATTTATTTTTTAGCAGTTTCTTTTTTTTTTTTAATTTTTTTATTATTATTTATTCAACTGTGCGCATGTGCTTGTGTATGTGCGCGCGCGTGTGTGTGTCTGTGTATGTGTGTGTGTCTGTGTGTGTGTAGAACCACGGACGAATTCGCGAACCACCATGGACGCCTTCTACCTCCTTCTGCCCCGGGATTCACAGGCTCCGCCCTACCAGGATCAGAAGCACAGGCCGCCCCCGCTTCTGCCTGGCGTCTATACGTTGGATCTGGGATCCGAACTCAGGACCTTCCGCCTGCAAGGCGGGGGCTTAACCCCTGAGCCACCTCTCCAGCCCTCTCTAGCCCCTTTATAATGAGATTTTTAAGAGATGACGTCTTACTGGAGGCAACGTGACGCTAGGGGTGCACCTTGAAGGCTGGTGGCCAGACTCCATCTTGTTCGCTCTGACGGCACCTGCTGACCGCCATGCCGTCTGCTTGGTGAATCCTGCCATAATGGACCATATCCACTTTAAGCCAAGTGAATACCCCTTTCTCCCTTAATCTGTCTGAATCTGAGTATCATCTCACAAACACAGAAAAGTAACTGCAACTCTCTCCCATCCTGATTCTCCTCCTGAATTCCCTTCTTGGGTTCTGAGTTACTATAGTTTGCCTTCATGGTTGCTGATAAATAACCATCAAATGGCTTAAGGGAACAGAGGTTTATTTTCTCTTACGATTTCTGGTTACAGTTCCTTATACAACTTTGCAGGAGAGCTCACATCAACACCAAGGCCAAGGGAACTGGCTATAACATCTCCATATGGCATCTAAGAGAGGGACGATCCCTACTTGCCAGATCAACATGTCTGGCCAAGTGTATACAAAGATGCCAACTTTCTTAATCAGCTCTCGGTATTTTATTCCAGGGCCTAGTCCCATCCACCACGGGCTGGGCCTTCCCCATCAGCTAGACAATCTCCTGCAGGTTTGCTCTGAGCTTAACTCAACCACTAATTCTCCACAAATGTGTCCAGAGTTCAAACCCTCAACCATCCAGTTGACACCTGTGCCTAACTATCACACATGTGTTCCAAGACCAACATCTGAAGATCACCCTGATGCCTGCTGCCATCTCCTAGATCTAATACAATTAGCCTGTGTGAATTAACCAACGGACGCTGTCCACGTAGCCTTATGCATACTGTTTACTTAGGACTTCGGGGGACTGCAAGAGACAGAAGAAACCCATTTCCCGTGACCAGTGGCGGGGGCATATAGGACAAGAGGCCTGCTGGTCCCAGCCACAGTGTTGGTCGATCTAGAGCCTCATCAGACGAGGCAGGAGCTTTCCTCCCCCCTGAATCTTGTCATTCCTTCCTGGAGGTGCTCAGGTCAGGTAGAGAAGAAGAGGGGGGGCCCTGACGGTGCTGTGTCCACGCTTCTCCCAGCCTGGTCTGCCCCCCTCTAAGCAATCAGACCCCCCTCCCCATGGGACACATGCCTTTCTAGGATCAGGCATGCTGAATCCTCCCCCAAGCCACGCACCCATCCCGGCAGGCTGCGCGGCCCAGGACAGTGATGGCCTCTCACGTTGCTTGGGGTAGTTTCTCAAGGGACAAAGGCAGCACAGCACCATCTCATTCTCCCGTTCAGCCACACCTCTCCTCCCCCCAATCTTACCACCCTTTGTTGGGGGGGTGTTAACACCCCCGAATTGGTTCCTCTGCCTGCCGTACCATCCACCCAGATGTGCATTTCTCCGCTGGGGCCCTTCAGTTGCGAAGATGCACTTAGGAATCCCTATATTCTACCTGGACTCTCCGGGCTCTAAATTGATGACTACATGTTGCGGATCAGCCATGTCACGATGTCCTCAAGTCTGTGGATTCCCAGCCCTTCTCATCTTCATACAGCCTCAGACCACAGGTCCCACCCCCTCCACCCCCACCCTATCTCTCTGAGGTCTGATTTCCCCTGGGTGTCCACAGCAGGGTGGGCATCTCCTGAGCAGGGATAGAAACCTAAGCTCCCGCAGGGACCTGGTCCCCGTAGCCCATCCTAACAGCAAGACCTCTTTGCTTGCAGCCAGAGGACGCTGGCTCACGCAACTTCCTGTGGCCTCCCAGCCCTGAGCCCCCACAGGTAGGGTGCATGCGTGCTCTGCATGGTCTGACTTCTGGATGGCTTCAGATGCCTGGTGCGGCTGTGCGCTTGAATGTTTAGGCTTTCTTCTCCCTCTCTCGCGCCTACTCCCAGGCACCTCTAATGAGTTGTAAAACACAGTAGAAATCAGCAACATATGTTTAGATTTTAAAAACTAACATTTTGATGTGCCTGTCCAAGAACCAGCTTGCTTAATACGTGGTGAGATGTTCAATAAGGCTTGTGTTTGCGACAGCGTGGATCGCAGCTGGGAGCCAGCACTAATCCTTCCAGATTCTTCTGCTTTGATCTCCTTTGTCCTGGAGTGAGCCTGGACATGGTGGGGCGCCCCCCCCCTTGCCAACGGGCAAAACCGATGTGTCATTAAAAAGCTCAATTAGGAATCAGCTGTTAGTGTGTGACGAGCTGACCTCCTAGTTTTAGCTCTGCCCGGGTGTTGGAGGTGTCTGAGACCGACTGGGGAAGGGAGCGAGCAAGGAGCTTGCTCTGTTTCCCGGAGGAGCGTTGTCCTGGAGAGAGGGCGTGGCACAGCGAGTGCTTCAGGGCGTGACACCAGGAGGCAGCGAATCTCTCTGGGCTCCCACGGTCTGGTCCTTGCTGTGCAGGTATGTTGGTATCGAGTGATGCCATCTCTGCTTTAGGGCACTCCACCCTGAGCGTGGCTGCCAGATAGGCGTGCTGGATGCTTCAAGTGTCTCTGCATAACTCAGCACTGTGAAGCTGTGACAGAAAGTAGTCGCTTGCGTGGAAGCCCAGGAAGCCTGTTCACATGTGCACGTCTTCATGTATGTGTGTGTGTGTGTATGTGTGTAGGTATACATGTGTGTGTGTGCATGTTTGCGTGCAAGTGTGCAGGCACTCAAATGCTGAGGTTAAAGACATCCTCAGGGGTCTGTCCTGGCTTTCCCACCTTGTTTGAGACTGGCTCGCTCATTGGCCTCTTGCACCTTTGCTTATGCCTTGTAAGCTGGCCCCGAGATTCCAAGGATTCCGGGTCTGCCTCCCAAAAAGCCTTAAGAGCACCAGGATTACAGCCTTAGCTACCACACCCCCTTTGCATGGGATCTGGGATGCACATGGGGTCCTGTGAGGAAGCCAGCTGTTACCTGGCTTCTTCACACAGTCCCACAAGTGGGCAGTCCCGTGGATCACTCAAGGGGCTTAGAGGTTCATCAGCCCAGTCATTTGACTGAGTGGACGAACCGCGACCGCCAAAAGGTCGCAAAGAATGGCCAGGACCACTGGCTACCAAACTGCGTTCTGAGGACCCCTGGGCCCTTCAGCATTGCTTCAAGGACTGGCCTAGAGTCGAGGGGAGGTTGACAGGAGAATCCATCTGTTGTCTATCCACCTGGCTTGCCTACTATGGCGGTATATGTAAGGTTTCTAGGGGACAGCATTTGGATCAGAATCAGAATTGGAAGTAAACTCTGCTTTCCCATTTTTGCCTCTGTCATTTTTTCAGTTGTATGTGTTTGATCAGAAGGTCAAGGAATTTGCCTCCCGCCACATCAGTGACAAGAGGCTGTTCTTTTTGCGGCTGCGAGATACACTCAGACGCGACTTAGGAGAGAAAGGAAGATTTATTTGTCTTATAGGTCCAAAGGGGAGATAGTTCATTATGGCAGGAACCGCACAGCAAAAGGCGTGGCTGGAGGCAGAAGCTGGAGGCTGGTTCCGATCACCTCAGCCCCCAGGGATGCAGAGAGAGCAAGAACAAACTGAGAGGAGGCGGAGTCAGGCTGCTGAACCTCAAGCTTACTCTCCCCCCAACCCCTCCTCATTACCTGCCTGTCCTCAGCAAGGTCCCATCTCCTAAAGATGCCACAGCCTTCCCAGATGTTGACAACAGCTAAGGATGTGAACACATGAGCCAGTTTCTGAACCGGAGAGGTGACCCCTCCACTCTAGGGAATGTGGATTTGGGTCTCTGACCTCATCCTGAAACTCTGTTGCTTCTAACAATATTAACTACATTCTGGGCTTCCATATGGGACTTGGTTTTGAGACCCGCAAGTTTCCCCTTCCCCTAGAGCATTAACACCCACCACTTGTGACCCAAATGCTTTAGAGAAAAGGAACAGATGTTGTGTATGGCTGCTTGCGATGGTTATGCATTCAGCCCCTGAACGCTAAGTCTTCCTTTAAATTAACTTTATTCATTTTCGTTTCTGTATGTGTATGTATGTGTGTGTATGTTTGTGGAGGCATACATGTGTGCATATGCACATGTGCGTAGAGACCAGAAGTTGACATTAGATGTCTTCCTCAGTTGTTCTCCTCCTTACATATTAAAGCAGGGTCTCTCATTTGAACCCAGAACTTGCTGATTCTGCTAGTCTGTGCCTCCCAAGCACTGGGATTGGTAGGCTACCCCCAGCCTGCTCAGCATTTACAGTGATGCTGAGGATACAAAATCCAGTCCCTGGGCTTCCTTGGCATGCACTTTACTCCTAAGCCATCTCCCAGATAAATATTTCAGATTTATTGCGCTGGAGAGATGGCTCAGGGGTTAAGATTCTGTTTTGCAAACAGAAGGCCCTGAGTTTGGATCTCAGGTCACAGGTCCCATGTAAAAACACCAGGCGGAAATGGTGGTGGTCCATATTTCCGGCCCTCGTGGGCAGAGCCTGGGAAAACCCAGCGCAAATCAAGGAGGTAGAAGCAATCCAGGACGATTCCTGAAGTCACCGTTGGTCCTTGTCATAGTTAAGCACAGGTGTCAACTTGACTGTTGAGGGTTTGGGCTCTGGGCACAGTTGTAGAGTTGATGGTTGAGTTAAGCCCAGAGCAAACCTGAAGGAGATTGTCTAGCTGATGGGGAAGACCCAGCCCATGGTGGGTGGGACTAGGCCCTGGATAAATCACAGAGAGCTGGTTGAGAGAGTTGGCATCCTTCTGTTCACTTGGCCAGACATGCTGGCCTGGCAAGTAAGGATTGTCCATCTCTCAGCCGTTATGCAGTGATGGTGTGGCCAGTTCCCTCGGCCCTGGTGTTGGTGTGTGCTCTCCTGTCAGGCTGGACTGAGAACTGTAACCAGATGATCCTAAGGAAATAAACCCCTTGTTCCCTTAAGCTGTGTGATGGTCATTTATCAGCAATGGTGCGGGCTGACTGCAACAGTCCTCTACAGGGACACACAGTGCCCTCTGATACACACACACACACACACACACACACACACACACACTACATAAATAAATAAAATATTAAAATATTTCAGATTTATTGCAAAGTTGCCGATAACACAGAGATCCCCCACCCCATGTGGAAGGTCCAACCAGCTTCCATGTCAGCTGCCCTTACTGCCCAGAAGATATCAATCAATGTCAGGGTCACGTTAGGGGGTCATGTCCCCCATCCGTGAGGGAAGAGCTGGGGCTCCCACGTGTTCTCTCTGCCCCCAGAGCATCACACTGGATCACATTATCAACTGCGCAGCTGCGGAGGACTGAGCCACACCGGGACGGTGGCATCTCTCTGACGGCCTGATCAAGTGCGTGCTGCTGGGGGCTGGGGTGTCTTCTCAGCTTGGGTTAGGGCGCCTCTTCGCCTCAGTGTTGCTTCTGGCGGTGAAGGAGGATGGGGGCCGACCTTGCAGAATCCCCCTTGACCGCCCGCCTGAAGGCATTTGCCCATCCTCATCCCCGTGTGGCTGGCCTGGCAGCTGCTTCTGACATCCTACATCCAACTAGCGCCCTGGGGACGACCTTTGTCTACTTCCCAGCATTCACCTGTACCCGCCTGCTCCCCCAAGCTCATTCTCTGAGTGACGTCACTTCAGGGGTACACACTCTGGGCATGATCTACCTATGATGATAAACACGCTTTGCTTAACATTTTACCAGCCTGACCTAGACAGATGGAACATATTTAAGAGGTTAGGGTAGTTCACACATTTATTTTTTAAAATGACAAATGCTTTAGTTCCTTGATGAGGATATTTTTCAGGATTAAAAAGTCAAAATCACTGTCTTTAACAATTGCTTGAAGTTCTCCTTAGGGTTCTGGAATAGCCTGAGCCAAAGAAGCCGATTACCCAAGGGGCCATGTGCAGGGATGTGAGGGACAGCTGGGCTTCACGTTGTCATGGGAACGCTGTGGCTGGACCTTCCAGTTTTCCTGTGGAAGTATAGAGGGTAACTAGAAGTGCGTGCTGTCTCCTAGCAATGTCTATTGTGAGCGCGGGAATCTGTATGCAGGAGGGTTTAGTACCATTGGTGGAGTGGAGAAAGTGGAAAAGGGGGACTCTAAGATACTGCAGGACAGGGGGCACAAGTAACAGTTCCAGAGTCTGAGTGTGTCTGTTGATTTGCAGAATGAGCTATTTTTTAATATTTTTATTTATTATTATTATTTGTGTGTGTGTGTGTGTGTGTGTGTGTGTGTGTGTGTGTGTGTATCAGAGGCCACTGTGTGTCCCTGTGGAGGACCAAGGGTGACTTCCATAATCTTCCTGGATTGCTTCTACCTCCTTCTTGATTCACTCTGGGATTTCCCAGGCTCCACCCAGTTCTGGCGATGTTTACGTGGAACCTGGGATCAGAACTCAGGCAGAGTCTTAACCCCTGAGCCTTCTCTCAGCGCCCCTTTCCCCCTCCCCTTCTCTTTTCCCCTCCCCTCCCCCCCTGACGTTTTTTACATAGGGCTAAGATTGGAACTCAGGACCTTCTACTTGCAAGGTAGAATCTTAACTCCTGAGTTTTCTCTCCAGCCCCGAAGTGTTCCTACTTTTGTCAATCTGATCATGTCGCCCTATCATGCAAAGTTTTGACTCAGCCTTATATTCTGCAACCAACAATGGCTGGGCATGTGGCTCAGTGGTAGAACATTGGCCTGACATGTTGCAAGGTCCTAGGTTCAAACCCCAGCACAGTAAAATAGATAGAAAATACTTCAGAAGTGAAATCCAGTGTCCCCAGGACCTCGAGAACTTGACAGGTACTTCCGGTCTCACTGAGGCAGCCGTCCAGCTAGGCTAGAACCGTTTCTTTTCATATTAGGCCAGCGCCATCTCTGTCCATCTTGCCACGGATCTCGAAGCCAGTGTTGGAATGCATCTTTGACTGATAAAACCGTACCTGTGATTGTTTTGGCCAGCGGCCTCTCTACTAAACGTTTCTGTGGGGTTCGTAGATTTCTGACTTCCTTCCCTTCCTTTTCCCTTCTTCTGTTGCAGAAGACCGCATCAGCTCAGGGTCCAAGATCCCTGTTACCACCTGGAGACAGTCAAGCTACGCAGAGGAAGCAAGGGGACTCCCTGGGAAGGCCCGTTGAAGACCACCTGTCCAGGTAGGGAGCCAGCTGTGGGTGACAGACACAGCCTGAGGCCTGGCCCGCCCACTGCCTGCTCCTGCATTCGCCTTGCCTTGTCTGCTTGGACACTCGGACATGCAAAACTTCCGCAGCGCGGTGCTATTGGAGCAATGCTCCGCAGAACGCTCAGTGATTGGCTAACTGCAGTGATGGGGAAATTAATACTTTTACCGCCCAGAGATCAAGTTAGAAATGATAACTTTCTATTCTGGCAGAATGCCTGCTTGGTAAGCTTCAAAGTTAGAGCGAGAAATGAAAAAAGATGGAGGCTTCCAAGGGGCTCATATGTGGCTAGGAGGGGTCTGTGTTCTGGGGTGAAGGCAGGGGTAGGCATGGCATTGGGCCACGGAACGGAGGATTCAGGGAGCTGTTCCTAGGCCACCCAGGGAGACTGGTGGGTGATGCTAGATGCCAACAGAGCCGCACCATGGGAGCTGCATGTGGCTAGTGCCAGTGTGGCCCGTTGGTTCAGTGGTTCACAACCAGCCCCACGTCCTTGGCTCCCCACTTCCTCTCTCTCCCCAGCGCTCTGCACTCTACAGGTTTACCGTAGAGGGAGGGCAGTCTCGGGGGGGGGGGGGAGCTAGGCCCCAGCAGGCCCTGGGTCAAGCGCTGGGTCCCATTAGGAACTTGAGACTTCAGCTCTTGAAAAGGCCTTGATTCTGGTCAACACAGCCCCCTCGGCTCCCAGGAGTCTGTAATTACCCGCCTTACAGAAACCAACAGGAGCCCCTTGGAACAAAAATGCAAAATGAAATGATCAGCCTTCTGTCACGGGGCAGTGAAATTTGAGCTTTTCGAAACTAGAAGGCCGAAAGTTTTGTTTTGGGTGTGTAAATCCACCCCCTGGTGGCAGGAATTGCTGAAGTTGTTTTCTGGGTGGCTTGGGCCATATGGTATCCAGAGAAACTTCTGGGCTCCTTTTGTAATACACATTATATTTCTTTAGGGAAATGTCCCAATGGGTCAGATAATTTTCTTGTGCTGTGTGAATCCCGAAACCTTGAAGAGTACTCTGACCGTGGTCCTCCCTCATTAGGGGAGTCTCCCTGTCTCCCCAGATCCCTGTAGCCACTCTGCGTTCACAAACCTTGTATTCGAATAACAGGGCAAAGCCTTCAGTATTTAATCATAAGCAGACTTCTCAAATTGGCTCCAGTGGCATGAGACTAATGAATGGAGTGGTCTTTCCAAAATCCCACACGAGGGACCCCACTGCTTGCTGAGAGTCAGGGTCTGACTCTTCCTACCCCATCCTTCTGCGGTGCAGTCCTGGGGTCTCTCAGGAGACGTGGGGAATGTTCTAGAACCCGTGCTGCACTCATCATCGGTTTGGTGGTCTTTCGTCTTATCCCTCAGCTTTAGTCAGTTACTGTTTTTTCCCTTGAAGAATAGTCTCTCACAGCAGGCAAAGCGAGCATTAAAGAGATGCCTTTCGAGCAAGCCGCTTCCAGTGTACACTGAAAACGGGAGGGGGAGGGGCTGGGGAGATGGCTCAGTCAGACTTACCGTGCAAGATGAAGATGTGAGTTGGATTCCCAGCACCCACATGAAAAGCTGGGTGTGGTGGCAGGCTGGGGAGGTAGACGAATGATTCCCTGGGACTCTCTGGCAACCAACCTAGCTTAGTCAATGGGTCCCAGACCTCAAACCAAAGACAGCCGGATACTTGAATTCACCCACATGTGCATGGACACACATGTGTACACACACATATTTGGGAGGATGTCATGTGTGGATATGTATGAGGGACTTGAGCATCCCGTACAGTTGGAGGGTCCCGGAATCAATCCCCACCACATATTCAGGGACCACTGTATAGGGACAAGTAAATATTTCCAAAGATGATTCCTCTCCCAGGTGATGTCTCCACACCAGGAATGGGGAAGGCGTTATGCAACTTGTCTTAGTCGTAGAAGTTTACAGCTTTGCTTTAAGAAGCTTCTCCCACTGAATTATACTAGAAAATGGAGCTTCCCCCACCTGCAAGGGGTAAAGTCCCGGCATACAGAGGAGCTTGGATGGGGGGGGGTCACATCAGTTCACGCTGCCTTGCCTCATCATTGCCACATGGTGTCGCTGTTGTAACTTGGCCCTGCCTAGTTCAAACCCAGCAGGCGCCTACCCCCGACTGGTCCTGGTTCTTGAAGAAGGACCATCGGTCCTCCTAGGGCAAAGCTAGCTTAACTCAGATACTCCTCAATGCCCACCATGCCTATCTTACCTGCCCTAGATGCCTGATCTGCACTGAATCCCGGCTCACTATCTCCTGGAACGCTTTCTCTGCTCGGGTACCAACAACGTGGGGATGGTCTAAATCTTCAAAACACAGCCAATCTTACCATAAAACCTCCCCCCAGCAGGGAAAGCTGCTGTGAAAAGTTGTTGAATATCGGCCATATCCGTGGTTGGACATCAGTCTTTCTCATTCTTCCACAGAAGTCCCAGGGGGCGCTTAGAGAACAATACAGTTTTTTTCACTGAGGACCTTTAGTGATCACCCTGGAAATTTCTGGGACCTTTCTCCTGAAAAAGAGAAGCAAACATTCCCCTGCGCAGTCTGAACCTTTACCCAAGGCTTCTCAGCCCTGAGTGGGCATCAGCTGAGAGGGTGCAGAGGGAGACGGAGACTCAGCCCCGTCCGGGTTGTTCTTCCCAGAGACTCTGCTCAGGGAAAGTCAGAGCTCTTCACTGATGCAGAAGGGATTTCAGGGCAGCAGAAAGGACAGTTGGAGTTTATTAAGAACAAGTTTCAATATAGATTTAAGTAGTGGTATTAGAGAAGAAAGATACTTAGGAGAAAGTCAGTATGAACCTGAGACATGGGGAGGGATTCTCGAAAGGGCCAGGTGCATACATAAGTATCTTAACAATAATTACGTCAATGGAAGATGCTATTGTTCAATTATTCAAAGGATTTCCAGAGAATTTTTAAAACAATAAATAGAATCATAGGTGGTTTTTGAGATACATTTGGGAAGGTAAACAGAGGTCAAAAGGGTGAAAATAATTCTTTTCTTTATCATTTACTGTGTGTTGTGTGTGTGTGTATGAGAGAGAGAGAGAGAGCCCCGTGTGTCCCTTTGGAAGACCAAAGATGACTTCAGGAATCATCCTCAATTACTTTCTATCTCCTTCTTGCTTCGCTCTGGGATTTCCTAGACTCTGCCCATCAGAGCTGGAAATGCAGGCTGCTGCCATTTCCACATGGGACCTGGGATCTGAACTCAGAACCTTCCGCCTGCAAGGCAGAGGCTTAACCCCTGAGCCACCTCTCCAGCCCCAGCACAGATGTCTTATTAAGCTATCCTTCTTGGCTGTCTTTAAGGCAACCATCTCCTTAGAACAGGTGGTTTCGTTCTGGGTTTCTCTGGTCAGTTCTTTGTCACTGATGAGAGATTGACAAGTGAGGATGATTTACTGAGAAGCAGAAGAGAGGCTCCCTGGGAGGAGCTCCAAATCGAGTCACAGGGGAATTAAGGCCTCTGTTTTGACTCTAAAATGGTTCATAATTTTGTTTGTGGGAGTCTCAGAACATTATAGTAAGACTGGGAAGGAGCATGTATGATTAAACTCAAAGGTCACGTGTGCCGTGGCACGGTGCATGGTTCATTGCTATTTTAACATTCTTGGTTGAAATCTGTGAAAGAAGAAATCACTATGTAAACAACCTTCTCCGAGAAGCTAACACGAAGGAGAAATTTATTAAATAGTTTATTTGGAGCTAAAGGTCCGGTGGCAGGAGAAGCATTGTGTAGCCTAAGGTGGAACAGCATTAGAGCAGGAGCTGGAGAAACTAGGGCGAGAGCCACCGTGGACAACATAGCGGAAAGTCTGGAAAGACCCACGGAAGAAAGATGGAGAGAGTCTCTAGGACCTCAGACATTGCTAAGGAGTTGCTAGGGAAGTCGGGCAGTAGGGTGGGGGAGTGAAAAGCCTGGAGATTTTGGAGGTGTGGTTGGTCTGGGGGAGTCCCTATTCTCCACTTAGGATGGAAAATGACGGCCTTGGCTAACACTAACAAACTCCCAAGTGACGCCGTGGCCCCAGGACCTCCTTGGAGGACTGCATACAGCTGGCTGCGAGATGCCCCACCCTCACGCTGCCGGGGTTCACTTCTTCACGGTTGGATGGAACACAGTCTCCTGGTGGTGCGCGGAGCTTGAACTAAAGGGGGAGGCTCTGGAGGGGAGACCAGGCGAGGCAGAAAAATGAGAACTGCTGCGTTACTGCTAAGCCTGAGTTAAGACGAGAAATTACTGAGACCCCCGAGACCCCATGCCATCCCTTCAGCCTGTACCTACTCTGCAGCGGTCTAGGAAGAGTCAAGGCCATTGGCCCATCTGTGATCAGTCTGCCCTGCTCATACTTAGTACCATTGTGCCTGCTTCTAGAAGGTCCCACTTCACTTGCCCCACCTCTGCCCTGCTTTGGTATGAAATGAAAGGACACTTAAACTGGGAACTGAAGTCCTTAGAGGGTGATCGCAACTCCACAGCATCAGCGAATAAAGTTCCTTTCTTCCACTCTAATGGATGCCTAAGGAATTATTCAAGAGTAATTTCGGAAACTGGATTGGGGCTGAATTCCCTAATAGGGTCCTTTGGGGGGGTGGGAACAGGAAGTGAGCACAGACCAGGTGGAGGGCATTAACTACAAAAAGCAAACAGAACAAACAAAACAGAAACAACTGCAGCTGGAAGCTTGGAGCCAGATGGAGGAGAAAGAATGAATCAGGAGGGCTGAGATTTTATCCTGCCACTAACAGGAAGGCAGGGGAATGTTTGGGGTTTGTTTGCTTTTTCACAAGGACTTAGATAGTTCAAGGACCATTCAGATGAACTCGAGCCCGGCCTCGGGGTACTGGTCAGACAGGGAGAGATGGCCATGCAGTGGGGGTGCCATGGCTAGGCAACCACCCCAAGGTATAACCCAGCACCTGGTGACTACCTGGGAGAGGTAGAAAAAGCTAGTCAAAGAGACAGCAGGTCGGGACCAAGAACCCAAAAGATCAACCCATCGCCGTGAGAATGGCTGCAGAAAACTCTGCAGCTTCAGCGCATGGAAGGAGAGAGACGAATGCTGCTGGCTACACGGGGGGTCTGGCCTTTGTTTAAGCAGACCCTCAGCAGTGTAATGGGGTGATGATGGCCCCAAATCCTGTGAGATCCTCCTCACTGTGGTCGCCGTTGTTTATGCAAGTTATTGTCAGATAGTGTAGCTCGTTGCAGTCTTGTTTTGGAGCCTTTAAGCGGCATTGAAGAGTTACACAGCAGGGTTGAGTTCTCGCCTATCTTAAGACTTACTTGCTTTGGGGGCAGCATGTAGACCCCTCTCAGGTGCGAAGCATGTCCCTGTCATGGCAACTCTTCTAAGAGGGAAGTCAGCGTGCTGATGAGTTCCAGCCAGGCCTCTGCTGGCAGAATTGCTTGGGGTGCAAGTTAACTGTCCTTCGAGGCCGTCTGTAAGGCAGCTTGGGGGAAGGGAGACAGGTGGTTTTGCTATGGGTTTCTTGGGTCAGACTTGAGTTCCTTGTCTCATGGATCAGAGATTGACAAGCAAGGATGGCTTGCTAAAGGTAAGAGCGGCTCCCAGAGTAGGGACTCAGTGGGGGGGGGGAGATGCACGGACCCTGGGATCCTGGAGTTCAGCTTGGGACCACCTATGTGGTCCCGCCCACAGTAAATCAGACATAAATTGGGATGAAGCTAGCTGGTTAATTTGAATATACATGGGGAATTCTCATTGACCCAGGGGTTTAGGTGGGAGAGAAGAGGCTCAGAAAAGCCCACCAGCAGAAAAAGGCCCTCCAAAAGTTCTAAGGGGTAAAAGGGAGAGAGGGGAAAAGCCAGGAAGCAAATAGAACAAAGACGTGGGGTGGGGGGACACCTTGGTGAGTCGGGCTTCCTGAGCCCCTTTCCGGCGTTCTAGAGTTGTCTGTTGGTTTCTTGGGGACACGACGTTCCTTGCCCTGGGCCTAGAACCTGCCTGTCTGCGCAGAATGGTGCTGCCCGCTCCTGATCCAGCCATTTTGAAAATGAAATTCTGGATTGGACTGTCAAATGCTGGGCTGTCTGTCATATCCTCCCCATGACCCCATGACAGGTGTCAGTGGCAGCCTTATGTGTCCCAGGCGGAACAGCCTTTCCCCGGGGGCCGCTGGGAGCCTGATGCCATGACCTGCCTGCAAGGACAAGCCAGACTCTCGCAGATGGAGTGGGGAGTAGAAGCCATCGCGCGGGCGCTACCCTAAACCCACACTCGCCACTATCACTGTGGCAAGGGACTGGCAGGATTTGTGTTCTGGGCTCCGCCGTTAAATGGGAAATCCTTAATGCCTAATTTCTCTGTGAAGAAACTCAGCTCCTGAAAGAGAAAAAAACTCAACAACGTCTCATCTGTGGGACCCCAGACCCTCGGAGTCTGGGCTGTGGGACCAGCTCTTAAGACCCCAGACCCTCGGAGTCAGGGCTGTGCTTCCTTCCTGTCCATAGTTTTGTGCCCCACCCCCAACCCCCTGCTGGCTCCTGCTTGGCCGGAATTGTCAGCTTGAGCCAGCTGGCCTCCTCCTTCCTCGCCCTGCTTCTGACTCATTATTTACCTTTGGCCAGAAATAAACAAGGAGGGGGGTGGGGGGAAGGCAAGGGGCAGCCAGCACCTTAGATGCTGGCTGAAAGTGCCCATCGCGGGCTGAAGGTTCCTGTCTGCTCATTGCCTGGCTAGTGTCCAGCGGACAGTTGAAGCTTTAAAAAGAGGGCAGGGGGGATGTTCTCCACCATTTATCAGAACCTCTGGGAAGACAGAAGTGGAAAGTAGAGTGTGGAGGGGGATCACCCGTGGGGTCTACCATTTCAGACAACTGCATTTCCAATAGTGCGTTTCCTTTACACATTTCTTGGTTTGCGTTCCAGTTCTTTTCTTGACTGTGCAGCAGCTAGGCTGTTAACAAATATTCAAACATATTTATATCTACATATGTAAATACATATGCTTTTCGTGCGTAGTTTAAAAATAGTTAGCTCTTTTTATTTTATTTACTAGAGAGAAAAAGAATATGTAGGTGCCTACCTCACGCACACATGGAGGTCAGAGGGCAACGTTTTGAAGCTGGTTCTCGCCTTCCACCGCGTGGGCTCCAGGGATTGAAGTCAGGCCACCAGGTTTACACTCAGGTACTTTTATCTGCTGAGCCATTTCTCTGGCCCTAGTGAGTCTCTTTAGACATTTTTTTTAGATGTGTAGAAAAATGAAGCGGATGGTCTAGAAGGCTCCATGCACCCCTCTCTCCCTTCTGGGTGTAGTCTCTGCTGACATTAAGACCCTGAGTCTCCACAATACATTTACAGCGATGTGCTATTACTAACCATAGTCTGCCGTTTACGCTAAGACCCAGTGTCGTATGTGCTGTGGGTTTGATGTATATGTGGGCTATGTACCCTCGATTGCAGTATCATTAGAGTAGTTTCCTACTTGAATACCCCCCATGTGCCACCTCATCTCTCCTTTCTTTGTCCCTAGACCCTGGTAATCACTGATTATTTTAAAATGGTCCCGCCAGGGTTTGTTTTTATTGCTTTAAAATTTTGGTATAAAATGCACACTGTCAAGTATCTAAATTTGAGGGCTCAGTGGTCTCTTGCTCTCCTTCCTGCCTGTGTAATCACACCCAAATCTAGACCTAGGTCATTTCCAGCACCCCAGAATGCTCCTTCCCAATCTTTTTCCTGGCCAAGAAGAGCAGCCATTCTCAGTCCTGGTCCATCGATTTATTTGCTAATTTGTAACTGTAGATGAATAGGATTAAATCATGTGTACAGTTTAGGATCTGGTTTCTTTTAAACACTGCTACTGATCTTTGAAATGATTTCATTGTAGTAATTTCATTATGTAGCACATAAACTCTATCACCCTAATGTTTCCCAGTGAGCAGCTCTGTGCGATGAAGTAACCTTATATCATCACTGTCTCTGTAGTTTTGTAAAGTAGAAGCTGAGGTCGTTGATACCTTTTAAAACCCAGTGTTGCAATTCGCCTGCATGGTTGCTGATAAATCACCATCAAATGGCTGAAGGGAACAAGGGTTTATTTTCTCTTACGATTCCTGGTTACAGTTGTTTGTCCAGCTTGACAGGAGAGCTTACACCAACACTAGGGCCAAGGGAACCGGCCACACCATCACCACCTAACAGCTGAGAGAGCGACAATCCTTACTTGCCAGACCAGCATGTCTGGTCATGTGTACACAAGGATAGCAACTCTCTCAAAGAACTCTCTGTATTTTATTCCAGGGCCTAGTCCCACCCACCTGGGCCTTCCCCATCAGCCAATCTCCTGCAACCACTAATTCTCTACAAATGTGCCCCAGAGCTCAAACCCTCAACTGTCAAGTTCACACCTGTGCTTAACTATAATACCCAGGTACTTTGGTATTATATATGTCTAAGTCCTATTTCAGCTGCTTCTCCCAAATTTTTGAAATCATGTTTTAATTTTCACACAATTTAAATAGTTTCTTCTTTCCTCTTTTAAAATTTCCATTATTTATTTATTTATTTTACTCTGTGTATGTGTGTGTGTAAAAGAGAAAGAAAGAGAACTGCATGTGTACCGCAGTACATGTGTGTGGGCCAGAGAACAACTTTCTGGGTGTCTGTTCCCTCTTTCCACTTGTCCTTGAGGCAGGGTCTCCTTTGTTACGACTTTTTAAAAAAATTTCTGGTTGTTTGGTTGCTTTTGTGTGCATCAGAGGGCACTGTGTGTCCCTGTGGAGGACCAGGATGACTTTAGGAATCATCCTGGATTGCTTCCTTCTGGGATTTCCCATGCTCTACCCACCAGGGCTGGAAGTGCAGACTGCCCTCCTTTCTGCCTGTCATTTTTCTGTGGGACCTGGGATCCGAACTCAGGACCTTCTGCTTGCAAGACAGGGTCTTAACCCCTGAGTCATCTCTTCAACCCCGCCTCTGCTGCTATGTTGAATACATAAGCTTCCAGCCAGTTCTCCTGTTTCCTTCTCCCGTTCACTGTCAGAGTGCTAGGACTGTAGACGCCACCGCACCAGCTTTTACCAGCCATGCCATCTTGCTGCCCATTTTGGTTCTTGTGTTTGCCTGGAGAGTGTCTCACATTGCCTGGGCTGACCTAGAGCTCATGAACTCCAGCTCCTCATCCTCCCACCCCCGGCTCCCAAGTACCAGGGTCACGGGCGAGGACCACCACACCTAACATTTCTCCTTCATGTCTGTCAGCTTTTGTTTCTGTGTGCTGAAGCTCTGTTGTTCCTACATCAGTACTTTTCCATTTTCATGTGTATGGAGGATGTGTTTTTATGGGGTGCACATGTGGGGGTGCCAAGGGTAATATCAGGGGCCGTCCTTAGTTACTCTTCCGAATTTAGTCTCTCTTAAAAAATATTTTTCTTATTATTATCAGAGAGAGAGATTGATATGCAAACATGTACCATGTGGCTTCTGGGGATGGAGCGCAGGTCACTTGCCCACTGAGCTATCTCTCTGTCGTCCTTCTGAGGCTGGGTCTCCAAACCCAAAGCTAGCAGATTGGGCTGGTCTGGCTAGTACTTTCCGGGCTGGAATTACAGGCAGACCGCCACACTAACCAGACATTTTTATAAGGGATCTGGGGGTCTGAACTCAGGTCCTTAGGCTTGCACAGTGGCCAGTCTTTAACCTCTGAGCCATCTCCTCAGCCCATACTTTTAGAATCTTTTTTTATATAACTTAAAAAACTTACTCATTCATTCATTCATTCATTCATTTATTCATTCATTCATTCTCTCTCTCTCTCTCTCTCTCTCTCTCTGTGTGTGTGTGTGTGGGTGTGGGTGTGTGGGTGTATCTATCAGAGGGCTCTGTGTGTCCCTGTGGAGGACCAGTGGTAACTCCAGGAATCATTCTGGATTGCTTCTACCTCCTTTTTCCTTCACTCTGGGATTTCCCAGGCTCTGCCCACCAAGACTGGAAGGGCAGCCACCCTTTCTGCCTGGCGTTTTTATGTGAGATCTAGGGTCTGAACTCTGGACTTTCTGCTTGCAAGGCAGGGTATGAATTCCTGAATCACCTCTCCAGCCCTAGAATCTTTTTTAACGCCTTCCTTGTGAATCAAATCTTTTTCACTATGAAACTTACCTTTTTGCCTGCAATATTTTTTACTCTCAAATTCTGCTTTGTCTGATATATGGTAAACATGATGCCTTTCTTTGCATTAGTGTTTGTGTAATGTAGTCAATCTCCTCTGCCTACATTCTTTGTGTGTGTGTGTGTGTGTGTGTGTATGTGTGTGTGTGTGTGTGTGTGTGTGTGTATCAGAGGGCACTGTGTGTGCATGAGATTCTTTCTACCCCCTTTTTGTTTTGCTCTGGAATTTCCCAAACTCCACCTTATATGGCCAGAAATGAAGACAGTTGCTATTTCTGCTGTGTTTTTATGTGGGATTTTGGATCCGAACTCAGGTCCTTCTGCTTGTGAGACAGAGCCTTAACCCCTGAATCATCTCTCCAGTCCATATTCTTACTTTTAACTTGTTGGTGCCTTAAAAACATTTAAGTGCCTTTATTGCATGTATTATATGGATCTTGTCTTATTAATCCACGGTGAAAAACCTACACCTTTTAAATGAAGTTGTAACACAGTTGCATTTTTCTTTTTTGTGTGTGTGTATGTGTGTACATGTTTTCATGTGTGTGGGTATATATTGTGCTCACACGTGTAAAGGCATCTGTGCTCATGCGTGTGGAGGACCGGAGTTGCTGTCAGGTGTCTTCCTTGGTTTCGCTCTACTTTAGTCATTGAGACAGGATCTCAGAGCTTCCTGACCAGCTTGTCCAGCTATTCAGCTCGACTTGAGGTTCCCTGTTTCCTCAATGCTGGGACAGCAGCTGCAGCACCTCCAGGATGGTACGTGGGTTCTGGAGACCCAAACTCTGGTTCTCAGGCATGTGTGACACACCTTATCTACTAAGCCATCTCCTTAGCCCCTGTTTATGTTTAATGAGGTCATTAATGTTGTTGCTTTAATTCTATAAAGTAGTCTATTAGAGTTATTGGTTTTCTAGCTATTCATCTCTTTTGCTTTGAATTAGTTATCTTTATGATTCTTTCTTTTTTCTCCCCTTTGATGTAGAAGCCACAAATATATTTTAGTGATTGCCCTAAGAACTAATATATATATCCTTAATATATATTGCAGTTCGCCTGCATGGTTGCTTAAGGGCTCAAGAGAACAAGGGGTTTATTGTCTCTTATGATTACTGGTTATGGTTCTTAGTCCAGCTTGATGAGAGAGCATGCACCAACACCAGGTCCAAGGGAACTGGCCACACCATCACCACGTAATAACTGAAAGAGGGATGATACTTGCATATCTGGCCAAGTATACAAAAGGCTGCCAACTCCTTCAACCAGCCCTCCGTCTTTTATTTCAAGGCCTAATACCACCCACCATGGGCTGGGCCTTCCCCATCAGCTAGACAATCTCTTTCAGGTTTGCTCTGGATCCAGCTCAGCCATTAATTCTCCACAAATATGCCAAGAGCTCAAACCCTCAACCATCAAGTTGACACCTGTGCCCAACTATGGTTATATCACAGTCTACTAAAGTGATTATTTCATGTGTATGAGGAGCGTATTGAAAGAGTCAGCCTGAGGGCTGGGGAGATGGCGCAGTGGGCAGACACTTGCAGACAAGTGGAGGGACCAGAGTTCCTATCCTAGCACCCATGTGAATGGCCAACGGGGGCAGCCTGCTTGCAATCCCAGCACTGGGGTGAATGAAGCACGGGTCCCCGGAGCATGCTGGTAGCTAGAACAGCTGAATTGCAGGCTCTGGGTTCAAGTGGGAGTCCACGCTTCAATATATAAGATGCTGAGCCATCGATGAAGATGCCTGACGTCAGCCTTGTCGGCCTTGGTCAGCATATATGATGTACACGAACAGACATAGGCAGGGGTACACACATCATACATCTACATACATACTTCCCTCAAAACAGGAGGAAAAGAGAACTTCCGTTCTTCCCCTTAGGTCTTCATGTTATTGTTGTCATACATCTTATTTTTGTGTAAGTTACAACAACACAATAAATATTTTTGGCTTCAAGCAACCGTATATGTATATGTTGGTGGAGAGAGAGCAAGCGCATGCTATGCATACGTATGCGCTATGGTGCATATGTGGAAGTCAGAGGACAACCTTGGGAAGTTGATTTTCTCCTTCCACCGTGAGGGCTCTGGGGAGTGAACTCAGATTGCTGGTTTGTACACAGATGTCTTTACCCCCTCAGCCATCTTTTGAGCCCTTCTCTAGGGGTTTGATTTGGAATTTTTTATATTTTCCATGCCTGTGTTTAATAGACTCAATCTTTCCTCCAATTCCCCGAACATATAAAATACAGTTCATTCTTTTTTAAGCTTTTGCTTATTTATTTATGAGAGAGAGAGAGAGAGAGAGAGAGAGAGAGAAGGAGGGACAGAGGGAAGGCATATGCACGAATGCCGTAGCGCACGGGTGGAAGTCACTTCTTTCTTTCCACCATGTGGGCTTCCGGGATTGAACTCAGGTCAGCAAGTTTGCCAACAGGCCTCTTACTCACTGAGCTGTCTTACAGGCCCAGCTACTAAATCTGTATTTTACTTTTTTATGGCTCTGAGGTTTGATCCAAGGGCCTTGGGTATGCTGGGTGAAACTCTGTCACTGGTTTGCACCCGTGACCCTGAGATTATTTTCCAAACATCCCTGTGTATACATTCTGTGACCTGTGAAATGTCTGGTTCTATTTTCAGTTTTCTTTTCATCGCAGATCATATGTTCCTATTTCTTTGCATGCTAGGATGCTGTGAACTTGAAGCTTTTGGCCTGGATATTTTTATATTTCTAAATATACTTACATAGAAATAGTCTTGCTCTGGACCAGATATCTGGAATAAGCGAAATCCTTTTGCATCTTGCTTTGGTCAGTAGAACCACAGCTATATTTATGTGAGGGTTAATTTTCCCCACTGTGGAGGCGAGACCCTTCTTAGTCCTCTGACAGATGCCCTGGGGAATATGAGGACTTTCCACTCTGACTGGCGGGAAGAGTGAGTAGCCCCAGCTCTGTGTGGCTGTGAGGGTCGCTCCGGACCCTTTCTGCCGCTCTGTCTATATGGGTACATGTCAATCAGTACCCACCTGTTTCTAGAATTCTCTCTCTGTTCAGTACTTCCTTCTGGCCTGGGATTCTAGTTGTCCAGGTCTCTCCAAACACTTGCTCTGTTTCCTCCAAGCAAGGGAACTGTCAGCTCCATCTACCCCAGTTCTCTGTGTGGCCTTCTGCAGCCTTAGGCTGGGGTGTATGTGTGTGGGGGTCTTCTTGTTTGACATTTCCCGGAACCACAATTCTAGTCTTCCTATATCTCCTTTAATAGCCATTCCTCCAGCCAGGCTCTTTAATGATGTCATTCATTTTAATATTTCTTTTTTTTTATTAATTGGGTGCATGTGTTTGAGCATGTGTCTGTGTGTGTGTGTGTGTGTGTGTGTGTGTGTGTATGTGTGTGTGTGTGTGTATACATGTGCCATGGTGCATTTGTGGAGGTCAGAGGTCAGCTTTTGCACATTGCTTCTTTCCTTCTAGCATGCAGACTCTGGGGATTGAACTGAGGTCCCCAGGCGTAAGCCACAAGTACCTTTACCCTCTGAACCATCTTGCTGGCCCTTTCTCTGGTTTTTAAATGGACAGATAGCAAAATATCTGAAAGAATTGGAGAGATTTTTTTTTCTACTAAAAAGAATGAGAATTAAGGATTTTGTGAGCAAAAGTCATTTCTTTTTTTTTTTTTTTTACAAAAACTCCCTGTATCACAGATATTTGAGGTCTCGTGGGTATTTTCATGGCTCGAATGCCAACCTTGGCCATTAATCTTGCCAAGCTCGTTGCCACAGCTGTGTTAGTTCTGGGACGGTGCCTGGCATGTTTTTATGCTGCTGATCCTGAGCTAGTTTGGTTCCCAGTAATATTTGTTCATGGATTCCTCTGCGCCCCCCACTCCCACACAGGTCAGTGGAATTATAAGAAGACCATTATTTCTTTCTTTTGGTATGCACGTGTGTGTGGGTACACGTGTATGCACGTGTGTGTGGGCACACGTGTATGTACATGTACATATATGTGCACATGTATATGGAGGCCAAACATTGATCTCAGTTGTCTTCTTTGATCATCCTCCATCTGTTTTAATCGAGGCAGGGGTTACAGTTACTCTTCCCGCTGTTGTGAGACAGCACTCATATACCCACTCCGCTTAAGGAAGAAAGGGAGATTTATTCGAGTTATGGCTCCAGAAGGAGCTACAGAAGCTGGCAGAAGCTGGAATGACTTAGGGCACATCACCGTGGAGGCTGACAGAGCAAGCTGCAGGTTCAAGCCCTCGCTACGAGTGGAATGGGGGGGGGGCAGTTATCTAACCCCAGGGCCTGTGTCCTGCCGTGTGGGCCGTCCTCCAGCAAGGCTCCACCTGGTAAATGTGCCATGACCTTCCCAACCATCAACATCAGACGCACAAGCCTGTGGGGACAGCTCACATTCAAACCATGACATCAGGATTTCTCAACTGAACCCAGAACTTGCCAATCAATAGCCAAGGCTAGCTACCCAGCTTGCCCCCCAATCCCTGTGTTTGCCTTCCGAGTGCTGGGATTTCAGGGGGCCTCCACACCTCCCTGACTTTTCATGTGGATTCTAGGGATCTAGACTCTCTTTCTTGTGCTTGTGAGTAAGCTCCTTATTCTCTGAACCATCTCCCCAGTCCCTGGGGAGTCAGGTCATAACAAAGCAGACTTAGGGACACCATTTAGTCTAAAAAGAATCCTTTAGTCACATTGTTCTCAGGCTCAGACAGGTGACACTGGTGACGTCCTATTTAAAGAATGCGTCACTCAACAGAGCCGGAGCTGTTGCTAGTGGGAGAGTGTTTGCCAGGCTCCGGCAGGAGTGACATCTACTTTCTGTGTGGGACTAGACATGAAATCTCCAGTTAGAATTTAATTTAAAGTTAAAAGCAGGCTTGACACTTATTTGTTAAAAGGAAGGAAAAAAGCCTTAAAGCAGGTGTACTTGGTAGCTCCAGTTCAGAGAGCAGGTTCCGTCCCCAGTACTGCTATAAAACAGAAATAGCTCGATTGGTGAAGTACTTGCCACGCAAATCTGAGGACCTGGGGTCTATCCTTGACACCCACTAAAAAAAAAAGGCCAAGTGAGTCAGCACGTGCTTGTAATCCCAGGACTGGGGAGGAAGAGACAGGCAGATTCCTGGGCTTACTGGCCAGTCAGCCTAGCCAAATTCCAGGACAAGCGAGAAACTGCCTAAAAGAAAAAAAAAAAAAAAAAGCAAAAGCAGCAGAAGCCTCCGGGAAAAGCATCCGAGGACCATGTCTGAGGATGACCCAAGGGGACCCTCACCCATCAGGCCAGTGTCACCTCCTCTTTGGGGGGGGCTCTGTGAGAGGGGCCGAGAGTTGAGAAAGGTGGAGGTACAGGCAAGAATTACAGAACCTGAGCAACACGGTGCCTCCTCGCTGCGATACCCTCCTCTGTGGGCACAAGTCAGGGGCGGGGGCACCGGGGACTGTTCTAACTCACCAGTTGCTGCGCTGCCCCTGGTTTTTGTTTTCCGAAAAGTGCAGTGGTTTGCACAAAGGATGATGATCGCGTTACGCGAGGAAGTCTCCTAATCTTTTGAATCGGAGCAGTTCATGAACAGAGATCACTCGCAGGCATCTGCGCTGTGGAATTAGCACTGAGTTACTGTCGCCGGGCTTAGCTCATGGGACGTGCTGGTGAGCACAGGGGGTGGGGCCGGGAAGTGCTGCCTACGCGTGCAAGAAGCAAATCAGCAGCACGTTGTGTTTTCTGGGCTTCGGTTTCCTCCTCTGTAAAATAAGAGCCTTTGGCTGAAAGACGACAGCAATGTTGAGACTGTGTGGAAGGACGTTCTTGATCCTAAGGTGAAACATTAATTCGAGAATGTGGCTATGTGTTTAGTACGCAGCACGTAATATGTAGTTGGGTTCACGTGTATCCATTCATCCACCTGTTCCTCCGTCTCTCTGTCTCTCCATCCATTTATCCATCCACCCATCCCCCATCCATCCACCCATCCACCTACCTGTCACAGTCTGGCCGCAACCTGGATCCAGGGGTCCGCTAGGTGGACAAGAAGTTGGCAAAGGTGAAGAACAGACACGCACACAACACTGGGCTAAGTGCATCTGAACTCATTTTATTGACGTTTGTAACAGATTTAAAAAAAATTTTTTTATTTATTCAATTGTGTATGTGTGCATGTGTGTGTATGTGTGTGTGTGTATGTGTGTGTGTATGTATGTGTGTGTGTGTAGAACCACGGACGAATTCGGGAACCACCATGGACTGCCTCCATTTTCTCCTTGTTTACTCTGCCTCGGGATTCACAGACTCCGCCCTACCAGGACCAGAAACGCAGGCCGCCCCCACTTCCGCCTGGTGTCTGTACGTGGGGTCTAGAATCCGAACTCAGGACCTTCTGCCTGCAAGGCAGAGGCTTAACCCCTGAGCCACCTCTCCAGCCCCTGTAACAGATTTTATACTAGAAAATTTAGGGCAGAGATGTGTTGCTGCACCTGCAAACAGAGGAAAACAGACACGCACCCTCCCAGTCTCCTATGCTGAGCAAGAACCATCTTATGTATAAACAATTTTTAAGTACCTAACCCATTGTTCGAGGGTAAAGACACAGATAGGTCCTATTACATATTAACAGTCTCTGTTCCATTTCCCCAGTATCTCCAAATCTATTTATTTTACAATGCTCTACCAAATAGCCACAGGGTCTAAGTTCACACTGCTGTCATTGTATTAATGAAGACTGTATTTGTGATTTAGTTAAAATACACCAAGGAGGTTGAGCTCCTTTTTAATCTATCCATAGAATTTAGATTTCAGCAAGGGACATGTTATTAATAACCTATACATGTGTCATGTCTACTATATATTCCTGTAAATGATAAAAGTAAATTTGTTGGAGGGGGCGCACGTCCACACATTAATTTTTCCTTTTGGAGAATATCAAATTCTGGCTGTTATCATATAAGTTGGCCTATATTTGGTCATAATAGTAGGAACTTTATTAGGATTTATTTTATTTCTATTTTCTAATAACTTATGTACTTTATAAGAAATAGTTGTGTATTGATTTTAGTGAACAGATGGAATCTCATATATATTGAATTTCTGAATTAGTTCAGCAAGAGTCAGATTTTTGAGGGAATTTTACCCACCTATGTTTTTCGACTCTTGAAATTACTCTCTAATCTCTTCAGAATCAGTGTATATACATTCTAGCTAACAAAGAAAAGACAGGAGTGACATCTACTTCCTCCATTAAATCTCCAGTTAGAATTTAATTTAAAGTTAAGAGCAAGCTTGACACTTGTTTGTTAAAAGGAAACAAAAAAAAACCTTAAAGCAGATTTACTTGGTATCTCCAGTTCAGAGAGCAGGAACTGTAGCGGGAGGTGACAGCCTGGCCAGTCCCAGAAAAAAAAAAAGACCTAAGAACAGATAGGAGGCAAACCCAATCCACAAAAGGGAGGAATTCGCAGGTCATTGTCTACACAGATAAGAGGCGAGACTCAATTTGCAAAAGGGGAGCTGTTCCTAGCAACTGCCCAGGAGGGGCCCCTAGCAACTGCCCAAGAGGGGCTCCTAGCAACTACCCATTCCAGAGAGCAGACTTTAAGCCTGACAACCCCCATGTTTCTCATATTTTTACTATTTATTCCAAAATAAGCTGTAATTAGTTAGGGTTCTTAGAGTCACAGATTTACAGAACGATATATATATATATATATATATAATATATTATTATATATATATAGGAAATTTATGGAGTTGGCTTACAGATATGGCCGAGGGTAGTCCAGCAAGGCTGTCAGTAGCCTAGGTAGTTCCAACGATGCCTGCCAATAGCTAGTTGCTCAGTCGGTAGTCAAAGTAGGGGCTGGCTGAAGGCTGGAGAACTCCTGGAGTCCTGGAAGGTCGAGGAACCTGGGCGGCCGGAAGGAAGAACGATTCCTAGCACAGCTGCAATAAGGCATCTGTTCTCCTTGGTGGCTCCTTTTTATATGATGCAGTACTGGGAGGATCCTTTGAGAGCTTTGGAGGTCCTAATGGGATCTAGGGTGGGTATCCTTCAAGTAGTCTCAGTTGATCCTTTCCAGAGGTGGTCTCAGCCCAGCTTAGTTAATACCGGGTGTGTCAAGTTGACATCTAGGCTTAACTATCACATAAGCCATATCCTGTTTCCAGAAAACGCTTCCCTGAAGCAGTCTTCCCCATGTTAGGACCTTGTTGTCCAACATGGTTAGTAGAGGACGAGACACCCATCCACCCATCCATCTATCCACCCATCCATCCATCCATCTACCCATCTATCCATCTACCCATTCACCCATCCCCCATCCATATATCTACCCATCCATCATCCATCCACCCACCCACCCATCTCCATCCACCCACCCACTCATCCACTTATTCACTCATCTATCCATCTACTCGTTCACCTATCTACTCATCCATCCATCATCCATCCATCCATCCACCCATCCACCCATCCATCCACCCACCCACCCATCCATCCATCCATCCATCCATCCACCCATCCACTTACTCATCTATCCATCTACTCATCCATCCATCCACCCATCCATCCATCCACCTATCCATCAACCCACCCATCCACCCATCCACTTATTCACTCATCCATCCATCTACTCATCTGCTCATCATTTGTCTGTTTGTTCATCAATCCATTCACTCATCTTTTCATCTTTGTGTCCATCCCTCTCTCTGTCTACCCCATCTACTACATCCATCCTTCTCATCCAGTGTATGTATCCACCTTGTCATCTATTCCTCTAACCTCTATTCTGCACTTACACCTTCATCTGCCTGAACCTTATCTCTTGGATGTTTGTCGTATTTTAGGCGCCGTGGATAAGCTCCTGAAAGTAGAGACCTTTCTTCCAGTGCAGCAAGCGTCATCAACTCTGTAGGTCAATATGCCTCGTTCTAGGTAGACCTTGTGAAAGCAACTGTGATCTGGGAGCCAAGGTCAGAGAGATTTCACTGAGAACTGGGGAGAAGAAGGGGCTCCAGATACCAGGCAAATGCAGAACCAGCACATTCTGTGTGCGGGAGGCATGAAGGTCGGCTGGGTCACAGACATCAGAAAAGCCCACCTGGGATGGCATTTTTCAGCCACTGGCTGCTGCCTGGGGGTAGAAGGAAAGGGGTGAGGGTTCGCGGGACACAGGGGGTGGCACCTGTCTAGTGACGAGGCTGGTGCAGGCAGCAAGCACGGAGCCAGCGCTAGAGTCAGGGGGTGTCTGGGCTTATCTTGCTTTGATCAACAGTCATCTCTGGTCTGGTCTGGTCCCTCTCAGGGATACGCCTTCAGGGTTGTGGGCCACGTGGGACGTGTGCTCTGCTTCTGTGTGGATTCGGTACCACCATAACCAGAAACGCCCAGCACCGGCGGTGTGCAACTGGTCTCTTTCCCCAATTAAATATCACAGTGTGTTTCCAGATCTGTGAATTTGGGAGCCCGCTTGATGTGCTTGTCTGTGGATAGTGGGAGCATCTTTCCTGGGCCCCCAGCACCTCAGCATCTCTGCTGTGCACAGTGTTGGCTCTGTCTGTGGGTCCTTCCTGACCCCACACAGAGGCAGCAGCCTCGGGGCTGAAAGGCTCCCATTGAGGGCGCTTACTGCTCCACCCACGGCATTGGCCCCCCTTGGATTGTGAGCACAGCCTTGTCCCTCACATTTCTTCAATCTCGAAGCATAGACACATTGTGTAAGCTTAATTAGTGCAGAGGCCCCAACACAGCAGTTCTTAGAATTTCTCTTGCCCTTGGGCAAATCTGTTCCTGACATTGGCTTTAAAAATCACTTCTGATGGGTAATCAGAGAGATTGCTGATATTTGGCTTCTGATAAACGGCACCAATTCCTGGGCTCTTCTTTGGAGAGTTCTTATGGGTTTCTTACTTCATGAAAGATTAATTTCTGGTTACTTTCTAATAAGGCTTAATGAGGTTGCAAGGTGCCTCTAAAGCCGTTCATTCATTTTCATGTTCCAGATGGCGATGACGTCAGTCGGCCTGAGAGGAAGTCATGTCCTCTCCCTAAAGTGGCTGTTCCCGTCAGAAGACAGGCATGGAAGTGGCTTTGCTCGTTTAGTTTCCAGTAGGCTAAAGGGGCTGGAAGGGGCTGTGTCCAGGGCTCCTTGAGGTGGTCCGCGTGAGCAAGGAGACTCTTAATCTTCTCCTCCGCCGAACTGGTGGGCCATGGCTAGCGATGGAATATGCTGACACGTAAAAGCCTTGTTAAAAGAAAATGTTTCCAGTGGGGGCACCAGAGGTGTTCGGTCAGAGACAGTCCACCAAAGTCACACATTGTCACACTCCTTGGCCTGGCACTTTCCAGAAGGTCAGATCCATGTGTTTCACTCAACCCCCAGGCATTCTTGCACACGTCTGCCAGAGCTTGGTCATGTCTCTCCATGAGCCCATCTCTTCTCAGTGCCCACTTGCGTATTCAGCAGGATTTATCACATCTTCAGTTTTCTCTTCTTTGCCCTTTTCTGCTCTGCTTTGGAGTCAGAAAATGTGAAGCTGGTGGAAACCGTAGCAGCTCCCTGGCAAGTCCTCGGGCACCTGTCCTTTGTCATGGGTGTAGGAACAGGCGTCAGACAAGCAGGACTGCCGCGGTGAGGGTATTTTTATTTATGAGAGAGAGAGAGCAAGAACCTTCATGAATGCCGTGGTTTAAGGGTGGAGGTCAGAGGACAACTCTCAGAAGTCATTCTCTTCTTCCACCATGTGGCTTCCAGGAATGGAATTCAGGTCTCCAGGCATGTGAGCAGGCGCCTTACCTACTGAACTACCTTACTTGTGCTGGTCATTTATTATTTATGAAATAAAAATGCAGCCATGCCCGGTGGCATATGTTTGTCATCTAAGCATGTGGGACACAGAGGCAGTTGGATCAGGACTTCAAGGTCAGTCTTGGCTTAAAAAAAAGAAAAGAGGCGCCCCAGCCCCTCCTGGCACTCACGTCTGCAGTCCATGAGTTCCGTTCTTCCTCTCCTCTAGTAAACTACTTTAATCCTCTGAAAAAGAAAAGAAAAGAAAAGAAAAGAAAAACAAAGAAAACAAAAAATGCACTCACCCAGTACAGTATCGAACTGAGCAGCACATTGAAATCCAGCTACGGCTCCACAGCAGGTGGGACCTGGTTGCGGTGGCAGTGCTGTCCTTCTGAGCCGTTCCTTGCGGGTCTCCTCGCTATTTCTTTTCACGTGCTGCCCAGCCAAGTGTGTTCAAGTGAGGACACGATCTGGGTCTGAAGGTATTCTTGCTCCCAAGTGCTATGTGTGCCACATGCAGAAATTCTACACTCATGAGGAGTTATTTTTTAATTATGCTGCTGCTCACAGTGCCACCTAGGAAATGTGAAGATTCAGGTGGACTGTATTCAAGAATAGCTCTCTGTTTCAAAGCATCACTTGGTTAACTTGGGCCTTTTCTCTCAAGTATCAAAAGATTCTAGCAGTGCTTGGGACCGTCTTGTAATCTATCCAGAACTGGTTTGCTCCCCCCTTTTCCCCACCCCCATTACCAGGGTTTCCTGTTCTTGCAAACTTGCTGAGTTTCCTGCATTTTTGACTATTCTGGATGTGATTCCCTATTCACTGCATGGAAAACCCTGCACTTGAATGTTCGAGACCCCTGCATTGGTTCTTGGAAGCAGGGGGATGTGTGATGATGGCAGCAGTGGGAAGCGGGGGAGCTGGAGGGCTTCTGGTGGAGACCCATGAGCTGCATGGGGCCTGTGTGTGTAGTGGAGGCTCCTGGCGGCCTTTGCTGGGGGAGGCCTGGGGGGTTCTCTCTGTCATGTGTCCCTTGGCATCCATGAGAACCAATGAAATGTAATGTTTTCATTGTTGGCAGCGTTGGGCTCCGAGGTTCCCTATCTGCTTCTGAGAGTGCGGCCAGCCTGGATCCAAGCATCGTGCGCCCGGAGGTGACTGAACTGAGGAAGGACCCCCAGGAAGCCAGGGGGCCAGAAGGTTCTCCACTGCCCTGGGAGCAGGCGCGCCCCACGGCCTCCATGCCCTTCGCCGAGTGTCTCCCAGAAGACTGTTTGGCAAGCCCAAGAATGGCACCTGAAAAGGGTGCCTTTGGCCAGCACCCCGAGAGAGATCCATCCCCCAGTGTCCCGGGGAAGGCCGTAGCAACGCTTGCCCCTCAAGGGAGCGACTCTGCACACTGCAGGATGGCCACCGTGGTCCCCAGCGCCAAAGAAGACCAAGAGCTGAAGGCAGAGGGACGGAGCGCCCCCTCCTCCAGCCGGACTGACCAGGTGCCAGGAACTTCCCAAGGGCCCCCCAGCGAGCCGGACCTGCAGCCCCCAGAGGAGAGCCAGTCTGCTGGTTTTGAGTCCCAAGGGAAAGAGAGTGCACATGACCGGTTCCCGCCAGAGTCTGCCACGAAGGCCCCTGCTGCTGCCCAGCTGGGGGGGGAAAGTTCAGCTGGCCTGGAGGAGCCCCCCTCAAAACTTGAGACTGTGGTCCCTCAAGTTCCTGTCCCAAGACCCTCAGCCAGAGGAAAAGGTGACGTGGAAGTACAGGCTCAGCATGCAGCCGCCGACTCAGGAGCTGTCGGCGAGGCCGCAGCGCACGCGGCTTCCCGGGACAGCAGCCAGCAGCGAGTGGGGGCACTTGTGCCACACACAGACCTGCGCTGGGACCCAGCAGGTCCCGACACAAGCCCGTGGAAGGAGACGCTGGACACCGGCGACGCTGAGAGTCTCCCGCAGACAGAGACGCGAGAGGCGGAGCCCCAGCAGGTTGTCTGTGCGACAACAGCCAGCCGGCTGACTGCGAGCCCACTCTCGAGGACCGAGACCCCTCCACTCCCGCACACAGAAGATCCACGTTCAGCTTCAAGCCCCAAGGCGCATACAGTCGCCACCGATGGACCCCTGTTGGCCAGAGAGACTGTTTCTGAGGCTAAGATGCCAGTTTCTGCAGACCCGGTCATGGATCAAGTAGACACGAGGTTAGCGGCACTGAAAGAGGACTCAGATCTTGGAAGAGCACGAGAAGATCCAGAAGGGAGCCCTCAAAGAGTGCCCACCCCTTCCCTCCAGGCCTGGGCAGATCCCCGGAACAGAGAGCTAAGCCATGGGGTCTCAACCCCTCCTCCCACTGGGGCTTCCAGAGAAAGTGCTAGAAGATCAGTGGGGCTAACTGATGCTGCAGAGGCCCCCAAGGATGATGAAAATCCAGCTGTATCTAGAGAGGACAACAGATCGCCTGGGGACAGTTCTAGGGAACCGGAAGAAGCCACAGGATTCCCTGCTGGTCCAGAGCTTGGGAAGCCGGAAGGAGGGGCGTCCCAGGGCTCCCCCTGTGAGCTCAGTTCAGAGACAGACAGAGATGAGGTTTCGAAGCCACACAGCAATACAGAGAGCGCAAACCTTCCTAGCTCAGACTTCGTCCAGCTACCTACAAAGGCGGAGGCCAGACACAGCAGACAGACCTGACTCTGTGTCAGCAGAAGCCGCGGGCCAGCAGGTGGCTGAAGTCCAGTATCACTGACACAGCAACCTTGCCAGCCAAACTCCATGCCGAGGCCACCGGCCCGCCCCCAACATCAGAGGGACTTGGGGAGCACAGTGTCTCACGAGGAGCCGACTTAGAGAAGCCAGAGGGGCAGGTCGAGCATCCTGACATGCTCAGGGACATGGGAGGAGCGGGAGCCACGAAGTCTCTTCCTGCTTCAGAATCTGAGAAATCAGATTTCCTGTTGGCTCCTGCTGGAGAGGTTGCACCCACAGCCCAGGAGGTGGAGAACACATTGGAGATAACGATGTCCAGCAGCTGCAATGGGGACGGCTTACTAGTATCCACAGGCCAAATTTGTGGGTTAGCACATGATGCAGCTGGACAGGAAGTCCACGCTAGCGTCCCACATCCCACCAATGGAGAGCACTCGGCAGTGGACTGTGGACTTGCCACGCTCAGTGAGGAGTCAGACAGTCAGGGAAAGCCATCAGGCCCAGAGGACAGACGCCCACTGCTATCTGCAAACAGGAAAGGGGCTAATATAAGTGACCCGGGTCTTAAGAAGGAGGGTACAGAGTCTCTCCAAATCCCACGGCCCGGGGAGCCTTTGGTGGGTGTGACCTCGCGCACTCTGGGAGGAAAGGAGCAACAGGCTTCTGAATTAGAGCTTCAGAGCGAGTCCCCCAAAGGAAGTGTGTCTGATGCTCCAAGTCCATCTCCCAAGAACACAGGTCTGGGAAGGGCTCCTTCAGAACTATCAGCTCCAGTAGGACGGAAGTTGCCTGCACTAGGGGAGACCCGGCAAGACAACACAGGCCGTGGTGGTGGCCCCTCGCGGATCTCGTCTCCTGCAACAGTCGCTTTAGACTCTTTTCTCCTAGGGATCTTGGATGGGAATGAAAGTTGTTTTGTTGGGCAGGGGCTGAGCAAGTCTCAGCAGGAGCTGACTGATGCCTTGAAAGTAGGCAGGCAGCATGAAGAAACAGGTGTGGCTAGAGCGGGTGACGCAGGTTCCCAGCCCCAGGGCTTGGGCAAGGCGGGAGTGACAAGTAGAGACACAGTGGAGGCCCCGCCTTGTTCACCTGGCTCAGTAGCTCTCTTGGATGCGGCCCACCAGCCGCCAGCCCCAGTGCCTTCCCGCTCAGGAGTCCCACCCACCCAGGAGTCCCCAGAGAGAGAGGCGGGTGATGAAACCCAGGAATACAGGCAGCAGACAGCGCTGGCCCCACAGCAAGAAATGGAGCAGCCGGCCACCCCGGGCACAGAGACCCACGAACTTCCCGGAAGTTTCCCAAGTGCAGAGGAGCAGGCTGGTAAAGGCACTGAGATCAGGGGGCCTGCCAGCGAGGGAGACCCCGGAGTGCAGCAGGCTCCAGGGGAACCAGGAGCCGTAGTGAGTGGTGGCTTCTTGCAGACTGAGCAATGTCTCACCTCCGAGAAAGAATCGTCTGCCTTGGCCCTGGGTGAGCAGCTTGGGTCCAGCTGCCAGGAAGCCTTGCTGCCAGCTGGAGAGCCGGGTGAGCATCCCAGGAGCGCTGTGGGCATTTCAGCATGCCAGGCTATCCGAGACCCGGAGAGGCTCCTGCCACCTGGGCCACTCGAAGAGGCTTCACCTGACACCCCTTACCTGCATATTATCGGAGCTGCCAGGAGGGGAGCAGAAGATGGCAGAAGGGGAGCTGCTTCCTCAGAGGACCCCAGAGCTCCCGGTGAAAGCCCACGCCCCGCAGAGGAGCCCCTGCCCGCTTTGGAAAGTGCCTCCCCAGAGAAGGTGCCAGATGACCATCTCCCCGTCCTCTTGCAACCGGGAGCTGTAGGCGAGGAAATCTCTGCGCCGGGAGCTGGCAGCCCCCAAATTGCATCCACCGTGGAGGGACCCGGGGATGCCACGCCCTATCTGGAAAGGATGCCGCCTCTGGCCAAGGCTGAGCGGATGACAGTGGGGGAGAACAAGGCCAGTGTTCCAGATGTGAGCGCCAGGCCCTCTGTGACTGCAGAGGGCTCTGCCAGTGAGGACGCAGCAGGAGAGCCAGAGGGCAGCAAGGAGAGGGCAGGGGAGGTGTCTGAAGATCCAAGAAGGGGTGCATCGGGCAGTGGGGGCACAAGCTCCAAGCAGACCAGCACGATCCCAGGGCTCCCTGACTTCAGGGAGCACATCACCAAGATCTTTGAGCAGTCTGTGCTTGGAGCCCTGGCTGCTGAGCGACCCCAGAACACACTTGGTGGAAAGGCAGGAGCTGCAAGGCGTGGAATGGGCCAGGACTTCGCCATACCACTGAGTCCAGAGAAGCTTCTAGATGGGGCTCAAGGAGTAGCTGCTGTTCCTCTGCCTGCACCTCCTGCTGGACCCTGGGGGGCGAAGAAGCCCACATTGGTTGTTGAGGCTGAGATTTCTTCCCTGGTTCCCCAGGATCCTGCTGCAGAGAAGTCGGTGGGTTTGGCCTTGGACGAGAAGCTGCCTGGTGCCCATATTGAGGAAATGACCTGTGTCCGGCCGATTGTGAGAAGTGAGGGGCTAGAGGAATCCGGGGAGGCCTGGCCAGGCCTGGGAGCCCAGGCTCACTCGCAGCAGGGGACGAAGAATGTGCCGGAATTAACTGAGGGTCTTCCCTCAGCCGCAGCTGCTCGGGGGCCATCTGGAGAGAAAGCCGCGGGCTTCCCCGTTGCTCCCGAGAGTGTCGGCGCAGAGGCCTGTGTTCCTCCTGGAGAAGAGCACCAGGAACCACCACCAGCCCGTGAAGACGGTGCCCGGGGCTTGGCTGGCACAGGGGGTTCAGGTGCTGTGCCGGGATCCACCCGCACCCCGGAAGCCTCTTCTCCTTGCGGGGATATTTTGATGGTGTCTCAGGGGAGCAGCGAGCCCTGGGCTCCTAACATGCGTGGGCCTGAAGTTTCTGCCAACCCTGAGGAAGCGAAGAATGCCCAGGGCCACCCAGCTGTCGCAGAGCCGCCGGATGGAGGTGTGCTGGGCGGGCCCCTGGAGCCCCGCGAGGTGGCAGGGGCTGCTGGGAAAGCAGAAGGTGACGTCAGCCCCAGCACAGCTGGGATGGGGGCACGTGCCTCTGGTGACCTGCCCGAAACAGGTACGATGAGGATGCTCCCGGGAGAGTCCGGTGACTCAGCGCTGCCTGGGAGCTGTCAGGACCCAGGATGCTCTGACGACGCTCGGGCCATGGAGGACGCAGCTGCCGTCCCGAGAGGGGACAGCCAGGCCCGGAACCAGGAGGCCAAGGAGCAGCTCGGGCCCCAGCTTCCTGCTGCTGTTGGGCCTGGCCAGACGAAAGACCCTAAGCTGCACCTCTCGGCTCCAGACAAACCCCACCCGGAAAGGTACATGGGTGGAAATCCCATGGGTTCGGTCCCCCTGATAATGTTAAGTGGGTCACATACATGGGTGGTTTTTAAGAGGCTAAATTTTCTCTATCTAATGGCTTCAATGTGCCCGTCACCCTCTCTAGATGTGCTGGGAGTCTTGCAAAGTGTGGGGAAGACAGCTGGAAGTGCAGAGGGGCTGTTTGTTTGACATGTCTCGTTCCTTTGCTTATGTTCTTTAATTCGTCTAACTTGAACCACTGGAATAGCGTGAAGTGTTTACTAGCTGTCTGTGCCTGCTCGGTGATCGTTTGCAGGCAGTCGTGTGCTCTCCGGAGCGCATATCCAGCTGCTTTCAGATCTGGGATTGTTTAGGCAGGGGGAGCCTAAGTGATTCAAAGCAGCTCCAAGCCACTGGCTGCTTGAAGCTCTCCCTCCCCCACTAGGGATTTTAGTGCAGTGCCCACTTACAGCTCTCAGTGGGAAACAGATGTGAAGCACCTGGGATGTTTCACAAAAGAAAATAGCGTGTGTGAGCGTGTGTGTGTGTATGTGTGTGTGTGTGTGTGTGTGTGTGTGTGCGCGCGCGCTTGGATTTTGAAACAGGGTCACACAAGCTATCCTCAAATTCATTATGTAGCTGAAAATGACTTTGGATTTCTGATTCTCCTGCTTTTTGGGTACAGGCGGGCAGCACCACACCCAGATGGAAGCAATCTTTATAGTCCTTGAGTGAGAGGTGTGGTGGGAGGTGATGGGCCACTCCTGTACTCCCAACATTTGGAAAGCGATGGTGTCTGGATCGTGAGTTTGGGCCTGGCTACCTTCAAGGCCCTGTCTCATGAGGGATGGCAAACAACCGTCCCCATGTTCCGTGCGCTTAGGTAGTGCTGAGATGACCCGGAGCAGCGCTGCTGTGAAGAGGACTGAGTTCCCACGCTTGAGCTTACTACCTTTGACGAGTGAAGCAACCCCATTGAGCATAATTCGCACGCTGTATAACTCATTTAAAGTCTACAATTTTTGACTGGGGATGTAACTTTATAGCAGAGTGCTTGCATAGTATACATATGACCCTAAATTCAATCCCAGCAACACACACACACACACACACACACACACACACACACACACACTATAGTTCACTGACTTTCAGTGTACTTGGAGTTGTTTGGTCATGACCATGATCAATTTCAGGACATAGTTACCCCCACTAAGAAGCCCTGCCATCACCCTAAACATCACATCCACCACTACATCCCCTCAGCTCGGGCCATCTTAATCTAATGTAAAACCCTTTACGGCCAATGGATCCACGTTTATCTCTGAGCCATACTGGTTCATTACACTGGAAGCCACACGCCACAAAGGACAGATGACAGGTGGAGGAGCTCTAGACCTTTCTACCTGCAGGAGGCCTACCTGTTGTAGCTTAAGTACCACACGGCCTTTGGCTTTGCAGAAACTGCTGCGTAAGTGTATCCTTCGGAGATAAGGTGATGTCATAGACGCAGACACTGAGATCTGATTGTTGACCTGCCCTGTGTGTGTGTGTGTGTGTGTGTTTCTGGTGTTTATTTGCATATGCATGTTTGAGGGGAGGTGGGGTCAGACTCTAAATTAGTACCTGTCTCCTCTCAACAGCTGGGAACATTTCGTAAACAATTTGATTCATATGTTGCACATGCCTAAAGAATGCATGGTCACCTGTCTTTCCAGTCTTAACACTTCCCCTGGCTCCCAGCTGCCTCTGTTGCTCCACAATAGCAAATCCCACGACGACGGGCCAGTGCAGGCAGCCGAGCTGCCCACCGCGACGGGAGTCGATTTGCATTGCATGCTGGGTTCTGTGCCAACCTGGTGAACACTCGCCCGCAGCCCTCGCTGGTCCGGCATTACGTTCCCACTGCAGACTAGGCATAAGTAACTCCATGCGTAGTTCATGCCTCATCGTTTTAGTCGCTTATTTAAAACTGTCATTTCTGAATTTAATCTAAGTCTGTATATTAGACATTCACATTTTTCTGTCATATTTGTGAAGGTATAGGAAGGCATAAAGTAAATGAGAAAGCCACAATCACACCACCTAATAGTATTATTATTTAGAGTTGTATGATAACATTATTGTGTGCAGAAATTCATTCAGTATAAATAGTTACCGAGACATTTCCCCGGCCAGCAACAGTCTTTACAGACAAAGTCTTGGTGTGAGCACCGAGTGATTGATTAGTCTTGCCCGTGTTTCTGTTCATTTTGCTCCAGTCAAAACTTTTTTTTCTGTTTGTTTTTTTTTTTGTGTGTGTGTGTAACACATGCATGTTCACATGTATTTGGAACATGTATGCATGCAGGTGCACATGTGTGTGCATAAATGTGGATGCTGGAGGTTGATGTTGGGATCCTTGATTGATTTCTAGCTGATATATTGGAGCAGGGTCTTTTAATCAAACCCAGAGCTCAAGATAGGACTAATACCACTAGTGCCTTTGCTCTAGGGACCCTGTCTATACCTTCCAAGTCTGGAACTTCAAATGGGGTAAATGTCCACTCGGCATTTACACGGGCTCTCGGGATTCAAACTGTAGTCCTCGTGCTTGCTTGGCAAGCACTGTAACCACAGAGTCACCCCTCAGCTTTCCCGTTGAGACATCCGCAGACTCCAAACCCACCTTATTGACTATGACGTCTTCTGGCCATCAGTGTGAAAGATGTGTGTGTGGTAAGGGCGAGTCTCACAGTTTGTATCGATGATTTAGTATAAGAAAAGAGAAAAGGTGAAAACCATTGCTAATCATCTTTATGCTACTTATCTGTGGGAACTGGCCCCCAATCCCAGCCCACTGTTTCTAAAGCTCTCTCTGCAAAGAACTAGGTTTAATCCCCCTCCAGCCTGCCAACTAGGGCGACTTTCGCACAGTTCTCTCTGAGAGAATTACAGAGAAGATAATATCTGAACGACATAGTCCATATGATTCGGTCTCAGGCTTAGGGGACAATTGTAGTCTCTGGAAGGACACACACTGTGACACAAGCCACAAAGGTAATCTTAAATTTTCTGACAGACACAGTAAAAAACAAACAAACAAAAAACTGAACATACGGAGAAAATGAACCTTAACAATCATTTATTGAACTTAATACATCAAAATAATACCATTTCAAGGCTTAATGGTATGTTCATTGTTGGGGTGATATGCTGCACTTTTTCGTGCTGTCTTTATGTACATTAGACTCACAGCACATCTCCACACAACAGCGGGATGCGGCCAGCGGCGGCCATCTTGGATCTGTAGTCATGAGCTCTAGGCCCTTGCAAGTCCAGCCCGAAGGCTGTGCCTGCCTGTCTCGCTCCGAAGGCCTCCCAGCTCTTTCCCCAGCAAGTGCACATCTGCTGGTGAGGTGATCACAGACAAGGGGGATGCTCCCTTTCCCGTGAGAGGAGGCTCAAGAGCTGCTTCCTGGGCGTCAGTTTACCCTAAGGGAGTTTTGCGTGTGGCCCTGAGAACCTCCTGCCAAGGCCGGAGGTGCCCATGTGGGACAGAGATGGTTGTGTGCAAAGGTCAGACCCAGCATCAGTTGGGGGCGGTGCTGGCCTCTGACTTTCTACTCCTTACCGGTTACACGTGTAACTTCAGTTTGCTCGTCTGTGGGATGGTAATGGCAGGTGTAGATGCCATGGGAACGGAAGGAGGCCACTGATTCAGACGCTAACTCTGGCACTTTGGTGGGTGCTGGGCCCCTGAGCTTCTATGATGGGTTTCTTCTGTGTCGTGAGCTCAGGGACCACCCGTCTCTGGAGTGGAGGTGATTCCTGGAATCGGACTGTGCGCTAGAGGCTGAGGAACCACCTGCCTATTTCCATCTTCCACAGCTCAATTTTCTTAAATATTAATATTGCGTGTATGTCTGCATTACATGGTGGGGGCATAGCATCATGCCACAGCACACGTGCAGAGGTCAGAAAACAACTTTACAGGGCTGGTTCTCTGTCCACCTTTACAAGCATTTGGGGAATTAAAACCCAATGTCTTTACCTACATAATCCTCTTGTTTTGGTCCCAGAACTGAGTTGTTTTGTTTTGTTTTGTTTTCCTGCTAAATATCTCAGAAGGCAGCTGTGATTAGCAATGTATCACCAAAGTTATATCTTGCTAAAATATCTTTAAAATTTTTATTTTGGTGTGTATCAGGGGTTGCTATGTGTGTCTGTGGAGGCCCAGGGGTGACTTCAGGATCACCCTGGATTCCTTCTACCTCCTATTTGCTTTGCTTTGGAATTTCCCAGGTTCTGCCTTCCAGGACCAGAAGTACAGGCCACCACCATTTCTACCCATTGTTTTTACTTGGGATCCAGGATCTGAACTCAGGACCTTCTGCTTAGCCTCTGAGCCATCCTTCCACCCCTGAAATATCTTAATGGCAGAAGACAGACAGCACATTCTTGTTTCCCACCCAAGGCCCATAACAATCCTGACCTCAGTTAACATATTTTGATATATTTTATTTATTATGATATTTTGTGTATCTTTCTGCGAGTACTCTGTTATATTTCAGCATCAAAATAATATTTGAAATTGCACAGTAGCTGTCTTATCAAGTGGGTCTTACCCATTGGAATCTATGGAATTTTGAAGATCTTGTCAACTTGTCATCTTGAAATCTTAGAAGAGTCTCTTTTACTAGGTAACAGGATAGCTTGATAACCCAACCTCATACACACCTAGGTACATGAAGCTACAGGTGTACGAATGTATTTATTGCTTTATTTCCCAGCTTATGATACTGTTGGTGATAAGCCACAGGTGATCTGTGCGCTGCATCCCTCGGGCCATATAGGTGAAAATCGACTCTTCCAGTACATTTCTCCTGTGGACCCAGACACAGTAGCACTTTGTGGTGAAAGGACTTGTGCTTTTATATCTATGAAAAGGGGAGGGGGTCTTTCCCCTTGGGGAAATGTTTGGCAAGGCATCCTGTTCAATTACTAATGCATTTTAAGAATGGAGTTAGGCTCAGATGTCTTTGTGTAGACCCAGCACAAGGGAAGTAGAGGCAGAGGATCAGAAGTTCAAAGACTGCTGGCAACTGGCCAAGGAAGCCTTACAAGAATGGTAGTGGGTACAGGAGTGTAGCAGTCAGCCTGCATAGTTGCTGATAAATCATCATCAAACCACTTAAGGGAACAAGGGGTTTATTTTCTTATAATAGTCCAGTTATAGTTTGTAATCGAGCTTGACAGGAGAGCACGTACCAATACCAGGGCCGAGGGAACTGGCCACACCATCTCCACATAGCAGCTAAGAGAGGGACGATCCTTACTTTGCTAGACCAGCATGACTAGTCAAGTGTACACAAGGATGCTGACTCTCTCAACCAGCTTTCTGTATTTTATTCCAGGGCCTAGTCTCACCCACCATGGGCTGGGCCTTCCCCATCAGCCAGACAATCTCTTGCAGGTTTGCTGTGGGCTTAGCTCAACCACTAATTCTCTACAAATGTGCCCAGAGCTCAAACCCTCAACTGTCCAGTTGATACCTATGCCTAACTATGACAAGGAGTGAGAACCAAGTCTGTCTTCAGCTTTCTTGGAGCCTCAGTCGATATGTGTCTTCTGGGATTCCACTCATCCTACGTGGCCCACAAGGAACTCTTACATGAACTAGATCCTAGATCCAAACGTACTTGGGACAGACAGAGTGGGTTGATGCTATTAACAACCACTGCAGTCACTGTGAATGGCCCCGTATGAAAGTCAAAGAGCCCTTTAACACTGAAGCCTTGTGTTTCACAATTGAAGCCAACTTCTGGAGAGGAGAGTCTGTCATTTGGAAAAGCGCCAAGATTCTTCATGAGTCTCCAGAGAGCCGGCTTCTGCCTGCAGGGCTGGGGTTGGGGACACAGGCACCTTGCTTTCAACTCTCCGAACTTGGCGGCATCTCCGTCTTGACCTTTCTCACAACGCACCTGGACCCAGAAGGGGACAGCTGCACCTCCCTCAGAATCTAGGGCCTGTCTCAAGGCAAGGTGGTCATTTGCCTAATTGCATGTGGCCAGGCTGGCCTGGCTCTTCTTCCCAGAGGTCCTTATTTTGTCTGCTGGGGTGGGGGAGGGGAGGGAGGAGGAGGCAGTTGCTCAGACACTGACTGAGAAGGTTCGGGCAGTGGATGTTCTGCAGCTTACCGGTCAGAGGCAGAAGAAAACTTGAATTCTTGTGTCTCACTTTACATCCGAGGAAACCCAGGATCCGAACGGGGAAATGACTAGTCTGCTAACAGCTGGAAGTGGCCCCTGACCCTCGTCACGCTGAGCGCTGCGCTGGCCCTGCACGCTTGCTCTGGGCCCGCAGGCCAGGAGTTCTCTCCTGTCAAGGCCCACCGGGCCAGGGCTGCTTCTAGACCTTCCAGAGAGCACCAAACAGTTTAGACTGTGACTCAAGGCGGACCTAGACGTCGCCGAGCTCAAGTTCTAGATCAGGTTTAAGCTTTGGGACCTTGGGGACTGTGTCAACCTCCCCCAAGTCTGCTTGCACGCCTGTAAAATAGGGGTGCACTGGAAACTTTGCAGCGTTGTTGGGGTTCACTGAAGCCCGGCATCAGGAGCACCTGAGATGCGTTCCCTTTCACGCCTTTCTCCCTCGGGACCAAATTCCTTCTCTCCAGGATTGCCTGGCGTTGTCCTCTCAACCCTCAGGTGGTTCTGTATGTGAAATGGAGGGTCGATGAGTGAATCTTCGGAGAACTAGAGAGAGTCAGAGATAAGACTAGATCCTCTCTTCTGGAAAGCTCTTTAGACCTCAAAGCCATGGTTAAAACATTGGCCGTCCACCTGCCTTCAGGGCGCACTCTTGGAATGCTGAGTCTTTGAAGAGACGTGTATCCTGAAGCCATCTGCAGCAATAGGAGGTTATGTACATAAAACTTTGCTTAGGAGCATTTTTTAAAAATATTTTTATTTATTTATTTATTTTATTTTGTGTGTGTGTGTGTGTGTGTGTGTGTGTGTGTGTGTGTGTATCAGAGAGCACTGTGTCCCTGTGAGGACCAAGGGTGACTTCTGGAATCATCCTGGATTGCTTCTACCTCCTTCTTGCTTCGCTCTGGGATTTCCCAGACTCTGCTCACCAGGGCCGGAAGTGCAGGCCGCTGCTGTTTCCACCTGGTGTTTTTATGTGGGACCTGGGATCCGAACTCAGGACCTTCTGCTTGTGAGACAGTCTTAACCCCTGAGCCATCTCTCCAGCCCAGTGATGGGCTGGTTCTGTATTTCCATGGCGTGGTGTGGAGCCACTTGTCTCCTCTGGCTTTTGAGCACCTGAAATGATGTTAGGACCAACAAGGACCCAAACTGTTAGCTTGGCTTAATGTTAGCTAAGTGGAGTTCGAATTGAAATAACTTCATGGGACTGGAGGCTTCCGTGTGGAGCAGCCCAAGACATTTCTTCGCATCTGTAGAAAGGATTTGTCTTCACCACCAGAGCTAGAGTGCTTTCCAAGAATGAAGTTCTGGAAGCTTCTCACATACCTACTGATGCTCAGGTGTTAGATTCTTGTCCTTGCTCTGGTTTCCTCCAGCCACCTGACTCTCTAAGTGGCAAAACCCAGGGTCTCTTCACACATGCCAGGCAAGCGATCTCCCCTGGGTCACATCCCGCCATGGGTGGCTGTGTGTTCAGGGAAGAACCTGAGGTGTCTCTTCTAAGAATGCAGTCAGCAGGAGGGTGCTACACTGAGCCGAGAGGTGCACTGGGCCCACCAAGGCCTTCCCTTCACCTGCTGACCACACAGACCTTGCTGGCGGCACTTCAGACACTCCCAAGCCATCCAATCAGCTGGCTCCAGACCTTTCCTCCCTGCGCATCTCCCGGGCAGGAGTCTGAGTGGGCAAAGGTACCGCTTTTTAGTTGATAGCTTTTTGGCCCAAGAAACTGGCAGGGTGGGAAAAGGACCTGACATACAGTGTTGACAGGCCCTGGCCCACAGCATCCCGGCCCCAAACGCCTGCTGAGTTGTCCAGAATATTTTAGCAGCCTGCTGATTCAGATGTAGACGGCGAACACGTTTCTTTCTGCTTGCAGAGAAGGCACCGAAACAGTCTGATGGCTGCTTTTCTTCATGTCTTTCCTTGTTCAAGGCCAGCATGAAGGGATTTAGGACTGAAATCTTGGGGCGAGGGACACAGCCGGCCCCTGCAGCGTGGGCCAGAGAGGACACGGGTGCTCACTGGCTAGGGGTCAGCACCAAGTTCTCACGCTAAATGCGCCCTCCCCAGGAAGGACTCGAGCAGGACATTGCAGGTATTCCGGGTTAGTGGAGGGAGTGGTGGAGGAAGAATAGGACATGTGGCCCAGGAAGAAACGAGGCTGGGGGCAAGGGTTACATCGCAAACCCTCATTCTCAGGGTCATGGTGGGAGGTGGATCTTTCTGCAACGAATAAGGCTGATGATCTCTTCTGTGGCAAAAGTTCACCTGGTGGTTGCTGACTAATCACCATCCACTGGCCTAAGGGAACAAGGGGTTTATTCTCTTATGATAGACTGGTTGGAGTTTGTAGTCCAGATTTTCAGGAGAGGTCACACTAACACCAGGGCTGAGGGAGCTGGCCTCGCCATCTCCACATAGCAGCTGAGAGGACGATCCTTACTTGCCAGACCAGCATGTCTGGCTAAGTGTACACAAGGATGCCAACTCTCTTAACTAGCTCTCTGTCTTTTATTCCAGGGCCTAGTCCCACCCACCATGGTCTGGGCCTTCCCCATCAGCTAGACAATCTCCTGCAGGTTTGCTCTGGGCTCAACGCAACCACAAATTCTCTACAAATGTGCCCAGAGCTCCAACCCTCAACTGTCAGGTTGACACCTGTGCCTAACTATGACAAGGGTTGAAATGGGGAGTGGGTAAAGAGAGACATAAGTGGCATTGCCCATGTCAACTCAGTGAACAGTGACGGTGTACAGAATAGAGCAGGGGCCACCAGCACCTTCAGAGTGGGTGGGCAATGGACTGAGCCAGGAACCTGTGGTGCACAGGGGCATCTCCACAGCCCACTCAGAGGTTGCTCAGTAAGTGCCACCCTATTAGGAACATGGAGAGATTTGTGATAAGAAGAGGTTTTCTTCTTTTAAAGAAAGAGAGTCTTTGTGGCTATGGGAATTACGGTTTGTCTGAAGGTGGGAAAGCACTGAACAGGAATGAGAGCTTCGAGTGGGAGGTTTAACCGCCATCGCCATAGACAGCATGGCGGGGGACTCCTCTGCCAAGCCCACAGGACAAAGGGGACTTTGACTTTTCCAGATTCTCCTAATGGGGCGCGTATCAGAGGTGTTCACATGGTGCTGCGATCTCCATGGAAGATGGGGAGCAGCACTGGGGCGGGGGGGGGGAGTACGGCCTAATTTCTGTGAGAGGCAGCTAGAGCACCTGTGATCTAGCACCCTCAGGGCAAGTGATTAGAAAGAGGACCCAGAATCTGGGTGCTGGCGTGGACGTTCAGGACCCACTGAACAAGGGCTCCCCCTCTGGTCAGCACTGGGATGAACCGACGGGTACAGGAGGGTCACGTGCCGCAGCTGAGTGATGACTGCAGCCGGCTGACGCCCAGCCCTGGGCTTGGCAGGCTCCGGAGGAGTCCGGTTGTTCTGGGACTGTCTGCTCTCCATCATCCTCCGTAAAGGGCAGAGCTTCATCTACCTGTCTGGGTCTCAGTGACCTGTGCAGGCTGGGAAGTTGGATATCAGGGTCCTCATTCTGTCTGGTCACGCTCACGCGGATAGAGTGTGTGTCTTGGCCTCTGGCCAAAAGGATACGCCACACCCTTTCCTGGAGGAACCTTAGACTTGCAGGCACCCGATACCCTGCATGCTCTGCGCCACGGCAGGGGTCTGCTGAATAATTAAGCACAGGCTGTCAGGTGAGTCCAGGCTTCTGTCCTAGAAAATGAAGTCAGGCAGGCTTCACAGGCAGACGACACAATCTTTTTTTTTTTTTTTTATTCAATTGTGCGTGTATGCATGTGTGCGCGTGCGTATGTGTCTGTGTGTGTGTGTAGAATCACGGACGAATTCGCGAACCACCATGGACGCCTCCACCTCCTTCTGCCCCGGGATTCACAGGCTCCGCCCTACCAGGACCAGAAACGCAGGCCGCCCCTGCTTCCGCCCGGCGTCTATACGTGGGGTCTAGGATCCGAACTCGGGACCTTCCGCCTGCAAGGCAGAGGCTTAACCCCTGAGCCACCTCTCCAGCCCTCAGACGACACAATCTTGACATCAGGCTCCTCTCTCACTCTCTGCAACCCCCAGCAAGTCCTCCGGGCCTGTGATGCTAGGGTGACCCCAGAAGTTGCCATGAAGATTACATAAAAAGAACCCGTAGCCAAAGCTTGTCAGACTCCCATATCTGCAGTAGGCTCATAATACCAGGGGCTGTTTTTATTCCACTCTTACTGTGTCATCATCACCGTCACCTGGCTGATGACAACACTGTAAGTGCACACAAGTGCTAAGACTGTTTTAATACAATGACTCGCTGGAACTTGCTGCCGTCCTCAGTCAGAGCTAAGGTGCTCTGGATGCTTTGGAATGCGTCAGTATCCTTCGTCTGGGCTGCTCCATCCTGCAGTTGCAGCCGGAAAGAGGTTGGTCTCAGTGTTGTGATGTTGTTTTGCGGCCAGGTCAAGCCATCTGATACTCATGGGGAACACACTCTCTTCCTTGTGGAGAGTAGGGCTTTGGGGTTAACCTTATGTGAGGAGCGGCTGCAAAAGGCTGCAAGCTAATAGGAAGCGAGCGCGCGCCATGGTGTGTGGGTGAGCAGGACGCACCCTGGGGGAAGCGAGCGCTGAGCGCATCTTTTGGGGCAGTGACGTCAGCTGTCTCGGCACGGTGTTTGGAGCCGCCATCCCATGCCAGATCTCCTGGGGAGGGAAAGCGGAAAGTTGTCTGGCCAAACTGCCTGTTAGGTACCTCAGTCTCTGGAGGCATTGA